>OY757544.1:12843190-12845690 GCA_963584105.1 Alviniconcha strummeri
ACATAGAGCTGTGTGATTATATATACAACTGTTCGGATCTAGAGCTGTAGGAACATAGAGTTGTGGATTATAAAATTGTTGGGGCATAGAGTTGTGGGAACATAGAGCTGTGGGATTATACAACTGTTGGGGCATAGACCTGTGGGAACGTAGAGCCGATCCTCTTTCATAGCATGTAACTTCTAAGATCAGGTTGTCGTGGATCAGGAGTTCCCCAATTCGCCAGCATAGTTACATCAAGGATCGCTGTGCTCAGCAGCTACACACGGCGTACAAAAACACGAGAAGTTTGACGCTACGTTGAAAACATTCATCGAGAACTAAGCTGTTGTGCATCACACACACACACACACACACACACACACACACAACAACAACAACAACAACAACAAAAACAACCCACCCCAAAACAACAACAAACAAACAAACAACAACAACAAACGCTTCTCATCAACGTTAGCGATAAGCAATACGTATTTAGCTGTCTTCGCTTCTTGGGTCCAGAGGGAGACAGGTGGCATCACAAACCGACTCCTGTGTTATTTCTCTGCGATACGTTGCCCTCGCTTGTTCACCTCTCGCCATGTGCTCAGTGGAGCTGTTGTCCTTTTGGGAATGCACCGGATGGGAATGCGCCAGGTTATGAAAATAGTGTTCCTGAAAATACATTCCAGTGTGTTGCAAAGGATCGAATTCACGAATGAGCGAGTTTGTCGTAGGCGCGGAAAGGAGAAGATCGGGTATGAAGTGCGCTAATTTAGAGAGTGAGATAGAGTTAAATTCTGCGTGGACGATCTTGAAGACTCTGTTTGGAAACCGGCCGTGTTTTTCTGTTTTGTTTGTTTGTTTGTTGTTGTTGTTGTTGCTGTTGTTGTTGCTGTGTGTGTGTGTGTGTGTGTGTGTGTGTGTGTGTGTGTGTGTGTGTGTGTGTGAATTTTCATGTTTGATTTTCAGGGGCCCCTCCATCATTAGTTCTTTGTCTTTGTTCAGAGAAGACCTGATGCGTTAACACCCAACTTCTACAGAACATTTCTTCGCGGTCTTTTTTCCCCACTTCTTCTTCCTCTTCCTCCTCCTCCTCTTCTTCTCAAAGCAGTTCTCCCTGGTTTGACCAGCGCGAATGACTGAACGTTAAAAACCAATTAATCACCAAGTCCACTAACTCGCTAGGGACAGGTGTTAACAGTAAACAGACCCAACTGCTCACAAACAGGTGCGGTCCGAGTGGTTGTCATGACTCTTTCTCCGTTCATTCACGCGTGAGATAAGCGGGTCATCAGTCAGTTCCAGACTTCATCCACAGAGCAGGCACTTTTGGTGGAGTTTGTGTATACCTTGTGTTTACTCGCATGCCAGGTAAGAGTTGCTGTAGGCGATTCAGGTCTGTGTTGTCTTCGTGTGACGTCTTTCGAGCGCAGATTAACACCCTTCGTTTGTTGCTTCCACCGAAGAGAAACAGCCTACGGGTTATCAGCTTCCATATCCACTGTGACAGGGACCCCGAAAGAACACCTATAATGAGAGTTTCGGCCATGTTTTTGATTACCCCCCGAGCACAGAATCAGTTTGAATACTGTATGTCGCTCTGCTCGTATTTTTCACATTACAACAATTCCTGCTTCACCGGAAATAGTTGTTTGTTTTAAGATGACGCTGTCCTTATAATAAGGTCCAAACACATAGAAGGTCCTAAATAACGCTATTTATTAGACAAAACACAAAATGCTATACTAAGGGCCTATACGAACCAGGATAAGACACGGCGTATCACAGCTAAAGACTTAAGCTTCGCTGTCATAAAGATGTTTTCTTATCTTTTTTTAATATGTTTTTGTGAAAGCGATGCAGAAACTAAAGTTTAGTTCATTCTCGTTCGTCAAACAGTATATCTGCAGAAAATATTCCATGTGTCCTACCGCCTTCATACTAGCTCTCCTGCTTGTTACAGCAAGTAACATTCTTCTGTTACGTACGTCATGAACAATCTGAAATGCAGCAATGATTTCTATG
The DNA here is from genome assembly GCA_963584105.1 of Alviniconcha strummeri. NCBI lineage: Eukaryota > Metazoa > Mollusca > Gastropoda > Provannidae > Alviniconcha > Alviniconcha strummeri. The sequence goes on from OY757544.1 coordinate 12,845,201, forward strand.
CGATTTATTAACACACGCATGTACGCATGTATGCGTCTGTGTATGTAGGTATGTATGTATGCATACTAAGGGAATTTCATATGCCCGTCATGTGAAAAAACACCTCTGCTCTCTCTGTGTCTGTCTGTATCTGTCTGTCTCTCTATACAAACGAGACTTTAGTATCGGAGGTCAACGTAGAGTGAGTGTTTTAGAGTGGTTTGGAGGGGGCGGGGGGGGGGGGAGGGGGGCTTAATGGTGTTGATGTTGCTGTTGTTATGGCTAATGTTAAATTCTCTATGGGTTTGATGTGGGGTTTTTACACACAATATGAAAGGTGCTGTTTCATGATCGAAGCAGAAGATCTAGACTTTTTAGAGTAGCCTGTCTAGATTGTCTCCCTTCACGTGCAGTTTTGACCCCATTCCTCTCTCTCTCTCTCTCTCTCTCTCTCTCTCTCTCTCTCTCTCTCTCTCTCTCTCTCTCTCTCTCTCTCTCTCTCTCTCTCTCT
>OY757544.1:12850690-12869594 GCA_963584105.1 Alviniconcha strummeri
CCAGTAACTGCTGACATGACCAAGAGCTTCCTGAGAGATCAGCAAGCTGTCAGTGTCATGTTGATGGTATGAGGTCGAACTTTGTCCCATGGGACTCAGAGGTGCCTTAAGGCAGTGTTCTTGGCCCAGAATTGTTTGTCCTATACATCAGTGACCTGCCACAACAGCCTACCTCCAGACTGAGATTGTTTGAAGATGACACCATCTGTCAGTGCCCCATCTCCACAGCTGAAGATCAAGCAATACTCCAAAATTATCTAAACAATTTCTGTATGGGTATTGGGTAATGAGAAGGCAGATGGAACATGTGCTTCCACCTGGACAGATGTGACATCCTAAGTGTTACTAAAAGCAAGAGGAAACACTACCATGCTCTACATGGCCAGATGCTCAAGTCAGTCAACAGTACTCACTTCTTGGGTGTCACACTGACCTCAGACGCCACCTGGTAGACATATCAACATCACCAACAAAGCAAGCAGGACCCCAGGTTCTGGGAAGAACCCTGAAGATCGGCTCCTCTTTAATAAAAGGCAGGGCCTACAAGTACAAAGCAGTTGTCACACCAATGCTGGAATATGCAAGCTCTGTCTGGCACCCAAACAACATCAAGCTGATCAACTGCCTAGAGTCTGTACAGCAAAAGGCAGCATGGTGGACACCACAGAGATGCTGCAGGATATCCAATGTCAACAACATGCTGACAACACTAGGCTGACCATATCTCCAACATAGGTGCAGGAAAGCAAGACTAGTGAATACCAGGTGACTATCCCAGTATCACAAGAGCCCATCATTCCCATTCCCTGTTATACCCAGTGCCCACCTGTCAAGTGTTGTACTGACTACAGGAAGTTCTCCTTTTTCCCCAATGCAATCAAGAATTGAAATGACCTCACTGAGGATGTGGCTGCTGCACCCACCCTTGAGACTTTTTGTTCACGTCTTCCAAAATCAGTACCTTTGGAGTAGGCCATGCCCCCCAAGTAAGTAGTGTTGATGATGGCTAGGGCTGTGCCGGTCCCCCAGCGAGTAGCTGGGTTGACCTAGTTGAAGATGTGAAATACCAGCGGGACACTCAAAATTCAATGTTGTTTCATGTTTGTTTTTAAGAGTTTTTTTTTATTATTATTATTTGTGCTCTGCTGTTTGGTGTGCTTTCTCTTGAAACATTCAAGGTACAGTTTCTTTTTATACTGGAGGAGGTGGTATGAACTTCTGTTAAATGTTGGTTTTTTGACTGAAGTATGAGATAGCCAGTCAGAAGTGCTCAACAGGGTTACGCTGCTTTAATTACAAGCCAACTGTATGTAATGCCTATCAAAAAGGAAGTTGAATGCAGTACTCTGGATCTAAGTGCATACTGCTTTACTACCTTATGTGTATTTTTATAGCTGGAGAGAAAGTTTAATGTTGTAGAGACTTGTACTGTCAAGTCTTACTACTGTCGCAAGCTGATGTTCAACATTTTATGATTCTGCAGTAAAACTAAAAGCCCAAAATCATAAGTTGAATGTAGCATTGTGTTTAAATATGTGTTTTTACATTTGTAGTTGAAGAGAACTGTAGAATCTTCAATAATTATTGCACTGTCAAGTCACATTTATGACATTGTCATACTTTGCTGTAATGCTGATGTTCGACACTTTTTGTAGTTTGTTTGGTGCTATGTCAAGAAAAGAAACAAATTCCTCAAAACTGACTTTCCAGTATGTCTGTTACCTGCAATAGAATGTCTGAATAGCAGAATGGATGAAACTTTGTGCTTTTTGTTGTCAGAAAGTAAAGGTAAAAGTTTTAATTATGTCGGATGTCAGGTATTGCGACAAACAGTACACGTCAATATTTTTGTAAGAAGTCAGACTGCAATAAATTTATTTTAAAATACTTGTGAGGATATCCTTAATCTGTCTAAAGTGGCTGGGAATAAAAATTATAATTTACCAGCCATACAGTAGCACTTTTGTGTCGCAATCCATGTCATCCGACATAATACACTTCTCATCTTTCAAAGCTCATTTTCTCAAAAACTAATAAAGTCGTTATCTTCCACTTTGACGTGATGATTACCAATATAGTATACATTCTAAAAACCTACTTCTTTTTACTTTATTTCATACTTTTTTCTGACCTACTGTGTCCACTTTTCATGCACACCTTTTGGCACTTAGTCATATATATATGTGTATGCGGAAGGGAGGGGGAGGGGGTTCAAACGGCCGTAGCTATCGGTCCTGCCGTTGTTTGTGCCGTTTTTGAACTCTTCAGACGTGGCTATGTGCGAGCATAATTACGTTTTGTTTCTGGCAGGCATTATTGAGACAGAAAAAATCAATAGGATTTGTTTAAGTTTTTAGTTGTTGTTTTGTTGTTGTTGTTTTGGGGTTGTTGTTGTTGTTGTTGTTGTTGTTGTTGTTGTTGTTGTTGTTGTTGTGTGTGTGTGTGTGTGTGTGTGTGTGTGTGTGTGTGTGTGTGTGTGTGTGTGTGTGTGTTTGTGTGTGTGTATGCGTGCGTGCGTGTGTGCGTGCGTGTGCGCGCGCGCGCGCGCGTGATCATGTGTTTGTTGAGGACGGGTGTGTATTTTCAATTATGTTAAATGACGCATATCAGTGTAGGCGTTTTGTTATAATTATTAGATTATGTTCACCACTCTTCAAGACAAACATGTAAAACTTGGTGAATACAGAATCTGAATTTATTTCTACACGAGATCAAAATAATCGCTGCCTTGATTTTATGTTCAATTTTTAATCTTAGTTTAAATTTCTGCCAGCCCGTGTTGGTGTAAACCATGACATGTCTCTGGATGTGATAAACTGTAGTGTTTCTGTCTCGTTTGCAGGTCTCACTTGGCTCCTGTTAATACCCACACACGTGCAGCATGAGCTGGACTGGCGCCAGTGAACAAATCTGAACAAATCTCATCGTCAAAAAGGAACCCGTGTGACATCAGCTTAAGACTGACAGCGTATATTTTGTGTGAAACCGTGTGACACCAGCTTAAGACTGACAGTGTATACTTTGTGTGAAACTTAGAATGCGCTTATAATGCTGACTGAACATCTTTTAATTCCTGACCTCTGATGACTCAACTGTCGGTGTACAGCTAAAATTAATGCATGTGGGTTAGTCTACCTTAACTGTGTGACTGTATGGGGTGCTGGCAAGTCCAAAAAAGACTGCGAAAGCACAGCTAAACTGCATGTGGGCTAGTCTACCTTTAGTCTACCTTAACTGTGGGACTGCATGGGATGATGGCAAGTCAAAAAACAAAACAAAACAAAAAAGACCCCGAAGGAAATGATGCAGGCAGCAATCGAAGGCGGAGCTGAGGTGCTTTTGACCATTTATTTGTTGTCGCTGTTTCTGATTTCCTCTTTTCTTGATGGCAAGATTAAATATCGTCACTTCGCATGCTTCAACTCCCTGATTAATTTATGCCACAGCTATCTAACTGTAGAAGAAAAAAATAAATATATCATAGTCTGCAGCAATTTCAAACGGGAACTATTACGGACCTACTACAAGAGGGCAGACACAGACGAACTCGATCAGAAGAAGTACGGAGACTTGTTGCGGAATGTCTTTATCAATAGGGTGATCATCCTCGCCTTTCCATCGAAATACGGAGTACATTTGCCTTATGTTCCTGTGGAACACCTGTATGTGTTAACCGTAACCATCACTTCGCTGAACATCAGTGTCCTCAAGACACACCGCCAGCTGGACCTACTCAGTGAGTATAGAGACGAAATCGGAGAAGGCCAGAAACACAACGATGAGCTAATATATGTGTCTCTGGCCATTGTTTTCATCTGCATCGATGAGCTAATAGATGCAATGAGATTCACTCTAAAACTGGCAGAGACTGTGGCATCACACTATGGAGCCGTCAAAGTAAAATTCGTATTCGAGAAAATCTCCTATAATCTGAACAACAATGTTCTGGGGTATGGCTCCACACACCCTGAGCACATTGCTGACTATACACAGTCAGTTGAGAAAGCGGTACGCACACAGATTTTAGCTCAGAAAAAAAACATGTTTATGGAAAGGACAGAACACGAAGATTTGGACGCAATCAGCCAGAATGCAGAAGATGCCGACAATGATCTCAACATTACAGCCAGATTAAAACAAATGGAATGCGGACCATCTCAGCAAACGGGTCCACCTCCTAACGTCCGGCGACACATCATCGATACCAAATGTGAGACAACAACAAAGCGCGATTCGGTACGCAGTTACATACCCATGGCAAACATAAATGAAAAGTTGCGAGAGATCCAATTATCTCACGAACAAAATCGCCTTTCGACCAGAATACCAGCCTACGAGATACCGCGCACAAAACCCGACCTCTTGCCTGGGTACGACTGGTTAATCGCACGATTCATACCGCGCGACACCCGTCCTCACAGACCCAGCACTCCGCCACTTAATCCCAACGCCAGCCTGGCCTTAACTGGCGAGCGGCTTCGTCAGAGAATGAGTCAACGGAACTACCGCATAGCATCCATGGTGCATCTGCCGGGGGTGAGGTTGTTAGACATGTCCGCGGCGGGGTTGTATCTGGACGAGGACGAGGACGTCTTCCGCTGTTTCCGTTGCTCCTTTGCAGTGCCCCGGAGTCGGTGGCCAGAGGAGGAGAACCCTTGGGAGGTCCATCGCAGGATGTCCCCTGACTGCCCGCTGGTCAACGCCGACGCTCAGCACGCAGAGGGGAGACAACTCCGTTCTTCGGAAGAGGGGAGAGAAGGCGTGGACGCAACCCGCGACCACAACACGGCGCAGGACTTGGAGGAGGTGGGCGAAGAGGAGGGTGCTCCTGGTGACTGCGACAACCCCGCGGAAGACAGCGGCTACGGTCCTAGTCTAGTTGGCCCACCGGCTGACGCCAGCGTCGGCTGTCCGCCTTCACACAAGACACACAGAGGCTGAGGTTCACTCGTCAGCGGAAGGCTGCAGAGATCATTATGACCACATGGACAACCAGCTTATCCCACAGTCGAAAAAAATCGATATGGATAACGATGTCCTAGACCATTGTGGTGGCCGGGAGAAATCATATCTGCAAACAGACTGTGACAGTGACGACATAACAAGTGACATTTTGTCTGTCGTTGAAGACAACTACAGCACTGACACGGATAACTTCTAACGCTGCATGTGTGTAGGCCTAGTCTGACAGTTTCTTTAACATGACGCTGTAAGCAAATTGCTAACTAATCTGTGCTAAGTTTGACATCGGTGTTTTTGACTCTAGTGTATTCGATTGTGCAACGTGCTATATTCCAAACGTATGACCTGTGTAGGCTAGCCAGTGGGGGTCCCCCGTTTAGACTGAAGTGACGGCCCAGAGCTCCACTAAGCTGTGCATCTTATTACAGCCTGCTCTTAAATACTAAGTAAATATGGTGCTTATAACGTTCACAGAAACCACAAGAACAGGTTATTAGGGACTGGGAGAAGGGGGGGGGGAAGGGGTATAGGGGTTGGGGGAGAGGGATATTATATACCTATTGCTACACTGTCACCACCAGAGTAACTCCTGCATTAAGATGGGCAGCGATGAGAGCCATTTTAATGTTTTATTAATTGTGAGGGACAGTGTCATAAGACAGTGTCCACAAACCACAACTTTTGAAGTGAAAGGAGAGCCGAAGCAGATTTGAACCGAGATCCCTCTGCTTACCAGCCTAACGCCTTACCGATAGGCCAAACCGGCTCACTCTTGAAGGAACTCTCATTCGGCGGCTAAACTTCTCGTGTGTTTGGAGGAGGTTAAACAAACATGATCAGCGTTAAAACTTTTGTGACTGAACGTGCCGTTGATTTTATAACGATTTTAGAAGAGGACTTTCCCAGGCAGTGTTACTAACACTGTTTTCTTGAGCTCTTTCCCGCATTTCAGTATGACATCATTGATAGGATACCGAAACTTCTCAGTTCTGTGTACATGTCATGCATAAATTAGTCAATGTTAATTTTTTTAATCTGGACAGTCTGTGTGAAATAGTTTCATTTTTCTAACGTTTTCATAGGGAACAGCACAAAAAATTCCGAAATAAATTGATAGTGTTTGAAATTGCCAAGACGAACAATCAAATGATGTCTAGCGTTCTTTCGAACATATTAGGGTGGCCTGGGGGAAATTCATCCAAACAAGTACGTTTGATTCCCATGCACGCTTCGAGACACGATTCTGTCACACTGGCTCAACCAACACATGCTCATTATGGTTTGTAGACACGTTCGACAAGTCGCAGACTAGTATACAACACAACTACCCGTGTGATTTCATGAATATGAAGGAGGAAAAAAAAAATCAGTTTTTCTGAGGAATAAGCGAACTGGTGAGGTTGACAAAACTGATAGAACAGAACTAGGGAAATGTATTCACTTAAACGACGTAACACAAGGAAACAAGGAAACACAAGCGCTTTCGACAGAAAATTGTCTTCGTTAAATGCAAGAAAAATAGACAAATAATAATAAAAGAAGAAGGAAACAAAGAAGAAGACAGAGAAGAAGAAGCTGATGTAAGATTTTGTTTGTTTGTTAAGAATGGATACGCAGATTTAAAACGACGTCATCAAAATGCCAAAATTAGGAAGATTTTTAAGTGGGCAGATCGTGGCAAACACTGAACTTCAAAACAAGTAAGATCTGCCAACAGTATTCGGTCCTTGCTTTTCGTACAACCCACACTATGGGTTTTTTGCCAAGCGAATAGCAATGCTCCCAAAGTAAAACAGGTTTTCCCACACGCTACTTGTAACAATTACTTGTTTGTTGTTTTGTTTGTGGACTGATCCATTATGAAGTTGCTGTTACAGTTTGGAAAAGTTCAATTGTAGGGGTTGATGCGTAGTATTGAGTGCAGTTCACAAGGTGTTTGGGTGGCTGAAGTTCCCCCAACCGAGCGAATGGATGAATTTTCCCCATGCCACCCTATGTGTTTGGCTCAATGAAATGATGGCAACATCATTTTGACGTCATTACGATATCAATAATTTAACGCAAGATTATAGAAAGGAGAAGGAAGAGTCGAAGGAAACAATGGCTCTAGAAGTAGTTACCGATAGCAAGAATGACAAAACTGAAAAGAATGTCTAGGAATATGTACACAACAAGAGAACACGGGACGGGATATGTGTGTTGTTTTGTGTGCTGCCTTCTTTTGTGCTAACAGATAATAAATACATTCTTTCGTGTGCTATTATATGGAGCAAATAGCCCGTTGAACGAAAGCAACCACGAACTGAGAATGAAACAGTGGTGTTTATAATTATATTCATAGTTCTTTTCCTTTTTGAAGATTATGCAGTCAAAGCAGAAATAATTTGGAGTTACTAACATTTATCTTCGGAGGTCAACAAAAAAAAAAGTTTAGCTCGACTGGCAAGCGACCGACAACGTAGATACAGGTCGTGGCTGGTAAACCTGGGTGACCAGGTGGAGAGAGCGGTGCACAAGGTTAGACGTCTGCGATAGGAAACTGGCAAAGCTGTTACTGGACAAGTAAAGGAAAATGTTCCTGATATTTCTTTTTTGATTGAGAGGAGTAGTCTATCGGAACCATACGTTTAAATATTCTACTAAGTACTACTTGTTTGCGTAAGTGTGTGTTTCTGGCCTGCCACCGGCCGGTAGGTTTTTCTTTTCTTTTCATTATTATTATTATGGTGACTAAAATATTTCCTGTAGTAGCATCGGATCAATACGCTGAGAAAGAATTGTCACCCAACACTTTGCACCTCGGTCCATCGCCGAGCATTATTAGTAAACGGCAGCTACAGGTCTCATCCACTACAGTGAAGTACACATGGCACGATTAAGAGATTTATTCATAGAAAGACATAAACTTATTCACACAATCATCAGTTAAGTCACCCGACAAAAATTATTACGCCTGAGCAGATTACGTGCCTGAGACAACGCCACTGTCAATTGTTTGTAGGCCGAGTCTACAAAAATTTGTGTAAAACAACAAAATGTAATGCCGTAATACGTGGACGTACTTCTTTTTTTTCTCTTAATTTTACCCATAGATATCATGAGGTGTGTTTGTGTATGCTGGTGTGCGTGTGGGGGGTGGGGGGACGGGCGGGAGGGGGAGGGGGGTCGGGGTGTGTGTGTGTGTAGGGGAGGGGGGTCGGGATGTGTGTGTGTGTGTGTGTGTGAGAGAGAGAGAGAGAGAGAGAGAGAGAGAGAGAGAGAGAGAGAGAGAGAGAGAGAGAGAGAGAGAGAGAGAGAGAGAGAGAGAGCGTGTGTGTGTGTGTGTGTGTGTGTGTGTGTGTGTGTGTGACTGTGACTGTGTGTGGGCGGAGGGGATGGGGTGGGGGGGGAGGTGTGAGTGTGTGTGTGTGTGTGTGTGTGTGTGTGTGTGTGTGTGTGTGTGTGTGTGTGTGTGTGTGTGTGTGACTGTGACTGTGACTGTGTGTGACTGTGACTCAGTGTGTGTGTGTGGAGGGGGGGGGGAGGGGGGGTGACAGACACTGTGTTAGACACTACACAATCGGAAAGAAACACTTCGAAAGTGAGATCACTTGCTGGGCTGACGATCAGTGATTCTTTTCAAACACACACACACACACACACACACACACACACACACACACACACACACACGCTCTCTCTCTCTCTCTCTCTCTCTCTCTCTCTCTCTCTCTCTCTCTCTCTCTCTCTCTCTCTCTCTCACACACACACACACACACACACACACACACACACACACACACACACACACACACACACACACACACACACACACACACACACGCCCTACACACAGTCACCCCATTGGTAACTGAACGAGATCGTGACTGTAACACACAGAATGGCAGGCCTATATCGTAAGCGGCGTTAATATCAATGGATCGGGTTTACCTGTGTACATGCACACAGTCTGACGCAGTATGCACGCTGCATGACAAGTAAGCTCTTCTTTTTGTTCAGCCAACGGACGGTTTCTCCAGGGAGCTATTTTTAGAAGCTGACTGGGGAAAAAAGAGGTAACCTACATATATATATTTTGTAGTGGCTTAACAAATAGCGCGCAGAGCTCAGGAGCTGTGTGAAAGTCGAGGTGGCCGTCCTGGGCTCCCGTCCCTAACAAGCCTACGGTTTCTGTGGACGTAAAGCAACACTTCAACAAATAGCGTAGCCTATACCAATGTTCCGGCACACAGCGGTGATCCACAGCGTGCAGTCTTCATAGCTGAGTCTACCGTGTAATCGGGTGAAATCATCAAGGTACGAGAAAGCCTCAGTACGAGTTCATTTCTATAGTCACAGCCGGCCGCTTCAGCTCTTCATTACTGTTGTTGTTGAGTGTAACTTGTATTCGCTCTGATATAACCGTCCTGTTTGGCTGGGCGTATAATGCCTAGTTTGGCTGGGCGTATAATACCTAGTTTGGCTGGGCGTATAATACCTAGTTTGGCTGGGCGTATAATACCTAGTTACTTACTTGTAACTCGTAATTCGGGCCTCTGAGACGCGTATACCTAGTTTGGCTAGGCGTATAATACCTAGTTTGGCAGGGCGTATAATACCTAGTTTGGCTGGGCGTATAATACCTAGTTACTTACTTGTAACTTGTAATTCGGGCCTCTGAGACGCATATAATACTGAGTTTGACTAGGCGTATAATACCTAGTTTGGCAGGGCGTATAATACCTAGTTTGGTTAGGCGTATAATACCTAGTTTGGCTAGGCGTATAATACCTAGTTTGGCTGGGTGTATAATACCTAGTTACTTACTTGTAACTCGTAATTCGGGCTTCTGAGACGTTAACCTCAGTAAGCTCATGACTACTCACTACATCACTCGACTCCGAGTCGGTCACGAAAACGTCACGGATTTAGTCACGACTGATGAGACAGATCGATCGCAGTATATCCTCCTATTCGGTGATAATGCCGATGCTGTGACACTCTGCATGTTGGTGCGGTTCGGGCAAGGCGTCAGAATCCAGTGAATAATGACTGTACCTAACTACCGTCAGAATCCAGTGAGGACTGACTACGTAACTAGCTTGAGAATCCATTGAGGACAGACTACCTAACTAGCTTCAGAATCCAGTGAGGACTGACTACCTAACTAGCTTCAGAATCCATTGAGGACAGACTACCTAACTAACTAACGAACTAACCCTGTACGGACTAAACCTGCGTGACTATAGTTACCAGGAGCGCGTCAGCCTACCAGTTCCAGAACGACTGCGACCGTGACCGCGTGGCCACCTTTTGAAACGCACATCGCTGCAGAAACGCTGTGACAGAGCCCAGTGCTTGACAAAAAGAAGAACACACACGCTCAAGTTAGCGCTACCACCGCGACGTGATTGAGACACACACGTACGTCACGGTCGCAGCCGGATTCTTTGTGCAGGCCTAGGCGCTACGTGTACTACTTCCTTGTTTGCCGATTCAGTCGTTATTGGACCCAGGCAGTCAAGTCAATGTACTCCGTTCAAGGTATTGCCTCGGGCCCTGTTTGCTTGCCGTGTGTGTGTATACATCCGGAAGGGAAAAAACAAAACAAAAAAACGATCAACCGTTTGGAGTGTTGCGACAGATAGTGTTAGCCCCCAAAAAAGCAACTGAGCCGTATCGAGGGCCCCAGTTAGTTCGACCCACAACAGGGCAATACTGCACAGCGAGAGTCCGTCTGAACCCAAGCTAGCAGAACCCACACACAGACGACCTGTTGGTCGCTTTGATATAGCGCTATGTTCTCCGCTCTCCAGCAGACTCAATGCGCTGGCATGTGGTTCTACACGAGTGACTAGCTCTTTATGCCGCATTTTTGAACTACACCCAAGTGGTGTACTTACAGCGCTGGCGTGGCTGGTGCAACGTGAAACTGCTGCAGTCTCGGCGCGTTCTGTGTACAACATTCAACCATGCACCGTGTCACTTCACGCAAAGGGCTAGAATAGGGCTACTTGTAAGTTCAGTATGTCAATAGTTTGGGGCTGCTTCTCATTATAGAATATTTATTTATTTTTAATATAACTGAAAAAAATCTCAAAATCAGCGTAACTGCGGTATATTGTGTTAGCAACGAGATATAACAAATATAGACGTATTCAAATATAGACGTATTTTCTTTCGTCTATAATTCGGCTGAATTGTCAGCCTGAAGTAACTAGGCTAAGCAGACACACGCAAGACTAGACCAATCGATTTGTTTTCTCTGCCTACAGTATGGAGAGAAATGCTTCTAAAATGAAACATGCCGAGACGGAGGAGTCTTGTTTGCGGCGTGCCGACTTTCCACCACAGCGGGCATCGGGTGAAGATGACTGCGGCTGTGAGACGACAAGGGAAGACGAAGTTATCTTGCATGACGACAAGCGGGAGGAAGTTTCACTGAGCTTTGCCGGAAACATTCTCTGCGTTGGTCTGACATGCGCAGCGACACTGCCTCGATCCGATTTTGACGCCGTTCCGGAAGCGGAAGGCAGTTTCAACACCGAAGTTCCGGTGGCGGACAGCGGCAGAGCCGGAGCAAACGTGGACCAGGCCAAGACTTGCGAAAATCATTCAGACGCCAGCACCGGATCCAGTGGCGTGGAACTCTCTACAGAGCCCGTGGAATTTCTGTGTGAACAATTTTCGGACGAAACAGTCAGTTCAGCTCCGGACCAAAATTCAGTTTCTGGAACCGACGTGACTGCAACCGAACTGGACAACGAGACCGATGACGAAGATGCAATGCTGGCCTCACAATCGGCTCGGTTGTTGGAAAGTACAGGTGTGACACAGTTTAAAGGCCATGACACTGAAACTGCTATTAGCAGCGACGACCAGTCCAACGAGTCGTCTCCAGGATCGCCTTCGCCGGAGCTGCTGCACTGCGATGCCGTGGTTCATCTGCAAGAACCCGATGAAGATGAAAGGTCAGACACGAGCAGCGTCTACAACCTGTGGCCTGGACAGCACTGGATGCTGGTGCTACACGACGGGTTGACTCCGCCTGAAGATGAAGAAGAGTCATCCTTGGGCTCCGATTCGTCAATAGGCGAGTGTCACATTTGCTTTGAGCTCACCCGTGTAAAACAACGCAGCTGCTGCAACTTCCAGGTGTGTAGCGGGTGTTTCGTGACCTACCTGACCAGCAAGGTGTCTGAGGGAACCACGAGCATCCAGTGCCCCAACACTGAATGCAGCTCACGAATCTCCGAGTACGAAATCGCCACCAGAATGCCCAGCCTCGAGATGCAGAGGAAATTCCGCAAGTTCCTGGTGGACGCCAACAACGACCGGACGATGAAGACGTGTCCCCGCTGCGGCGAAACGCATAGGGTGGACAAGTCAAGCCTGAAAAAGAAAAAGGTGGCGAAGAAAGGTCTCCGTGTCGCGTGCCGGGCATGCGCACTGGAGTGGTGTTTCACGTGCCACGCGCCCTGGCACGAGTGGGTCACGTGCAAGGTGTACCGCGGTGGACATGTGGGCGAGGAGCAGTTGAGAGCGTGGGCAGGAAGGCGCGACACGCTCCACAACAACCAGTTCAACGCGCAGAGATGCCCTGGATGCAAGGTGGGATCATTTCCAAGAGACTGTAAACTTTGGTTATTGTTGTTGTTGTTCTTTGGGGGTTGTGTGTGTGTGTGTGTGTGTGTGTGTGTGTGTGTGTGTGTGTGTGTGTGTGTGTGTGTGTGTGTGTGTGTGTGTGGATGGGGCAGTTCGTTTGTGCTCTGTGTGTCTGTGTGTGTGTATGTGTGTGGAGAAGGCAGTTCATTTGTGCTGTGTGTGTGTGTGTGTGTGTGTGTGTGTGTGTGTGTGTGTGTGTGTGTGTGTGTGTGTGTGTGTGTGTGAAGGACTAATCGGTAGAATAAACTAGCTCCGAAGTAGACTGGATCACACACACACACACACACACACACACACACACACACTGACAGCTCGATTGTGACCTGTGGCCACTACAAGTACCGCCACAACTGTTGACGCGGGCTGGGTGAGCCGGTTTGGCCTAGCGGTAGGGCGTTCGGCTGGTAAGCAGGACCTCGGTTCAAATCCGCTTCGATTTTCCTTTCTCTTCAAAAGTTGTCTGTGGATACTGTCTTGTGACTGTGTTCCTCACAGTTAATGAAACATTAAAATGGCTCTCACTGCTGCCTTTCGTATTGCAGGAGTCATTCTGGTGGTGACAGTGTTGCGATATCTATATATATATAGTCTCCCTCTTCCCCCACCTCCATACCCCTTTGCCCCTCTTCTAATAAGCCTCAGTGACGTTAAGCACCATGTTTACTTACTTACCACCTCCATACCCCTCCCCCCCCCCCTTCTCACCGTCCGTAATAAGTCTTGTGGTTTCTGTGCAGGCCTACTTTCAACGGACAGCCGGCTGCCCCCACATGGAATGCCGTCTCTGCGGCACCCACTTCTGCTATGACTGTGGCCAGCGGATCTTCGATACTGGCGACTTTAGTGTTGTTTCGCGCTTTCTACTGGGGTCCCACAACAGTCGGCTCTCACCGCGGGGCTGTCGGACACTCTTCCTGCCCAAGTCCGGAGCTTTCCGCAAGTTGATACGGGGGTCGATTCTTGGTAGGACGTGTTCGAGTCTTTTGTTGGTCTCTGTAGTGTATTGTTGAGTGCGTTTGGACACGTGTGGTGTCGCTTTAAGTTCGTGGGTGTGGGTAGCTGAAGAATGCGTGTACACACTTCGTATCAACCAAGCTGACTCTCTCCGTCTCTGTCTCTGTCTCTGTCTCTGTCTCTATCTCTGTCTGTCTGTCTGTCTGTCTGTCTGTCTCTCTGTCTGTCTCTGTCTGTCTCTGTCTCTGTCTCTCTCTGTCTCTGTCTCTCTGTCTCTCTCTCTCTGTCTGTCTCTCTCTCTCTCTCTCTCTCTCTCTCTCTCTCTCTCTCTCTCTCTCTCTCTCTCTCTCTCTCTCTCTCTCTCTCTCTCATTCTCTCATTCTCTCTCTCATGAAAGACATACAAAGTGATGAACCTGCCTGAACTGTCACACGTTGTTGCATTGTCAAGCTGATGGACCTACCTGACCTTTTGTGTCATGTTGCAGGTGTCAGTGTGATGGACCTACCTGACGTGTTGTTGTTGGTGTTTAGATGATGGACCCACCTGACCTGCCGGGTCATGTTGCAGGTGTCAAGGTGGTGGACCTACCTGACGTGTTGTTGCAGGTGTTTAGGTGATGGGCCTACCTGATGTGTTGTTGCAGGTGTTTAGGTGACGGGCCTACCTGATGTGTTGTTGCAGATGTTTAGGTGATGGGCCTACCTGATGTGTTGTTGCAGGTGTTTAGGTGACGGGCATACCTGATGTGGTGTTGCAGATGTTTAGGTGATGGGCCTACCAGATGTGTTGTTGCAGGTGTTTAGGTGATAGGCCTACCTGATGTGTTGTTGCAGGTGTTTAGGTGACGGGCCTACCTGATGTGTTGTTGCAGATGTTTAGGTGATGGGCCTACCAGATGTGTTGTTGCAGGTGTTCAGGTGACGGGCCTACCTGATGTGTTGTTGCAGGTGTTTAGGTAATGGGCCTATCTGGTGTGTTGTTGCAGGTGTCATGGTTATGAACCTACCTGACGTGTTGTTGCAGATGTTAGGGTGATAAACCAACCTGATCTGTTGCTGCAGGTGTCAAGCCGATGGACCCACCTGACCTGGTGTTGCTCGTATCACGACCTGTTGTTGCAGATGTCAAGACCTGATGTGACAAGTGTTAAGGCCTCCTGTTGCAGGTGTCAAGCCGATGGACCCACCTGATATGTTGTTGCTGATGTCAAGACCTGCAGATAGACCCATCTGACATGTTGCAGGTGTCAAGACCGGCTGTTGCAGGTGTCAAGCCGATTGACCAGCCTGACATGTTGTTGCAGGTGTCAAGACCGGCTGTTGCAGGTGTCAAGCCGATGGACCCACCTGACATGTTGTGCGCTGTTTTGCAGGTGTCAAGGTGGTGGGAGGGGTGGCGCTGGTGCCGGTGGTCGCTGCAGTGGCAGTGGGCGTTGCGGTTGTGGCTCTGCCAGTGTGGGGAAGCAGGAAGGTCGCCAGACGAATCGGACACCGTATCAGCGCTCGGAGAGGCTTCCAACTGGGAAAGCCGCACGAGGACATGGTGGAGGCGATGCCATGCGTCTACAGGAAGGTCTGCAACGGCTGACGTGTGCCCTTCGTCACAGAATCAGCGAGAACAGCTTCTTTACAGAATCACCGAGAACAGCCTCGTCACAGAATTACCGAGAAGAGCTTCATCACAAAATCACCGTGAACGCTTCGTCACAGAATCAGCGAGAACAGCTTCATCTACAGAATCACCGAGAACAGCTTCATTACAGAATCACCGAGAAGAGCTTCTTTATAGAATCACCGAGACCAGCTTCATCACGGAATCACCGAGAACATCTTCATCGCAGAATCACCGAGAACAGCTTCATTACAGAATCACCGAGAACAGCTTCTTTACAGAATCACCGAGACCAGCTTCATCACAGAATCACCGAGAAACAGTTTCATCTACAGAATCACTGAGAACAGCTTCATCACAGAATCACAGAGAACAGCTTCATCACAGAATCGCCGAGAACAGCTTCATCACAGAATCACGCGAGAACAGCTTCGTCACAGAATCACCGAGATGTGCTTCTTTACAGGATCACCGTGAACGCTTCGTCACGGGATCAACGATAACAGCTTCATCACAGAATCACCGAGAGAGGCTTCATCATAGAATCACCGAGAAGCGCTTCTTTACATAATCATCGAGAACAGCTACGTCACAGAATCACCTAAAACAGATTCATCACAGAATCACCGAGAAGAGCCTCATCACAGAATCACCGAGAAGGCTTCGTTACAGAATCACCGAGAAGAGCCTCATCACAGAATCACCGAGAAGCGCTTCTTTACAGAATCACCGAGAACAGCTTTATCACAGAATCACCGAGAAGAGCTTCATCACAGAATCACCGAGAAAAGTCCTGACAGGATGCAGATGGAACTGACGTAGACTCGTGCATCGGTATTTTGTGTAGGCCGATTCAGAGCGTGGTGGTATAGCAGCTGCCTCTGCCGAGTGGAACTCAAGGGAACTGAACTGATACAACCCAGCTGGATTTACCTGATCTTCCGTTTTATCCAATAGTTGGACACAGGGATCATTAACTGATCAGAAGATAATTGGACCTTTCATTTTATACAACAGCTGGACACAAAGATCATTAACTGATCACATCGCAACATACAGAAAACAACTGGACCTTTCATTTTATTCAAGAATTGAACACAAAGATGACTGAACACACTGCAACGTACAGAAAATAACTGGACCTTTCACTTTATGCAAATTAAGACTGAGCTCGGGGATAACTGATCACATTGCCACATATCTGTTTTATTATCCAAGAGTTAGACGCAAAGATACCTGATCATATTGTAACAGACAGAAGATAATTAGAATTTTCATGTCATCCAAAATTTGGGCACAACGATAACTGATAAGGTTGCTACTTACAGAATCCAACATGGGGAACACTGTAGATATACGTGACGTTACGATCAGAACTTTGAGAAACCTTCTCTCTCTCTCTCTCTCTCTCTCTCTCTCTCTCTCTCTCTCTCTCTCTCTCTCTCTCTCTCTCTCTCTCTCTCTGTTTTTTCTTTTCTTTTCTTTTTTCTTTCTCTTTTTTTTTTTTTTTTTTTTTTTCTTTCTTTTTTTCTTTCTTTCTCTTAATTATCGGCTTACGATTGGGTATCACGGAAATGGGTATGAGTCTTTTGCACAAACAGCAACTTCGGCAAACCGAATGTCCGCAATCTCTCTCTCTCTCTCTCTCTCTCTCTCTCTCTCTCTCTCTCTCTCTCTCTCTCTCTCTCTCTCTCTCTCTCTCTCTCTCTTGTACGCGATGAGTCAACCTCTTTCTGCTTTTTCTTCGTAAAGAGCAAACCAATATGGCAGCGCCCTGGGGAGGAGGGGAGGAAGCCAATGTCTCGCCATTGCCGAGCGTTCCACACTCAGTACAGTTTACTCTATTGAGCTCTGTCGCAGTCTTTTTTACACTCACAACCCGTTGGATGAATGCTATTCACACGACTTCTCAGCAGCTGTGTGTGTGTGTGTGTGTGTGTGTGTGTGTGTGTGTGTGTGTGTGTGTGTGTGTGTGTGTGTGGTAGCTTACATTGCATGAATGAGATTGTTACCTTGTTGAATTTACATTAGATCCCGTTTTATTTCTTTATACCTTTTGTAACCGAGTGCATCTGTACATTGTGTTTGTGTTGTACTCTGTATATCACAACAACAACAACAAAAAACAAAACAAAAAACAAAATCTTAAACAGAATGACTGCTAGCGTTCTAAACCAAGAGCCAAACACAAAAAGGTTCAAACGAACGCTTATCTATTTTAGGACGCACACACAGTATGCAAACTTTTGGGAAAATCCGCTTTATCAAGCCACAAAACGACACTTAAACAATAAAAATAAAAAAAAGGGGGGGGCGGGGATAGCTCAGTGGTTAGAGCGCCGAACTCGTGATTGAAAGGTCGCGGGTTCGAATCCCTGCTGGAACGGCGGGAGAATTTTCTTCTCCAGGGTCGACTTTCTGTGCTCTTATTTCGGTATCCGTTCCACCCCCGTGTTACCACAGTAGCACGTAAAAATCTCGGTCATTCTGCCAAAAGTGCTGGTGCAGGTTACAGCTAAACACGCATACACCTTACGTATTGAACCGTGCTTCGGCATTGGTCACAACTTGTCCCTAATATGTCAAATGACATCTGAGGACATTAAGCATCAACTCAACAACAACTTAAACAATAGATAAATTCAAATTCCTGGGTACATTTAAATGTCATTGGTGAATAAATATCCTTGTATCCTTGCATCTGTTTATTTTGTGTTCCACACTCAATACAGTTTACTCTATTGAGCTATGTGTCTTTTTACACTCTCAACACGCTCCGTGAATACTGTGTTCACACAACTTCTCAGCGTCCGTTTGTCTTCGTTCTATATTCAGTACAGTTTACTCTCACAACCTGCTGGATGAATGTTGTATTCACAGAACTTTTCAATATCTGTTTGCAGTATTATTATTTTGTTTGCAATTTTATTGATTGTGATATGTACTAGAATAATACTCATGCACATGTTTTTTTAACAAGATTTTAGACTGTTCAGTGTGTGGTGTGTGTGTGTATGTGTGTGTGTGTGTGTGTGTGTGTGTGTGTGTGTGTGTGTGTGTGTGTGTGTGTGTGTGTGTGTGTGTGTGTGAGCGCGCGCGCGCTTGCGTGGGTGCGTGCGTGTGTATGTGTGTATGCCCGTTTGTCTGCCTGTCTGTGTCAGTGTTTTAACACTGAGGCAACCGAAATGCTGAAAATGAATCCAAATATTTAGAGAGAAAAAACAAGTCTGAAACAAGGATGACTGTCAACGTTCTGAAACAAGATTCAAACAAATGAACGATTCAACAAAACGCTAATTTAATATGACAATGCAACACACCACACCTGGATAAGTACATTTTCATTATCATGATTTAACTCTTGTTCGACTGTTGCTTTGTCGCTTTGGAAAAATCTCACATAATTTGTATTGCTTTTTTTTTTTTTTTTTTTTTTTAACAGTTTAAGTGTTTGGATCTAAATAGTTACAGACGGGAGAACTTCGAGACTGCAACAACAGTTTCTTCTTGCTTTAACAATTCATTTAAGATTGTGACACATAGATAGCTAGTAGCGATCACATTGCAACATAAGCGGATTACGACTTGGTAACAAAGAGTTGGGTTTTAATTAGATGTGTGTGCGTGAGTGTGTGTGTGTGTGTGTGGGGGGGGGGGGGTGTGTGGGTGTGGGTGTGAGAGAGAGAGAGAGAGTGCGCGCGCGCGTGCGCGTCTGTGTGTGTGTGTGTGT
>OY757544.1:12869794-12963800 GCA_963584105.1 Alviniconcha strummeri
GAAATTTGTAGAATTTTGGCGGCCGTGACTGATGAATTGCTCTTAAAGCTTCTAGCTCAATTCTAGGGCAATATAGAACAAAATATAATTCAGCTTTTTGCGCTACTCTGCATAATGGACAAATCAGATCATTAGTTATTTAGTCATTATCAGGAGAGAGAGAGAGAGAGAGAGAGAGAGAGAGAGAGAGAGAGAGAGAGAGAGAGAGAGAGAGAGAGAGAGAGAGAGAGAGAGAGAGATGAGGAGAGAGAGAGAAGAGAGAGAGAGAGAGAGAGAGAGAGAGAATGAATGAATGAATAAAACTTTATTTTACGAGGGTAGTGGAGAAGACTCGAGGTCTTTTTACATCCAGGCCCTCGCCCATGAGGGAAACTACTGTTAACTAAGGATACAGTGAGCTACAGTGTTTTGAGTACATGTACATTCATACAGTTCATGTTAAAATGGACACCAGCAAACCGAGAAACAAGCAGATAATGAGCATTAAAAAAAATATATATATAAATCAGCTTGATCTAGGGTAAACATATATAGAGAGAGAATTGAGAGAGAGAGAGAGAGAGAGAGAGAGAGAAGGAGAGAGAGATGAGGAGAGAGAGAGAGAGAGAGAGAGAGAGAGAGAAGAGAGAGAGAGAGAGAGAGAGAGAGAGAGAGAGAGAGAGAGAGAGAGAGAGACAGAGACAGAGACAGAGACAGAGAGACAGAGAGACAGAGAGAGACACAGAGACACAGAGAGACAGGAGAGAGAGATTAAGGGAAGCAATTCCGTAATAATAGTCGTAGCATTTCCAACATAGTGCTTCCCCCTTCTTTACAGCCGATCGAAAGTCGACCTTGCCATTTTTGGCCCATGAACTGCATCCTCGAAAGGTAGGCTATGTTTATCCTGCCTCTGATTCACCTAAAGTCCGCTCTCTTAAACAGTGCCAGTATTTT
Organism: Alviniconcha strummeri; assembly: GCA_963584105.1. Lineage (NCBI taxonomy): Eukaryota > Metazoa > Mollusca > Gastropoda > Provannidae > Alviniconcha > Alviniconcha strummeri. The sequence goes on from OY757544.1 coordinate 12,870,731, forward strand.
CGTTGGTATCACCATCACTTTTACCCTATGGTTGGGGGAAGACCATGATTCAGAATCTGTCGAACTGCGGATAAAAATAGTTCTACAACTGCGCCGCCGTTTGGGCCAGTTGGCCTTCGGGAGGCAGGTCTATCAAGCAGCGCTCAGTGAGAGTGGAAGCGCCGAAGTGGTTGTTGTTGGAGAAAGAATGCCGCTGGACTCACTGGGATGTTGGCTGCGTGAGGCTTTTTTGTTCTAACGTTCTCTGGGCCAAAAAGTGGACGTGCTTGACATTTACCGAGGGTTAGCCGAGAGTTGAAACGTGGATAAAGTGTCGGTTTTACTGTCTGAAATTTGCCCCTTCCTGGTGTACCCAATCCAGAACCACCCAGGCAATAGTGGCATTGGGTAAACCCGCTTTTGCTTATCGGTTTCATCTTTTTCAGCATCTAGCAATCGCGGGAGATGGTTTTGGTCATAGACGTAGCAGTGTCCATATTTTTGGTCACTTAAATTTGCAGACTTCTCTAGTCATTTATGATTTAACTAAAATAGTAAAAATTATGTGCTTCACAATATTTGGTGTTAGTAAAATTAAAAAGTGCATTGTTCTGATTGATATTAATAATGATAGTGCTATTACTGTTAAACCGGCTAAAATAAATGTATGATAATGTAATATTTAGTTAGAATGGTGAATTTGCTTCTTGAATGATTTGTCATCTGCATTTCAAAGGATTTGGTTGTTTTCCAATGAAAAGAACCCAACACGTAAGTAGATGTTACTTTGTTAGTAATATATAGTACAACAGTAGTTCTACACTAGCAGTAATTAATACAGTAACTGATGAGAGATGTTTTACTGTCACTGTGAGTGCTACTTATTAATAGCAGAGTGAAGTCTACAGGTGTTACTTTTTATCATGTATTCCTACTCCTAGAATTTTATGATTTTAAAAACAAAATAGAAGAAAAACAAGGACCCAAGGGACTAGTTAGATTTACTTTAAATTATATGTTTATTTGGTCTATTTAAAAGTGGTACTCAAGAAATGTTTTGAACAGTATGAAGAATTATTAATAAACTGGTATTGCCAACCTTCAAAATTATGAAAGGGAACCATTTTCATGGAATTTGTTTTTAATTGATTATTCAAACTGTTGTTTGGGGTCCAGGTAAGTTTAACTCAGCTTGTGCATACCTCAAGAACCATCAGTGATAATGATAATTGTCATACATTGATAGGCATAGCATACCAAACTCATGAATGTAAGCTGTCAGTAAAACTGTCTGCCAAAAGTGCCATTGATTTATTTACTTGGCATTTTTTCATGGTTCATAAATTATAATAATCCAGAGGCAAATTATTAAAGCTGATAAAACGTATAACAATTTATGACTTAGGTAGAACTGCTAGTGCTACACAAGAAGCCTGGGATAATCTGTTCTGTACTTTTTTCTTGTCTGTGTATGAACTGTGAACCATGATCATGATGATGGCTTGATTGATGGCTTTCCCAGATGCTGCTACAGTGTTAGTGCAATAGTATTACTAGCATAATAGTAATGAATGTACTAGTATGGAATAAAAGTGATTTTATATCAAACAGACATCAATAGGGCATAGGCCGTAAAAACTATGTGTACTTTGATTTTCTTTTTGTGTGACACTGACAGTGTGTACATAGTGTATAATAAACTACCTGTAAAGCAACAAGACCAGTTGGTACACTTGTGAAATCTAGTTCCTCTCTCCACAGACAGGGCCCTGTGGCTGTGGATTCTATCATAAAACACAGTCTCAGCTTCATCCCATGTTCTTGGTGAAAGTGGTCCCACCACTGGCCTTTCCTGTTTGGATCAGTGGTTGGCTGCAACAGCACACACTGACACAGCCTACACTTCTAGTTCTACACTCCCCATACTTTGAGTTTCCGCAAAGCACAAACTGTGTTGACAGTCCCATGCTGGTTAAGGCTGTAACATTTTGTACATGAAGGTCTGAGTGTACTGCAAGTGTACTGTTTACTTGTGGAAGCTGAGAAACCGCTCCTGAGCAGGGAGCAGGGGCCTGTGTGCAGGAGTGTCAGATCTGATTCAGTTAATAATAGATTGTTCAGCGCACGGTCCCAGTGGGCGAGGGGCACATTGTAGGAACATTGTAGGCGGTCTGTTGAGCGGAAAATTGTTATGCATAGCATTACTAGTGCTGAATGGGTTGTGGACAGAGCCTACTGAGTGGATCTTGCTGGTGAGTAGTGTATATTTCATGACACAAGTGAGTGTTGGTAGCTTATTGAATGCTGGTAGAACTAGAATAGAGCTGATGTTTAAATTTTCAAGTAAGAAGTTACTATGTAGTAGTACTAGTACGTACTCCCTCTACATATAATTAAGCTAAAGAGAATAAATTTATGTATTTCATGTGTGTTTATTCAAGGGAGTGTAATTTCAGTTAATTTATTTAATTTGGTCATATTAGGGATTAGTTTTAAAATTAAATTATAGAACAATTTGTTTCTTATAATGTAACTTTGTTCTTGAAAGGAAGCTTCTTCTTTTTTCTCCAGGAAAACTGTTCAGGTAGCCTCAATTTCCCACTGGAAAATTCCAGGTTACAGGAATAAGATAATTAAAGTTGTGGAATCAAAAAAAGAAGAAGAAGAAAGAGCAATAACTGAATAAAGCATTGATTTGTTCTTGCTGTGTCAAGTTATTTCAGTTGTGTAACAAGGTGTTATTCTGTAATAAAAACTAATATACTAATAAATCAACAGTGTCAAATAACTTACTGTGGGATTTTCCTGAGATTGTCTGTGTTTGCTTAGCAAGGCCAAGGGAGAGAGAGAGATGTATAAATTGCCATTACAGTATTTGTGTACAACCAAACACAATATAGGTGGCAAGCAGTCAACACTGCTATTAGCTATACATGTATGTACAGTTCATTCTTTGATTCTTATCAGTTAATGTTCTCAGATGTTGGATGACATATTAGGGACAAGATATAAGAAGCTCTTAGTCATCGAAAGTTAGGGACAAGATATAAGAAGTTCCTAATCATCTAACGTTGATAAAATCTGTTTGGCTATATAATAGAGAATTACTTTTACACAAGAAGAATCTTCCTTTCAATCGATAATGTATTTCTAGACCTATATATTATATATATATAATATGAGTTCCATTAAAGACAGCACAGGCTGCCTGAATTACATTGATGATTGTCAATGTGAGAGCAGGTCTGCAGTTTGATCTAGTCACACTTGAGGCAGGTGGTGTAATAAAGTTGTGCACACACAGAGTAAGTAATATAATTATAATAATGATGATAGTAATAACTCATATTATATATAATATAAAACTTTTGTATAGTGCTATTCTGTGGCCTACACAAACTCACTGCATTGAAACATTCTCTGACATTTTTCACTGTTAACTTGGGTAAGTGATAAAGATAACCAAAACTAACATGTTCAAGAAAGTAGTTTACATAATTTATATGGCAACTAAAAATATATAATACAACAAAAATCATGTTTGTGTACCATATATATGAAAAGTGTCAGTTATATAAGAAATAAAATAATCTCATGATGTTGTGAATTACCTACCCATAATTCCACCTCTCCCGGCTGCCTGCTCTCAACACACACACACACACACACACACACACACACACACACACACACACACACACACACACAATTAAAAAATGCACACACACACACACACACACACACACACACACACACACACACACACAGTGACACACACACATTTTAAATATATGGATACTGGCCCAGGCTGAGACAGTAGTAGGTGTAGTGCTAGTAGGTATCTAGAGACCTGTAGATCATGCTGTCTCTGGCTGGACTGAAGACTTTCAAGGGTCAAATGGAACAAAAGGTTGTGGGTTCAAATCATCTCCCTAGTTGAGGTAGTGGGCTCAGTGTTTACTTCAGGTGAGGTAACACTACCACAGCTACCACTGAGTATCACTACTACTGCTACTACTAGTACTACTGCTAGCTATTGGTACTACTGCTGCTACTGCTACTGCTCCCCTGAAGGGAGGCTCAGGATGTCTGGTCAATGTCATCTCCCTGTCTGGAATCTCAGGGCTGTCCTTTGATTCCCCCTAACCTCTCCTATTTTTCTGCCTAGTCCTCTGTGAAAGGCTAGCAGTGTCTGTTGGCATGCATGGTTCCTGCTTTTAAGTTGTACCAGAAATTCTGATTTATTAATATAATACCTGCTTCATTTTCAGAACTGAAGCAAATGCTCAAGTAAACCATATGTTGTTAACTTATTATGTGGTACCAGAAATTCTGAATATTTAATGCCTGTCATTTTTTTCAGAACTGAATTAAAACACAAGTATGTTGAACCAGAAATAAATGCTGAATGTAATAACAAATTATATATGTCATATTTCAGAATTGAAGTAAACATACAAGTAAACCTTACATTGAACCAGAAACAAATGCTGAAAGTAAAGTAATATCCATTTCATTTTTCAGACTTAAAGTAAAACACAAGTAACCCATCAGCAGTAGGACAGCGATGGCGTATGGAACGCTAGTGGCGTGTGTGTTGGTGTGTCTGGTCCCTGTGGTGTGGGGCCAGTATTGGAAAGTACAGGAGTACCCCGACCCCTTCTCCTTCGACACCTACTCCCAGTGTGGACGCAGCAACAAGTCCAACATCTGCGACCCCAACAGAATAATTTCCAAACAAGAGGGTCAGGAGATTTTTTATATATATTTTGGTTGCTTGTATAGAACACACAGAAAGTAATAGTATGATATAGATATAACATGATTACATATATAATATATGTGTATTAAAAATCAACAAAGGAACTGGTTGCTCAGATAGTTGGGAAAAAAGACAGAGCAGTTGAGAGAGAGAGCAGGCCTGAAGCAGAAGAATTGTTTGATGTTTATAGATTGTTTTATTCATGAATATAATTTTTATTAAATTTGTTTGCAATCAGCCATTATGGAATGAGAGGTAATACAACTCTCTACTGTGATATAAATAACTCAAAATGACAAAACGTATCAATGTGACTCTTTTCGGAAGGTAAGGTCACTTATATCCTGGTATTATTATTATATAAATAATATCTAAAAGCGTCAGCACATTAATGACTTGACACATCTTTGTGCCTTTCCTCCACTCAGCCGATGAACTGGACAGTTTGATCTGGCGTGTTTATCGTGAAACAAGGTGCCAGTGCACCAGCTGCATCCACAACAGTCACGGCTATGTCATCCGTGTGGCCATCATGCCGCACATGGAGAGCATTTTCAAGTGAGTCACGTGCACAGTGGAAATCACAATCTTCCTGCTGATAAATTAGCAGATAAAAGCTGTTTGATGGATTGTCAGTTGTTCCTTTACTGTTGTTGTATTCCCTGTTTGTTTACTGGTTTGTAAAATGTGCTTGTTTAAAAAAAAAAATTACAGTAATATGATTTTTATTTAAAACATTTTTTTTTGATCAGTTGGTCATAATCTTTGTCATATCAGATGCAACTGTATTAACTAGATTTTTTTTTTTTTAATGCATGTATTTCTTAGCTATGTATTGGGCCTGATATGTGAAGCTGTATTGTGCTTGGAGCTCGTTTTTGCAGAACTGGGACAGGTGCATTATCAATAAAATTTATTATGAGTATTGTGTGGTTGTTGTTTTTTTGGGGGGGGCTGATGGGGTGGGGAGATGAATATAGGTTAATCTTCACAGCCTGATCATTGATAGCAATCAAATCCAGAGCCACATTTAGCTTCTAAACTATCAGGACTGAGGACTGAATAAACAACTGCTGGTGAGGTTGACAAAATAGAACAGATCTTGGGAAATGTACTGACCAATGCGATGAAAAACAAGGAAACAATAATACTTGAGCGTTTTCAACTGCATCACATGAACTGATGAAGAAGACACTTTGTCAAAAACACTTGTGTATTATTGTTTCCTTGTTTTTTTGTCTCAGAGTTGATCATCTGTGAATTGTGAAATCACTCTAACAAGGCATAGGATTGATACCATGATAGACTCAAACTCCAGACACTGGTTTAAGACATCCTTTGGAGGAAGGTGCCAGAAAGCAATGCTTGGAGTGTGTGATAGACTGTGTGTTTGTGTGTGGAGGGGTGGGGGGGTGGGGTGGAGAATGTCCCTGTGATCATGACTGTCAGACCAGATTCAGTGAGCCAGTGCTGTTATGGTGTGATATCGGTTTGAAAAATGTCTAGCACAATCACCTGATATGGCAAGCCAACACTTTCAGAAAACCAGCTGAAATATGCTGGGATATTTCCTGTGTGTTTCAAATGTGGCAACCCTTTGGAAGACTGGCTGAGAGATGCGTGGATGTTTTCTATAATGCTGCAGCTTCTCTGAAGACTGGCTAATATGCTCAGATGTATGTTGCGTTTCAGACATGGCATCACTTGAGAAGACTGGATGAGGGGTGCTCAGATGTTTTTTGCGTATGCCGTTTCAGATGTGGCAACACTTCAGAAAACCTGCTGAGAGATGGCCTGATGTTTTCTGCATATAAGCTGTTTGAGACATGGCAACACTTCTGAAGACTGGCTGAGAGATGCTCAGATGTTGACTCTGTATTAATGCTGTTTCAAACATGTCAGCACATGAGAAGACTGTCTGAGAGATGCTCAGATGTTGACTGTGTATTCACGCTGCTTCAGACGTGGCAACACTTCAGAAGGCCTACTGAGAGATGGTTAGATGTTTACTGTGCATATATATGCCTTTTCAAAGTGAGAGATGCTCAGATGTTAACTATATTCATGCTGTTTCAGACGTGGCAACTCTTCAGAAGACCTACTGAGAGATGCTCAGATGTTTGCCTACATGCTCTCACAGAAATGGGCCATGGCAGGAAGTTGCAACGAGTCCCTGCTTATTCTCTACGCCAGATATGATGGCATTGTAGGTTTTGTTGTAATAATATTATTAATAATAATGGAAATTTGTAAAGCACCTACCCTGTGGCTCAAAGCGTTGTACGAGCATATAATGTACATCAATATGGAAATGTTATCCGTAATAAAAATGTATATAAAAGCTAACACATAATGTAGACATGGGTTCAAGCATAACTATGCAAAAGATGCCCACACACACAGGCACACACACACACACACACACACACACACACACACACACACACACACACACACACACACACACACACACACACACACACACACACACAGTACAGACTGATAGGTGTGATGGACAATGTTGCTTAGCTGAAATATTCTGAGAAGAGAAATGTCTTGAGTTGGCTTTTGAAGGAAGAGAGAGTAGCAGAGTGCCTGATGTCTTGGGGGAGATTGTTCCAGATGTGGGGGCCAAAGTGTGAGAAAGTGTGAAAGCCATGGAAAGCATGAAAACATGAAAGCCATGTACTGCTTAGCACTTTACTCATGTCAGTTTTGTACCTCAAGCACTTGGCTCATTACATGTCTCAAGACCCTCTGAGCTAAGACCTCTTTCGTGATGACAGACCACCCCTGTTTTTATCCCACATTGCAAAATCCCGCTCCTTCATGCTTCCATGCTACAAGTTTGAACCCTTCACCAAAGGTTCTTTTCAGATGTTTTTGGTTTGAGAATGGTATTCCATCTGGGGGTCTGTTTACCTGCACAGTAGCTGGTATTCCATCTGGGGTTCCCTGGATTATCTGTTTACCTGTACAGTAGCTGGTATTCTGTCTGGGGTTCCCTGAATTATATGTTTACCTGTACATTAGCTGGTATTCCATCTGGGGTTCTCTGAAATATCTGTTTACCTGTACAGTAGCTGGTATTCCATCTGGGGTTCCCTGGAATATTTACCTGTACAGTATCTGGTATTCCATCTGGGGTTCCCTGGTTTATGTGTTTACCTGTACAGTAGCTGGTATTCCATCTGGGTTCCCTGGATTATCAGTATAGTGTTTACCTGTACAGTAGCTGGTATTCCATCTGGGGTTCCTGGATCTGGTATTCCATCTGGGGTTCCTGGATTATCTGTTTACCTGTACAGTAGCTGGTGTTCCATCTGGGGTTCTCTGAAATATCTGTTTGCCTGTACAGTTGCTGGTATTCTGTCTGGGGTTCCCTGGATTATATGTTTACCTGTACATTAGCTGCTATTCCATCTGGGGTTCTCTGAAATATCTGTTTACCTGTACAGTAGCTGGTATTTCATCTGGGGTTCTGTGGCTTATCTGTTTACCTGTACAGTAGCTGGTATTCCGTCTGGGGTTCCCTGGATTAACTGTTTACCTGTACGGTAGCTGGTGTTCCATCTGGGGTTCTCTGAAATATCTGTTTACCTGTACAGTAGCTGGTATTCCATCTGGGGTTCCCTGGATTATGTGTTTACCTGTACAGTGGTGGTATTCCATCTGGGGTTCCCTGGATTACCTGTTTACCTGTACAGTAACTGGTATTACCTGTACAGTAGCTGATATATTTTCTGAGGTCTGCATATTTATTGTGTCATGCTTGCCCAATCACAAAAATGCTAAGAGAAGTGGCTGTCGTGGCTATGATCCTTTCTTGAGCATGGTCACGTGACTGCAGTGACCATGAGTTGCTATTGGGTCTGACTTTGCTGTGTTCTGATCTGATTCTGATCTGACACAAGCTGTTTGATAGCCAGTGAAAATCACATACAGACATTCTTGGTAAGCCAAGCCAGTACTACCACTGTTTAACATATTTGGTCTAATGAACTAAGACTACTTTGAATGCAGTAAAAAGGATTGTGAGTTTTTCTTCGCACCTTCAGTGTCAGTATTTCGTGAATGGTGATGTTACAGCTTTTGTTCTGTTTTGCCATTCAGCTGACAGGGTAGTAATAAGGCTCCTGATGCTGCAGTTTTTGCATCACTGGTGTCTGTGATTCAGTGGGGACAGTTATCCACAGTTGCCTTTTCATCAATTACTGCGCAAACATGTGGCATATAGCATGGTATAGCATGCCACATGAGATCTGTTGGTGACATACAACATTGTGTTGTAGTCATATGTCCATGCTTGAAAGTGTACCATGGCCTTGACAGAAGAGCAAAACATTTTTGTAAGTGTAAGGCACACAGTTTGATTAGATATGTTATAAACATCTCCTGTGTTTCAGCTGTACACACTGACACTGCCTCATGCCCGCCATGTTCTTGAAGATGAAGCTGTCAAGAGAATCACCATCAGTGTCCGACCGCTGTTTGATAATCAAGCAACTGTTGCAAAAGGGCTGAAGGAAATGATTCAACGATACCAGTAAGTGGGGGGGGGGGGGGGGGGGGGGGGGGAAGGGGGGGGGGGGGTTATTTGCTGTGCCTCTCCCTTCTGATCAGGGTACATAGTCTGGGTAAAATTGACATTATCAGCATTTATCTGCCATAACTAAACAAGGCATGGGAACTGTCCAAAGAAAAGCTTCAGAGCTCAGAAGCTGTGTGATGATCGAAGAGGCCGTACTGGGCTCCTGTCCCTAATAAGCCTACAGTTTCTGTGGACATAAAGCAACACTTCATCCCCAAAACTAGAGGGGTCAGGGGAACTATGTTTTGACTACATTTGACAGCATCAAAATGAGGAAAAGTCCAACTTTCAAAGCCATTTTTTTCATATATTTAAATGTAGGGGAGTTGAGGGGAAGCAGGTTGGAAGCATGGATGAAGAGCCACAAGTCAGAGGTTGCTATAACTTTTATTTGTACACCAACCAACCAGGAAACAGTGTAGGCTCTCCCCTGAGATGAACACTGGCCGCAACAGTACACAAACAACCTGCAAATTGTCAGGGAAATCCCCTTTAGACAACACTTAAATAACAGATAAACAGTGAAAAATGAGGAAAAAAAGATTTGAGTTTATGATTATGTCATGTTTGAGTTTAAATCTGGAACTGGTCATGGTGATTCTGTGGTTGTTTAACAGGCTGGTGTTTGATGGCGACAAGGAGAAAGCTCTGCGACCCAGGGTTTCCCAGCAGAGAGGCAGCGGCGCCAGCGGCATCACATCTGTCTCCCTTGTCTCGCTCCTCTTGACCAGCCTCTTGATAGCTGTTATCCATTAGCCCCCTGCACTTCACTCATTCATTGACCCTCTGCACTGACACAGCTACAAAGAAACCTCTTGATAGCCATTTCTGTTGGTCTCACATGCTCCACTCATTCATTTATCCTGTACACTGACACTGTGACAGTGTTAAAAAGAAAACACTTGATAGCTGGACTCCTGCACTTCACTCATTCACTTACCCTCCACACTGACACTGCTCCAAAGAAACCACTTAATATCTGTTGTCTGTTAGACTCCCACACTTCACTCATTCATTTACCCTCCACACTGACACTGCTACAAAGAAACCACTTGACAGTTGTTGTCTGTTGGACTCCCACACTTCACTCATCCATTTACCCTCCATACTGACACTGCTACAAAGAAACCACTTGACAGTTGTTGTCTGTTGGACTCCCACACTTCACTCATTCACTTATCCTCCACACACTAGCTACTACATGAAAACCACTTGATAATTGTCCATTAGTGCCACCCTTACAACCCCCCCCCCCCCCCCAACACACACACTTCCCATTTACACTTCTTGCCACTCTTGTAGTAACAAGAAAAATAATAATCATTGTCTATTAGACCCCCGCACTTTACTCATTCACTTTACTTACCCTCTACACTAGCACTGCAAAGCTAACAGTTTAAAACTATAGCAAAGCTGGATTAAAAAAAATTAAATTAAAATCTTTAGCTCATTTCCTTTATAGTCAGTTTGGGTAGCCTGACCTGGGTACGTGACAGTAGTAGCAAGAGCAGCGCTGCCCACTTCTGTCAGTGCATGCAGTATTTTTGTCTGTTCAGACAGCGTTTAGGATTTTTAACATGCGCACAGATGTTGATGCATTCTGTGCATCAGTGTCACACCTGCCTTTTCATTCAGATGATCTACCAGCTGAGCTATCCCCACTCCCCTAATCCTCTTGACTGCATTCGACTGTAACATCTACATGCATGGCTTATTTGCACATTACACTTACAGAGCTCAGGTTATCAAGGATCGAGTTGTACTTACTTCATAACAAATGTTTAAAACTTTATTTATGCTTTGTTGGAAATTTGTGTTGGAAGAGTGAAATGGAGGAGCAGCTAAACTAATAAAAAGGGGTATTTATTAAAGATCCAGTCTGATATCCAGTTTTAATACAAGCATAATGTATTCTCTTTCAACAATATTTGTTGTTGTTTTTTGTGCTGTTCAGATATTTTCTTGACAATGAAAACAGATAAAGATAGCTTTGTTTCTATAGTTGAAACATGACATAAACTGTAATATATAAACATGATATAAACTGTAATTGCTTTGCACATGCTAGCTTAACTTATGCTTGGTGGTTGCTTCTGAGACTGCATTCACAAACTTGTCAGATCAGTGGAAACAAGCTTTTAAATATATAAAAAATATTAAAAAAATGTAAATTACAGCTTTGAAAAGAACTGATTTATGAAACTGAATGTTGAATCACCAGAAATTACAATTGTTTACAATTATTATGCAAAAAATATGTATAAAAAAAGAGAAAATAATAAATCACAAGATAAAATTTAGGTGATTATTGTTAAACAGAAATTCCACTTGTGTATAGAAATTCCACTTGCTGTTGTTTCACCAGGTGGTCCCATTTAACATTTGAAATCTCCAGCAATGAAATGTCACCTTGCTCATTAAAGAAGTCTCAGATAATTTTGAAAATCCACATTGAATCTCACCTTTACTCATCATCTTTTTTAACATGTACGTTTTGTGTGCAATGCTCCTCAAAACCTATGTGTAGTTCTTGCTGTGTCTTAAACTGTAATAGCAATATGAACATTCTTGCTTAGCCATGTATGTAAAACAAATATTTTTAAGATGTATAACATTATGCTTATTTCTGTTTGAGGTCAAGTGTAGGTTATACCATCCCAACTGATGTATATATTTTAAAACTATTTTTCCAGGGTGGTCTTTTGATCTGTCATTTGAAAGAAGTTTTCCACTTTGAACGCTCCTCAGCTTTGCAATATGAAATAACAGCTGCCAGACTGGACAACTTCAAGCGCTTATCTTAATTTGGTTCTGGTTGTCAGTGTGTGTGGTTCTCGATGACTTGAACACACAAATGTGGTTGATCAATTTCAGTCCTGCTCCAAATTATGGAGTGCAGAGAAAAATAAGAGTTTCTGGCTCCACTGAATGTGTGACAAATAAATTTGGGGTTATTTGCCCTTTATTTCTATTCATCTGTCCCGAGATTTACAACTGAATGTACTCCTTTGTCTCAGTGAATTCTGCAGCATGCAAGCCTTTTGTGGAGCAAATACAACAAAGCTATGCAGTTACAAAGGTGCTTGTCTGTTTGTATTGGCCAAGCTGGACCCTAATGAACCCAAACACAGGTGTAGGTGAAACCATGGTCTGTGAGTGAGATCATGGTGGCTAAATCAAACTGAAATAACTTGAGTTGAATCTGGGGCACTAGGATTAGTGCTGAGTCAGCCTCTGTGAAAGCAAGAACCTTAAATTCTTCAAAGAAGCCATGGGCCTAATGTTCAATGTCTTTCAGACAAATGTAGCCAGCAAATGTGTTGGGGTTATTTTGGCCACTTTTTTTTTCTATTTTTTTTTAGAAATGGTTTGGATGAGTAGTCTCCTTTGACTGAGCAACGCTTTCCAGACTGGTGTCTGCATTGGTCATGCTTGTTGAGCATCAATGCACACAAAATGCAGTACTCATGCCATGTGACGTAGTTTTCTTACAAATTGTCAGACAACTTCTTTTGCTTTTCAAAGAGGGACATTATATATGCCATTCATGCTAGCTGTAGACTACAGTGTTTGAAGTCAGTGGCAGAAGATTTTTAATTCAAATATTCCTTGTTTGCACTGTGCATGTATGTGTGAGAGAGAGAGAAAGAGAGAGATGAGTATATATTGTTGGTCAGTTTTACATTTAGCTCTGTTGCTGTTTTTGGAATGTATTCCCCAGTATATAAATGTGCATATAATGTTATGAAGTTATAGCAAACATTGTTGTGAAGTGTACCAGAATACTTGTGAAGGGTACAGTTTTATAATCCTTGAGTGCATGAATGTATGTTAACTGCAATTTTTGTTTCTTTTTTTATCTGTTTACTAATCCAGTATATAAACTGATAATCCTGTCTTGTTTCCCCTTTGATTTTTAGGGGCTGTTGTTGAGAAATACACATTTATTTAATATGTAACACTGCTTTTGTTCTGAAAACCACTATGGAGAATTCTGAGAGATAAGGGATAATACAAACTTAAGCTCCACTTTGTAATAATAAAGGAAAAAGGCAGGAAGGAACTTGTTTTTATGCCCAATCAAGCAGGATGGTTATATCAGTGCAAAGGGAAAAGGCAATCAGAATTAGTCCAACAATTACTAGATGAAATAATTAGTAAGTGATTGCAGGTCAAGGATTTCTTGCTACAGCAGCCTGTACACTTTTACAGTCCTACACCATCATAATGTGGCGGGGGGGAGGGAAGAAAAGACACAGAGAGGTCCCTCCCCCCCCCCCCCCCCCCCCAGCTGAAGATTCATCAAAAGAAGAAAGTCTCCTACAGTGATTGCGGAAACCGGCAAAATGAAGAAGTAATGTACGTCAGAAAAGCAGCAGTCATGTCTAAGGCATTACTGCTTGTGCCAAGTAGTAGAGTGTTGTGCCCACTTTTGAGGCAATGCTTGAACACAGAAAACCAGATGTTTTGGGGAAATGCCCAACTCCTGTTCAAATGAACTATACGGAAATGTTTCTTTATTTTTCTGCAGTCTACTGATTACACCAAAAGACCAGATGCAGGCACATTTAACCCTTTCAGCCTTGATATATATGTGTTTTACATATCAACACTGAAGGGGTTAAAGGTGTCTGCATCTGGTCTTTTGTTGTAATAATACATGTATACATGAAAAGAAGAAAGAGCATGTTTACCACAGGGCTATGACAGTACTGGAAATGATTTTTTTATTTTATTTAACTTAAATGTGACATAGTGTTGGAACTGAGAAAAAAAAGTTAACTATGACATAATGTTGGCACTGAATAAAAAAAAAAAACTATGACAGTGTTGGAACTGAAAAAAAGTTAACTATGACAGAGTGTTGGAACTGAAAAAACAGTTAACTATGGCGTACTGTTGGAACTGAAAAAATAGTTAACTATGACATAGTGTTGGAACTGAAAATAATGGTTAACTATGACATAGTGTTGGAACTGAAAAAATAGTTAAGGCTCCTAGTTGTTCACAACAGGACTGCAGCATAATGCTGAAACTGGAAAAAAGAGAGCTACTGCTTCTCGCTGTACACTACAGGTTTATGGCATAGTGATGGCACTGACAGGGAAAAAAGTTATTGTTTCTATTTGGTCACTACAAGACTATGGCATAGTGTTGGGACTAAAAGAGTTAAGGCTTCAGATTGTTTGCTACAGAACTATGCCATGATTCTGAGGACTATGCCACAATTCTGAGAGGACTATGCCACCATTCTGAGGACAATGGAATGATTCTGGCAGTGTTATGGGTTTGGTTCATTCAACAAGGACTACAACACAGTGATGAGACAAAAAGACTAAGTTCTCAGTTTCTCATTTTTCTCCTGTGTGGAAATATGGTATACATGCATACAATGGCAACAGGGCAGTGCTGTAGCAATTTGTGTTGGTGAAATGGGAAATTTGGTCACTTTTTAACTGTGCATAGACTTGAAGTAAGTCACAATAATGGTGCTATTTGTGTTGTACATTACTTAAGTTCTGCTTCTTCATACGCAATAACTGGTCCTTTGGTTTTTTAGTAATTTTACTCACTGAGTTTATAAATAAAATTTACAACTGAACTTGTTTGTTTGTTACCCTTTCTTTGTAAGATGACAGTTACAGGCACTTTTCCTGACTGGGGTGATTGGTTAAGAACACAGCATAAACTCATCCCCACCATGCTGAAACTCTGATATAAACAGTTGAACTAAACCTGCTATTTATTAGGACAAAACACAGCATGCAAATTTTCGGGGTAATCCCCTTTATCAAGCTACAAAAGGACAACAACAGTTAAATGGTGAATAACGATGAAAAATAAGATGGAGAGCTAATCCACTTCTCTGTTTTCGTCTTGTCCAGTGCTTCTTACCCTGACAATTTGCATGTTGTGTTTTGTCCTAATAGTGTTCTTTTGAACCTTTTATATGTTTGGATCTTCTTTTACAGCACTGGCATTTATTCTTGTTTCAGATCTTTCTTTTTTTAAAGAGTGAAACCATTGAATGATACGGAAATATCTCAGAATCACACTCACCAACAATACCCATGAACATGAATGCTGAGCTGCACAATGATTGTTTCACAGTTTATTTTACTAATATCAGTTTATCAAAACAGTAACGTTTGCGTGACAATGTGGCTTTGAGTTTGTATAAAATTGACAAGAGTACACTGAAACAAATGTAACATGCAATACGAAAGCTTTTTGTATAAGGACACACAGTGTCGCAACAGTTACAAACTGCAAGAGCAAAGACTTGTTTTACAAAACAACATCAAACAAAACAATTTTTGCCAGTCTGATAAAAAGATAAGTACAGTAATAAGGGATTGCATGTTATTAATTAACATGACTGGAAATCAACTTGGGCATGATACTATTTTTTCCCCTCCCTTTCTAAAACATGCTGGGACTTAAGACTAAGTTAGAGATAGAGATGAGGACAAAGGGACAGCACTCTTGTGGCGGTTCAAGGGACACAGGTCCCAGAAAAGCATCCGGTTTTTGAATGAGCATTTTGGAGGCCTCTCCTGAAGAATTTTCACATCTCATCATAATACAAAGTGAAGTCTAGCATCTCTGCAGAGTTTGGGGATTGGACATATAAAATATATATATCTTCAGAGTTGGTGCCATAATTTGTTCAAACTCGACCTAACATTGACTGGAAATCTTTTTAATACTGGTTGCTTATCCCTTTCAAAGAGGGTTTCAAATGTGAAACCACAGAGGAGTGCTGTGCTAAGTAGAAGGGCGTCTGGGGGTTCAAATCCATCCCAGAAGGTTGACGGCGAAGAGGACGGTGTTGACAATGAGGCCGAGGAGCCCCACATAGCCAAAGACTCCACGGTTACGCTTGCTTGGATCTGCGCACAGACAATGCCTTCAACAGTTTGCAGCCTGACCCTTATTTCATAATAAGTAACAATGTTTAGATAGATGGATATGTCGGCATCCATGTTAACACATCTGTTATGTAACCTGATGCATCTACTCCCTTATTTTAACTTTACAGATGTTAAGTGATAAATAAAAATCACCTACCAGCCCACCTTCCTACGCACACACACACACACACACACACACTCTTCTGTCTTACACATGCCATATCCTACATGTGGCAATCTGCTCAAAACATGCATTTGCAGAATAAACTCTGCATGGCAATCTGCTCAAATCTAAAAGTTTTGTATCCAATTCTTTTACAAAAATAAAATTAAAAATCTTTTTTCAAAGGCAATAAATGACAAAAAGTAGAACTGTTTTCCAAACACTAGTAGAATCTATGCAAGAAAATTCAAGCTTCAAGATTACTTTATTGCATCAGCACATAAATATGTGGCTGAACATATGCCACATCACATTTGACAATAACACACACTACACATTTTAAAACTGAAAAAAAAAAAAAAGCACACAAAAAAGCAAAAGTTGGAAAGAAACTGCAGAGGAAGTAGAAATACAGAAAGATGACCTGTTTCATCATTAAATAAAATGCAGTGTAACTGTACGCAACAAGCCCTAAATACTAAAATAGTGAATAAATGTAATGTAAAAGAGTAACTCTATTCAAGCATATACTACACCCTCACTCACCTCCTGTATAGTAGCCGAAAGCGTACACCACGCGGCTAGCAAGGTAAATAACACCAAAAACTGCGCTCAAGCGCTGAAAGACAGTCAACAAAAATTATGTACACACTACAAAGACAGTAAACTATATATATATTATAATGGGTACCAAAAGCACTAAACCCACACAAATGTACATATTTTCAAGATTTAATGCTCACACGTACACAGAAAACTGACAAAGGGAGTAACAAGGTTTTTAAAAAGAGAAAAGTTTTCAAGGAAGATTGCAATAAAATAGAATACACAATCCATATTAAACAGAATAAACATAGAATCATATAACTGTACTAGTCTACTACCTCACTGTGCAAGTGTAATGTAAAACTAAGAGAATACTTATAAAGCACTTACACCTCATGTGAGCCCAAAGTGCAAAATACTTTACAAAACAACAGGGTTGCGAAAGATATACTTACAGAATTAAGATAACAATAAAGCCTACTATTGCATTAATAACATTTATAAAGTAATTATAAACAAACTGCAATAATTATAAACAAACTGCAAGTGCAATATTTCCTTCAACATTTAGTATCTTAATCAAGTTAATATCTTCCTCATCACTTCCAGTATACACAGACACACACACTGCACACACACACACACACACACACACACACACACACACACACACACACACGCACAACCATATACACAAGTAGCTACATAAACAAATCTATGTCCTGCAATATCTGCACCTGTGTCAAGGTAAGAGTATAAGACACCAATCAATCCTGACCACATTTTCAGGACAATAATGTTATGTAATCAGTTCTGTAGTGACACTGATGCCACATCGGCAAAGTGGGATGTGTGCATGTGTGTGTGCATGCATGAGTGTGTTTGTGTGCAGGAAAGCATCTCTGTGCACCTCTGTCTATCTGTGTGTGTGTGTGTGTGTGTGTGTGTGTGTGTGTGTGTGTGTGTGTGTGTGCAGGCAGTGTATGCATAATAGTAATACACATGTTTGCATGCATGCTTGTGTTGCATCATGTATGCTAACATGCATGCACTGTGACTAAATGTTACTTATTGTTAGTCTGCTTGCTGTACACTCCATTCCACTGTACACTCTACTGTACACTCCACTCTACTGTACACTCCACTCACAGGAAGGTAGAGTCCAGCCACCAGGAGGAAGACCAGGAACATGGGGAAATTCTCCAGCCTGCAACCACAGTTACGCTTCAGTCTGGTCTGGTTTAAAACAACAAGGTTTGTTGCGCTGCACGACAAAATATTCCAGCTTTTCTCTTCCAAACCCCACCCGCAGTTTCTCCACAATATATGCTGGTGCTACATCAGTACATGTATTGTTGTATGTCACATGTTATTTGTCACTGGCATGGCCAGTGTAACTGGTATTACCATCTTTCTTATTATGCATACATTTCTTACCACATCATTACATGTACTGTTCAGTTGTTGTGTCACACATTATTTGTCACTGGCATGGCCAGTGTAACTGGTATTACATTTTTTTTTAACCATAATCACATGCATGCACACAAACTTTGTCCAATAAACCAGTTCCCAATTATTATTATTATATTGTTATAAACTAAAACCAACAGCATTTATTTTACCTAGATTCATTTCATTTTAAAGAAAAGTGTTCTAAATTTCTATCCATAAATGATAAATACTTTGAAAAACCACATTTAAATTAAAAGAAGGACCAAACATTTTTAACAAAAACTGAAACTGCATCATAATTTTTTTCTCAGAATCACCAATTCTATATTCTCCATTTAAAAAAAATATTTTATTTAAAAATCAGAATAAGGCTAAATTAAATTTTGCATCTACATTAGTACATAGATAAAGTCAAAACTGAAAATGTGAAATGGTTCATTATGCACTGACGTGTTTTGGTGGGCACGCTGAACACAGTTGAAGTCATGGCTCTTATCGCTGTACAGATTGGGATACTGCAAAACAATGACAATAACTCATTAACTGAATAAGTTAACAAGTAAACAAGTTACAAACTACAGTATGACATTTCTGTAGTTATTGTGTGATCTGTGTGTGTGTGTGTGTTCGTGTGTGTGTACATGTGTGCATGCATGCACATGTATGTGTGGGTGCATGCATGCACATGTATGCATTACAATTTTCTCAAACTGATGCTGAAGTTTGACAATTACTACATTTAACCAAAATGTGATAACTGATGACACAATTTCCCTTGGTATATATATATATACATGTCTAAGATTAGATGTGTGTGTTTCTGTGGGTGAAATAGTAATGTGTACTAATACTGTAACAGAGTTAATAAACCAACACCAAGATTATATATTTATATTCCTTTGAAGTAAGTAAGTTGGTGTTTTACGCCCAGTCAACCAGTGCGGTTATATCAGGGTGATATTCCTTTGAAAATATAAGTACTTGTTACTATGTTAGTATAATAGTAATGTTACTTTTTTTTTTTTTTTTAAGTTTGTCTTTAAAATAAATGTCTCAACACCTACATCACACACACACAAAAAATTTTTTTTGACAAAATGACCACTCCAAGCAAACATAATACTTAAAAAATAGAAAAAAATAGCCATTCATCTTTTCATCTGTACGAGCTACCGGGTTTTACGAGGGGAAATTCTTGAAATCATGGCGTATACATTATAATGAAGGGTAAACACGCACTTTTGTTGCAGGGTAAACATGCACTTTTACTAGTTTTAAGTGCAGGGTGCATCCCTATGGTGTTGCGGAAGTGGAACACGACAAAAATCACATCCATAATCTGGGCCTGCCGTACCCTGCACGTACTGGGGTACGTCTACGTTACGTACGTATATCAAAATCTTGCAAAAAGATTAAAAACTAGGGCTCCGACTCTGACAGAGAGCCCCAAGAGGGAGCACCCCACTGCTTAGCGCTACCATCGGTTTCTTACGACTTTACGCTAAATGTATCCACATTCCATGAGTCAGGAGGCAACCCAAGTGCTGGAGCTCAGCTGTAACAGTGTAAGAAAATCAGTATGATCTAGGTCATCTTGTGGTCATCTCACCGGGACGTCATACTTCTTCCTGGCTTTCATCACTTGCATGCCTAGCCAGTTCAGCATCACCCACGCTGCAACCACCACCAAGAGGACGTAGCCATAATCGGACTGGACCGTTAAAGAGACAGACCCCATTTTCTGGTCAAAACAAAAGTAGACTAATCTGCTGTGTCACTGCACTTCCCGCCTGAAAGCTGGCAAACGAGGCCACGGAGCTAAATATAGACCTGTGTGCAAATTAATTTCTTTTTATTGTGTCGCAAAGTTACATAAAAAATGTCACCAAGAATTCTTTCCTTGGATAATATGTTTCACATTCATAATTTTTCACGATTTTTTTTTTAACGAGGTTTGTTTATGTTAGATGATTTGTGTTTTTATGCGGTGCTCTTTCTGAAGTGCGAAGCTGTGCTGTTCGTGGCCTTGGCTTTACTAGGCTAAATACTGTCGATGTCAGAACCGTGTGACCGTGCGACTTGCGTTTGTGTGACAAAATAGACCATGCTATGGTTTGATCAACGCGCTTCAGATTCTTCTAGATGCTTGTTTTCTTTGTAGACACTCTGTCGGAGCTAATGTAGGCTCAGAAAGACTTGAAAGATTGGGTGGGTGAGGTGACGTCTGCTTCTGTTTCGGAACCAAGAGGAAGGTAACCATGAAACTTAATAACATTTTTATGTTTGTAGAAGTTGGGGTGGGTGTGTCTTATAAAATATATAACTTAGTTATACTAATACGAGCAGTTCGGTTGAGGTTATTTCACTGATTCGATTGTCGTAAACTGTACTTGAAGCTGAACACAATATAACTTGTGTCACTGAATCATTCGCCAGCTTTGTCAGTCATTAAATTTATTATTATTTTTCAACCCCATTTTGATTGATTGCTCAGTCAGAGTCTGTGTAATGAATTTTCCATCTCTTGCTAACAGTCACAACCCCAGTTTTGACAGAATAATCAACCAATTGTTGGGTATCACTATTTAAAAAAAGAAAGTAATGGAAGAAGAAGACAAGTAATGTTCAAGTATACACAGTTACTTCTAAATTAGTTTTTACCCTTCTTTTTGGCGACACTGACAGTTTCTTTTTGCTTTCAACTGCAAGTTCAATGATTATAAGTTATACGTATATAAACTAATGTACAGGCATATTAAAACTAAGTATTATCACAATATCAGTATTTTAAAAATAAAATAGATCTATCACACAGTATCAGTATTGATCACACAGATGTGATGTAATGCATAAAGATCTAGAAGAACTTCTTTCAGACAACAGAGGTATTCAACCATATTGGGTGTATGCAAATGTGTTTTTGTGTCTGAACACTGATGTCTAAGAACATGTGTAGTCTTCTCTACCTCATGGAGTTTGGGAGAATGTGTACTTGTCAGTGTCAGTCATACATGTGCTTGTTGGTTTTGAGACAGAAGATGTGGTATGAACAGTTCACATGACTGCATTCTCAGTCAAAGAAACCTAACTGGGCATTTTTAGTGCATCCCATGGAACCCTGTACTCTCTAGATGTAATTTCAATGCTTCCTTTTGAGTTCGAGTTCTAATGTGTAAGGGATGCACATCTCTGCATTAATGGGAGCCCTGAATGTAAGTCAAAAAAGGGCTTAACCAAGATAATAGCTGATGGTACAAAAACTCACTGTGTCTACTCCACTACCCTCATAAAAAAGTTTATTTATTGACTCATGAAATTGATTCATGGTAT
Organism: Alviniconcha strummeri; assembly: GCA_963584105.1. Taxonomy (NCBI): domain Eukaryota; kingdom Metazoa; phylum Mollusca; class Gastropoda; family Provannidae; genus Alviniconcha; species Alviniconcha strummeri. The sequence goes on from OY757544.1 coordinate 12,892,471, forward strand.
GGAACTACATCTGGATTATATGACGTATTTGTCAGAATCAAAATTGTGTAATAATCTGTAGAATGATGATGTATTATTCTACTAAAGGAAAGAAAAACAACAACAGTCATGTGTACGGTATCAGTGTATGTCATTTGTCAGCTCGGTGTGTTTCACATTTAGTTTTACTAGTTTCAGGCACAGTCCTACAACTCAGCAAGTGTACTGTATCAGTGAATGTTAGCTGTGCATGTTTCACTGCTTTCAGGTGTGCTACAACTGAACAAGTATACTGTATCAGTGTATGTTAGCTGTGAGTCTTCTGGGTGACATACAGCTCAGCATGTGTATTGTATCAGTGTATGTTACTTGTTAGCTGTGTGTGTATGTCTACTGTGTGTCTTTCAGGTGTCCTATGACCTATAACTCAGCATGTGCACCGTATCCTGAAGTGCATGTTACTTGTTAGCTGTGCATGTTTCAGGTGTCCTGCAACTCAGCATGTGTACTGTATCAGTGTATGTCAGCTGTGTGTCTTTCAGGTGTCCTGTAACTCAGTTTGTTTACTGTATCACTGTATGTTAGCTGTATGTGTTTCAGGTGTTCAGCAACTCGACATGCATACTGTATCAGTGTATGTTAGCTGTGCGTGTTTCAGGTATCCAACAACTCAGAATGAGTATGCTGTCAGTAGAGGAGTGTGAGTTGCTGAGCGACTCAAAGTACCGCTCCTACATCAGCCAAGTGGAAAAAGCCCTGAAAAGTTTTGAGTACACCAGTGAATGGGCTGACCTCATATCTGCACTGGGAAAACTTAACAAGGTGAACTGCAGCTATACACTGATGATCATATCATATTATCAGTGACAACAATAATGTCATCATGTCATGAGCTTGATGTATACAGTATACTATAGTTACCGGCTGCAAAGTTATAATTCATTCATACACTGATGATGATGATATAGTGACAATGATAATGTCATGATTGTGGTGTGTACAGTATAGTCACCAGCTGCAAAATTCTAATTCATTTATACACTGATGATAATATCACTTAATCAGTGACAATGATATTGTCATGATCATGATCAGTCTAGTCACGAGCTGCAAAATCCTAACTCATTCATACACTGGTGATGATCTCAGTGACAACAATGATGTCACAATTGTGGTCATGATGTATACAGTCTAGTCACCAGCTGCAAAATTCTAATTCATTCATAATCATACACTGATGATGATCTCGGTGACAACAGTGATGTCATGATCATGGTCATGATGTATACAGTCTTAGTCACCAGCTGCAAAATTCTGATTCATTCAGACACTGATGATGATATCAGTCACATGGCAAAGTCATGATCATGGTGTATTATAAAGTTTTGTTACCAGCTGCAAAATTCTGATTCAGTGAGTCCCTGTCTCGGCATCAGCTTCCTGCAGTTTTGAATCAGAGTTTTCAGTGGCCCTAGGCCTAGTGCATGAACTGATGAAGTGTCAGATTTTGAAGTCATCTGGTGTCAGTGTGACCTCTCTTTCCACCATTATGACATCTGTCGTTGTCACACAGTTTGGTTTCCCAATCAATCAATCTGGCCTGATGTTGATGTAACAGTTGTATAACATAATATAAATATAGTATTTAGTAATTTTATATAATTTATCACTTTTGTATTTGTTCAGCCTCCTAATTAATCAGTCCATTTATTTGATGTTGATAGCACTTAATTGATATAGGCTTTAGTAATTTTAAAACACCAACTTACTTACTTACTTTAGTAATTTTATATAGTTTGTGTGTGTGTTTAGTGGTCCTAATTAATGCATCCATTTATTTGATGTTGATAGGCACTTGAAAGAGTCACTGTTATCATACAGGTTTGGAATATTGGCCAGCTATGTTACACATAACATGTATGCATAATTTATTTTGATTGGTTTCTCCTTCACATTCAGTGTAAAGACATGGATCTCACGTAGTTTGACTGGACATAAAACACTAAGCTACTTACTCTGTTTCCTGTTCTTTGTTTGCAGAATGATATGTATGCCTGCCATTATAGTATACATAGGAATAGGTGGAAAGAGGGAAAAAGAAATGGATGCTGTGTTTAGGATCAGGTTAAACTACGAGTTTATGGGGTATAGCACTATATGATATATAAGAGTAACTGTGAACTTAGAAGCAGGAGATGGAGGGGGCTATAGAAGGGCTTCACCTCAGTCTGAATGCAGGAGGAAAAGAGAAGTGCTGATGGGTATTTCTGGTCCATGTGTTGGTGGGGGTGGGGGAAGGGGGTGTAGAGTCCAGCTGGTCTCTGGAGGGAAGGCTGCTGATGTTGTCAGTGTTCCATCAGGTAATGGTCTTCGCATCATCTCAGTGGTTTTTATCTGCATGATCTGGATTCTCTTCCTTAGGAGTTGCAGTGTTGAGGTGAGCACAGAGGCTGTGGGCCTGGAACATCCTGTAGGTAGAATGGTATTGAACAATCTCAGGGTGTTGGCCAGGTTCTGCTGTTTGAGATAGCCCTTGTAACAGAAGCAGGCTCAGAACCCAAGGCAGATCTGTATAATCAACACATAAGGGAGTTTAATTATTATTTAAACCTGGTCTGAACAGACTGTAGAAGACCATATCCACTACAAAATTGCCACACTGGCTTTCAGGCACTTTAAAAGTTCTTTTCCTCTTTACCTTTCAGAACTGTTTCACACCAACCAACCCTCTCAAACTCTTCGGTCCAGCAGCAAGAAACTGTTAGAGTCCCAAAAACTAACCTCAGATCTGCTGGAAACAGATCTTTCCATTTTCAAGCAGCTAAAATTTGGAACTCTCTTCCTACAAATGTCCACAGCCCTAGCTCCATCTCTCTTCTCTTTCAAGAAAAATCTGAAAACCCATCTTTTTAAAGAACGCTTCTCTCTTGGTTTGTAAAACATCTTTTCTGCACAGTTTGACTGTTGAGTGGATGTGTGTATGCAATAATATGATCACTGAAGTCCGGTACAGTGTAAATATGTATACTTTTTGTGTGTAAAGTGCTTTGAGCTAAGTCATGTTATGGACATTGTGCTATAGAAGTGTTATGTATTATTGTTATTATTTATCTGTATAATCAACACAAAAGGGAGTTTAATTAACACCGTAAAGACATCACACACGCACAGACCTGAGTCACCTGTGGTAACTCTTGCCTGGCATGTGTGTAAACACAAGGTACGTAACCTCCACCAGAGGTACATCCACATTTTCATAATGTAGATGTTACCAAGCAGTGACCTTTGTGTGGTTTACTGGATGTTAAAATGCACTAACAAAACAAGCAGATGAGACCATTATAGCTGTGTGAGTATACCTTCAGAAGACATCCATTGAGGTTCCAAATCCAACAGACAAGATGCTAGTCATGCCTGCCCTTCTTGGTGACCACCTGTATTTGTTCATATCTTGCACAATGAGCTGGTATGCAAACAAACTTGCATGTTACTTGTAGTATAACTTAAAGGCTTTTTTTAATATCTTGCGTAATGTGCTGGTAAGCTAACAAACTTATAGTTATAAACTTGCACATTTACTTGTAGTATAACTTAAAAGCTTTGTGAGAACAGATGATCTTTGGAAATCCAGGGGACTGCACTCAGTAAGTGCCAACAGGCATGACCTGTATAGATTATATATATATATGGGTTCTTCTTCAGTGGTGGTCCTGGTTTGGGGAAATCAGAGGTCAAAACTGAAATAGCTTGCAGCTTATCCCAATTAGGCTTGTTGTTTTCCACAGACATCCTATTTTAAGGCACAATTAAAAGAAAAGCAATTAGGACCCTGACTGCAAGTTAGGGTGGCTTCGAACATGTCCATGTGGAGAGCATAACGCATGTTTCGGTGTGACATAAAAGCATCATTATGTAATATTTAGAACAAGAACCTTATTATTTCATAGAAAGGTTTTGAATAACAATCATTAGGAGTAACTAAGTGCAAATTTTAAGAGGGTTCATCCACTTGAGAGTAGAACAGCCTACCCGCAAAACTGTGACACTGAAACATGCGTGACATGGAAAGAAAAGTTTTTCCTTCAAGATCAAACAAACACCATGGATCATGAACAAGTATTTATTCTTGTTAGTTTTTGATGCTGTGGACATATTCCAAAGTAATATTGGAACACTTCCTCAACTTCAGATGTTCTTTGAATTGTAACGCATGTTTCGCGTGACATGTAACGCATGTTTCACATGACATTCAATAATCACTCAGGTTGGAAACTGTTAAAAGCATGTAGAAAATGTATTTTTTCAGAGTATTTGTACACATTACATGTATGTAAGCATTTGTTTTTAGTTTGACAAGTTAGTTTTTTTTAGTTTGACAAGTTTTGCTTATGCGAAGAAGAAAAAAGGGGGAAAAAAAGAAGAAGAAAAAAGTGATGAGCAGTACTAGTAATGTTTACATGAATTGACTGAAACTTAACATGAAAATTTAATCAATCATCTGTTCTCATGCAAAACAATGACAACTTCAAGCAACTTTTATTCTGCAAAAAACCCAGCTGCATTTGACACCGGTCTGTAGTGGCTTAGTTTTGCAAGCTGATCAGCAGGCACCCAAGGGATGTCATCAGTTGCAGGGAATGAGAAGCTGCCCTGATTTTCATGCAGGAACTTTATCTGCACTTCTCCAGATGAAACCTTGTAGACTAGAAGTAGAACCTAGATTTAACAGAGCCAACAAGTGAAATCACAGTACAAGTTGCAGTCCACAACACATCACATTCAGAGACAGCAATCAAAGTTGGAGGAAATGGAAAAACAAGATGTAGTAAACTAGTACATATATAGTTAATAGTATGCTGCCTCAGACCCCTGTCTTTTTCATGAATGCTAATGCACCCCACCCCAGGAACAAAACAAAACAAAAAACATGAATAAGAAGAAAAAAAACAAGTAGTAGTACAGTTCTAGTCTACTCAGTATATTAATATTATGTTGAATTCTTTCCAGCATAAATTAGTAAAGTTTACTAAAAATGAACAGAACAAAAACAAAAAACCTCTGCAAACACACCATGTCACTACTAAAACAGGACAGAAGAAATAACAATAAAAATTCCAAACAAAAACTCTGCAAGCACACCATGTTGCGTTAAGTTAGTATCATTTCTAATCCTAAAGAAGATGGTAAATTTAAATCAAAAGAATCTCAAAGTTACATCATCATTAATACTATAGCACGGTCTCAGTTTCACACAGAAATCAAAACAAAGTTTGGAAGATTTGTTCAATGCACGTTCTGCAACACGATGATACAACGCATGTTTTGTGTGACGGAATCAACTTCCGTCCGGTTCCATGTCACCAGAAATGAACGTTATGTTTTGACCAATTCTTCTCTCCTTGTTCATGGACTGAGAAATAATTTGAAATGACTGCAACCATTACTAAACATGTTTGTTTTTGATCCTACGTATGCCTACTTTTTGGTAATTGTGGTTCCTAACCACAAAATAATGATTCGGCAAGAGACGTATGTTTCATGTGACGAAACAGAGTTGAGCCTGCAAGAGGGTGCATTGAACACATGGAACGCTGTATTTATAAATAAAGAGTGCTACTCTATAAAATACTAGTCTGAAATGATCAAGTAACTGCTTGGAATTTCACCTACCTGCGTCATTGGTAGCCTCCAAATTGGGTGAAATCGTGTGCTAGCAGACAATGATGACAGCCCAGCGACACATGTTTCTCCTGCGTCAGAGTGTGACGCGCAGTGGTAAAAGTGCCCTTTCACAAATTCCATGCGTATCACATGACACAACGTTGTCAATATGTGTGTAGATGCCCATGGTACGTTTGAAAATCGCAGATAGAAGATTTTTTTTTCTTTGTTGGATTTGTTTCGCGAATTTTTGTTTTTGCCGTTATGGACGTTTCACCCATGATGCAAAATTTTCATTGCACTTTTAATGCATTTTAGGAAATAATATGGCAACTTTGGTGTTCAGATCTCGGCATCAATAGTGCTTTGTTATTTATAGCAACAGTGTTTTCCCCGGTTCGCATCGTTGATCTTGTGCAAGTTGGAAGCAAATGCGTGTTTCATGACGTGACGGGTCATGAAACATGCGTAATGCTCACTTTCAACCATCATTATTGTACACAGACATACTCAGGCCTGAAATTAGCTTTCTGGTGCTTTTGCATGTTGCAACTTTGCAAACAAATTAGATATGTCTGAATATTTTCGTCTGGTATGAAGTAGCTTCCAACACAAGCAGTAGGGTATCGCCATTCCCGTTTTTGGCCGCCATTTTTGCGTGACATGGGAGTATATTTTGCTAATAAAAAATAAACAAAACATTTTTTTTCCACCAAATTGCTCTCATTGCTTTTTGGGTGTATAACAAAGGGAATTTTATCCATTTGGTGTGAAATAAAGGAACTGGTTTACAACAAAACTGTTGCAAAGTGAGTGACTACCAATTAGGACCACCAGTGAAGAAGAACCCATATATAGGTTCATTCCTGTGCATGCAGCGCAGAGTGAGTAAGCTTTTGTTGGGGGTACAGTGAGCACATGGAAGATGATGGACACCCATAAACGAAAGGCAGAAAAGGCATCAGAAATGCTGATCAGGCATTCACTGTTCGTGGGGAACATGCAGATCAGATAGTAGGTTCCCAAAGCTGGTAGTCTAGTATAAATTAAAATAGGTCTGTGCCTGAAGATCTAAAACTGTTGCAGACTTGCTCTTCTCCACTGCCGCCTCCATTCAGGGGACTTCACTCTCCCGGAGTAAGAAAACACTGTCAAATTATCTTCGCCTGTTATTTCTGGAAATCGTCTATTTCAGTGGTGGTGCTGTCACTGAAATGGCACGTGTTGTTCTCGTTTCATGGCAGGTACTGCTGAATCACCTGAAGTACCCAGTCATCCCAAAGAAAGTGACGATCGGAAAGCGGCTGGCACAGTGCCTGCACCCAGCATTGCCCAGTGGGGTTCACCTCAAGGCACTGGAGGCCTACGACATCATCTTCAAATGCATTGGCCCCCAGCGACTCGCCCAGGATCTGTTTGTCTACAGCGCTGGACTTTTTCCTGTCATTGCCCATGCTGCCATGAGCGTCAAGGTGGGTTGCATTTAGGTGGAATGGTGTTGACGGTGCAAAATGTTTTTCTCCATCATCACCCAGGGTGTGTTACCTCTTACCTTTTGAATGTTATCTGTCAATATTGACTGCAGCACTGGAATTACTGTATCACTGACTACAGTGATGTGAACATCAAGCCATTCAAGGTGGATTTGTCAACCCATGGCAGGAAGGTTACGCGGGTTGCCTGTGGATATCTGGAGATATTGCAAACTGAGTTTGGTTTCTCCGTTTCAATGTCCTGAGAGAGAAAAAAAGGTCCTGATGCCTTGTGATGTGTTTTGTTAAAAACATGCTTTGATGCTTGCTCTTTGGGTCTGTAAGTCAGTCTTCTGTCAGATGTGTGCCTTCTTTGTTAATCCTCCACTTTCAGCCTGTTCTACTGACTGTTAGAAGTTGTGTGTGTGTGTGCATGCCTCATGTGTTTGTGTGTGTGTGTACACACATGTGTGCGTGCATGCTTGCATATGTAGATGTGTGTGATGTCTGCCTCAATGGTTATTTCTCTGCTTGCAGCCTGTGCTGCTGACAGTGTACGAGAAGCACTTTGTCCCGCTGGGTCGGCAGATCAAACCTGGTCTGAATGGACTGTTGCTGGGCCTTCTACCTGGTCTGGAGGAGGGGGCGGAGTACTATGACAGGTACACAGTGATGTCAGTCCATTGGCAGTCAATCAATCACCAATCAAGCAGTCAGGCAGCAGTCAACCAGTTGAAAGACGAGTCAACAGTAAAGCATCAGTTATCTGTCAGACAGCCAACCAGTTGAAAGTTAAGTCAGTAATCAGTCATCCATCACTCAGTCAAGCAGTTGGAAAAGTGGTCTTAAGAAAGGGTGGTCCTCTTTAGGGCACTCCACATTTCCATGTGAATGAACCCCTGAGAGATGTGCATTTATATGTAGCTGTAAATTAATGGATTTTTTTTTTAATGTATGGTGCATAAAAAAAATCCACACAAAACCTTGTGCTCACAGCACCAGGCAGGCAGTGCATGCATGTTAGGCTCTCACAAACTTATACAAATAGAGCACAAACAAACCCTGCCCACCCACCCCTTCCTGGAATTGCAACTTTACATTGGAGTTAAATGTAGAAATATATACCGAGTTTAAACATAATAATGTAAAACAATCAGTATTTATGGCAATGTACTTCACAAACACATGCATGCACACACCCACATATACATGCGCCCAGGCACACACACGCGCACACGCATGCATGCATGCACACGCACACACACACACACACACACACACACACACACACACACACACACACACACACACACACACACACACACCAGCTATGAAGAGTGTTGTTTCAGAGCAGTTGTTTTAAGTAGAGAGAGGGGGTGAGGGGTCTCCCGTGGATGGTTTGTCATCAGGACCCAGGGGAATGGACTACAGTGTACAATTCAGTGACTGTGTGCTCAAACCCCATGCAGTCTCTTATTCTTGTTCCAGGACGAATGTGCTTTTGGAAGAGTTTTGCGAGGCAGCAGACCCCCCATTCTTCTACACAGGACTGTGGGAATGCATCCTGAACTGCCCAAGCGTGCGTCTGCCAGCTGTGACATTCCTGGTGAACCACTTCAACAAGCGTCGCACCATGGAGGACCAGCTGCATATGATGGGGCTGGACATTGACCTCATGGTAAGATACGGCCATGTAATAGGGTCGATTCCAAGTCTTGCTTAAAAACACAACACAAAACAGCTTGGTTTCAGAGAAAAAGAACAGTTTGTTTTCAGAGTGAAAGAGCAGCTTGGTTTCAGAGCAAAAGAACAGGTTGGTTTTAGAGCAAAAGAACAGTTTGGTTTTAGAGCTTTTTTCTAACTGCTGCCAATCTCTGGCATGCCCTCCCACAAACAATCAGAGAAGCAGACTCTTTGGCGGTGTTCTGCAGACGTCTGAAAACCCACCTGTCCTCTGAATGACTTTGCATCATGCATCTTGTTCTTTAATTCTTATGACTTTATCACCCCGACCCTGCCCCCCACCCCCCCACCCCAGCAGCACATTGAGCATTCAGGTTAATGGAATGATGCACTATAAAAGTGGACATCGTCATCATCAGCCTTCTGTTAAAGGGGCTCCTTATAGTGACACTTGATGTCAACCTCATGGTAAGGTACCTCCATTATGATGGGGCTGGAAATTTACGTTATTGAAAGAAGTTGCTACTTGATGGTTCTGGATGTCAGTGTAATAGTAAGATTTTTGAAGGTTTTATTCAGAATTCACCAGTTTTTTTAGCTTGTGGGCCAAACACGGCAGCCAGTCTTTATGCTTTTTCATACAGAGTGTATTTTGTGACATTCTGATTGGCTGATGCTGTTCAGGTAATCAGCAGCTTGGAGCCGTCTATGGAGCGTTGCCAAAAAAGAGATGGTCATTTGTGTGGGCAGGTGCAGGCACTGTGCAGTGCCCTGCAGGACTCCAGTGTTCTGGTGCAGCGCATCACCCTGGACTTCCTCCTGCTGGCCTTCCCCATGCACAACGGGCAGCTCACCCGCAAGGACCTCGCCAAGGTGGTGGAAGCAGCTCTCAACGTCGTCCTCCGACGCGACATGTCCCTCAACCGCCGGCTCTACCTGTGGTTATTGGGCAGCAGCACCCACCAGGCTCAAGCCAGCACACTCTCCAACAACGCTGAGTCGTCCAGCACTCGACGAGCCAGAGCGGACAGCTCGTCAACCACCAGCGAGTTTGACCTCACCTACTTCCACAACTACTCTAAAGAACTGCTGGTGGCTGCGCTGAACCAGAAACTGAATGTGGTGGGCCAGGAATCCCGACTCGGGGAGGATGGGCACTTGGTCATTCTCAAACCCTTCCGCATTCTGATCAGCTTGCTGGACAAGCCTGAGATTGGCCCGGTGATCATCGAAGATGTGCTGCTCTCTGTCTTTCTGAGGTTTTATCTGGAGGGAACGAGAGGTGATGGCACGGATGGTGCTGCAGATGCGTCCACCTCTCAGGCAGGCGGGAGAGTCTTGGTGAAGGACAGCAAACATGTGGAAGAACTGATCAAGACAGCCAATCTTTTGTTTGGGTCGTTTGAGTCGTACTACATATGGGATTTCATTGGTCGTCTCTTTGCCCAGGCATGTGACAAGACGAGAGAAGCTTGTCACCGGAGAGTGAGTGCGTCTTCAGAGTTGGGCGACAGGATGAACATCAGAGAGTTGTGTCACATTGTTGAGTTCTTGCTGGATGTCATTTCATTGGTGAGTTGGAACAGGAAAACAGATATAAAGTGAATTATTCTGCCTGAGTAACTCTAACTTTAAAATCAGAAAAATTAACAAGATAGTTTACAGATTTCATTGATTATCTCATTTAAATACAGCATTTTTGTTTTTCCTCAGTTTTTAAGCACATCATGCGCAGTCATACAGACACCAAACATACGCTTGAATACAATATGAATGTGAACAACTAAACCAGTTACCTAGCTGAAGTACGTGTTAGTATTATAACAGAAATGACGAAGCAAAAACACAAACAATGCATACCCCAAGTAGCAACAACAGTGATTTTGTTTTGTTGTCTGATGGACACACCAGTAACTCGCCAGCAAAACTTGATTTGTTGTTTTCCACAATATTTAGTCAGGGGTCGCGCTCATTGCAAAAGTTTGCGCAAATATTGCATTTTGTGGGTGCCATATGCATTTTAGCCACATCCCTGTGTTACCGTACGCAAAATTGTCAATTTAATACTGTCTGCTGCGTCACTCAACACTAGATCTACTCGCAAACTAGATCTGCTCCGGCACACACTTTAAATTCTAGTCAATACCATGGCCCATTTAATCTGTGTCTGCCACTTCACTCAACACTAGATCTACTCGGAAACTAGATCTACTACAGCGCACACTTTTATATCGTGAGTATACCTAGATCTACGATAACGTCCTTCGTTTTTCTTGCATGGTAATTATAGTGTTGGTTTTGCTCTACGCATTTTTCATACCACTGACGCAAAACATGACATGCGTAAACAGATGCAAATCACTTAAAGTCAGCGTGACCCCTGTTTAGTTAATCACAAAACAACAAATCCTGAGAGTTTGAGCAGTGCTTTGTGTAAACCTATCCATGTTGTTAATCAAGCTGAAATACCAGGAGTAAATTTATCAAATCATCCACATATTTGTGTTTCTTTTGTTGTTGTTAAGGTTGTATGTTTTAGAATGTAATCTAAAACAGAGTGAGGCCCAGAGTTCCTGTGCAGAATTGACAAACAGGTGAGTTAATTGGCGCTTGAAAGACATCGCACAAACAACAACAAATCTTGGAGTCACCTATGGTAACTCTTACCCAGCATACAAGTAAATACAGGGTACATAAACTCCACCAGAGGTACATCCTCCTATGTGGCATCTTTCAAGCACTAATTAACTCCCATGTTTGTAGATTCTGTTTCAGAATATCGATATATACCTGGAGTCCAGTAACACAGTGTTGATTGAGTGACTTCATACTAAATAAACACTGACCTCTTTCAGGATATTTACCTGGAGTACAGTTGATTGGCTGTCAGGCCCGTAAACATTGAACTCTCATTAGTTTCAGGACATTAAGCTTGAGTACACTAGCTCAGCTGTCTGACCCATAAACATTGACCTCTTTCAGGACATGTACCTGGAGTCCACCACAGAGCACCTCCCTGACCTCCTCCACCAGGTCATCACCGCAGCAACAGGCTGTGTGGAGGCGGCCAGTGATGTGGAGCTGACTGCCATCCTCAGCATGTGTAGCAAGCTCTTGTCCCGCGTGCAGCCATCCATGGCCACAGCAGGTGGTGATGACCCCTTCGAAAATGACAGCCTCTACCTGGTGCCAGACACCACCAGCCTCCATGAGCAGGAAGGAGCCAGCTGCGGTGCTGATAGGGATGGTGGCGTTGGCGTGGATGCCACCAAAGATGAGTCCAAAGTGGCCAAAGACATGGCTGGACAAAGCGTTGCAAGCCCTTCAGAGGTGGTCAGCGGCAAGCGTTTGCTGGAGGATGAGAGCAAAAGTGTGGGTGAGAATCTTGTAGATTCTGATGTCGCGTCAAGAACACTTGAGCCCGGGGAACAAAGCGAAGTGCGAAAAGACCTTTCAAATGACAATCCCAACCCCAGTTCCGGTGGTGATGCCTCCACTGCAAGATCTTCCCCCAAAGAGATGTCTGAACAATCAAGGTTAAAACCGAGTGCAGAGAAACCCCCCAAGCCTCCCTCTGAACCAAACAAAGAGGGCCCTGGTGAGAGCAAAGCCCAGCAGGAGAGGCAACTGAAGGAGCTCCCCCTGAAGTCCACGACCAGAGACAGAGACTCGGTCAGGTCTGCCACCCGCCAGAAGAGCCGGGAGGACCGACCCAGGGAGCACCTGGGGCTGATGCAGCAGTGCCTGGGAAGCTTCCAGGAGTTCTTCCACTGCATCGTCACGCATCGCGTCCTGGAGAGCGAGGCAGTGTGCGAGAAGTGCATGGAGCTGCTGAGCCTGGGGCCCTCGGAAGGATGCAGAACCAGCGACCAGGACTCCCTGTTTGACGAGAGCTCCACCTGCAGCGCCGACAGTGACGCCATCCGTACAAAGCTGCTGGAGTCCGGGTCCCATCTGAAGGTCAAGCCACGCATGTGCACGGATGAGGGTCAGGTGGCCTTCAGCAGAGCATGTCGACTGCTGGTGGACTTTGCCAGCTTCCCTTTGTACTGTGCTGACTACCAGACAGTAATCGACCAGATGTACAACACTGGTAAGTGACTGGTGATTAATTACTGCCAACTGGACCATGATCAACAAGATGTCCAATTGTAAATAATATTGACTACTGGATTATGATCAACCAGGTGTGTGACACTGATGATTAATAATTATTGACTGCAACATGATTTCTCCACACTCAATGCATGTATTTTGTTGTTTTGTTGTTTATCTTTATGTACCATTGATTTGCAAGTGGCAAGCACTTTGCTTGTTTTTCTTTAATTAACTTGTAAAGTGCTTTAAATCTGTGAAGGTACTCAGTAAATTTCCAATTATTAGTAGTAGTAGTGTCATTATTGTTATTACATGACGGCCTTACTGTTTAAAAACACTGGTCACAGTGGTCTTCAGCACCACAGCCTTGCTGTTTAAAAACACTGGCCACAGTGGTTTCAGCACACAGCCTTGCTGTTTAAAAACACTGGCCACAGTGGTCTTCAGCACCACAGCCTTGCTGTTTAAAAACACTGGCCACGGTGGTTTTCAGCACCATAGCCTTGCTGTTTAAAACATCAGCTACAGTGGTTTTCAGTACTATAGCCTTGTTGTTTAAAAACATCAAGTACAGTGGTTTTCAGCACCATAGCCTTGCTGTTTAAAAGCATCAGCTACAGCAGTTTTCAGTACTATAGCCTTGTTGTTTAAAAACATCAAGTACAGTGGTTTTCAGCACCATAGCCTTGCTGTTTAAAAACATCAACTACAGTGTCAGTGGTTTTTAGCACCATAACCTTGCTGTTTAAAAACATCAACTACACTGTCAGTGGTTTTCAGCACCATAGCCTTGCTGTTTAAAAACACCAGCCACAGTGGTCTTCAGCACACAGCCTTGCTGTTTAAAAACACCAGCCACAGTGGTCTTCACCACACAGCCTTGCAGTTTAAAAACACCAGCCACAATGGTCTTCAGCACCACAGCCTTGCTGTTTAAAAACACCAGCCACAATGGTCTTCAGCACCACAGCTTTGCTGTTTAAAAACACCAGCCACAGTGGTCTTCAGCACACAGCCCTGCTGTTTAAAAACACTGGTCACAGTGGTCTCCAGCACCACAGCCTTGATGTTTAAAAACACCAACCACAGTGGTCTTCAGCACCAGCTGTGTGTTGCAGAGGACGAGGGCACTCTGCCTCCATGGCTGCAAGACCTGCTGACCTGCAGCTGCTACGTCCAGAGCTTCCAGCTTCAGGCCAGCGCCGTGGCAACCATGCTGGACCTCATCACCCTCACCAGGTCCGTGCAGTCCGAGACACAGAACAAGACACGGGACAGCGGCCGCATGTCAGTCAGCGAAGGTCGTGTGTCGGTGGTCATCTTGCCGGCATTGCTGCCGCGCCACCTGCTGCACATCAATGACCACACCATCTTCTACCAGGCAAGAGTTGCAGTTCTTGAAGCTTTGGTCTGAAACAGAACAAGGCCTAGAGTGCATGTGTTGAGAATCAGTAAATGAAGGGAATCAGTGCATTTGACATTAGTTAACTCTCTTTGTTAATTCTTGAACTTGAAGCTTGACTTTTAGTGTACAGGTCAGCACCGTTATGTACAGGTCAGTTGTGTACAGGTCAGCACTGTTATAATGTTGTTGCTGGGCTTAGAGATACTTTTGTGCATAAACTCCTTGTGGCAATGATAAGCAAACAGAATGAGGGACTGCATCGTATGAGAAGTTCCAAATGTTACTGAGATTTCTCCAAATTTTTAAATGTTGGTCGGTTAGATTTTGTCATACAAGTCCTTAGCTCTGATGTATGCATGTGTTTTGCGCTGCGTTGGACAAGTCACAGCTCAGGAGCTGTGGCACCACCTGGGTTCAGAGAACACAGAATTGCACCACTGCAAGTACTTTGCTCTGTCTGATGTCTGTGTTTTGCACTGCATTGGACAAGTCACAGCTCAGGAGCTGTGGCACCACCTGGGTTCAGAGAACACAGAATTGCATCACTGCAAGTACTTTGCTCTCTCTGATGTATGTGTTTTGCACTGCATGGGACAAGTCACAGCTCAGGAGCTGTGGCACCACCTGGGTTCAGAGAACACAGAATTGCATCACTGCAAGTACTTTGCTCTCTCTGATGTATGTGTTTTGCGCTGCATGGGACAAGTCACAGCTCAGGAGCTTTGGCACCACCTGGGTTCAGAGAACACAGAATTGCATCACAGCACAGCAGAATTGTTCTACACCTTTTGTTACACAAGTACTTTGCTCTGTCTGATGTATGTGTTTTGTGCTGTGTTGGACAGGTCACAGCTCAGGAGCTGTGGCGCCACCTGGGTTCAGAGAACACAGAACTGCATCACCGCACAGCAGAGTTGTTCTACACCCTACATCAGGTCACACCCAGGGCGTGGATCTGTGAGGACGCCATAGGGATTGACCTCATCAGTGATGATGAGGTCAGTGAGCAATGACAATGAGCAAGGAATACAGTGGCACCCTTTTCTTTTTTTTTGAGACCACACTTAAGATGGAGCAAAACTGCTCTTAAATTAAGAGATGGACAGTCCTTGATCAGGGGTTCATTTGCATGGAAACATGATTAGGAAAGTCAGAGAGGAGGTACTGTTGAAAGAGGGGAGAGAAAGTGCTCTTAGTGGAAGGAAAGTTCTCGTGAAAGAGAGGAGAGAAAATGCTCTTGAAAGAGAAGAGAGCAAGTGCTCTTAGGGGAGAGAAAGTTCTCGTGAAAGACGGGAGAGGAAATGTTCTTAGCAAGAGAAAGTACTCTTGAAAGGGGGAGAGACAGTACTCTTAGGGGAGAGAAAGTGCACTTAGTGGGGAGAGAAAGTGCTCTTGAAACAGAAGGAGAAAAAAATTACTTACGGGAAAGTACTAATGAAAGTGGGGAGAGGAGAAAAAAAGTGCTCTTATGGAGAGAAAATGCTCTTGAAAAGAGTGAGAGAAAGCACTCTTCAAAGAGGGGAGATAAAGGTATGTGTCCTTTCATCAGGGGTTTACCATCCTGTGAAAGTGAAACACAGTGGAGATGAGCTCCAGTTGAATGAATTTTGCTTTGGATAGTGTCACATACACTTTTTGGACACGTTGCTTCTGTATGTGTGTGTGGAGGGTGGGGGGGGGGTAGCCTCTGTATGAGGGGGGGGGGGATGACTAATTTCTCAAAGGAAGAAGCCATACTGGTGGTCCTGGCCATTTGGTCTTAAAGGAGTCTGCTGTGTATCATAAAGAACCTTGCATTTTTCTTCTTCTCCAAGCTTGGTCTGAACGTCTAGTTAATTTGTTGTTTGCAGAAGTGACTAGCGATGTTTACGTGTTCATTTTTGTGTTGTTTCAGACAAAGAGACTGAATGCCTTCAAGAAGTTTGCTGTGCTGTGGCATCTGACCCGCAACATGAAAGCTGACTCCACTCTCGGCCATGAAGCTCGCACCTTTGACAGGTCAGTTTTTTGACCCATCAATTGACTGACAGGCCCAATGTTTGATGGGTCAGATGTTTGATTGACAGGCCCAATGTTTGATGGGTCAGATGTTTGATTGACAGGCCCAATGTATGATGGGTCAGATGTTTGACAGGCCCAATGTTTGATGGGTCAGATGTTTGACAGGCCCAGTGTTTGATGGGTCAGATGTTTGATTGACAGGCCCAGTGTTTGATGGGTCAGATGTTTGACAGGCCATGCCTGACATGTGAGTTGTTTGATGGGTCAGTTTGACCAGTCAGCTATTTTGATGATTGATAGTGTTGTGTGTATGTATGGCCAGGTCCATGTTCATGGTGTTGGACAGCTTTAAGGAGGAGAGCAGTGTGGACAGGTCTCTGACTATTTCAGTGATGATTGATAGACAGTGCTGTGTGTTGTCCAGGTCCATAATGTGATGTTGGACAGCCTTAACAAGTCTCTGGCCATCTCAGTGACGATTGATAGTGTTGTGTGTTGTCCAGGTCCACATTCATGATGTTGGACAGCCTTAACAAGTTTCTGACCATCTCAGTGATGACGGATAGACAGTGTTGTGTGTGTCCAGGTCCATGTATGTGGTGTTGGACAGCTTTAAGGAGGAGAGCAGTGCGGCTAAGTCTCTGGCCATCACAGTGATAATTAATAGTGGTGTGTGTTGTCCAGGTCCATGTTCGTGGTGCTGGACAGCCTTAAAGAGGAGAGCAGTGCAGCCAAGTCTCTGGCCATCACGTGGCTGACACAGGTGGTGCAGCGTGGGGACATCAGCCGTGTCCTGCGGCCCATCTTGCTTATGATGCTGCACCCGGACACCGCCAGGTCAGTGCAGACAACATTCACCTGAATGGTAAAGGATGGACTCAAAGTGTTAATGAAACAGCCTTGGGGAAGCTGTTGCCCAACTGTTGGTATGAAACAATCCGCAGGGCATGCATCTGAAGCAGCTTCAAGAAGACTTTGAATATTGATGTGAAATGAGAGAATCAGGCAGAACTAGATGATTTTAGTTCACAAATGAATTAACTTCTCTTTTTTAAATTTTGTGTGTGCATTTCTCTGTCTCTCTCTCTCAGAATCTCCATTCAGCACGTGAATGTCCACGACCCAAAGCGTGTGTCCCTGTCGGATGAGAACAGTGACAGCAACCCTG
This sequence comes from Alviniconcha strummeri, assembly GCA_963584105.1. Taxonomy (NCBI): domain Eukaryota; kingdom Metazoa; phylum Mollusca; class Gastropoda; family Provannidae; genus Alviniconcha; species Alviniconcha strummeri. The sequence continues at coordinate 12,909,938 of OY757544.1, forward strand.
AGGCCAACATCTATGCCATCAGCAGCGAGGGGGGCAACATGATCTTCCACGTCAACCACAACCCCAGGGTCAAGATCTCCCGCAAGTCCACAGAGGACCTCAAGTCCATCGCGCTGACCGTCATGAGCGAGAAAGGCGGGCAGCTCTCTACGGCTCCTGTCAGAGCCCACTCCGAGGCGGAGCTGAGCTATGAGCGCGTGAACCCGGAGGAGCTGAAGCTGAGGTTTAACCCCTTTGGTTCTGTCAACTCCCTGGACAAGCTGATATTTGACGGCTTTGAGCTGCCGGGGAAACAGAAAGCTCAGCTCAACTTGAGCAGCGCCAAACGCTTGGACAAAGAGACATGCCAGAAGGAAGGGATTTTCTTTGATGGGAAGGAGGAGGAGGAACCGGCCCCGGAAATAACTGATGAGGTGTTTTCCGACAAACTGCTCACTCCCGACGAGGTGGTGGCGGAAATCATGAATGACCTGTTGAACTGCGTGATAGCACAGGTCTCCTCCGCTGAGGGCCAAGGAGGAGGTGAAGGTCAGCGCAAGGACAGTGTGACCTCCAGCCAGATGTGTGACCATGACCTCCTGAATGCCATAGAGACTGCGAGCCTGGAGGTGGACTCCACGTCTAGCAGCGAGTCAGACCTTCCCCAGGCTTCCCAAGAGAAGGGAGGGGTGAAAGGAATCCTGAGCAAGAAGGGGGAGGCAAGGGACGGTCAGGAGGGGGAGGGGGCACCGGAGGGCATACACCCCCTCCACATGCACCTCCTCCTCTACACCCAGCCCTACGACTACCGCCGCACGCTTTACGCTCTCAGCACCATCCGGGCTATGCTGGTCCAGTGCCCTCGCCTCGTCGTCACCGCCATGGCGACCACCAGCATTTCCGCCGTCCGAGCACCCCACCTGGCTCGGATCCAAACCCTCCTGGCACGCCATCGGAAATCGGTGTTCGGGAAGAACTTCTTCGGGGAGCTGCCACCGGAGGTGTTGTCCAGTTACCGTAGCAACATGTTCCTGGAGGTGGTGATCTCCCTGTGTTTGTACTGCATGCGTGGCTACTTCCCCAACCTGATGATGTCACGCCTGACCGATGATGAGCTGCTGGGCAACAACCTGGTGCACAGTCAAGCTGCTGAGGTGGGTGTGGTTGGACTTCTCTGTGTGTTTTAGGAGACCGTTTTCTGTTCAGGGATCAATTCTGAGTGCAAGGCATGCATGCATGTGTTTATTTTACTGGCATCCTTTCAGAAGGATTTATGTAGCTCACCTTCCAGGGGATACAGATATGGATGATTTATTCATTTAGGCTGTTGCCCCTCATGACAGGATGCAGGTGGATGACATACCACCTCACAGTGCATACTGTAATTGTGCATATGAACAAGAAAACCAACAAACTAACGACAATGTGCCCATGCTGAAACTAGTGATAGATTTAACCAAATTAATATTTATATTGGGCATTTTCCACCATTTATAATATGAAAACATATCTGAAGATGAATACTGATAGGCGTTTGATATTTTTTTTAAATTATTTTTTGACTGGGTATTTCAGACATTGCTGTACATTATAATTGATCATAATTACCGATATAAAAGACATACCAGTAATGTCCTGATTCATCAGTTATGCAGAGTAGTGCAGGAAACTAAATCATTTTGTTCTATGTTGCCCTGTGCTAAGAACTACAAGAGTGTAATCCATCCTGCCAAAAATATTTTTGCACACAAGGGGGTGAATTAGCACTCAAAATACATAACACAAGTACAACAAAGACCTGAGTCACCTACGGTAACTCTCACCCGGCATGGGTGTAAATACAAGGTACAGAAACTCCACCACAGGTACACCCGCATTTTCATTTTCAAGTAAGACTGCTGCTGTTTCAGGTGTTGACACTGCTCTTGTCGGAACTGCTGTCAATCATGCGCGACAGTGGGCGGAGCTTTGTGTCCTACATCTCTGACCTGCTGGGTCGGTGCAAGCTGCAGAAAGCCTTGCTGCACACACTGCTGGCCAGCGTCTACGATGCCAGACTCCGAACTCACAGTGAGTAGCCTCCCTTCTGTTGGTTGGAGATGTCTCACTCTGACGGTGCCAGTTGCAGCACGCAGGGTTGCAGTTTTGGACACAAAAATTCTTACACTTTAGTCTGATTGAAGTAGTTTCAAGGACAAGCATATGTGAGTTTGTTCAAAGTCTGAGGTCTTTTTCTTGTGAAAGTGTTTGGATGAGACTTCCCTCCTTGTCTAAACCCATCTGAATGAGTAACTTTGAAATCCTAAGGACTGAATTGTTTCAGCACCCTGCTGAAATTACCATCTTGGAACTTACTGAATTTAGTGGGTTAATTTTGGAATACCATTAAAGACTGTTTGGTACCCCACTGATCTTGCCACTTTGGAACACCAGTGAATACCATCAGGAACAGTTGACCATTTTGGAACTCTGCTGATGCCATCATTTGGGAATCTGACTGATTTCATTATTTTGGAACTGTTTTTAATTTACTGTCTTGGAACTCCAATGGGAATTGCCCTTTATTGCTTTTTGGTTGTTGTTTTTGCCAGGTGCCAAAAAGTGTCCCAGTCTGACGGAGGCCATTGTGGAGTTCAACAACAACGGGCTGGACGGGTCCATCAAGGAGGCCTTCCAGATGAGCCTGCTTCGGCTGGTGCTGGTCACCATCATGCTGGAGGACCAGATCACACTCAGCGTGGGCAACCTACCCACCGAACTACCCGCTGGGGCCTCCACGGAGTGGGACCGGGTCCGCACCAGCGTCCAGTACTCTCTGACCAAAGTCAGGTGAGTTGTGGGACACTGTCCAGTACTCTCTGACCAAAGTCAGGTGAGTTGTGGGACACTGTCCAGTACTCTCTGACCAAAGTCAGGTGAGTTGTGGGTCACTGTCCAGTACTCTCTGACCAAAGTCAGGTGGGTTGTGGGTCACTGTCCAGTACTCTGACCAAAGTCAGGTGGGTTGTGGGTCACTGTCCAGTACTCTGACCAAGTCAAGTGGGCTGTGGGTCACTGTCCAGTACTCTCTGACCAAAGTCAGGTGGTTGTGAGTCCTGATGCTGAGGAGTGTTGACTTACTGTGCAGTAAGCAATGCCACATAGACTGATTTTTTTTAGATTTTTTTATTTTTAAACTGAATAGTAATAGGCATGTAATTTTTTAAGGCATGTTTTGATCGCCTTCACTCTGAACATTCTCTTTGTTCAGATTCCGAGCCACGGAGCCCATTGCCCAGCAAACCATGTTCCTGTCAGGCGTCCTCAGTGCCCTCAAGCAGCGCCACCTATGTCACCTTCACCGTCACTGGATAGGCCTGGTCACGTCAGCACTGCCCTACATGGGACGAGCATTGACACATGTGGTCTTGTGCGTTGTGTCGCAGCTGTGCCGCAATCTGGAGGGGTTTGCTGCGGAGTGTATTGCTGAGAAGTCCAAGTAAGTTCTAGTGTGGTGGGCCACTTGGGAAGGATGTGGTCTTTTCTTGCTGTGGTCAGGGTGTGTGTGTGTGTGAGAGAGTGTATGTGTGTGTGTGTGTGTGTGTGTGTTCAGTGTTGTGAATGCTGTCCAGTTTAAGTTGTGGGTCAGTTCTAGTGTGGTGGGCCACTTGGGAAGGATTTGGTCATTTCTTGCCGTGGTCAGTGTGTGGGTATGTAGCAAAATGTGTGTGTGTGTGTGTGTGTGTGTGTGTGTGTGTGTGTGTGTGTGTGTGTGTGCAGTGTTTTGTTATGAATGCTGCCCTATTCATGAATGGAACATCTTCATAAAACCCTCTGTCTGCATTTAAAAAAAAAACTTTTGTTGCTTCTGTGTTATTAGAATGTTAGTGTTACTGCAATGTTACAGCTATTACTGTGTTGTTAGAATGTTAGTGTTACTGCAATGTTACAGCTGTTACTGTGTTATTAGAATGTTAGTGTTACTGCAATGTTACAGCTATCACTGTGTTATTAGAATGTTAGTGTTACTGCAATGTTACAGCTATCACTGTGTTATTAGAATGTTAGTGTTACTGCAATGTTACAGCTATCACTGTGTTATTAGAATGTTAGTGTTACTGCAATGTTACAGCTATTACTATGTTATTAGAATGTTAGTGTTACTGCAATGTTACAGCTACTACTGTGCAGCCAGCGCCTATGCGAAACAAACTTGTATGCTGAATAGTTAAACTCATAGTGTCATATCCAAATTTAGTGAAGAAAAGTGGACAGAGAGGTACTAGAAAGGACTGATCCAAACACACACAAGGTTCAGAAGAGCGCTGCTTGTTAGGACAAAACCTAACGTGCCAATCTTCAGGGTCATCCCTTTATCAAGCTACAAAACAATACTTAAGCAACAGTTAAATGGTGAAAAATTGTGAAAAATTTGCGTGTTGTGTTTTGCCGTAATAAATAGCTTTCTTTTCTTTTCTGAACCATGCGTGTTTGGATCTTGTTTCAGAATGCTAGCAGTCATTCTTGTTTCAGATTTGAGAAAGAACTTGCTCATTTTCAGAGTGCCCAGCGTGCCCCCTGACCATGTGGTGACCTTGCTAGAAGGACTGACCACCCTCTGTCACTACTGTTTTTCAGAATGTCCAGCTTGCCCCCTGACCATTTGGTGACCTTGCTAGAAGGACTGACCACCCTCTGTCACTACTGTTTTTCAGAATGTCCAGCTTGCCCCCTGACCATTTGGTGACCTTGCTAGAGGGACTGACCACCCTCTGTCACTACTGTTTTTCAGAGTGTCCAGTGTGCCCCCTGACCATGTGGTAACCTTGCTAGAGGGACTGACCACCCTCTGTCACTACTGCCTGCTGGACTCCAACACCCACGTGTCCATTGGCCAGCCTGCCCCCGCTCCCACCTCCAGCATCACCACGGAGACTGCCAGTGCCGGACACATCCTCACCAACCTCATCCACGTCTTCAACCCCATTGGTGGCAGCAGGGTCAGTGAGGCTGTCCAAGCTTGACACTGCAGACCTGTTTACTCACGTGCTTTGGGCGTATTTTGTACGCCTAAATTTTCAGCATATGAAAATTAAAAACAAAATACAATCAAGTATTTCTAGACACGTTTTGCGGTTTGTTTGTTTTCCAGTCTGGAATATGCCCAGTTCTGGGTTTTCAGTGGAGCATGTGTAAGTCTTGCAACCTCTCACTGCCGTAGTGTCAGTTTCTGTCTTGCACTTTTGTGTCGTCTCAGCATTGAATTCTCTGGCAATTCAAAGCAAGGCTTGTATTTCTGCTGCAAAGCACCAGCGTTGGCCATTTTTGTGGAAGATGTGTTTAAATTATTTTTAGATCATTTTCACTGAGAACAAAATGAAATGGAAAAGAACTGTTTGTTCAGGAGAGCAGCCCGCAGCGAGACGCGTCCCCGGTGTCCCCAGTGCTGGAGGCACGCAGCAACCTGCTCAGCATCCTGCCTCGCATCATGGCCTGCATGGCTACCCTGTGGAAAGCAGTCAACCGTGACAGCACCCAGTCCCACGCGACGGACGTCAACAAGCAGAGACAGGACGGCGTGCACCAGCTGATTATGGGGGACCCCAAGGTCGGTGTTGGTGGTGCTGTAATGTAGTGTGGTTGGTGGTGGTGCTGTAAAGTAGTGTGGTTGGTGGTGGTGCTGTAATGTAGTGTAGTAGGTGGTAGTGGTGTAATGTAGTGTGGTTGGTGGTGGTGGTGTAATGTAGTGTGGTTGGTGGTGCTGTAATGTAGTATGGTTGGTGGTGATGCTGTAATGTAGTGTGGTTGGTGGTGGTGCTGTAAAGTAGTGTGGTGGTGCTGTAGTGTGGTTGGTGGTGGTGCTGTAATGTAGTGTGGTGGTGCTGTAAAGTAGTGTGGTTGGTGGTGGTGCTGTAATGTAGTGTGGTTGGTGGTGGTGCTGTAATGTAGTGTGGTGGTGCTGTAAAGTAGTGTGGTGGTGGTGGTGCTGTAATGTAGTGTGGTTGGTGGTGGTTCTGCTGTAATGTAGTGTTTGGTGGTGGTGCTGTAATGTAGTGTGGTTGGTGGTGGTGGTGGTGTTGCTGTAATGTAGTGTGGTTGGCGGTGGTGCTGCTGTAATGTAGTGTGGTTGGTGGTGGTTCTGCTGTAATGTAGTGTTTGGTGGTGGTGTTGTAATGTAGTGTGGTTGGTGGTGGTGGTGCTGTAATGTAGTGTGGTTGGCGGTGGTGGTGCTGTAATGTAGTGTGGTTGGCGGTGGTGCTGCTGTAATGTAGTGTGGTTGGTGGTGGTGTTGCTGTCATATAGTGTGGTTGTTGTTGGTGGTGGTGTAGTTGGTGGTGGTGTAATGTAGTGTGATTGGTAGTGGTGGTGCTGTAATATAGTGTGGTTGGTGGTGCTGGTGCTGTAATTTAGTGTAGTTGGTGTTGGCAGTGGTGACGTTGGCGTCAGCCCTGATATAACCCTATGTGGTTGACTGGGCTCAGAGCTCCAACTAACTAACTGATGTTTGTGGCCATTAGGGTGTAGGGTTGGGGGGGGGGGGGGGGGAGGGGTAGAGGTGATGGTAGACCTGTAGGCAAACTGCATCTGCTGTTAACACCTTAATGGAGTAACATCAAGCTTGTTGTGGTTTTCATACAGTTTGACGTTACAGACTTTCTTGACAAAAGATCAGTTAAAGGCACTGTCCTTTCTGCTGCACTAAATACCAGTGCTGCAGTTGGCAGGGCCTTTTTCTTACCAGGCTCCAGCTGCCCATCAACTGCAGACATGGTGTATACACTTACAGGTGGTGCGCCAACACATCCTGGAACTGCTGAGTCCCCTGTCATTGCTGCATGGCAACCATCTGCTGGCAGCCTTTGCTGTGGCCTGGAACGATCGCCGCCAGAAACCCAACGGTCCAGTCAAAAAGGTAGAGAAGAAAGAGTGGAGGTGGTGTGGTTGTTGCAGTGGTAGTCGCTAACAGGTTCATGTCATGACTGTCATCTGTGCTCTAGAGTGGTTGATGATGGAGTAGTGTATTATGGGGGTATTTGCCAAGACAGTTGTGAATTTAACAAACTGATATATCAAAGTCCTGTTACTGAGCAAGAGCGTAGCTCACTTTGGGTACCTTTCTTTGCTGTTAGCTCAGAACACTTGTCTGTATGAGATGTGCTGTGTAATTTGAGGATGGAAAGTGAAATTGTAGTTGAAATAGATGGAGAAACAGTCTGTTAAATACTGTAAACTGTATTGAATCAAATGATGCTGTTTTCCATACCACGTATTCTGCACTGAAATTGAAACCAATGAAAAATCCTTAGGAGTTACAGCACATCGCTGGAAACATGCAGACATCTATGACAACATACATTCTTTAAAAAGATGAACGCTGAATATAGGCAGCTGTTTTAGTGGGTGGTGTAGGTGTGGGTGCATGAGGACTTGGTGATTTTGTGGTGTATAGACCAGTGTGTATCTGTTTCAGACTGGGGTGCTTCCAACGCCCTGTGAAGACCAGCAGCTGCTGGTGGAGCTGGTGGGTGCCATCAAGGTTCTGCCCATGGACACGCTGATACAGACTGTCAAAGCTGTGCTGAAGCAGCCCCCACACACTGAGCTCAGCAAGAGCAAGGTAGGCACACTCCGATACATGGGGTGGGGTGGGGGAAGGAAGTGTCTGTGAATGTTACAATGATCACGCAAGACTTTTTTCAGACCAATGTGACATCTGTGAGGGAGCAAAAGTGGTTCATGGAAACCAGTCAGATAATCCCTGTAACTAGTCAGATGCACAGCCGTCCATACTCCTACCAGAGCTCTACCGGCAAACACCCAGCTCCCTTCCCCATCGAGAATGCACACACGCGCGCGCGCACATGCACAGGCATGCACACACACATGCACACACTGTGGTGCATTATGTGTGTGTGTATGTGTTTCTTTCTTGGGACCCTTTCAAACAAAATAACAACCAGTACGTCTGACCGATTGCTGATTTTCTTCCCAGTGTATGCTATCTTAACTGCTAAAATACTTGAAAGTACCAATTAGCTTGAACCCTGATGTTACAATACAGAATGATAGGCTTGTCATGGATAATTGTTGTGGGTTGATGACCACAGCTTGTCCTTCAGAGAATGACACCATATTGACTTGCTCCTGTGTGTGTGTGTGTGTGTGTGTGTGTGTGTGTGTGTGTGTGTGTGTGCAGAAGTCTGTGCCGCTGGAGGTGAACCTGCTGCAGCTGTTCTTCGCCTACATCCAGCAGCACTCCGGCCTGCAGCTCCTAGACTCCTGGCCCGCTCTCCTGTCCCTGATCCGTGAGGTCATGACCATGGGTCTGCAGCCCCCCTCTACGTTCCTGCTACTGCAGTAAGTACTGTGCAGCAGTCTAGACCTCTAGACATGTCTGTTTTGTTGCTGCTCCATAAGGTTATGACCATGGGTCTGCAGCTTTCTGCTGCTACAATAAGTACTGTGCAACAATCTAGACCTGTCTGTCTTGTTGCTGATCCGTGAGGTCATGACCGTGGGTCTGCAGCCTCCCTTTACCTTCTAGCTGCTGCAGTAAAACAACACTGTGGCTATGTATTTTTATCCATGAGGTCATAACTATGGGTCTAGCCTCCCTCTGCCTACCTGCTGTAGAGTGTAAATGGCTTGTCTCTGATTGGTTGGTTCAGTTCGCCATCAGTTTTCATGACCAGAAGCGTGTTTTGGTGACAGCAGAGTGTATGATGTGCCCTCAACAGGGATATTCTAGAGGGAGGCAAAATGTGCTACAGCTCAGCAACTTCTCTGTTTAAGTTCAGGCTTCCAACTACATCGTCCAGTTCACATCTGAACAGAAGTCATGTTCAGAATTATATTGAAGATTCACTAGGCTGAATAGCAGGACCCAGTAACTGTTGGCTTTATTCTGGAAAATAATCCAGACTGCTGATGGAATATCCCCCCAACCCTGTACCAAACACGACAGTAGAACAATGGAGTATACTCTCTGTCTTATTCTGGTCCTTCTGTCTGGAACTCACTGCCACTTCTGATTAGAAATGCTACTGCTGTTGATACTTTTGAAGTCTGCAGCCTTCAACCTCAGAGAATCTGATTACTTCATTCCTGTTTGAGTTTGTGTATGTGTTTATGTGTATGTGTGTGGGTTTATGTGTATATGTTTCTGCATGTCACTCCTATTTAGCTAACCCATGTACTCTGTGTGGAGTATGAAATTCACAGGATACACTTTCTGATTGGTGATTTGATCTGTTGCAGCATACTGAATGACTTTGTGCAGAAGGCGCCCACTCTGGAGGAGAAGAAGGCACAAAAAGAACTGCAGGTAAGAGTTTAGACTCTCAGATTCTCTGGTGTTGCAATGATTTTTATATACTTCTTGCATGTATGCATGTGCATGTGTGTGTGTGTGCATGTGTGTTTGAATATATGTATGTATTGAAAAACTCACTGCATTGCTTTAATACATGGAGCAGCAACTTTCTGTTGGTATTGCAAAGTTTAAGAATTGTGCATTGAACTATTACATTACTTGAGTATGGTATTTGTGTGTGAGGGAAAGAAAAAGTTGACAGGAAGTGAAAAAAAGTGTGTGATGGTCCTTTAAGATTCCTTTTTAATAGTGTGCTCCATTGCTGCATTTTGGTCTCCTCTGGAATGTCCAGGGTCACCAAGAGTCAGACAAGATTTTGTGTATGCAACTGATTTCCTGGTTGAATACATACACACAGAGTGCCCTGCTGTAACTTCAGTATAAGCTGACTCACTCTGACTTAGGCATGTTTATTCACTAAAGTGAATAAGAACACCACTTTGGTGGATATTAGCATCACATGCGACAAGAGCACAGTGAGTCTGCTAGAGAGTGGGAAATAGTGCTATATTAAAAAAACAAAAGCGATTGAATCAATAATCAACAATAATTTCACTCACTAGGACATCACCCAGAAGCTCTTGGAATCAGTCGCCATGATCGCGGGATCATCCCTGGAGCAGACGACCTGGCTCAGACGAAACTACGCCGTCAAGCCTGGGCGACAGTCGGAACTGGCAGAAGGTGAGGAAGCGGATGGAGAGCAAGACCAGGCGGCAGCAGAGGCGGCGGTGGCAGCCAACCAGGTGAAGGTGAAGGAGGTGTCGGCGAGCGACTCCAAGTACAGCGTGCACGCCCTGATGCTGCTGGCAGAGCTGACGGCGCCCATGCTGGACGTGGTGTACAGCAGCGAGGAGAAGGAGAAGGTGGTGCCCTTCCTCACCACCCTCCTGCACAACGTCTTCCCCTACCTCCGGCACCACAGGTCAGCGAAGCTTCCCTCATCTCTCTAGAAGTGGACACTGTTCATTTTCATGACACATGTAACTTAATAATACATATATTTTCTATAATGCTAACTTAAGAATAATGCATAAATTTTCTATAATGCTAACTTAAGAATAATATATATATATTTTCTGTAATGCTGACTTGATAATAATACATGCATTTTCAGTAATGCTGAGTGAGCTCAGCACGCTTGTTACATTAATGTACATAATATATACCATGTACATTTACTGAGATACCATATACATGCAAACACATACATAATAAATTGCGCTAATATATAAACGGATATACCATATATATGCAAATACATACTTAATAAATTGCACTAATATAAGAACAGGTACTTGGAGAACAGCGAATTAAAATAACTATTATAAAACACCAACACATTGCGATAATTTAAAACAGGTACATAATTATAAAGCATAACTTGGGAGATTTTTTGTTCCTGACTGCTTTTGTCTCACAACTCCTGTGTATGGTTGTTGGGTTCCAGCGCGGACAACATGCCAAGCTTCCGCGCGTGCTCGCAGCTGTTGAGCAGCGTGAGCGGGTACCAGTACTCACGCAAGGCATGGCGCAAGGAGGGCCTGGAGCTGCTGCTGGACCCCAACTTCTTCATGATGGACCCCCGCAGTCTGGTCAGCTGGAAGGTGGTGGTGGACAACCTCCTCACCCACGACCGCACCACCTTCAAGGACCTCATGAGTATGAGGGGTGGGAGGGGTTGACATGACTATGTGTTTGTTGGGGTGGGTGAGGGGGTTGACATGAGTATGTGCTAGCTGGGGGTGGGGAGGGGGTGCAATGGCAGTCTGGTCAGCTGGAAGGTGTTGGTAGACAACCTTCTCACCCATGACCACATCATCTTCAAGGAGGGGGGGGGGGGGGGGGGGCAGAGTACATGAGGATGTGCTCTTATACTTCTGCTCTCTATCTTCCCTCTGGGTGCATGCACTCTTTTGGTCAGAGATCTTTTTCTTATGCTGCGCCATCGTCTGGAACAGTCTCCTTTGCAAAGTTAGGTCATCAAACACACTCACATCTGTCAAATCATCTTCAAAATATTGCCACTTCAAGCTAGCATATTGACCACGTGTGTGTGTGTATGTGTGTGTGTGTATGTGTTTGTGTGCATGTGCGTGTGCTTGCATGTATGTGTGTGCACGCAAAACAATATTGGACTCTGTTTTGGTTTTTTGCTTTCAGAAGCTGTGTGCTCCAATTTGGGAAAATAGCACATAAAAGAGGACAACATTGTTATCTTTATCTGTTGTCCTTTCTACCCCTGTGTGTTGTGTGTTCAGGCCGGGTATCCATGACGCAGACAGGGTCCCTCAACCTGTTCAGCAGCAAGGAACAGGAGTTTGAGCTGCGCGCCCAGATGCTGAAGCGCCTCTCCTTTGCCATCTTCTGCTCCCCTCCAGACCAGTACCAGCGCAACATGCCAGAGATTCAGGGTCAGTGGGGGTTGCCTCATGGCTTGAAATGTTGCATGTTTACAGTTTGTCTTGATTGTGGGGTTTTCTCTGTGTGTGCATGTGTGTGTTTTGCTCTCTCTCAGTGATGAGTCATGGAATGGTGGTTCATGGTTGTCTCTCTCTTTTTCTCTCTATCTCATTCTCAGTCTTTTTTTTCTTCTTTTTTTTTTCTTTCCCTCTGACTCTCTGTCTTTCTCTTACACAGGCACACACACACACACTCACACATACACACACAAAATAACTATGCTAAAACACAAACACATTGCAGTAATATAAAACAGTGTATATATATAAAACGGTGTACAAAATTACCACCCTGAATCATGCACACACACACGGAGGTGGGGGGGGGAGGGGGGGGGGGCAGGGTCTTATGGATTTGTCTTGTCATTTTTGGAAAACAGTATAAAACGAACAGACAAATAATTGTGCTACTCTAAGCTATTCTAATTATGTAGAGGTGACGTATCACTATGATGGTGCACTGATTGTTGATGATTGTGTGTGCACCATGTTCCACTTGCAGAACGGCTGGCGGAGAGTCTGCGTCTGTCCCAGATTCCCAGCCTGATGACGCAGGTCTTCCTTTGCTTCCGCGTCCTCATCCTGCGCATGTCTCCCCAGCACCTCACCTCCCTCTGGCCCACAATCATCACTGAGATGGTGAGTCACACTGCCATCGGCCTGCCTCTCACACAGAGCGGTCAGATTTTAATATTAATGCATAAATATTTTATGGCACTTTTCCCCACTGAGCGAGCTCAGTGCGCTTGTTCACATACATGTATGTGTACGATTTACATTTACTGGTGTACTTGCAATCACATAATACATATTACATACTGAATAAATTGCAGTAATATAAATTAGGTACTTGTAGAACAGTGAACAAAATAGCTATGCTAAAACACAAACATATTGCAGTAATATAAAACAGTGTACATATAAGACTGTATACAAAATTACTATGCAAACACACACGCACACACACACACACACACACACACACACACACACACACACACACACACACACACACACACACACTCACACACACTCACACAAAATAACTATGCTAAAACACAAACACATTGCAGTAATATAAAACTGTACAAAATTACTACACTGAAACATGCACACATGTACACACACACACACACATGTCTCACACATGTATCTCCATTTTTCACTCTCAGTGCCTGTTTATCCACCCACGTACCCACACACTCATCTCCACCCTCATCTAGCTGACTGTTGCTGAGATGGTTAGTCACTCTGCTGTCAGCTTGCCTCTCAGACAGAGCAGAAGGCCTTACCCCTCCAGCCCCCACCCTCACCTCCTCCCTCATCAGCTCACCAACAGCAAGCATGGGTTCTTCTGCAGTTTGGTGATTTTCTGCTGCCCCTGCTGTTGAATAAAAAAAAAAAGGTTTTATCATTCGTGAATAAAACTTTAAAAAAAGAAGTTTTTATTAAAAGCTTTGATTGGTCACAAAGATTTAGCAGAGCTGATCAGAAATGGGAAAAAAAATCAGACTTCCGCTTTTCTGTGTGTGCCGCTGTATCATCAGTCCTCAGAACTGCACCCGCTGCAGGCTTAGTCTTTCGCATGGCACTAGCCACAACTAGACTGCAGTGATGGTTATCCTCCAGACTGCATCCTCTGCAGGGTAACAGTCATTCACATGACATTGGCCACGTCTGAAGGACTGAAGTGATCTTGGCTGTCGTCCAGACTGCATCAGTGCAAGGTCACAGTCATTCACACGACACTGAAGGACTAACAGTGGTGTTGGTTATCCTCCAAACTGCATCCTCTGCAGTTTACAGTCTTTCACATGATGCTGGTCACAGCTGCAGGACTGCTATTGTTGGTTATCCTCTAAACGGCACCAGTGCAAGGTCACAGTTTTTCACATGATGCTCACCACAACTGAAGGACTGCAGCAATGTTGGTTATTTTCTAAACTGCACCAGTGCAAGGTCACAGTCTTTCACATGATGCTGGCCACAGCTGCAGGACTGCTATTGTTGGTTATCCTCCAAACTGCACCTTCTGCAGTTTACAATCTTTCACATGACGCTGGTCACAGCTGCAGGACTGCAGTGATGTTGGTTATCCTCTAAACTGCACCTTTCACATGATGCTGGTCACAGCTGCAGGACTGCAGTGATGTTGGTTATCCTCTAAACTGCACCTTTCACATGACGCTGGTCACAGCTGCAGGACTGCAGTGATGTTGGTTATCCTCTAAACTGCACCTTTCACTTGATGCTGGTCACAGCTGCAGGACTGCAGTGATGTTGGTTATCTTCTAAACTGCACCTTTCACATGATGCTGGTCACACGGCAGTCTGAATCTGTCCCTTTAGTTTCCGCCACTGCCCGCTAGCAGCAACGGATGCTTAAAGATAAACAATGGGCGAGTGGCCGGCTGACCCTAGAGACTATCGCACACCTGCACTTCACACAGACCGAAGCGCGCTGTACACAGCGAGTGCCACGTGCTGACCTTGCTATGCTGCACGCACAGTGGTGGTAACAGCGCTGCGGTCAGCTAGAGCAGGAGAAGGGACAAAGCGGCAAAATTGGGGTGGTTGATTGCAAAGTATTTTACTCATTAAGACTTGCAGCTAAAGGTTTTGTATCAAATGAGCTCTGTAGAGAAAAGAACAAGGTTTCTGTCGACACTAAACATACCATATAAAATAGCAAAACGCATGCCGTACAAGACGCACAAAAACAACACAGAAATCACGGAGATTTGAGCACTTCGTCACCGACCTAATTTTTCAATGTTTTTCCCACGACGCTAAGTCACGCAAACGGATTTTTGCAAGAGTAATGATGTCATGCTCACAAACCTACATGCATCTACTTTAGTGACATCAAGCCAAAAGTCATGATTCACCTACCTTACGCTTGTAGCGGGCCTCATTAATCACTTGACGAACAGTTATCCATTCACAAGAACATGCACTGCAAGCGCCTCAGACGCTACTCACAGTGCTTCTTTTCCTTAGGGAATGTGTCCTGACAGTATTTAGTTTGCTACAAGTCATATTGAACATGATGGTGATTCACAATATTTGTGGTACCTATTTTGTTTTCCAGCGTGTCACTAGTTTGTTTTCACTGCCACAGTAAAAGGTACCATACATTTAAAATAAACACGAAAATAAAACCTAGTATACAGACATTCACGTTTTGAAGCACATTCAACACTTTGTCATAATGGTATGTGCTCCTAATTTGCAGCATGCAAAGCATACATTTACGTTTTATTTTTCTCTAAAGATGGCATTAGCCTGTGGAAGAGAGGTGTCATGTGCGTGTTCTTTCACTAAGCTAACACTCTGAGCTGCTAATCCTTGCTCCTCAGTCCCAAAACATGTTTTTTCAGGCAGTTGATGGTTGATGGCACTTGAATGCTTATGGTCTGTATCTTCAACAATGTCTATTCCAAAAATTGATAGAATTTCATAATAATAATGAGTACAACGGGTCCTCTTACTTCTGTTTTTTATCCTTCTCACCTCTTTTCACTCGTTCTCCACACAGTCTGCAAAGAGAATTCATTCTCCTTGCATGTTCAGTTAATGAATGGTCAGCTGAAAAACCGCTCACCATGATGGAAAAGGGATGCACACATACACCAGCTAAGTCATTTTATCACAGCTTACAGGACTGAATCACAAAAATGAATAACTTGCTTTAAAAAAGAAGAGACTGGACTAATAAACACACCAACATTCATGCAGTCAAAAATTCGAGCTTTGCCACAGCATGCGATTGAAACTGCCACAAAATGCTGCAAGATCTGCAGACACAAGTAATAACAAGGAAGGCCCAGTTTCCATTGGTGCCAGATGCCATGCTGGAATGTCAGGCGTGACCTGGGGTTGAGCTGAGTGCAATGGGGGTGAGCCGGTCAACTAAAGAGTGGGAAATAGCTAAGACTGGACTGCCGTGGTCACAACTGAAGGACTGCAGTGATGCTGGTTATCCTCCAAGTACCCAAGCAAGGTTAGTCTTCCACATGACGCTGCTCACAGCTGAAGGACTAAAATGATGTTGGCTGCCTTCTGTGCCCTGTGTGTGGATGACTGTTCGCAATACTGATATATATATAATGCGGGAAGCGTGCAAGGCAGTAGCCAAACTCAACACAAGCTTAAAAGAGAGTGACCTTTAACAGCGGGTTGGGGGGGGGGGGGGGCATTAATTTTGATGTGTCTACTTTCTGTGCTCCTCTGTAGATTTTAGAGGAGGAATGAAAAATACCATCAAAAAATTTTTTTTAAAGGGAGAGAAAAAGGGTTCCATTCTCCACTGGTACAATATTGTCATGTCCTAAAATATTAATTTGCTTCTCTGGTTTCAGGTGCAGGTATTTCTGCAGATAGAGCAAGAGCTGTCAACGGAGACGGACGAGTTCAAGTGAGTGGTAGTGGTGGTGGAGGAAGAACAGTCCTCCCGACCTTCTGTGTTTGTTCCATGTTCTGCCATTCACGTAGCTGGTCCCCGTCTCCTTGTCCCTGCACTCACAGTTGAAATTGCGCTGATCCTGTGATTTATCCCACCTTCCTCCTGATTGGTTGTAACGATAGTAAGAAAGTCTGACAGAAATGTTCCATAGACTGTGTAGCCTTTCTGAAGTTATCTGGTTCATGTTCTCAGCAAACCAGTGGACAAGACCTTTCATCACTTGATATGTCACTTTTTAAAGTGATTTGTGCAGGTGCTATTAGATGGTTTAAAAAAGAATCTGAAAGACATTTGACTACCAGCATTATTGAGTCTTGAAGTTGAGTGTTTTTTGTTTTTTTTAAGTAAAATATGTTACAGTAGTTTTATTGATCTAGGAACCTGTTGATTCTGTGTTTGGATAGAGATTTGAAATTTTAGGACATAGACTTAAAATATTATCTTTAACCTTTTCTTTATCTTTAAAAAAAATAGTTTTTAGTAATTCTGCATCACAGCAGTTGCTCCTTAGGAGATGCGGTGATAGCATCTGCGTGCAGTGGGATCGAGCGGCTGACTGATTTTTTGGCACGGCAGTGATTTAACATTAAAAAGATCTGTTGACTCAGCTAATGACATAATAAGTAGCATTCCCTGTGAAGTTGATTATTTTATTGCTTGTGGCTCAACTGCATGCAAAACTGGCATTTTATTAAGCCTTTTTTTAAATTTATCTGCTCTTGTTAAGTTTCAATACAGAGACAAAAGCAGTGGATTAAAAAATAATAAAAAAATAAAGATATTTTGGGTGGTGGTGGTGAAGTTAAAGCAATATGGGTGAAAGGGACATTTTTTTTTTTATAAAACAGGCTCAGAATATTACATCTGTCTGTCTGATTTTGTTCATAAAGTGACACTGACAGTGGGTAAGGCAAGACAGAAATTAATGCCCTTGTCATAATATGCTGTTTATGAAGTGAAGGTGGGACCAAACCAAAAGAAATGTCTTTTGTGCATATTTTTAACACAATGGAGGTGGGTAATTCATCTCAGGATTAATGCCCTTGTCATATAAAATTGTTTATTAAATGAAAGTGGATAAGACTAGACCAGATATTCTTGTCTTGTTTTTGCAAAATGAAGAAGGGTAACACTACACCACATGTATCTGTCTTGTTTGTAAAATGAAGATGGATAGTGCAAGACCAGATTTCTTTTGTTCATGTAATGAAGGTGGTACTCTGAGACCAGAATTTAAAGTCTCTGTTTCATCTCTTTAAAACAAAGTGGTAATGGGTAACACAAGACCAAATGTCCTTGTCTTATCTTCAGTCAGTACATCCGGACTCGCTCCAGGTAAAAAAAATAAAGTCTTCTTCAGATGTGTGTGTCTGTGCCACTGTTGACCCTGTGCCTTTTGCAGTGTGGTTGTACTTGTGCATATGTTAGTGTTGCTACTACAAACCCCAGCACAGACTCGTTAGCTCTGCATATGTGTGCATGTGCGTACGTGCGTGTCCTTGCTGTCAGTTGATTCTTCATCTGCTCTTGATCCTAAATGTTTGATGTTGTATACATACTGCCTCTCATAATGGTGTTTATCTTGCACAAAAAAGCATTGTGTGTATGTGTGTGTTGGTGGCTCTGGACAACCTCTGTCTCACCCTTGACTCCTGTGCTCCACAAAGATGTTTTGGCAAATTTTGGAGTGGGTCAAATCCTGGCAGCGCCCTTGACATAGAGGTATTGTTCAGGTGTTGGTGTGAAGGGGGAAGCCTCTGTAGGTCCTCAAGCCCTTAAAGGGGAACCCGACTGAAAAAGCATTCTTTGTCTGTGAAAGGGTTAAGGGCATGATTGTACACAACTGAAAAAGACTCCTGATACAATGAGTAGGTAACACAGTTGAAGCATCTGCACTGCACCAAACTGTGGGACTTTCTGTCCAGTAATAGGGATAAGATGGCCAATGTACACAAAGGCACTTTGACCCAAAAATGGCACTTTCTGACCCCAAATAGGGACTTTCTGTCCAGTAATACTAATAGGGACAAAATGAACAATGTACACAAAGGCACTTTGACCAAAAATTGGGACTTTCTGTCTGAGAATTGGGACTTTCTGTCCAGTAATAGGGACAAAATGACCAATGTACATAAAGGAACTTTAACAAAATGGGGACTGACACAAAATTAAATAGAGACTTTGATCCAAAAGTACTGGTTTTATGAACCTGAAATCAGGAGGCACTTTCTGACTCCAAAGTAGACACTCTTATTGAAAAAAAGAAAGGAGTTCTGATCTCTGAACCCAAAACACAGACTTTGGTTGAAAATAATACATTTCTGGTTTTCAGACCTGAAAATAGAGATTTTCAAATTTTTAGCTGGAAATGAAACATTTGTGGTCTTCAGCCCCCCCCTCAAACCCCAACTTTGGACTGACTAGATGAAAATGGTGTAGGTAAAAAAAAAAAAATACTGGTGGTCAGTAGAGAGCTGTGGACTTCAGGGGCCAAACGGAGAGACTCTTGGATCCAGAGTGTGTTTGTCACATGATCTTTGAAACACACTTGCCCTTTTCAACAGCCAGCTAGACTGGATGCAGAAGTAAGCAAAGATATGTGGCACTTTGTTTGTTGCTGGATCATTTATGCATGGTTGGTTCAACAGCACAACACAGAATTGTATTACTCTTGTCACCTCAGAATTGGGCACAAAGCTAGTGGAAGAAACTATACATACCAGGCTGGGAGTCCTTGATTGTTTGTTGAAAACCAGATGTAGACCGCTTATT
The DNA here is from genome assembly GCA_963584105.1 of Alviniconcha strummeri. Taxonomy (NCBI): domain Eukaryota; kingdom Metazoa; phylum Mollusca; class Gastropoda; family Provannidae; genus Alviniconcha; species Alviniconcha strummeri. Next base: position 12,928,968 of record OY757544.1, read on the forward strand.
CCTTCTCTTGGACTTGGAAGGGGTTTAATAATATTTCTGTCAACTTTGATTAGGACTTTTTGTCCTGGGTCGAATGCCATGAGGTATGTGGAGGCCACTGTGTTCTTGTTTTCTTCTCTCTTTTGTTTTGTTTTTTTGTTTTGTTTTTTTGTTCGTTAATTGTTTTTCTTTCTTCAGATTTCCTTTTGACCTCTTGTGAAAATAAATACAAGTCTATATGTAATGATCAGTGTTGGGCTGTTCGGTTGGGTGTAGCCAAGACCTTAGTATTACAATTTTTTTTAGATACTATAAATGTGATCAGCGTCAAACTTTGCGCTGAGTTTGACCTGTTAATCGCACTTTTCAGTTACTGTGACTATATTTCAGGGTCACAGCAGAGTCAGATGGTTTTATCCAACATGTTATGTTCCGTTCTGATTTTAAGTGAAAACTGTGTATGACTGTTGTTGATTATATTGATTAGATGATGAATTTGCCACTATTGTTTGACTCTCATCTGTGAATTGTCTTGATTTCCGATTTCTGTTGGCTTTTTCTCAGACACTGCTTAAGGTCTTCTAAACATTCTAAATATGGTTATACTTATGACCTTGCTTGAGGATTCACTCCATGTTTGATGACCTGGACCTTGTTTCAAGGTCATGTGTGTGAGAAACTGCATTTTTTTTATATTTTTTTTTTATATATTCTTGTCCAATATAATTCTGTGATTGTTTTATAATCAAACATAACCATGCACAGATAGACCTATAAATAACTGGGTTTTAAGGCCCTGTCCACCATGATGGTTATATTAGGGCTGAATCCTGCACAAAATTATTTATGTGACTGTGATGTACATTTAATGGACATAATTAAAACTTTTTTTTTTCTCTTCCGCTATCGCCCATGAATGTGAGTTGTCTGAGCATAATTGCTGTCTTCGTATTCTGTCCTTTTGGTGCATGTGTGTTCCTGGAAAAAGTTTTTCAGGTTTTGTTCAGGTTTGGAGAAGTTTAATTTGCATTGTTCACGGTGATGTACGTTGCGTCAAGCATGTGCAATCTGCATACATTGGAATGGCATTTTGGTTGTGACCTGTCTCCACTGATTGACTAATTGGTCAGTTTGGATTGATCATGATTGACTAATTGGTCAATTTGGATTGATCATGATTGATTGCGTCAGTCTGGGTTGATCATGATTGCGAGGTTCGCTCCCTCTCCTCCTGTCCCTGATGTATGCAGAAAAGTTCTGTTATGATCATAATCCCTGATGTATGCAGAAAAGTTCTGTTATGATCATAATCCCTGATGTATGCAGAAAAGTTCTGTTATGATCATAATCCCTGATGTATGCAGAAAAGTTTTGTTATGATCATAATCCCTGATGTATGCAGAAAAGTTCTGTTGTTAGTATAAGATATGGTTGTTCTTGATTGCTTACCACATATTTATGTAATCAGACGCGTACCTTGTGATGCTTTTAATTATCACCTTTACACATTGTCTCCGCTGTCAGTATGCTTTTGGAAACTTCACTAACTAGAATAGTGTGCTGAGATGGCACTTTTCATGGATACAAATGCAAAATACCATTAAAATTTACGTATTCATTTGTTACTGCACTTAACACTTAGTTTCAGCTTTCTATCATCATGTGTAGCTATGCATAGTAAAAATGGAGTAGTCTGTATTACAGAAGTATTCACTGTGATGTAAACTGAAAGTTGCAGCAGATAACACAGATGTATTGTCATACGACATGAATCTAGTCCTTTCTTCTTCTTTTTTGTTTTGTTTTTTGAGGCCAGTCATACTCCCAGCATAAAATTGGAGATTAATGCATATATGTGTGTTCAGTAATAGAAATTTAGAAATTGGTACGAGTGTTAGTGTTTCTGTCTCAGTGCTTACTTTGTATTTGCCATGCCTGTCACCTCATCCAACATGTTTGTGGGGGTGGGGGTGGGGATGTTTGTGTGTGTGTGTGTGTGTGTGTGTGTGTAGGGGGTGTTGTTAGTGTTATTGTAAAGCACCCTGCGCTCCCACTTTGTTCAGTAGATGGGCACTCTAGAAATCCTCTTTGTTATTATGAGTTCAGTTCTTTGATGCCCACAATATCTTTTGACAATTTAGACCACCTTGCTAACAAGTGGAAACCATGCTGACTGAAGGAGCTTTGTGAAAATCTGGCTTTTAGCACATTAGTTGTGGCATAGCAAGCCGGGGTGACGAAGAAAGCTGAGCTAGCATAGCTCACATGTTTTTGATGCTTGCAGCATCGCCATCTGCTGAAGCTCTAACAAAGGCAACTTGACGCTTCAACATTTTCTATGTACTGTACATTTTGAACATTTATTTTGAAATCATAAATTCGCGCGGTTTTGTATAGGAATGAAATTGTGCTTGATGTTGTTGTTATTCACTTTCTGTCTTTGTGTGTGGTACCCCCTCCCCCCCCCCCCACATTCCCCCCCCCCCCCCAGTTGTTATTTTTAAACTCTAGAACTTGGATGTTAGCAGATACAAAGTATTGTTTTTTTTTAAAAGGAGGAAAAAAGATGTAGTCTGGTTGTATGGGTCATTTAGTTAGAATAACAGCTTTTGGTAGCAGCTGACTGTGAAGATATGTACAGAGCATGTACCAGCTCTTCCACTCCTGTCATTTGCTCATAAAACCTACCCCACCCCACTCTCTCCCCTTTCTGCTGTTTTAAATATAGAATATGAAATGATAACAGACAATAAAACATGGAAAAATGTAGGCAACATTTCTTTTAGTTTTATTGTAATTACTTAAGCCCGTTCTTAATTGGGCAAATGTTGCTTCACGAACCTAGTTGGAAGTATTCGGTGAAGTTAGCTGGTTCTTAATTGGGCCAACTTTTCTTTATGAACCTAGTTGGAAGTATTCGTCAAAGCTATATTCGGGGTCCAAAAAGCTTCGCTCAGCATGTTCTGGGAACATTCGCCCTATTTGACGATCATTGCCTCTGACTGGCTGAGAGCAAAGCTCTCCTGTGGATGAAGAAAAAATGAATGACGGTATCGCTAGGTTCTTCACTCATTTCAGAGGGATTTTTTTTAATTTGTTGACTTGTTGGAGACCCAGAATGAGATAGTAGTTAGTTGAAGTACCCTGTGAGGGATGATGAAAGTATATTGACTTGACTTTAGCCTACATTTTCGATCATGCTGTCTGCTGCACGTCTGCTGCAAATTTAGCCCGAAGCTTGCATCTCATTACAAGCCAGTTGAGAATGAAGTAAAGTTAGGAGTGTCCGAACCATATTTGGCAAACTAAAAGTTCAGTTAAGAAACGAATCATAGTTTGTTGAAGTGTCCAAAGTACGTTCGGCGAACAAACATTCGCCCAGTTAAGAACGGGCTTTACCTGTAGGCCGTAGCTACTGTTGTCCAAAGATGGATTTCTTTTCTGCATGATTAACCATAAAGGCATTTTAAACTTACAGTGAATCAAACAAATAAAACAGTGTAAACAGGAAGAACATGTAAATGCCTCCATACATGCTCACACACATGCATGGACGCATCACACACACACACACACACACACACACACACACACACACACACACACACACACACACACACACACACACACACACATGCATACACATGCATGCATGCATGCATGCAAACACACACATACACACACACACACACACACAGGGACAAAACTATCATAACACTGTAGCCATAACTTCTTCTTCTTTTGTGGGGCTTCATGTCCTCAGATGTCGGGTTGACATATTAGGGACAAACTGTAACTTTAGCCATAATTATTAATCATTAAACATATAGTGATTGAGGAGCAGCTCCTCAGCCAATGATGCATGATGCTGTGTCTCTGCAGGACCCAGCTGCAGCGCATTGCAGCGCTGGACTCCAGCTGGGCGCACCTGGGCAATGGGCTCAATGCCCACAACAACCCCAGCTGGCTCAACCTCTACCTGTCTGTGTGTCGGCTGCTTGACCTGTGTCTCGTCATGCCTGCCGACGCTGTGCCGCAGTTCCAGCTGTGAGTTTGTAACATGGACATTTACTTGCATTTTGCTTAATGTCCTCAGATGCTGAGAGACAAAATATTAGGGACAGTCTGTAGAACAGTCTTGTCTTGGATATAACTAACATGGTCATTTACAGTGGGGCCCTTTTAAAGGAGACCTTACAAAGGTGTTCTGAATCATTTACAGTGGAACCCTTTTAAAGCAGACCCCAAAGTGTTGTGAGTCATTTATGGTGGAGCCCTTTTAAAGGAGACTCCAAAGTGTTGTGAGTTATTTATGGTGGAGCCCTTTTAAAGGAGACTCCAAAGTGTTGTGAGTTATTTACAGTGGAACGTTTTTAGAGGAGACCCCAAAGATAGTGGAGCCCTTTTACAGGAGACCCGAAAGTGTTGCGAGTCATTTACAGTGGAGCCCTTTTAAAGGAGACCCCAGAGTGTTGTGAGTCATTTACATTGGAGCCCTTTTAAAGGGGACCCCAAAGTGTTGTGAGTTGTTTACATTAGAACCTGTTTAAAAGGGGACCCCAAAGTGTGTCATTTACAGTGAAACCCATTTTTAAATGTTGTGAATCATTTTCAATGGAACTCTTTTAAATGGGATCCCAAGTGATTGGGAATTACTTACAGTGAAACCCTTTTAATGGGGACCAAAGATGTTATGAGTCATTTACAGTGGAACCCCTTTAAAGGGCATCCTAAGTGATTGGGAGTTACTTACAGTGGAACCCTTTCAAATGGGTCGCCAGGTGATTGTGAGTTATTATTTATAGTGGAACCCTTTGAAAAGAGGATCCCACAAAGCTGTCATGGCAATGTAACTAGAATTATTGATCATTGAACACATTGTAATGGATACAGCTGGCATTAAATATCTCTACTGTGCCACAGATTGAATTAAATACCTCTACAGAGCCACAGATTGAATTAAATTGAATTAAATATCTCTACAGTGCCACAGTTTGTATTTAATATCTCTACAGTGCCACAGTTTGTATTAAATATCTGCAGTGCCACAGTTTGTGTTAAATGTCTCTACAGAGCCACAGATTGAATTAAATATCTCTACAGTGCCACAGTTTGAATTAAATATATCTACAGTGCCACATATTGTATTAAATATATCTACAGTGCCACGGTTTGTATTAAATACAGTTTGCATTAAATCTCCATACAGTGCCACGGTTAGTACTGAATATCCCTACAGTGCTACTAGTGTGTATTACAGCGAGTTGATATTGTCTGTGCTGTTTAATCTTGCCAGGTACCGCTGGGCATTCATCGGCACAGCGGGAGAAGAGAACAAAGGATGCAGCAATGAGAATGCCCCCAAACAGAAAGACCAGCCACGTTTCACTCCTCACATTGTCAGGCTGGCGCGTCTGCTGAATGCCAGGGTAAGGGAAATAGCTGTTTTGATGTCAGGGTAAGGAAAATACCTGTTTTGATGCCAGGGTATGGGAAATACCTGTTTTGATGTCAGGTATGGGAAATACCTGTTTTGATGTCAGGGTAATGGAAATACCTGTTTTGATGTCATGGTAATGGAAATATTTGTTTTGATGTCAGGGTAAGGGAAATACCTCTTTTGATGTCAGGGTAAGGGAAATGCCTGTTTTGATGTCAGGGTAAGGGAAATAGCTGTTTTGATGTCAGGGTAAGGAAAATACCTGTTTTGATGTCCAGGTAAAGGAAGTACCTGCTTTGATGCCAGGGTAAGGGAAATACCTGTTTTGATGGCAGGGTAAGGGACATATCTGTTTGGGTGTCAGGGTAAGGGAAATACCTGTTTTGATGCCAGGGTAAGGGAAATACCAGTTTTGGTGTCAGGGTAAGGGAGGTACTGTGATGCCAGGGTAAGGGAAATCACTTTTGATTCCAGGGTAAGGGAAATGTGAGGATGACAGGGTAAGGGAAATAACTTTTGATGCCATGGTAAAGCAACTACTGTAATGTCAGTGTATGGGAAATTCTGTGATGCTTGGGTCAGTAAAATAACTTTTGATGCCAGAGTAAGGGAAATACTGTGATACCTGGGTATTTAAGGGAAACACTGTGATACCTAGGTGATGAGGGAAAGACTATGATGCCTGGGCATGTGAGAGAAATACTGTGAAACCTCTGTGGTTTAGGGAAAGACTATGGTGCCTAGGTACTTTAAGGAAAGACTGATACCAGGATAATGGAAATAGTGATACCAGCATAAGGGAAACACAGTGACACAGGGTAACAGAAATAGTGATAACCGAGTAAGGAAAACAGTGATACAAAGGAAAAGGAAACACATGGGGATGGGGAAATACTGTGCTGTGAAATGAAGGCTGTGCATGTATAACATAGACCAGCTGAATTTGCCTCACTGTGGTTGGCTTGGGTCGGTCCTCGCAGATGAACCGCCAGGCCCCGGTGCTGCGCGTCACACAAGGCCGGCCCCTCCTGACCATGGGCCACCTGCGCTCCATCGCCGAGCTGCAGCCCTTTTTCAACACCATCTGCCTCCAGCAGTCCGAAAAGTCCACCACCAGCCAGCCCAAAGCCCAGGCCGTCGGCGGACTGCAGGTCCCGTCAGCGGGCATGACCAAGTCCCAGTCAGCGCCAGACAAGCTGGAGGCCCGACAAGCCCAGACGGAGACGCAGCCCAAGACCTGCCACCAGTATGTGGAGGAACTGTTGGAGAGGGATTTTCTGGAAACAGTTCCCTAGACCCCCCCCCCTTTCCCAGCCCCCTCTATCCCCGTCCACCCCCTTCCAGCAAGAGATGACTCAATCCTGTGGTACCCCCCTCCCCCCCCCCCCAGCTCCCTCTAACCCCTCCCCTACCCCTTCACCTCCATCCAGCAAGAGGTGACTCCTTTGGTAACCCCCCCCCACCCCCCCCCCCAGCACTCTCTACCCCACTCTGCCCCCCATCCAGCAAGAGGTGACCCCCTCGGTATATGTCACTGTTCGGACTGCCCAGTATTAAGTCATGTGGACCCTTTCTACTGTCATGTTCATGGGGTGTTGCAGTCTGGTTCCTGTAACTGGTCAAATGTGTAACTGCCATGTTGTTGTGGTCGTTGTTTTACCTTATTTCTCTAGTCACTTGCTGTCAGAGGAAGGGGCAATTGTTTTAAGGCTTTTTATTTTAATATTTTTTATGCCAGACCATCCATCCATCAGTGTAGTGTGAGCTATCCATGTTCAGTTGCTTGACTTTGGCTGTTGGTAAAAATCTGAGACAGAACGAGGCCCTGAGTGCTCGTGCAGAATCAGCTCACAAGGGAGTTAATTAGCGCTTGAAAAATATGTAACACAGGTACAGCAACAAAGACCTCAGTCGCCTACGGTAACTCTCACCTGGCATGCATCTAAATACAAGGTACATAAACTCCACCAGAGGTACGTCCTTGTGTGTTGATTTGGCTGTTGTTAATTTAAATGGGTGTATGTGAGATGTTGGATCGAGTCCTGAAGATTTTTGCTATGTTTTGTAAGTCAGTAAAAGGCTTGACTTGCTTATTACTACCTTTTTGTAACACAGCAAGTTAATATATTTAATGCACATAATTTTGTTTGCGCACAAGAAACTATTAAAGAGCATCAGACACAATTAGGAGAATGAAAATTCAACTCCATGTCAACAGGAAGCAACAAATCAACACATTGTATCAGTCGCAGAGTGTTAGGATGTGTGGCTGTATCTGTTCAGTTCTAGTTTGTATCAGTGTGCTCAGAAAAGCCCATATGCACTCCACCCCATCTCTCAGAAGTTTCCCCAGGGTTGGCTTTGAGACAGTTCCAATGTCTCATTGATGATGGCCCTCTTGTCCATTTGAAGAAGATTGTCTAGCACTTTATCTTCCCACTTGCCCTGATACAACCATACTGGTTGAGTTGGCATAAAACACCAGGTTACTTACTTTGTCTTTCCATGCCTCTCTCCTCCATGCGATCCATGATGTGATGTCCTTGGCTTTGTGCCCACAGGTAGTGTCTCAAGCTCCTCAACACTTTAGATATTCTGAAGAATTAACAAATTTTGAAAGGCATATCAGCAGGAAACGGCGTAGTTTGTTTTTATCTGGCCCATAAAAAGAGTTGTGAACTGTGAAGCAGAATATTACAGTTGCAGACTGTGAACTGTGAAGTTGAATATTACAGTTGCAGACTAAGTTAACAATCTGATGTATGTTATCATTTGTGTGTGTTTGTCTTTCAGGTTGTTAAACTTGTAAAGTATGAGACTGCATCATCCAAACTGTCTTTCATTACTCTATCATCATATTTCTTTTTAAATTGTGAAAAGACTAAATGAAAAGTAAGAAGAATCTGTCATTAAATAGAAGGTACTGACTGTTGTCCTGTGATGGAACTTGACATGATCTCCAAATCTAGTCAGTGCTGTGTGCAGTAACTTTATGGTGCTTTTATGTCTGGCTACCAGATGTGATGAACAGACTACAGAATGAATAGGACCACACATTGACACAGAGAACCAAAGTGCTTGTTCTGTGATGCCGAGAGACAGGTGATGAGTTATAGGTTCATGTCTTGCTATGGATAACCATTGTTCTGTGATGCAGAGAGACAAAGCTATGAATGGGTTCACACTTTGATGTGGAGAACTGTTGTTCTATGAGACGAAGAGTCCAGATCTGTATGGGTAAGTTGATACTTTGATACAGAGAACATTGCATCTTCGATTTTTCTTGTGGTCTTTTTTGTACGTTGCTGAGAGAAAAAAGTATGGACAGTTTCACGCATTGGCTCAGAGAACTAGTTTTCCTTGATACAAAGAAATAGCATATGGATAGATTTATAATTATATCAATAAAGTATGGACAAGTTGTTTTTTCCCCTTTAATATAGAGAGTGACATGTTGTTTTTCCCCATCAATAACATATGGACAATTTTTTCCCCCTTGACTCTAGAGAGTGAAGTTTTTTCCCCCCTGTAATATAGAGAGAACCATTGTTCTCAGATGCAAAAAGACACAAGTTCGTACTGTAACAAGAGATCCATTTGTTCTGTGATATTCGTTTGCTGTTCCTTAAAAGTGTCCAGCAGATTGCCATGGAAGGTTACATTATGTGGATATGGTTGTCAGGGAATTTTGCTGGATTGCATTTTATAGACCAATGCTGTCATGGAATTTTATAGACCAACGCTGTCATGGACTTGTGTTGCATTTTATGGACATGGTTGCCATAGAATCGTATTGCATTGTGTGGGTGTGGTCATTGTGGAATGGTATTGTATTGTGTGGGTGTGGTTGTCATGGAATGGTATTATGTGGATGTGGTTGTCGTGGAATGGTATTGTGTGGATCGGAATGGTATTATATTGTGTAGATGTGTGTGTGGATGTGGTTGTCATGGAATGGTACTGTGTGGATGTGGTTGTGTTGTCATGGAATGGTACTGTGTGGATTGGAATGGTATTGTGTGGATGTATGTGTGGATGTGGTTGTCATGGAATGGTATTGTATTGTGTGGATGTGGTTGTCATGGAATGGTATTGTGTGGATGTGGTTGTCATGGAATGGTATTGTATTGTGTGGATGTGGTTGTCATGGAATGCTATTGTGTGGATGTGGTTGTTATTGAGTGGTATTGTATTGTGTGGATGTGGTTGTTATGGAATGGTATTGTGTGAATGTGGTTATGGAATGGTATTATGTGGATGTGGTCATATTGGAATGGTATTGTGTGGATGTGGTTGTTGTGGAATGGTATTGCATTGTGCATGGATGTGGTTGTCATGGAATTGTATTGCATTGTGTATGGATGTGGTTATGGAGTTGTATTGCATTGTGTTTGGATGTGGTTACAGAATTAGATGGATGTGGTCATGGAATTGTATTGCATTGTGTATGGATGTGGTTATGGAGTTGTATTGCATTGTGTTTGGATGTGGTTACAGAATTGGATGGATGTGGTTGTCATGGAATTGTATTGCATTGTAATAATAATAATAAATAATTCTTAAAAAGCGCTGTTCTTTAACCAGAGTTAAACTCACTGTGCTGTACAAACATCTTATCACAAAAACCACATAACATACATTTCAGAAAACAGGATTACAGGATTGGGTTGGATGGCTGTGGATGTCATGGAATTGTATTACATTGTATATGGATGTGGTTACAGAATTATATATGATGGATATGGGTGTTATGGAATTGTATTGCATTGTGTGTGGATGTGGTTGTGGAGGAATTGTAGTCATAACTGTTGAAGAGGGAGCCCAATGTTACAACATGTTAGTTTAGTGATTTTTCAGACAGGTTTGTTGACAGCATTAGTCTGGGATCCAGGCCTGTTTTTCCATTTGTGCGATTCTGATGGAAGTACATGTTGGAACAGTCTGCTCTTTGGGAAACAAAATGCTCTTGTGTGATTCTGATGCCAGAATGCCCTTGTGTGATTCCAGTGGATTTACATGTTGGAACAGAGTTTGCTCTTTGGGGAACAAAATGCTGTTGTGTGATTCTGATCGATTTACATCTTGGAACAGTCTGCTTTTTGGAAACAGAATGCTCTCATTCACGGGATGTGCTCAGTAGGCATACTTGTGCTGTTGGCAGATACATGTCATAGCTTTGTTGTTGTTGTTGAAAAGGTTTGATGTAACTGGATGGTTAAAACTATCGTCAATACATCAATTGTGGGCAGTTTCTTAGAATCATAACAGAATAGGTTTGTCATAAATGTTGCACACAGACAAAATTAATGGCACATCAACAGTGTGTCATTAATTTTGTCTGTGTGCAACATTCATGACAAACCTATTTTGTTTGTGTTATTTGCATCATTTCCTCTTTTTTTTTTTAAGGGGGGGGGGGGGGGGGGGTATTAATCTGTACAAACAGGTTGATCAGCTGTTCTGGAGTCAGGTTGGGGAGCTGTGGTTTTGGTCTCTGCCTTCCATTTTCTTTGAAAATTTGTTTGCCATGTCTGTCACTGTGTTCAAAGCTTACACATCGGTGTAATAATTGAGAGCAATAATGTTGGATTAGTTCTGAGTGTGTCGCGATTTGCGTTGGTTCTGAGTGCGTCATTGTGATTTTGCTCTAATTATCTCATGTTCCACAATTTGTCCTGAAATGGCAAATTTTGAAATCCTTGCAACTGTAAACAGTACGGTTGCTGTAAAGCATTCCTCGTTACTGGTACTCTATTGCCCCACCCTGCCCCCTTTTGGTGCATATACCTGATCATGTGCATCCCCATCTGTATATAACCTCATCAGTATTCACTGATGGGCTCTTTGATTTTCTGTGCAATATCTTGCAGAATAATGCTTTGAGGCCGTTTTTGTTTCATTTTGTTGTTGGCTGCATTGAGGGAGCTCTGTGGTACCAGTGAGTGCTTCAGGCGTTTGTTTTTTGCTTTACAGTTTTTGTTGAATAGGAGGCATGCCCAACATTTTGGCAAATTGAGCTGGGTTCTAGTAGGACTAAGATCTTCTTTTTTTTAAAGCTCTTTTTTTGTTTTTGTTTTAATTGGACCTCCCAGGACCACTGTTGAGTGGTTCCTTGATGATCAGTGTTGATGTTATCATGAAGAAAGTTTAGGTGAAGGGTGTGCTGAGAATCAAGAGGAGATAATTATATAGCTCATTAGCTAGAGTTACCCCACCTTGTTCCATGTGAGTGCTGTCATAGCTAATCAGTTAGAGTTACTACATGCTGTTCCATGTGGACACTGCACACACGAGGTTTCATGTTGACTTGGCCACTTTTCAAAAAGCATGCATTGTAGATGACTTTTTTCTGGACAGAGAAATCTCCAGGCACTAGTAGTCCGTACAGTCTTGATGGATGTAAAGCAACACTGAAGAAATGACCTCATTTATCATGTGTGGGAGGCGGGGCTTGGTGTCATTTGTTACCTATGGCATCAGTGTCCAGAGTTTCAGTTGATGGTTCAGCAGAAGCTTTTGATATGTTTCAAAACTCAAATGTGCAAAATCAGATGAAGAAAAAAGCAATGACAAATTGATCACACACACACAGTCAGCTAGATGCTCAGTCCAGTTACGCCAGGCTCGAAGAAACATATATATATTCAAATATAGCGCAGCAGCTTAACTGATTGAATTCAACCTAAGCTACGCAAAGCAGTTCCCAGTGAGCATTTTGTTTCACATTTTTGTTTTAATGAATTCCTTTTCTTCAGAGCTGGTTGTGGACATTCCAGCTTTGCAAGTTTGACCGTTCTTTTAAAATTTGTCTTGTACATTGATAAGCAAATGCTATTCCTTCGTGTGTATGTTTCTGTGTGTGTCTTTCATGGTTTCCATCTCGATCACTAGCACTGGCCCCTCTAGTGATGAAGAGCCAGATGTAGAAACATGCTAGCACTCTACAGGTAATCCAATAACAATACCTTTGTGATATCCAATATGTTCATCGGTCTTTCTCTTGTTCACATGGTCAGCTTTGTCATTTGAATAATACTTGTGACTGACTCACATTCTCTCCCCAACTTTGGCTGAATCTCAGCATTAAATTCAGTTAAAGCATCAGCTGTTATCAAATCAGTGACTTCATTTTCGACTTCACAATAAAATTGCATGCAAAAAAAGTTGTGTTTTTTTTTACTGATGACTTAACAAGAGAGAAGTCAGTGTGATACACCATATTACAAATAAATTTAAAAAAGGATTAGTAGAATTATATACTTCAATATCAATGACTGTTTGCTTTGCTTTTCTTGTTACCAAGTTTCAGGCTTTTTGTTTGCCCTGGTTTGGACTATTACACATTGATCAGAACTTTCCTCATGATTGGCAAGGTATCAACATGCATGTACACACACAACTTTCTGTTGTCATATGACCAAGGTATCTTGTGTGGTATATAACCTGTGCTATTTTAATGGATGTTATGGAAAAGGGTGATGTTAACAGATTTATTAGTGCTGTGCTTCCTTAAAAAAGAAAAAAAAAGAATGATTAAAAAACTGCTCTGAACTGAATTCTGTCTCACCACTCTACATGGGTTTGTTTGCTCAAGTGTGTATGTCTGTGTGCATGTGTATGTGTGACTGCAAAGCTCACCACTTAAAACTAATAAAAGGACCTATGGAAAATTTGATCCAGAGCTCAGGAGCTGTGTGAAAGTCAAGGTGGACATTCTGGGCTCCTGTTCCTAATAAACCTATGGTTCCTGTGGACGTAAAGCAACACTTCAACTTTGATCCAATTCAACCAAGTAGTTATCTTCAATGCACAATGGTATATCACTAACCTAGCAGACTGTGTTGACTGGTAGTGGTACAACTTGTTAGGTACCACTTATTACCTTTTTTCTTCTTCCTTTAAAAACCCACCTTTTATTGTCTCCCTGGACAGTGGACAAGGGGAGAGCAGTGTTTAAGGGGCAGCGAGAGATTTGCCCCTGAAAGTTTTCTACCATCTGACTACTATCTCTTGTTTTAAGCTGTTCCAGTTGATGGGAGACCTGGAAGAGAAAAAACAGAAGAAAAAAGAGAGTATCGGTAGACAGCAGAATTTGTTGAATCCACTCTGTAACAGAGTTGTTTTTTGCAAGGCCTGTCACTGTATTTGGTGTCTTTAAGTCCATTGGGTTTTGGGGTTTCACACTTGCCATCAGACTAAGTGGAGCTGGGAACTTTGCAAAGAGGGGGGCTGGCCTTGTTTTCAAGTACCCCCAAAGTGCTAGTAATGATCAAAATGCTAGAAGAACAAGAAGTTTATTAACCTCAAATGTCTTTGCTCTCATTCTCTCTCTCACCTTCACGATCATGGACACTTGTGCAATTTCTTTATTCCAACATGACAGATAAACAAAATGTAGCATTCACTCAAGACGTCAAGTAGTGCACACATTCACCCAAATTTTGGATTCAGCACAACTTCACAAGCTGACATTAAAGCATAGGAAGAAGAACAAAAAGGTTGCCAAGACACTGATGGGTATATAATAGCATACACAGCTGAAACCTGGACAAACACCACTCAAAAGATGACACCACCTTTATTATAATAGACCAACTTGATGAAAGACCACTCAAGAAGTCAAATGAGGACATCATTATGACGAGAAACCACTTTGATGAAAGACCACCCACATCTCCGTTTAAAGTGCCCTGTTCTAGGTGTTTGTCTCTAGACTTCCGAATGGCCCATATTCTGTTGTACTTAAGTTCCTTATTCTTTCTAGGTTTAAGTTCACAATGAGAGGGTGTATACAAATTTGGCTGTAACCTGCCACGCACACTTTTGGCAGAATGGCAGGGATCCTTAGGTGCTACTGCAGTAACAGGAGGGATGGAACGGATACCAAAATATTAACAGAAGGGGTGGAATGGATACAAAAATACTAACCAGAGGGGTGGAACTGATACCAAAATATGAGTCGGCACAGAAAGTTGCCCCTAGAAACGTTTTTCTCCTGCCACTCCTACTGGGGATTGAACAAGCCACCTTTCAATCATGAGTCGAGTCAGGCACTTAAGCTATCCTTGCTCTGAAGTAATGTCACAACCTATTGGGTGATTCAGCAAAGCTGGTTTGCAAGAGTGAATGCACTTTGTAATCTTTCGTGCAAGAAGTTGCGAGAGGTCGCAGTGCACTTCCGGGCCAATTTCCGAGTAGGCATTGCTTCACGTGGTGTATAACAGTGGAAGTTGAACCTAGAATTGCGAAGCAGTACAAATGCCAATACTGTTGCAGTTGCAAAAATTACCATGGAAAGGGGACGGAGGGTGGAAAAAAAAGTGTCTTTGCATCGTTTTTTGGCTGACCAGAAGATTGTGAGTTCACAGAAAAAATGCGTTTTGGGGCATCCTATAGCATGAGCAACAAGTTATTGCTTATTGCCAGACACATTATGTCTACGGGCTTCCAAAAATGCCTTTAAAATTGGCTGTGTAAAATTCGCAAATGCACTGTCACCGTCTATCATTGTGAAGAAAGTATGCACCATAAGTAAAAGCAGCCAAGGGACTTAAGCAATGCCAGGCAAAAGTCAAGGGAGTTAACAACCCTGCCTGAATCGCCCATGCAGTAGCCTCTGAAGTAATGTCATGACCTATAGGAGTAGCCTCTGAAGTAATGTCATGACCTATAGGAGTAGCCTCTGAAGTAATGTCATGACCTATAGGAGTAGCCTCTGAAGTAATGTCATGACCTATAGGAGTAGCCTCTGAAGTAATGTCATGACCTATAGGAGTAGCCTCTGAAGTAATGTCACGACCTATAGCAGTAGCCTCTGACTCGGAGTCTGAGGTAGGAGAACATGTTGCTTTCAGTTAACCCTTTCATTCCAAGCATTTCTGACCATTTTCACAATGTTTAGGATTGCAGCAAGTGATCCAGAACAAAACCACACACACAGGAACATCAGACGCACAAAAATATAATTACCACATACTCGTTCTTCAACGGCATCTTGTGCTTGTTGGGCCCCACCACAGCCATTACCCCCCACTCCCTCAATGTACTCAGTTCGTTCATCCCAACACTGCCTTTTGGATAGCGACTCACTACCACTGACACTGGCTGGGTCAAACTCTGCAAACCCCTCCTCTCTAAGCATGTTTTCTTTGATACTTCCAGTCTGATCATCAAAATTTCCGTAACATGAATTACTCCACCTGTAATGAAGCACCACCACCACCGTTTTGACACGGAGGTCTGACACACGCTGAAAACTCAGCGATACTATTACTTTTACAACTCCAAAATTCCACTCAAAAACAGCACCATTTGCAAACAAGCTTCCACGCCATCAACTATGTCACTGATCATGTGATCGGGATTCCCCAGGGTTTCCCAGAATGTTGCTCAAACTGGGTTGCTGTGACTCTGTGGTGGGGAATGAAAGTCTTAACAGGCCCTGCATCTTATTTTGCGACTCTAAAATGCAAAACTGAGCAGCATCAGATTCAGAGAAAGAGAGAGAGAGAGAGAACTGCTCTCTTTGCTGAAGACAGCAGCAATAAACAAACACAAAAATGCATGCACCACAGCAACACTGGTGCACACATATCTGCTTTGTTAAACTGCTTGTCAGTTATCAAAAACAGAAATGCAGGATAGCAATACTGCTTCACACACATTTAAAAACTGGACCACAGTAACAGGACTTTACAGAGAGACAGTCAAACAGGAAGAGATCAAACCGACTGCCACCATAAGCTGCAAGATGAAAGCCTGGAAATGTCCAACCGGGCCTATTCAGACACCCAAATGTATTTGCACTCTCTTATTGAAGACTTGGCTGAAGATGTCATTGAATGTACATTTTCAGTTCTGTGAGTCTTGTTCCCCCACTGAAAGTGAAACGGCCTATTCAGTTAAATGTGTCAGTGTCAGTCTCTCTCTCTCTCACTGAAGATGTCACTGAATGTACATTCTGTGAGTCTCTTGTTCCCCCACTAAAGAGGCTGTTGGACTATTCAGTTAAATATGTCAGTGTCTATACTCTATACCTCAACTACAATGACGTGTGCTATTCTTCATTAATTTTCTCTCCACTACAAGTCCAAGGGAATGTGATTCCTGACACACCAGTCAGAATCTTCCAGCTTTTGGTCTTGGCTGCAGATGTCCAACAGGCACTGGGAAGGAAAGATAAACCACCTCAGACACTTGAAGGGAAGGGGCTGGACAACATTTCTGCCAGTTGGCAGGGCAGGGGTTAAAACAGACTGTGCCACTGGAAGGGAATGGGTGAAGACTTTGCCATACATGTGTGTGTGTATATATCACACATAAATATTACACAGAAAGCGAGTTCAATATAGACCTCTGTTTGTCAGTTGAGCAGTTTCACAAACATGCCACACAATGTGAAAAACAAAACAAAAAACACACTGTACACATGCATACATACACACAAGCCCTCACCACCTCCTGTTCACACACACACACCTATACACAAAACACACACTGTACACATGCATACATACACACAAGCCCTCACCACCTCCTGTTCACACACACACCTGCACAACCCCCTCCCCCCAACCTCCACCCACACACACAGAGGAAAGGAAACTGGCAAGACAGGTCATCCAGAGTATCATCACAGACACCTGCTGTCAGTTCTCGACAGCCTCGCCGTCACAGAGAATAAAGCTGATGCATCCATTTATGCCACTGTATCACAATCAGTAATATGCACCCAATGCATCCAGAGTTTAACAGCAAAACTGTGGGACCACCACTCACAGAAAATTAAATACATATGCAATCAACACTACAAACGATGATAACCACCACTCACCTAAGCAGACGGCAGAATACACCAACACCTGAGACTCGCATACAAGCAGAGAGGGGCAAGGAATTTTCAGTCAGTCAATGCATCAATGAATGTTGGGTCACCTGTTTCAAACTGAGGCAGAGGAAGCTCCACATTCTGACTGACGATAAAATCACTTAGGTCAAATTTTTGGGCTAATCCACACATAAATGTATTGGCAATAAGGCATCAAATTATCTTTCCGACAAACACCAGAGAATGACGCACACACTCTAAATGGCTGTTTTTCCAGGTGTTTTCGAACAGATGAGGCTTAAAACCTTGACTGCCACCGCAGTCCACTGGACCTCCCTCTGACTGTCATTTCAATATTGACAACCTTCACCCTGTTATAGGAACATGCTATGCAAGTTTTGCTTTCATGCAAACACATGCAAAAAACGAAATCCCTGTATTTGTGACAAAACATGCTCCTATCACAAGCAAACAAAAATTACAAAGAGTAGTAGAAATATCACCGAAGATATTTTTATATATTTTAATATCCATGCATCATTTGCGTTTCTTCCCTCGTTATAAAGTTATTTGCTTGCTGTTTGGGCTGGATGGAGGATGGAACAGAAGTTATTTTTGCTCCACACAACAGAGAAAAACATCAGACCTCCTCTCCACCACCCCACTTGGACACTATGACCCTGAAGGAAACCACTGAAAACATGCAATTCATTGTGGGCTTCAGGGCAAAATGACCAAACAGCCATGACTAGTGGGTGCCGTTTCGACTGAGTGGAGACGTCTGCCATCACAATCCAGTCCAAAGATTTTCCATGACTAGTGCGCACTGTTTCAACCATGTGGAGGGGTCTGCCTTTGCGGTCCACTCCAAAAAAAATCTTGTTTTTAATCCCCCTAGTCATCGCTGAAACCTTTACAGGAAATGTAAGTGGCCGTATCTGGTTAAGACCACAACAGCGTCATACCCATTCCTAACAGTGTGATGTTTCTTGCTCACTCATAAGGACATGTTGGGAAAAATATACCTCTCATTTTTCCCCAGGCAGAGAAGAAACATTTGCTAGGTTCTTCCATTTCCAACTGCCTGGGATCTGTCATGAGCCAGCTCACACCTGGGATCTGTCATGAGCCAGATCACACCTGGGATCTGTCATGAGCCAGATCACACCTAGGATCTGTCACAAGTGAGGTCACACCTGGAATATGCTCACACCTGGGATAAGCCATGAGCCAGTTCACACCTGGGA
The DNA here is from genome assembly GCA_963584105.1 of Alviniconcha strummeri. Taxonomy (NCBI): domain Eukaryota; kingdom Metazoa; phylum Mollusca; class Gastropoda; family Provannidae; genus Alviniconcha; species Alviniconcha strummeri. The sequence goes on from OY757544.1 coordinate 12,947,461, forward strand.
TCTGTCATGAGCCAGTTCACACCTGGGATCTGTCATGAGCCAGCTCACACCTGGGATCTGTCAAGAGCCAGCTCAAACCTGGGATCTATTATGAGCCAGCTCAAACCTGGGATCTGTCAAGAGCCTCGTTATCATCTTCCTCCTCTGCATTCTGTGTGAATGCAGAACGGTGGATGCCATAAATAAGTTATCGTCTTCCTCATCAGCCGCCTGTGTGAATTCTGAATGGTGGATGCCACAGCTTAGTTATCATGTTCCTCATCTGCAGTCTGTGTGAAAGCGGAGCGGCGGATGCTGCCAGTGCCAGTCTGGGTGGAGATGGTGAACTTGCGTGGCTTGGCTTCTTCCTCCTCCACCCCGGCCTTGGTGCGTCTGCAACCATTCCAACAGATACATTGACACATCAAACACAGACATAATGACACATCACACACACACACAATGACACATCACACACTTCCTCCTCCTCCACCCCAGCTTGGTGCATCTGCAACCATTCCAACAGACACATTGACACATCACACACAGACACACTGACACATCACACACTGACAACAGACACATTGACACATCACACACAGACACACTGACACATCACACACTGACAACAGACACAATGACACATCACACACAGACAACAGACATATCACACACAAACAACAGACACACCACACGAAGACAACAGACACATCACACACAGACAAAAGACACATCACACACAGACAACAGACACATTACACACGTCTTCCTCCTCCACCCCAGCCTTGGTGCGCCTGCGGCCATTCCAACAGACACAATGACACATCACACACAGACACAATCACATCACACACAATGACACATCTTGATCCATCGCACACAACACTCAAAACACAGACACATTATGACCCATTGCACAACACTCACTCCACAGACAACTGACACATTACACACCCTGACCCACCATACAACACTCAATACACAGACAATAAACACACCATACATTTAATACAGAAACAAGCAAGTGACTTGTGGTACAGTTGTGGGTAAAAATATAAGCATATGGAAAAATAATCTATGGCGTACTTTTTTTCTTTTCTTTTTAAAGGAGAGAAAAAATGCTACCACACCTAAGGTGTATACAGAAAACATAACACCATCACTAAAATGTATACTATGCTACTAATGAGATGCATGCCATTTACCCTGCACGGTAGAAGTGCAAGTCTCCGTGATTGGTGCCGTACACAATGCCCTCCCCAACATCTGGCAGCCAGCGTGCGGAGTTGACGCTGACCGGGGACAAGCCCCGGACCCACGGGGTCTGCCGTCTCACTGGGTGGTACAGGTCAGTCACGTGCTGCACACAGTAAACACGATTATTAGGGCCATGACAGTAAACATACATACTAGGTCCATGATAAACATGAATAGGTCCACAACATACATTACTAGGTCCACGATAAACATGAGCAGGTCCACAATAACCATACATACTAGGTCCATGGTAAACTTGAACAGGTCCACAATAAACATGGAGGTTAAGTCCATAATAAAAACCAATAATAGGTCCACAATATACATACTAGGTCCATGATAAACATGAACAAGCCTACAACAAACATTCATACTAGGTCCATGATAAACATGAACAAGCCTACAACAAACATTCATACTAGGTCCATGATAAACATGAACAAGCCTACAACAAACACACATACTAGGTCCATGATAAACATGAACAAGCCTACAATAAACATTCATACTAGGTCCATGATAAACATGAACAAGCCTACAACAAACATTCATACTAGGTCCATGATAAACATGAACAAGCCTACAACAAACATACTAGGTCCATGATAAACATGAACAAGCCTACAACAAACACACATACTAAGTCCATGATAAACATGAACAAGCCTACAACAAACATTCATACTAGGTCCATGATAAACATGCCCACAATAGTAAGTAACTTGGTGTTTTACGCCCAGTCAACCATTGTGGATATATCAGGGTGAAACACATTCTGTTATCGTAATTTTTTTTAATGTGGACATGCTAAAACTATTATATGTACAATTTTAAAATGAGACTTAAAAGATGAGTAAAACACAAACATAACCAACAGTCACCTCAAATTAAAATATTTCCAAAAATATTAATTTCTTTCTAAAAGTTAAAAATCTTCTCAGGTGGAATATCCTGAAATAATGCAGGCAGTGATTGAGCTGTAAAGTGGCTCTCTCTTACTTCAATAAGATCTGAACAAGTCAGTAAAATATGTTCAATAGTTAAAACTTCATCACAACCGATGCACACTGGTGGTTCCTCATCCTTCAATGAAAAAGAATGAGTAATAAAAAAAATGGCCAATGTGCAATCGGGCTATCACAGTCTCTTCTTTTCTGTTTGTCAGGACAAATAACACTTTTTTAAAGCTGGAAATATTTTATGTAATTTATTGTCCGGGAACTCATCCCAGTACATGATAAACATGAACAGGTCCACCATAAACATGGATATTAAGTCCACAAAATAAAAACAACAATAGGTCTACATCAATGGTGGTTGGCAGACATGACTATGGTCTGAAACAACAGGAAAATATTACACACTGCGAAGATTACCACAGCTGTCAGCACCAAAACAATTGGAGATATCAAAATCAGATGCTTTAGTTTCCAGTTCAGCCACTAAATCTGAGCAGCTCTGTGTGTGTGTGTGTGTGTGTGTGCGTGCGTGCGTGCGTGCGTGCGTGTGTGTTATGATGACATTACAAGGAACGGGAGAACACGGAAGCCTGAACAGACACTGAGGGCATGTGCACTCACCATCATGGAGTACTCTCCAGCACCAGCCTTGTTCAGCCTGAAGATCTGTCCCACCAACTGCACACACAGCAGTGCACACACACTGGCCTTAGCACCATGAATGGTCAGACACACACAACAGTGCACACATACTGGCTTTAGTTAACACCATGAATGGTCAGACACACACAACAGTGCACACACACTGGCCTTAGCACCATGAATGGTCAGACACACACAACAGTGCACACATACTGGCTTTAGTTAACACCATGAATGGTCAGACACACACAACAGTGCACACGCACTGGCCTCAGCACCAGGAATGGTCTGACACACACAACAGTGCACACATACTGGCTTTAGTTAACACCATGAATGGTCAGACACACACAGCAGTGCACACGCACTGGCCTCAGCACCAGGAATGGTCAGACACACACAAAGAAATGCACACACATTGACCTCAGTGCCATAAATGAGCGAAGACAAATGTCCCAACAGCACAGAACACACACACTCACACACACCTATATTCACTCTCAAAAACAGGTAGTGCATCGAAAACGGCCTTCACCCCTCCCCACCAACCACCATGCACATCCACACGCAACCCCTCCCCTCACCGCAAATCAGCAAAGACTGATGTCTCGATAACACAGAACACACACACTCACAGACACCTACGCTCACTCTCAAACTGCCATGCACATCCCCCCCCCCCCCCCCCCCACCACCACACACTGGTACTACAGCCCTGCTGCTCCTCACCTGGTCAGTGACCTGGGCCCACATCATGCGCTTTGACGCCAGACCCACCATCACGTACTGGTTGCTAGGCGACAAGCTGACTGATATGGCATTGGGTCCTGCACACATACACACACAACACAGAGTTTATGGATTAGTTCTTGGATTTTAACCCCTTCACTGCCCCAGCCTGTAAATTTCTGGGCTGAAAAGTGCACACATACATGCTTAATTACGAACAGTATATCTGATGGTTCTATACCAACTCTACTTTCAGTACCATGCATTTCGACAGAAGTGATTTTACGTGCTCATGTGAAGAGCTTTGCAAGTATGACAGTGAAAGGGTTAAAGTCCCGTCAACTGCATAGGGTCACCTCAAGATGAACACACCAACACAGGCACAAACACACAGAGTCTGGCACCAATCTGGGTGTTGCTGGAATGGCAAGGCCTGTTTGCCAAAGTCATTGCTACAGATGCAAAACCCCATGCAAGGAAAGTTCTGTTCCACTGAATTGCCTGCAACTGGGAACACCAAAATGTGCACCACCCCATGTGTCAGAAGTTAGCGAATGGAACCACTGTTTGTGTGACCGACATGGGCCCTAGGCATCCTCTGAAGATGCTGACATAGTCACTGCCCACCAACTCCATGCAGCAGTAGGAGGCAGGCCCTGGACTGTGCGCACCCAGGTACTGTACAATACAACTTTACTGTCTGCACATAGAGAAATTTGCCTTCTGGCCGGTTACATGCAATACATCTTATAAAAAGACATCAACAATTCCATAAAACATGAAGCTAAAAACTGCCTAAATACAAAAGCAATATATAACAATGTGTATGCGTACGAACACACACACACACCAACCACCAAGTAACTTGAATCACAATGTGTGCACATGTGCACGCACACGCACACACACGCACGCAAACACACACACACACCAACCTCCAAGTAACTTGAATCACAATGTGTGCACATGCGCATGCACACACACACACACACACACACCAACCACCAAGTCACTGAAAGATCAGATTCTCTTTTCAAAGAAGTCAGGACATTTAAGCACCATACATCTGAAAAACCCATTACCAATTTTTTCAGAACTTTTTTCTGACATCTCTCTCTCTCAAAGAATTACAAAAAGAAAAAACTTTAGACTGAAAGAAAAAGAAAAAAAAAACTGGCGCCAGCCTGAACAGTAGCAAACATACCAGCATTTAACTTACTACTTACCAAAACTCTTGGTGTAGAGACACTGTCCAAATGACTCTCGCCGTAGGGAAAACACGGCCAGGATATTGTCATCAGGGAAACCGCCATGGTTGTTGACGAAGGTGGCAAGAAGGGTGGAATCGCGGGAGACATCAATGCTGGCATCGTTGTGGATCTTGCAATGCTCCACCACAATGTTGCTGGTGTCTGTTGACAGGATGTTCAATCAAAGGCTGCCAGCATTGTTGTGCATGGAACAGCATAAGCTCTTTGCAATGACTCAACAGTCTACACCCCCCACTACTCCCAGACCCCTATTCTCATTATGCATGCTATCCTGGTGTGTGTTTCTTATCACCTCTATGTGAAGTCTAGATATGAATCTTTTAATTTTACTGCATGACAATATATCATTCTAGAACTAACTGCATTCCTTTTTTCATAATCAAAATCCTCTTTCTTTTATGATCAATCCACTATAACATAAACAAGGTACAAAGGCACAAACTACACACAGCATAACTGGCATCATGCCATTCTTCTTAAAAACACCCCCTCCCCCCCTTCCCCAAGTCTGAGAGACTGAAAGTCAAGGAACAGAGAGAGAGAGGGGGAGAGAGGAGGGAGGGGAGAGAGGGAGGAGAGAGACGGGGGGTGGGGGGGGGGGAGGAGAGAGACGGGGGGGCGGGGGGGGGGAGGGGAGAGAGGGAGAGAGAGAGGGAGGAGAGGTGGGGGAGAGAGAGAGAAATACGCAGACCAACAGAGAAGACAGGACGACAAGAGACAGGTGGCTGAACGCAACTCACTCTTGGTGAGATCTGGGATCTGGCACCGCCTGAAGTCCCAACGCTGGATGCGGTGTGTCCCTGGCACAATGTTGCTTGCCACCGCCTGCTCACCGGAACTCATGAATACACCTGCAACATCAACAATAAACGGTAAGTTGTCCTGCTCACCATAGCTCATGAATACACCTGCAACATCGAGTTGTCCTGCTTACCACAACACCTGCAACATCAACAATAAGTTGTCCCACTTCCCACAACACCTGCAACATCAACAAAAAGTTGTCCTGCTTACAACACCTGCAACATCAACAAAAAGTTGTCCTGCTTACCACAACACCTGCAACATCAACAAGTTGTCCTGCTTACCACAACACCTGCAACATCAACAAAAAGTCGTCCTGCTCACCACAACTCATGAATACACCTGCAACATCAACGATAAACAATAAGTAGAAACCAATCTTGTCACATGACACTGTGGCTGATGGTGATGCCTTACCACATGAAGTTTACTGACAAAAGGCTCCACTGTTCAGATGATATGATCCAAGCAAACATTTCAAGGTTTTGAACATGTTAATTCAATATTTTCACATGACATTCTGGATAATGACGATTTATCATCAAGCTAAGTTTGGTTGCCAAAAGAATCATTACTTCAGAAGATACAGTAGTCATATTTTAATTGTATCAGCTCAAATATGTAACCAGCCTTGGATACCAATTTCTGATGCACCAACATACCAAATTTGGCTGCAAAAGGTTGTTGCAGTTCAGAAGATAGCTTTCTGGACAGAGAAACATGGTGATTCCAATATTACCCCTACTGGATTTCCCTGCAGGAAATATGCTCCTCAACAGGACAATGCAGTGTGCACGATACAAACAGATGACATGCAATGTATTTATAGACCACCTTGGCGCCAACCTGCAATAGCTCTGTTGATGGCAGATTGCATGGCGTCGTTGGGGCGGTTGATGGTTTCATCCAGGATGCTGCGTGAGTAGTGGGGATGCAGGTGGCGCTGCTCCAAGGAGATCCATTCTGCATCCCCACTGCTTCGGCTCCGGTGCTCCTGGCTAGACCCGTCCTCTCGTTCATCTGACTGTGGGCGCTGCACCAGAATCCTGACCAGACAATCCCAGATGCACAGCCAAATTCATGCAAACTGACAGTGAAGGCAAACAATTTAAATCCCGACCAGACAGTCCCAGACGCAGAACCAAATTCATTCAAACTGACGACGAAGGCGCATAACTTAAAACTCAGAAGAGAGCCCACTCAGGCATTCCTCCAGCTACAGGTGAAAGCTTCAGAAAATGATGGTACATTTGGGACATGGTCCTCTCCCCAGAATGCCAGCTCTAAAGCAAAAATGTCTATTAACATTAATATTGTTAGTTTCAGCTAGGGCAAATCTTCATGGCAAAGTTCTCTCCCTAGAACACAAACTCGAGAAAAAACATGTCTACTGCGCTAACAGTCCAACGTAAGGGTTAGTTTCAGCTACGGCAACCTTCATGACATGACAAACCCAGTTACTGAAATCCCCATGGCCACAGTGCTGCTGCTGGAGTGGTGGGCAACACAACAGTAACGTACAGGTGTGGGGAAACCATGTCTGCTATCATGTACAAAACAACAGTAATGTACAGGTGTGGGGAAACCACTGCACATGCCACCGTCTCACCCAACACTGTGTGAACCTCAGGGTTCTTGCCAAGGAACACTTAACAAGCCAAGCGACAAACAACAACCAAAGTCCAGTCCCTCATACGAGGGTGGAGTATTCATTTCCCACTGCATGTGTCTGTTTCCACATATAAGACAACAGTAATGTACAGGTGCAGGCATACTGCACGTGCAACCGTCTCACCCAACACTGCACGAACCTCAGGGACTCACCGTGGAACACCAACAAACCAAGCAACAAACAACCAACCCAAGTCCAGTCCCTCATACAAGGGTTAGTTAGTTGGTGCTCTGAGCCCAGTCAATCACATAGGGTTATACCAGCGTGAAGCATCCATTTCCTATTGCATCGACAGCGCCACTAACACTCACAGGGGGGCTGCAGTCGCTCCAGCTGATGACTGGGCCTGTGAGGCAGTGACGGGATGGCTGGATGATAACGGAGGGGCTTGGGAGGCTGTGACTGCTCTGGTGGATGAGGGTGGTGGGGGCACGGGGGTGGGGTGGCTACTCCCAACGCTGGAGTTGACCAGACAGGACCTCAGCAAGTGGCTCCCTCCCTGCCCTCCTGGAACACAGAAACCCAGCAGGGTGATGTGAGAATCCGCATCAGCTGGCGACATACTCAGAATGGTGCAGTCACAATCAAAGTGGGGAGACAGGAAAATTCAAACAGGCGGACAAACCCAAACCAACCCGCGCACCCCGATACACAACACAAAAATGCATGCGAACTAACTCATTCAAACACACAGACAAGAACACAGAGGCGCAAATACTTCCCCTCAATGCAGTTATACAAGTTAGTGACTGGATTTTACCGCCCTGTCAACCGCCCAGGGTCACCTCAGAACAACAGTCAAACACACAAGTGCATAAACACACATACACAGTCATGCAAACACGCACGCACCCCCCTGCCTCCCCAAACTGACGGTCATGCAAATGCTCACACCATAACCCCAGAAACACAGTCCTGTGCTGAGACTGTCAATGGGAATAATCTCCTCTACTCTGTATGCTATGCTGCAACAAAATCCCAGCTCAAAACTCAACTCAAAACCACACTACCCTTCTCATCCCATGGACCGAACTCCTAAATTAATTTGTTTTGGTTTCTGCTGCCAATAATATTACACCCCTCTCCCCCACCCTCCCTGACATGCCTGTATTGATGTGTGCATGCTGCACATGTGTGTGTGTGTGTGTGTGTTAGGAAATAAGTGGATGTATAACTGTCTAAATTTTGTTTTATGTTCTAGCATGTTGTCACTATTCTTGTTTTCATACGTGCCTTGGGCTGTTAAAATATTTTTGATACATAGAGCACATACAAATTTCCATTATTATTATCATGCCCTCACACACATGCGTGTTCACAGTCACACCAACACACACACATACATTGAGACGCCCACACAAAATCACCACTATTATTATTATTATGATGCCCGAGTATGCGTATTCACAGTCACGCCAACACCCACATGCCGAGACACCCACACGCAATCACCATTATTCTTATTATTATGATGCCCGAGTATGCGTATTCACAGTCACGCCAACACCCACAAGCCGAGACACCCACACGCAATCACCATTCTTATTCTTATCATGCCCATGCACGCATATGCACAGTCACACCAACACACACAGTCACCATTATTCTGATTTTTCCGATGCCCACGCATGCATATTCACAGTCACACCAACATACACATGCTAAGACACCCACACACAATCATCATCACTATTATCATGCCCACGCATGCACACTCACAGTCACGCCCACGCCAACACACACACGCCAAGATGCCCACACACAATCACCTGCTGCAGATGGCAAGGCCCTGGATGCGGCCGGTGGCGCCACTGTCGTCCGCCGATGGTTGCCCACCACCATGACATCGTCCCTGTTGGCCAGTCGCCGCGCCAGCTCATGGTAGGTGATGGTCTCGCTCTCCCCCGACCCTGTCAGCACCTCGATGCCGTCCTGGTTGGACCCCGAGGCTGTGGGCAGGGTGTGGAGGGGGCGGAGGTCATCCGCACTCTGCGGCACTCTGGGGGCAAAGTGACCCGACCCGGGTGAAGCCTGGGAGTCTGCTGGGGCATCCGTCACACCAGCTGCCGTCGGATGACAGGAACTCGGCGTCGAAGGGCCGGAACTGGAATTTGTCCGTGGGGGGCCGGAGACGCTGCGACTGGAGCTGGAACTGGCAGGAGTCGCAGACCAGGTGCTGGTGTGGGTGGAGTGACTGGCGCAGGGTTGGTGCAGGGAGGTCAAGGGCACACTGGTCTCTGCAATGTCGCTGCGCTCCCGCAGGGTGGACAGGATACGCTCTCGGTCCTCTGCCAGCCGGCGCATGCTCTCCCGGTAGTTGCTTTCGATCCGGGAAATTTCATCATCATTCTCCGACAGCTGTTGCACCAAAACGTCTTTTTAAGGAGGTGGACGATAAGGTAGGCAGCTGTTATGTTACAAGTGCTGTGGCAGCCACCTAAATGCAGACGTTAAGTTACAAATGCTGTTGCCGCCACTTCGATAAACACAGGTGTTATGTTACAAGTGCTGTTGCAGCCACTTAAATTCAGGTGTTATGTTACAAATGCTGTTGCAACCACTTAAACACAGATGTTAAATTCTAAATGCTCTTGCAGCTTTTTAAGGAGGTGGATGAAAGGGTATGCAGATGTTATGTTACAAATGCTGTTGCAGCCACTTGAACACAAAGTCCTTTCACAATGAAATTATGCACTGTTAGACAAAACAAATCCAACATTCCCACTGCAACGTATCCTTCTAAAATCTAATTCAGTTCTTGCTGGGAAATGGTCTTTATTCCATCACCATTATTACTACAAAATAATATTAATAACTCATGTTTATATAGTAGTTAGTACTATACCCATGGGGGGAAAAACAACCAAAAAACAGCAATCGTACAAAGCACAACTTTACCCATGAAAACAACAACCAGCAACTCTACAAGCACAAAGAAACAATCAAAATCTAATACAAAATTCCAGTCAACAAGTACATACTCATCTGCAACAACATTCCCAAATATGCACACCCACAAATGCATCAAGCTAATTCAGCTATCCCAGTATTACCTGCCCTATAGAGGCAGTAAATAAGTAACTTGGTGTTTCATGCCCAGTCAACCCTTATGATTAGATCAGGGCAAATTCTCAGAACAAACATACAATTAACATTACACAAATTTGTACATGGCTAGATATAAAACTTTAAAGAACAAACGCAATTGTGAGGAAGAGAACTGCTTTCAGCCGAGACTTGACAGAGCACAAGGAGAGGCAGATCTTCAGCAGCTTAATATCAGCTGTAGAATCTTTGTCAAACCTTTCGAAATGTTAAAACTGACACAGTTGAAGACTTGAAGTTGAACAGAGTGGTCTTTTCTCTACTTCATCAAATGAATGGATTTTGACCACAGTGCCTCCAAAAACAAACCCACTGTATAAACAGTCATGAATATTTTTTGAAGGAACTCCAGCACACAATAATAACAGTTAACTGCCAAGTAACAGCCAGACCGTGACAAAACCAAGTAGTTACCTGACGTTCGAGATCACTGTCCACACGCTGCAGAGGCTGCCCTGCGGTTGTCGAGCCTTCCAGTGCCACACCTGTGGACGCACAACACACGGCACTCAGTCATTGTTAACTACACAGCAACAACTCAGCCACAGGCTTGGGCTCTTCTGGGCCAAAAGACTGCCGAATGAAAGTGCAATAATTGCAGTTCTTTTATTGTTTGCTCTTAGATTACCTGCCCTAGAGCAGTACAGGAATATTAACAGCCCTAGAGAGTGGGGAGGAATATTACCTGCCCTAGCAAGGTGGGAGGAATACTACCTGCTCTAGAGAGGTGGGAGGAATATGACATGCCCTAGAGAGGTGGGGGGAATATTACATGCCCTAGCAAGGTGGGAGGAATATTACCTGCCCTAGCAAAGTGGGAGGAATATTATCTGTGTCCTAGAGAGGTGGGAGGAATATTACCTGCCTTAGCATGGTGGGAGGAATATTACCTGCCTTAGCATGGTGGGAGGAATATTACTTGCCCTAGAGAGGTGGGAGGAATATTACCTGCCCTAGCACGGTGGGAGGAATATTACCTGCCTTAGCACGGTGGGAGGAATATTACCTGCCTTAGCATGGTGGGAGGAATATTACCGGTCCTAGAGAGGTGGGAGGAATATTACCGGTCCTAGAGAGGTGGGAGGAAGGACTCCCCACGATCCCCACTCACCTTCCCCAGGGGCTGAGCCATCCGCGCCGACATAGCCACCCTCCTCCTCCATGCCTCCCAGCTCGTGCTGAGCCAAGCCCGCCATGTCCGTGCCGCGGTCTGCATGCTCCGGCTCGTTCAGCTCCCCTTGGGTCTGACTGGTGTTGTCAGAGGTTCCCTCGCAGGGGTAGCCGTGAAGCCTGAAGCCGCTGCTGCGAACACCCCAGCGGTAGCGTCCCAGGTAGCCGAAGGGGTTGGCCTCGGGCAGGACCCCGACGTCTTGCTCCTCTCGCCGGTGCACCAGGATGCGTGGGCGCTCAGGATGGCGCAGGCAGATGGGGCAGCGCAGCGCCAGAGCGCTGTCCGCGTCCAGGCGGAAGTCGCACGACCAGGACAGCGAGGAGTGGGCCAGGCGGCGAAGCCGAGAAATGTCCGTCAGAATCTGGGTCCGCACGCTGAGCGGGTGTCCGCCCCGCCTCAGCTGCCGGTGGAGGTAGCTGCATGACTGGCTCCCTGGCACGTACTCCCCCATCTCTCCTACATCGCCAGAGCTCTGGGCTCTGTCCCTCGACGAAGTCGGGTGGCTGTCCTCCCACTGCCTCAGCTGCGACCTCCATGACCGTCCCTGCAGCGGTGGACTGGCTGAAGACAGGCTGCTGTTTGAACCAGACTGGGGCCAGTCATGTTCTGCTGTACCTGAACGGGGTCGGTCATGTTCTGCTGTACCAGACCGGTGCTGGTCATGTTCTGTTGTACCTGAACCAGGTGGGTCATGTTCTGATGTATCAGACTGAGGTGGGTCATGTTCTGGTGTACCAGATCGAGGTGGGTCATGTTCTGATGTACCAGATCGAGGCAGGTCACATTCTGACATACCAGACTGTGGCTGGTCATATTCTGATGTACCAGACTGTGGCTGGTCACATTCTGACATAACTGACTGAAGCTGGTCATGTTCTGATACACTGCACAAAGCCTGGTCACGTTCTGCTGTTCTGGAGCCAAGCTGGGGCCCTGAAGTGGGTGCCTGTGACAAACACCCTGACAGCGTCAGGGCAGCGTCACTCACACGCACTGAGGATGCATGGGACTGAGGTGAGCCAAAGGCTGTTGAGTACGACCGCTTGCTGGATGATGATGGAGCAGCTGTGCTGGGAATGGGGCTGATTCTCCTTGAGGAGCCCTGTTCCACGCTGGCGGGTGTGGACGAAGAAGAGACGGAGGAAGAAACACTCAAAGAAAGACTTGAGGCTACACGAACGTTGCCCATCGCAGCGTTCACATCTGCGCTCGAGGACAACTGGCAAATGCTGGGCGGCGTGCAGGTGACACACTGGTTTACAATGCTGGAGCTCTGAGGCTGGAGTTCACGCTCCACAGGAAACTGTGAGAGCAAGGCCTCTGGGAGATCGTTTGCTGCTGAAGAATCCGAACTGGCCAAGCCTGATGGCAATGCCCCTCTTTGCGTGAAGGACAGAGTGTTCCGGCTGCGGGTGCTGGGCGCAGAGAAAGCCGAGTTAGGGCCGCTCATTCGTCCCGACCATGTGCTGTGAAGTGTTCCCTGCTGCAGGCCAGAGCCCCCAGACTCCCTGGTCGCATGTGAATCCACAGCGTCATTCCTGTCCCCAAGGCCAAACAGCCCAGACATCCTCGAAGACTGCTGAGGTGGAGTGCTGCTGGTCTCGGTGCTGCTCTGCGTGGCCACGGCAGGGTAGGACTCAGAATCCTGGAACAGCAGCCTCATTCTCTGCGGGAAGAGTGGGCGGTAGGCGCTGGTGCTTCGGGTCCACCTGGCCTGGGCAGGGTTCTGGTCATCGGGCACCCCAGGATTGAGGGTGCCTGAGTCAGGGTTTGCTGCCTCGTCTTCCCCGCTCATCAGGGGTGAAGTGCTCACCAGAGCCCTGCCCTGCTCATCTGAAATGGAGGCAGCTGAAGTGACAGAGGAGCTACCATCTCCGGAGCGCCTTCTGGGCCTTGTTCTGGTGTGGGAACCGCCCAGGGTGGTCCTGTGCCGAGCTTCCATCCTGAGAAGTCTGGAAAGGCGGGCCGGTCTGGAGACAAGAGACCGCTCCGAGCCCACTGTCAGACTGCCTCTTCCAGGCTGGACAGCCTCCTGCAACAACGACAGCACAGTTGATTACTAGCCACATACATGTATATGCATGCCGCCTTCTCCAGATGCCCTCAAGACAAAGGCAACAATCACAACACACATGTTTCAGCTCTGTAATCTGAACATTGTCTTCTCCAGGTGACTTAACAATAAGGCAACCACAATTACACACTTGTTTCAACCCTGTAATGGGAACAGTCTTCTCCAGATGCCTTAAAGACAAGACAACTGCCATAACAGGCATGTTTCAGCCTTCTCTATATGCCTTAAAGACGAGGCAACAACCACAGCAGATGTGTTTCAGCCCCATAATCTGCACGCCACTTTTCTAACTGCTCTCGTGACAAAGGTTTCTGGTCTGAGCTCCTTTCAATGTGTTGGCCCTGTGAGCTGCAACAGACTATGAACAGAGCCAGCATCAGTCATCTTCCAAGAGCTGAGCACCCGCACACACAAGAAGCCTGAAGTCAGCGTACCTGCTGATTGTCAATGTCCCTCATCTGCACATTCTCGCCGGACTCTGAACAGAGCCAGCAACAGTCATCTTCCAAGAGCAGAGCACATGTGCACACAAGAAGCCTGAAATCATCATACCTGCTGATTGTCAAGGTCCCTCATCTGTGCGTCCTCGCCGGGGCCATCCACATCGTTGTCATAGTCTCTGTGCGGAAGGGGGGGCGGGCTGTTGGCCCCTGGCGGCAGTTGCTGGGACGGCCAAATGAAGTAGCTGGCTGGAGGTCTGCTGGAACAGTGACAGCACCACGAGACATTGGAACAGTCACAGCACCACGAGACATTGGAACAGTCACAGCACCACGAGACATTGGAACAGTCACAGCACCACGAGACATTGGAACAGTGACAGCACCACGAGGCATTGGAACAGTGACAGCACCACGAGACATTGGAACAGTGACAGCACCACGAGACATTGGAACAGTCACAGCACCACGAGACATTGGAACAGTCACAGCACCACGAGACATTGGAACAGTCACAGCACCACGAGACATTGGAACAGTCACAGCACCACGAGACATTGGAACAGTAACAGCACCACGAGACATTGGAACAGTCACAGCACCATGAGACACTGGAACAGTCACAGCACCATGAGACACTGGAACAGTCACTGCACCATGAGACACTGGAACAGTCACAGCACCACGAGACACGGGAACAGTCACAGCACCATGAGACACTGGAACAGTTACAGCACCACGAGACACTGGAACAGTCACAGCACCATGAGACACTGGAACAGTCACAGCACCATGAGACACTGGAACAGTCACAGCACCATGAGACACTGGAACAGTCACAGCACCATGAGACACTGGAACAGTCACAGCACCACGAGACATTGGAACAGTCACAGCACCACGAGACACTGGAACAGTCACAGCACCATGAGACACTGGAACAGTCACAGCACCACAAGACACTGGAACAGTCAGCCCCAGGAGACATTGGTACAGTCACAGCACCATGAGACACTGGAACAGTCACAGCACCACGAGACACTGGTACAGTCACAGCACCATGAGACGCTGGAACAGTCACAGCACCATGAGACACTGGAACAGTCACAGCACCACGAGACACTGGTACAGTCACAGCACCATGAGACGCTGGAACAGTCACAGCACCATGAGACACTGGAACAGTCACAGCCCCCAGAGACACTGGAACAGTGACAGCACCACGAGACACTGGAACAGTCACTGCACCATGAGACACTGGAACAGTCACAGCACCACGAGACATGGGAACAGTCACAGCACCATGAGACACTGGAACAGTTACAGCACCACGAGACATTGGAACAGTCACAGCACCACGAGACACTGGAACAGTCACAGCACCATGAGACACTGGAACAGTTACAGCACCACGAGACACTGGAACAGTCACAGCACCATGAGACACTGGAACAGTCACAGCACCACGAGACACTGGAACAGTCACAGCACCACTAGACACTGGAACAGTCACAGCACCATGAGACACTGGAACAGTCACAGCACCATGAGACACTGGAACAGTCACAGCACCATGAGACAATGGAAGTCATAGCACCATGAGACACTGGAACAGTCACAGTCACAGCCCCCAGAGACACTGGAGCAGTCACAGCCCCAGCAGACACTTGGGTGAAGTGGCTGAGCGGTTCCCACCCAAACATTTGCTGGTTAGTGTGCCATGCAGCACCAGTCCCAGGTTCCATCCTGGCTCAAACTCAGCTCACCGCTGGGCTTAGACATTCAGTCTGGTTAGTCAGTCACTGGATTCCAACATTTCGTCAACCGTAAAGGGTCAGTTAAAGATCAGGGAACACCCCAAAACTGTGAACTGTCTCAAATCCCTGTCAACTTCTTCACCCAATTAAAAGAGACAAGAACTGTCTCAAATTTTTCACCCAGTTAATGTGAGCTTTCTCAGATTGTTCACCCAATTGAAAAAATGTGAGCTGTCTCTAATTGTTCACCAAATTAAAGTGAGCTTTCTCTGATCATTCACCCAATTAAAATAGGATGTGAGCTTTCTCAAACTGCTCACCTCGTCAACTCCTCGGCCCCAGCAGCAGGGTCTGCACGAGAGCGACGTCTGGCCAGCTGGATCCAGTTATAATTGTCCCGTGAGTGGCTTGTCACATACCTGGCATAGTCGTACGCTTGTCTCAGGCGATCCTCATGAACAGGAGACGTTGGCCGCTCTG
>OY757544.1:12964000-12999000 GCA_963584105.1 Alviniconcha strummeri
GCTGCTGGTCCTCAAAGAAGCGGCTGACCAGTCTCTCATAGCGCTGTCTGTTGGCCTGTCGCTGCTGCCAGTTGGGGTGGCTGCCAGAGTTGCTGAGCCGGTCATCTCTGAAAATATTGACCAAGATTCAAGATTAGTTTATCATCTCATCAGAAAAATTAATATGTGGCTGAACATATACCACAACACTGTAGACCATAACACATATTGCATATCTTAAAACTCAAAGAACAGTTGTTGAAAATACAGGTAATATAAAAAGATACATATTAAACAAACTAGTAACTTAAGCTATTTATGTGGTGCTGTAATACACACACACTATCATGTACCACATTTTAAAAACAAAGCAAACTCTGTTGTAAACATGAGCTATGCAATCAAATGAAAAATAAAATAAACAAAAGCATACATTTAAACAGCACCATCACAACTGTGCTGCAGGTACTTGCCTTAAAAGAACGATGGATACATGTCACTCCCTCAGAGGAGAATGGACACAAAAGAGGAAACAAGAACAGTGGGAGACAGAAGAGTTGCCAGGTCTGTCTTCTGATCTCTGAAAAGACCTACCACTGCTACATATCTCTCCCGAAGAGGAAGAAGGAGGAGGAGGAAGAACCGGGAACAAGAAGAGAAGCAGGCGAAAGAAGAAGGAGAGAAAGGAACAAGAGGAGGACTAGGATACAGACGAAGAAGAGAGAACAAGACGAGAAGAGAGGAGAAGAAGAAGATGGAACAAGAGCAGCAGTACCAGACTGATGGGAAGAAGAAGCAGAAGACTTCCTGGGTCTTGTCTTCTGTGAAATCTCGGACCACAGCTACTGGGCGATTCAGGCGGGGTTGTTAACTCCCTTGACTTTTGCCCGGCATTGTTTAAGTCCCTTGGCTGCTTTTGCTTCCCGTGCGTACTTTCTTCACAATGGAAGGCGGTGACAGTGAATTTGCGAATTTTACACTGTCAACTTTCAAGGCATGTTTGGAGGCCCGTAGTCAGAATGTGTCTGGCAATAAGCAATAACTTGTTGCTCGTGCTATAGGATGTCCCAAGACACATTTTTTCTACGAACTCGCGATCTTCTGGTCAGAAAAAAACAAAAAAAACACGCGATGCAAAGACACTTTTTTTCCACCCTCCATCCCCTTTCCACAGTAATTTGGGCAAATTCAACAGTATTAGCATTTGTACTGCTTTGCGATTCTAGGTTCAACTTCCACAGTTATACACAGTGTGAAGCAACGCCTACTCAGAAATCGGCCCTGAAGTGCGCTGTGACCTCTCGCGACTTCTTGCGCAAAAGATTACAAAGCGCATTCACTCTAACAAACCAGCTTCACTGAATCGCCCAATAGATTGAAGAGAAAGAGGGAACAAGAGCATTTGAAGAAGAAAGAAGAAGACAGAGGCAAGAAGAAGAAGCACAGGAGTCCATTGGCCTGCCTTCTCTGGAAACACAGTGAAGAAGTGGAATGAACAAGAGGAGGAGAAAGAAGAGAAAAAAGGAGGAGGAGGAGGAGAGTAAGGTGGGGGTGGAGGAGGCAATGATGAAGTCTGGTGGCTGGCAGAATTCTGACTTGAACAGACCATGCCCCATAATCGTATCTCTTTGAAGAAGGAGGAACAATTAGAAGAGGAGGAGAGAGAGGAGAAAAATGCAGTATAAAACCCAGTTTTTTCACATGACTCTCTGCCCCACAATGCCGCACCAACATCTCATCTTCTGGACAAAGCTGGACTCACATGGTACTCCAGCATAACCCCCTGACTTTTGTTATCACAAAGTTACAGGGGGTATAATGAGCTGCCCCAAGGTCCATCTTCCCTGTCGGACACCGTATTCTAGAATAAACCCCTGACTTTGTCATAACAAAAGAGCTGCCCCAAGGTCCATCTTCCCTGACGGACATGGTATTCCAGTATAAACCCTTGACTTTGTCATAACAAAAGAGCTGCCCCAAGGTCCATCTTCCCCGACGGACATGGTATTCCAGTATATCCTGCTGATTTTGTTAAAACAAAGTTGGGGGTGTATGCAGAGCTGCCCCAAGGTCCATCTTCCCTGACGGACATGGTATTCCAGTATATCCTGCTGATTTTGTTAAAACAAAGTTGGGGGTGTATGCAGAGCTGCCCCAAGGTCCATCTTCCCTGACGGACATGGTATTCCAGTACAGACCCCTGACTTTTGCTATTTAACAAAGTTACGGGAGGTATAAAGAGCTGCACCGAGGTCGATCTTCCCTGATGGACATGGTATTCCTGAATAACCCCCTGTAACTTTGCTATTTAACAAAGTTACTGGGGGCGTAAAGAGCTTCCCCAAGGTCCATCTTCCCTGAAAACACAGACCACTGCTACAGAGCTCTCTCTTTCTGAGACGACAAAGACAAAAACAGAAGAAGGAGCAGGAGGAATGTGAGGAGGAGACAAAGAAGAATTTGGAAGGTTGGCCGAGTTCTGACCTGTGCATGACATCATGCATGGGTGCCCTGGTGACGGTGGTGTTGTTGCAGATACCTGTGTACAGGTAGTGGCCCAGAGTGTCAAACTTCACCCATCTGTAACACACCATGCGGAGTCAGCAACAAGCATGCACCAGTCCAACACCTTCATCAACAAGAGAAAAGAACCTGACATGCAAGGAAGCAAAACAAAACAGCAGCACCTCAGAAACAGCTCTTGTGAGATGAACAGACGGGGCAGCACCCAATGTCCACTCACATAGTAAGCCTCGCCAGATGCAAGGTTTTTCATGGGCAGGGTCAAATCATTTTTGACAAGAAACCAACTTTTTCTTTGATCACAATACAATAAAATACTTTATTAATCATTGAAAAGGAAATTCTGTTGCCTGCCTTTGACAAATAATATTAATAAACAAGTAAATAAAAAAGTAAGTAAATTAACATTATACAGTTTCACTCAATTACTTAATTCAAATTCAAATTCATAAAATCAAGAAAGTACAGTCGCACTCACAGTAGTGCCTGCATCATTCACACAAATACTGTCACACCCTTAATTCAACCTTAATTAATGCACACACATACCGATAATCCCAAAGTTACATGCTTTTACCTAATCTGGCCCTTCTACGCTCAAATCAGATAACACTCTGAAAGTACACATTCCTACCCCACCTGTTCATACTCCAAACAGGTGACAGGAATGGAAGCACCAGTCCATCACACTCTTACCTGACGCGTTCATACTCGAAGCTGGTGGTGCAGCACTTGAAGGGTTCGTGCTGGGTCCAGTCCCAGAAGTACAGCATGTTCTTGGTGGAGAACACCAGCACGCGGTCTACCGGGTGAAAGGTCAGCGATGCGATCAGTGAATTACTGTCCGAATGGAACACCTCGCTGCCTCCACCCTGTGGGCAGTACAAAAGGGCAACTGTTAATGAACATTCCATCCGCTGACACTAACAGCAGCAATGCCATGATTATGTGCAGTACATGAATTACTGTCTGAATGGAACACCTCACTGTAAGCAACATGAACACTCCAGTGAGAGAGAGTGCAGGGAGCGGGAGAGATGGTGGGGTGGGGTATGGGTATGTGTGCATGGGAAAGCAAGAGAGGGACAGAGAGAAAGTAAGAAAGGGAGGTATGTGTGTGTGTGTGTGTGTGTATATACACGTTTTAGCATAGTAATAATAATAATTACTTAGTAATAGTACACTGCTTTATAATTATGTACCTGGTTTAAATTATTGTAACTTCTCTGTATTTTATAACAGTCATTTTATGTGCTGTTTTACAAGTACGTTTTTTTACATTAATGTAATTTATTAAGTATGTATTTGCTTGTATAATTATATATATAAGTAAATGTAAATGGTATATATATATTATGTACATGTATGTGAACAAGCACAATGAGCTCGCTCAGCAGGGAATAGCACTACAGAAAATGCATGTATGTAGTAGTAGTATTTGCTAACAGCAGGACACTAGTGACGCTGCGATTCATGTAATAAGTAAGTTACTGTCTGAACAGAACACCTCACTGCTACCACTCTGTAAGCAACATGAACACTCCATTCACTAACACCTGGGACACTAATGACGCTGCATTTCATGTAATAAGTATGTTACTGTCTGAATGGAACACCTCATTGCCACCACTCTGTAAGTGACACAGTAGGGCAGCTGTCAATGAACACTCCCTTCACTAACACTAACAGCAGTAATGCCATGATTTTGTGCTGTGTGTGAATTACTGTCCAAATGGAACACCTCACTGCCACCAACATAGAAGGGGCGCTGTCAATGAACACTCCATTCACTAATGGCTGGGACACTAGTGATGCTGTGATGCATGTAATAAGTGAATAACTGTCTGAATGGAACACCTCACTGCCACCAAATTACTGTCTGAATGGTGTTATCAAGTCATGAACTGTGTGTGCAGAGGTGTTAATGTCAGCAGTCATGAACTGTGAGTGCAGAGAGAGGTGTTGTCAGCAGTCATGAACTGTGTGTGCAGAGAGAGGTGTTAATGTCAGCAGTCATGAACTGTGAGTGCAGAGAGAGGTGTTGTCAGCAGTCATGAACTGTGTGTGCAGAGACTGAGAGAGAGGTGTTAATGTCAGCAGTCATGAACTGTGTGTGCAGAGAGAGGTGTTAATGTCAGCAGTCATGAACTGTGTGTGCAGAGAGAGGTGTTAATGTCAGCAGTCATGAACTGTGTGTGCAGAGAGAGGTGTTAATGTCAGCAGTCATGAACTGTGTGTGCAGAGACTGAGAGAGAGGTGTTAATGTCAGCAGTCATGAACTGTGTGTGCAGAGAGAGGTGTTAATGTCAGCAGTCATGAACTGTGAGTGCAGAGAGAGGTGTTGTCAGCAGTCATGAACTGTGTGTGCAGAGAGAGGTGTTGTCAGCAGTCATGAACTGTTTGCAGAGAGAGGCACTGTCAGCGGTCAAACACATAACAGCAAAGGACTCATGGCCAATGGGACCAGTCTGTCAATATAATACTTACCAAGTTACACCCAAAAAGGCATCAGACGCATGGCACACACGTGACAAGTTTACAAGAAGCATCAGAAACGACAAGACACCAGATGCAGAAAAACACACCATGCGTGCTAACAAACTGCTCCACTTACCCTGAGATCCCAAATGCGAACCTGGCCACCCAGACAGCCAGAGGCGAGGATGTCATCATGCGAGGGGTGGAAGGCCAGGCACCATGGTGTTCGTGGATGGCCAGTGAGGATGTGCGTACACTTGCCAGTGGTGACGTTGGTGACACGCACAGTGTGGTCACCATGAGCAGAGGCAATCTTGGTTCTGAAACAACAACAAAATTTATAAAATAAATAAAAATGTTTATAAAGCGCAAAATCTTATCCACAGATACTATTCTAAGCACATACACCACAAAACAAAACAACAAACCATTCAGCAGGCTCCTAACATGGTCAGCTGGTAGCTGCACAGACTTAAAAAACTAAATCAACTTTATAACAGAGCAAACGTGCATCTTGTCTTCAAACATCTTAGATGTTGAGGAGCTTGAGACACCACCTGCCTGAACATAGTAATGGGCATCACATCATTAATACCATAAGGCTACAAACCCGATAGTGGACAATATGTCATTTTAGGCTAGTCTCTTTAAGACTATAAGAGAAAAAAGAAAAGAAAAAAAGAAGAAACAAAGCTGTACTGTGCATTGACCAGCCAGCAGCATTCAGAAACAAGATCAAGTCACACAAGCGGTTAAAAAAAATGTCATTTTAATCCTGCATTTTTTTTTTAATACCTTTTTCATGCAACAAGTGGACATGTAATACACACCAACAAATGATGGCACATGAAATCTGACTATGTATTTTCTGGTTGCTGATAAGTATGTTGTTGAATTAGACATGTATGTTTTGTACTGTCTGATTAAAATAGCATTCTGTTTCACCTCTTGTGTGCTTACTTTTACATTTAGTTTTGTTAGATGGTAGTCCATTTAGCTCTGATATAACCCTATGTGGTTGGCTGTTTCATCCCACAAGGGGCAATTTTGTTGTGGTCATGGCGGGCTCGTAAAATAATATTGTCTCTGATATAACCTATGTGGCTGACTGGTTAGACCTGATATAACCCTATGTGGTTGACTGATTAGCCCTGATATAACCCTATGTGGTTGACTGATTAGCCCTGATATAACCCTATGTGGTTGACTGGGCTCAAAGTCAAAGCAGCAACTATCAAAGTGTTTTTCCTTCTGTTTTTGGTGTGTGTGTGTGTGTGTGTGTGTGTGTGTGTGTGTGTGTGTGGAGGGGGGGGGGATAGTAGGGGGTGCTTTCCTCTTCTTCTTCTTTTTTATTGGGGTGGGGTGGAGGGGGGGGGGGGAGATTGTGTGTTTTTTTGTTTTGTTTTTAGAACAAATAAACCATGCTCGTGTTGTTGTTCCCTTGGTGCCAGAATACCCGACATGCGGGAGGCTGCACTAATAAGAGTTATCTCCCTTACCCTACATGACCACTGGCTAGAATGAAGCCGGCCGGCCATACCGCGAAGCTTGCAGTGACCTAGCCGCCAGCTGAGAAAGCCTTTCACCACCAACACCAAGCCCGCTGGGGGAGGGCACAGAGGTCAGGGCGGTCAGTGGCTTTGGTCGGCGCCCGCCAAGACGGCTCTGGGGTTAGACGGCTTTGGTCAAAGGTGAAAGGTAAAAGGGCAACGCTCTCCTTTGCCCCCTCAACTCCCCACACCCCAAGGTGGACGGGGGGGGGGGGGGGGGGGGGGGGATGATATAGCCACACCTCTCCCTCTTCTACCCTCACTTGCAGGCAGCTTAGCTAATGGCCAGACTGATGGGAGTTGGGTGAGGGGGGGGGGGGGGTTACTGACGGCAGAGAACTACATAGAATTAACATAGCTGGAGGATCATTTGTGCAGAAACTTAAAATATCCCATGAATTAAACCGACTACATGTAGCCTGGGAAATTTAAACTCACAAACAGTTTTGCTACAAGAGCAGTTGCTGTAACTGCAAAGTGTGTGTGTGTGTGTGGGGGGGGGGGGTATAAAAAAATTAACATACAAATTTACAATTCTACATCACCAATCAACGAAGAGGTTCCTGTCCCAGTCCAAACACATGGGTGGAGATAAAGTCTTGCCTGTTCCAAATCAGACAGGTATATTCCATTTCCGGCTGGCCAACCTCTCCGGTAACTCCCCCCCCCCCCCCCCCCCCCCCTTTCTTTAGACCTGCAGTCATTATGAATGCTCTTTTTCTTCACCGGCATGACCTTTTCTGTGGCGACCTCTGGTCAAGGGTCACAACCCCTCAGCAGCTTTAGCAGCAGTACATCAATTTTCAGCCGCACTGCTAATAGTGTTCTCTGCCCCCCCCCCCCACTTTGTGTGTCTGTGTGCAAGCCAACGGTCCTCCTGTGAGCTACCCAGTTGCTTCTGGTCAACAGTCGGCGAAGAATCGGTGGCGCAGAGCACTCCCTCTTGAAAGCCAAAGTTAAGCACGATCGAGCGTGGTCACCAAAATGGATGGGTGACCGTTTCGTACTCGGCTTTGCGCCCGCCCTGAGATTTCTTCAGAGTCAAATTCTGTGCAGACTCTACGAAAGTTCTTTGGATGAGACTATCTAAACCAAGGTCCCCCGTGCGTATACGCAAGCAAAAAAAAAAAAAAAAAAAAAAAAACAATCACATACGCACGTCAAAGATCCTGGACAGTCCACGTCAGAGTTCGGTGGACTATGGAAACAACAAAATAACCCAGCAGGCACTAAAATGACAGTAATGGCCAGCTTTCGTGGCCGATGGTCATTAGCGGAAGACGAAGAACCCTTCTGTAACATGTTATTGTTCAGCTTCTGTGTCTGAATAATTCAGTTATTTTGTTATTCTTCAGCTTCTTTTAGTCCTACAGCCTGATATAACTGTACTGGTTGACTGGGCAGAAAACACCAAGTTACTTACTTATCCTACACACTTATACAACAAATTGTTTTTTTTATTATTCATAATTCACCCCTCTTAGTCTTAGTCTTTACAAACATGCTTCTGGTCCCTCAAGATTTTTGGTGGCTTAGCACATGTAAAGAACTTTAAAAAAAAGAAGGAAAAAATACAGTATGCCCTTTCAGTTTCATCATTGTTCTTCCAAGAAAGTTTACTTTTATTTGATGTACCTCTGGTGGAGTTTGTGTGCCTTGTATTTACATGCATGCTAGGTGAGTTACTGTAGGCAACTCTGGTCTTTGTTGTTGTACTTGTGTTAACATATTCTGAGTGCTAATGAACTCCCTTGTGTGTTGATTTTGCTCTTCGGTGGTTTCTATACTCTCCCCCCCCTCTCCCTGTGTGTGTGCGTGCATGCATGTGTGTATACGGCATGTGTGTGTGTTGTGAGTGTGTGTGCACGTGCGTGAGTGTGTGTGTGTATGCATGCATGCATGTGAGCGTGTGCGCATTAAAAGAACACCAAACACTACCCTCACAGCTGCCTGAAGGACAAGCTGCCTTCAGCACCTGACAGATGTCCAGCAGACTGACCAGACCTGGTGTGATGACTGCAGTAACTGCTGATCATTGTAAGCCTCCTTTATGCCTGAATGGAGTTCCCCACTTATTACCACAGTAGCTGAACCAGATGTGTACGGCAACACCAGCTTCTGTCAAAGTGTCAGATACCTTCTTTTTTATATATATATGAGTATGACAACCAATCTTTCCACCTTTCCCCATTCATAATGCAACAACATACCTCTTTTTTTCTTCTTTTTTTTAAATGAGGATGACAACCAATCTTTCCAACTTTTCCCCCCTTCATAATTCAACAACAAAGTTTATATTTTATTTAAATGATGATGAGGATGCTTCATCTTGTAGCTGAAGTCAACCCTGAAGCATAACATTGAGTGACCGAGTGGATAGATTGCTTCATTGCATTTGAACAAAGATCTTTTTTTTGCTTCTTTTATTGTGTTTTAATTTTTTTAATAACAGCAATGAACAATCTCTCTCTCTCTCCCGCCTACAGCAATGTGCACACCAAGACTTTTCTATTGGAAGAACACAATAAAAGCATGAAAGGTATGTCCCCCGACCCTCCCCAATGCACAGCAGTAACAAAATCCCAAACAGCACCCCACACTGCTTCTTTGAGGAAGCCACCAACACAGGGTCAGCTAAAGCATCATACTGGATTGCAGCCTGGATCAGTCAGATTCAGACAAAGCACCCCATACTTATCATTGGCAGGAGCTGCCACAAGTATCAGTCAGATTCAGACAAAGCACCCCATACTTATCATTGGCAGGAGCTGCCACAAGTATCAGTCAGATTCAGACAAAGCACCCCATACTTATCATTGGCAGGAGCTGCCACAAGTATCAGTCAGATTCAGACAAAGCACCCCATACTTATCATTGGCAGGAGCTGCCACAAGTATCAGTCAGATTCAGACAAAGCACCCCATACTTATCATTGGCAGGAGCTGCCACAAGTATCAGTCAGATTCAGACAAAGCACCCCATACTTATCATTGGCAGGAGCTGCCACAAGTATCAGTCAGATTCAGACAAAGCACCCCATACTTATCATTGGCAGGAGCTGCCACAAGTATCAGTCAGATTCAGACAAAGCACCCCATACTTATCATTGGCAGGAGCTGCCACAAGTATCTTTTTGTCATGACAAAACTTTTGTCATGACAAATGTGTTTGTTGTGACAAACCATGTTTGTTGCGACAAAACACGTCTACTGTTCTGACAAAAATATGCTTGCCATGACAAAGTTTTGTCGCAACAAAAGACATTTTTTTGTAGCAACAAACACAAGTAAGCTTATATATATCTACTCCTTTAGAAAGTTCTACACACCACCAACACAGAGTGGTTCACCAGCACAGAGTGGTTAAAACATTACAGAGGTCAGTTCAACTTCAAATATTACATTGGATCAGTCTGAGACAAACATCCCACACTGCTCCTTCAGATTGTCAAGTACAAGCCACCAACACAAGAGTTGGTTCAAACCTTACAAGAGTCAGTTCAAACCTTATCGTTATACTGATGGCAATCTGGATCAAAGTGAGAGACAAAGCATCCCACAATACTCTTTTAGAATGCCAAGTACAAGCCACCAACAAAAGGTCCCTACAGACATTACAGGGGTTGGTTCAAGCATACAGATGGCAGTCTGGATCAGAGTCTGAGACACAGGGTTGGTACAAACATTACTGGGGTCAGTTCAAACATACTGGACTGCAGAGTCAGAAACAAAGCATCCCACACAACTCCTTTAGAAAGTTCTACAAGCCACCAACACTGGGTCGGTTCAAACATTACACTGGACAGTAATCTGCATCAGGGTCAGAGACAATGCATCCCACACTACCCTTTCAGAAAGTTCTAGTTCATCACCCACCAACACAAAGCTGGTACAAACATTACAGGGGTCAATTCAAACATTACACTGGTCAGCAATCTGCATCAGAGACAATGCATCCCACACTACCCTTTTAGAAAGTTCTAGTTCTACACCCACCAACACAGGGCTGGTAAAAACATTACAGGGGTCAATTCAAACATTATATTGACTGCAGTCTGGACCAGAGTCAGAGACAAAGCACCTTTAGAACTTCAAGCCACCAACACAGGGTGGGTACAAACATTACAGGGGGTCCATTCAAACAGTATATTGACTGTAATCTGGACCAGTCAGAGACAAAGCACCTTTAGAACTTCAAGCCACCAACACAGGGTGGGTACAAACATTACAGGGGGTCCATTCAAACAGTATATTGACTGTAATCTGGACCAGTCAGAGACAAAACACCTTTAGAACTTCAAGCCACCAACACAGGGTGGGTACAAACATTACACTTTACAGGGGGTCCATTCAAGGAGTATAAATTATTGGACTGCAGACCAGCTCCGTCAGAGGGAGAGACAAGGGGCAGCCACAGGAGCAGCGCCCCACACATCAGGGCGGGTGAGTGGTGGGTGTCTTTGTGGAGGTTGACAAGTTTTATCTCCCCCTCAAGCCCCCGGACCAGCCCATTAGCAAGGGTCAGGGGTCAGCGGTGATAAAACACACAAACAGCCTGATACCCACCGAGCTGGGCATATTCAAGAGGCTCCGGCCCGGGCAGCATTGAGCCCTGTTCACGGCTGGCCCGGCATAGGGCTGTTTTAGCCTGTTACTGACAGAGCCAGCAGTCTGGTCAAAGCAGCTTACATTAGGTCTGAATTCCACTCCAACTTCAAAGCCAATAAATGGATAATAAATAGTTAAATACCAAGAAACTGAGAAGACCCCAGAACTCAGCTGCTGTGGGCAAGATTCTAAACAAAACAGGTCACTTCAGGGAGTCTATCACCTTTTCTGATTTTCTCTCTCCCCCCCCCCCCCCCCCCCCCTTTTAATTGTTGTAATTTTACAATTTTAGCTTCAGATTAAATCAGTTTCCTTTTTTATGCTGCCTGTGTGTGTGTGTGTGTGTGTGTGTGTGTGTGTGTGTGTGTGTGTGTGTGTGTGTGTGTGTGTGTGTGTGTGCACGCACGCCTGAGGGGCAAGGGGGCTGCATCCACCTCTGGCAACATGCAAAGCTCCAGCATGGTGGGAGAAAAAGACTCAGAGTCAGACCAGAAAGGTTAATTGAAATACCTCCCTGCAAACGATCACATGATACAGATACCAGGAGCAGCGCAGCCCCCAATCATTAAAGGATTAATCCCTTAATCCCTCCATTACACCCGTGGCCCTAGAACTGCCCCCATCGAAGGACACTGCCCAGACCATACAAAATCCCTGGCGTAAATTTGCATGGGAAACCAGATCCGTGGGCTGAGTGAGCACTGTTCAGTTTCTATGGGGTGGCTAAAGGGGGACCCCTCTATCACCAGTCATTACTTTTCCGGGTGCCACTGGCTAGTGTGGTTTCACTTTGACCACAAAGCGGACCACAAAGCGCCACCTGGACAGCTGAATGAATGGTGTTCAGTCAAGTGGCAGCCAAAGAGATAATCCAGGCCACCTTTTGAAGTAGAACTAGAAGGCATCACAAAGGCATGAAGCCAGGGATGGCAGAAAGTGAAACTTGTGATGACACCAAAACAATGTGCTAGCTTCTGAGTTCAATTTGATGTTTTGTATTTACCAAGTTTTCACAAACGCCATGACAAATCACCTTCACTTTAATGTCACCGAAACAATGTGCTTCCAACTTCAAGTTGATGTTTTGTCTTCACCAAGTTTTCAAAGGCCATGACAAATCACCTTCAATTTACTTCAAAGAGGAATCAAGAAGACAAAAACAAGATGGTGCCATCACGCACCAAATTTCTGTCCAATCCATTTATTCAGTACAATCAGGAACTATTAATTTAAATTAAAAAAATTAGATGGTGGTGGGACAGTTGACAAACTATTTTTCTTTTAAAATGTTTATAGCACCCGAGATGCTGAATGTTGAAGCCGAACATGTTGAATGCTAAATGTGCACACCTGCCAGTCCACATGAGCAAATCAGGTTGTCAGGAATATGTTTGGTAGTGGTACCATACTTGAAAATGCATGCAATTGCTGAAATATTCTGATTTTAAAACTTTCAATCTAACATTTTTCAAATCACAAAATCTGTAAGGTGTAAATGAAGCCAAACTATAAATCCTACTAACACTGTAACAGTAACAGTTTGAGGCAGCCTGGGACAAGGCAGATTGTGTCAAGATGGACCACAGCTTTGTGAAAATGAGAGCTTATAGCTCTTCAAGTTCAGACACTCCCGTGCACATGTTCTCCATTAATTTACATGTCACTGCATGCTACATTTTGCCAAACCACTGTCAAAATGATATGGGAGAGAAAGGGGTGAGGGGAGTTAGTAATAGTATGAAATCAATCTTAATCAGTTAATGTCTCTTTTTCTCCACAGCAGGAACAAGGAAGCATTTTCAGTATATTTCACTGTAAACTATAGGAACAAATCACACACAAAAACATGTACATCAAACATCCATTCAAAGAGAGAGAGAGAGAGAGAGAGAGAGAGGAGAGTGGAAAAAAATGAATGGGATTGGCTACTGTTAAGCCTTATAAACTTATAAAAGACAAAAACAACTGGATTAAATACAGTAGCTAAGGCAGAGAGAGAACCTCCCCAATCTCCCTCCAAAGAAAAAGACTAACAGTCTTTGTTACTATGTCGCTAAAACCCCAACATCACAGAAAATCCACTGACCACAGAGCTAATGTTGTTCATGAGTGGGGTGGGACTCATGCAGCTCTGTGGGAGTGAGGGGTCAGTAAGGGAGGGCAGCGGGGAGGGGTGGGGTTACTGACCGCTGACCACCAGCCTGTAGCAAAGGTCACCCTGTCTGGGGTCACGGTGTACAACAGAGGCTCATCATCACAGTCACACTTTTTACTGTCACAAAAACCCACCCTCTGCATCTGCCCATCATATTACACAACTTCCATTACTTGAAGCACTTTCAGGCTGTGTTTAGGGTTGAGATACTTTTGAAAAAAATGCTGGTGAGGTTTTCTTTGCCCTGACATAACTGCCAAGTGCCATGGTTGATTAGGCTTTAAAATGAATAAAATTAAAAACCAGACCAGGACTGACTGGGTGCTAAAAACCACTTACGATCTACCTCATTTTTTTTTCTCCATAATTGTTTTTATCCACCTTGAAATTGTCCTCTTTTTGTTGTTGTTTTGGTATGATTTGTTTTGTACAGGCTCATTTTCAAATTTTGAAGTTACATTTACATAATAGTTAATACACAGTGAATCCATACACCTTATGTCTGTCAGTAACGCTTGTGAATGAGTTTAAAAGTGTTCCTGCTACTGTGCTGAAGCTAATACAGTAATAGTGACTTTACTGATGCTGTCCTAAGACTGTGTAACACTAACAGTTCATGGTTCCATGGATGGTAGGCTATAATTTATAAATGCCACTGGCAGTGATTTCGTCATTGCCAAGAAAAAAAATGTAGCAGCGGATGTACCTCTGGTGGAGATTGTACATGTACCTTGTAAGTTGTATTTACATGCATGCCAGGTGAGAGTTACCGTAGGCGACTTAGGTCTTTCCTGTTGTACTTGTGTCACTTACTTCAAGCGCTAATTTACTCCCCTGTGTGTTGATTCTGCCCAGAAAATATTTAGCATGAATCTAATATATATATATATATGTGTCTGTCTTAGATTTAGAACAGCTACCAACAGTTCACAAAGCAAAGATCTGTGTTGATTTGCGCAGGCAAGTTCTCAAAACCTATACAGTGTATCCTACACAACACAGACTTTGTAACATTGAACGTGTACCACCTGTACACACGGTCTCCAACTCCACACTGCCGTTAGTTACTAATGCCAATAAAGGTATTAATTATTAAACACTGTGCTTGGAATGGTGGAACCAGAAGCACCTGCCACGAAAGCCCAGAGCTGTATGCCTACATGTACTCATTACCAGTTTCTGTCAGTATTTAAAACTAGTAAGTCTCCAAATCCAATGTTAAACCTATAATGTGATGTATAAGTAAGTTATGATGACTACAGCAAAGACAACCAGAAAGAGAGCCTTGTATTACTCCAATCTTCCCCATGAGTAACAATTAGCATCAACTGACAATATGTGTGGGTTCAGCATAAGGCCAGCCTATGGCAGATAATGGTATGTGTGTGAGAGAGAGAGAGAGAGAGAGAGAGAGAGAGAGAGAGAGAGAGAGAGAGAGAGAGAGAGAGAGAGAGAGAGTGTATGTGGAGGGGAGGGAGAGTGGGGAGGGGATCAATACACTGACTAGAGTTCTCCCAAAGGGCTGCTGAGCAGCAGTGTCAGGACAGGTCAGTGGTCAGCCACTGTGAGGAATGTGGGCACCTGTGCCCCTGAGGGGGCCATGGAGGTGGCTGCACCCACCACATGATCTACACCCAGTGTACTGCACTGGCTATTAATATACAGATATATATTCAATAAGGCAGAGGGCCAGGGGCAGATCACTGATGCTAGGTCTTGTCACTGTCAATGACCTGTTCTCACCCTATTAGTATAGTCAAAAGGGTAGTGGTGTCAGTGTCCCTCAGAAATGTGTGTGTGTGTGTGTGTGTGTGTTGGGGGTGCGGGGTGCATATTTGTCACATACATGCATGTGTATGTGTTTTTTTGGGTGGGTGGGTGGGTGGGATGCTTATTTGCCATATATACGTGCATTTTATATGATCATTATGTGGCACTGTGTATGCATGTGCATGGGTGGATGGATGCATATTTACCACATATATGCATCTGTGTGTGTGTGTGCATATTTGCTACATACATGCAACCATGTGTGTATGTGTTTGTGTATGTGTAGGGGATGCATAATATTTACCACATACATGTATACATGTATGCATGTGTGTGTGTGTGTGTGTGGGGGGGGGGGGGGGGGGGTTGCATATTTGCCACATACATCACACATGAGTGTATAGTTGAATGTCTCACACTCCTTTGACAATATCACATACTAATTTTCATACGGTTAGAGTAAACCAAAATATTACAATAAACATCATAATAATATGCAACAGCGTAACTGTAACAGTAAGCCAGACAATCCTATCTTTAAGCTGCAATCTCCAAAATAAAAGAACAAGTTCTAAATTTCAGAGCTCATTCTCAACAGTCAATACGATTAAAACACACAAGACAGCAAAGAAACAAAACCTAAGAACAGAAACTTACTCAGCTTATTTAATGTTTTGTTTTGTTGTTTCTTTTAACCTTTATATGTTTGGATCTTGTGTGAGAATGCTAGCAGTTGTTCTTGTTTTAGATTTGTTTTTAACCAGCAGAGCTGAACACCATCAGTCATCACATTTACAATTATACAGAAGCTTGCCTGAATTCACTACCAGTGTCTTTAATTAGTTTAAAGTTTAATTTTAAACTTTGTTAGAGTAGCATTTAATGATTTATTGATTTAAGGCAATCTAAGCACAGGAATACCTGACAGGCTTAAAATTATAACAAAAAGGCAAAGTGGGTGGAAACATTAAAACTGTCTCATTCCAGAAGTGTGTCCGTCAGTTTTCACCAGCTTAACTTAATGAAGCTGAAGGCTAACAAGTAACAAAACCTCCCAAGTATGCAGCTGGGACTTTAAAATTGCTGCAAGTTTTGACAACTTCCCTGTCTTCAAGTTCAACAGAATTCAATTTCAACTGTAACCAACAGCAGTCAAACTTCTCAAAAAGTTAAAGGACAACCTAAGCTGTAAAAAGAAAAAGAACAAAAAAAGAACAAGTGTTCAGTAGGCAAGTATGGTACTGGCTGTAGTGACATGGTAGCTCTTGTTGAAGCACAGCAGTAAATGATTATTTCTAACATGTCATGGGTAGCAATAAAACTAATCAATGAATCATGCATTATCATAAAGCCTGAAGGGGACTCCACCCAAGGATCCCTAGGATGAGACCAGCCACAGGTCACAGGTCCTAAGACTCCTAGCAACACAAATGGGTCATAAAAACACCCTCACAGCCATTTTTCCATCAGATAGTCTGGTTAATGTTTTTTTCCAAAACAACATTTGAAAGTCATAAAAACAAGGCTGTGAGTGTGACTAACCCGTGTGAGTGCTGCTGTTTTGTGTCTGTCAGCTTGCAGCATCATGAACAAGGCTAGCATGTGTGGCAGAAGTGTACACAATGTACATCTACAAACGCAAGACTCATGGCTTCCGCACCTTCTCTTGCTTTGGACCCTACATTTGGAATTCACTCCTGCAAGACCTTAGACACTGCTCAACCCTGTCATCTTTTAAAGCCAAACTAAAAACCTTCCT
Organism: Alviniconcha strummeri; assembly: GCA_963584105.1. Classification (NCBI taxonomy): domain Eukaryota; kingdom Metazoa; phylum Mollusca; class Gastropoda; family Provannidae; genus Alviniconcha; species Alviniconcha strummeri. The sequence continues at coordinate 12,980,822 of OY757544.1, forward strand.
CTTCTCACAGTATTTCCATCCTAACTAATATCAGTACCCAGTTTCTGCTACAGTCAGTGTGTGTGTGTGTGTGTATGTGTGTGTAGTGCGTTTTTCTTTTCTTTTTATAATACTTTATGTAAATTGTTTTGGTAGGACTATGCTCTACATGTGTATAGAATATCATATTTAGGTTAATATGTATCATGTGAGTGCTCAGGGTGTTGATGAGCGCATGATAAATGTACATTATTATTATTACAAAAGTACAGTTAGCTAGCATAGTAATTGGATTGTAATGTCCTGTCAACAGCAAAGGGTCACCTCAGGACAACCAAACTCTGTCATTTGTAAGCAAATACATGTATACAAAAACTCTTCTCATACCCTTCAATATTACTCCTGTTAAAAGAGCACAGGCTAGGACATGCTGGTATTGTCAACCATTCCGTCAAATTTATTGATACCACCTTAAAGAAACAAGGAATGGACAGAAACAAATTGATACCACCTTAAAGAAAAAAGGAATGGACAGAAACAAACAAAATTTAAACAATATTATATAATTAAAAATGCATAATCATCATAATAGCAAATACCCGTGCCATATGGCAGCAAGCTGCACATACCACTTACCAACTATCTCCTAGCTGCTCAGAAACAGCCATACAAAGAAGCCTAACTCTTAATGAAAATTGTTTCAGAGTTTTCTGGAAAAAAGTCAGGAGAATGGACCATTAGCAGAAAAATGACAAGACAGAAAGAGCAAGAGGACTAGGCACCAAAGAAAAAAGGGAGGAGATAGGGAAGGGCAATCAAATAACTCCCGAGATTTCAGACATCCCCAACCTCCATTCAGCCTGTTCAGGGTTACAAAAGTACAAGTCCACAAGTGCAACTGACCTGTCTGGACTAAAATCCACAAGAAACGTGGCCTTGGGCTCTCCAGAGAATTCACATGGCTGAAACAGAAAGCCTTCTGATGGAAAACAGAACTGCCTTGCCATGGGAAATAAAAGACCATAAAAAAAAGTTGAACTGTATAAAACTACGTCACTCACTTACAGTTACAGTACTTACTGATTTACTTTTAAACTTACCTGACACAAAGCTTAAAAGTAAATAGAACATAATATCATACTTCACAGAAACACGTTTGCAGTCCCTTTACCTTTAGAACTGCCACAGCATGTGTCACATGATGACAAGTGACACAGACCACACAAGATCAGAAATGCACCAGCTCATTTAATAGTAATAACACATACATTTTCAAAAGCGCTATTCCCTGGTGAGTGAGCTTGTCATGTCGATGTGTCATAAATTATGCTACTTTGCTAACTCGTGCTTTTACAGTTTTAGTTTTACTTTTAGAATTTTTCAGACACAGTTTGAGAGCAAGTTCTGATGGTCTGGACCCATCCAGTCATCCACACTGACTCACTGATTGCACTGGCTCTTAAAGTTAAACTGTTAAACTTAAAGTCTTATTTTCAATTTGAGCTCTCAATCTCATCATGCCAGAAAAAGATCAGAACTTGTTGCCAGTGTCACACCCTGGGCTTCTGCACAAAAACACTGGGCCTAAAATTCTTACCACCTTACACAAGAGCTTTCACTTTCACTAGTTTCAGTGCTCAGGGAAGAACAAAAAAGAAAAAATAGCCAGTCACACAATGACAGTGACTTTACCTTGGAACTGAATTCACTTGAATGGAAGAAAGACCTTACTGCAAACTGGTGACAGTGTAGTACTAGTACTACTACTACTGTATTAGTACAGTGGTAATGTCAGTGTACATAACAGTAATGTTCAAGTGAGCTGCATGCAAATGTTATGATGACCAGTGGGTCTAAGGTCAGCAGCAGGACCCCTGCAACCTTTATTTCCCCTACATTATATCCTAGTTTCCTACTGGTCTGAGGTGGACAGCTTCCAAATCAGACTGATGGCATCAGTGATGCAGACTCATAACATGAGACAGCCAGAGAGCCTGGGTCAAAGGTCAAAGAGAGAGCGAGAACTAAAACACTGTAGAACTAGAAGAAAATAACACACCAAAACTAAAATGGTGACCAGAAAAAGTATAAATATTCTTACCTGGTTCAGTGCTGGTGATGCAGAGAGCCTTTCCAGCCAGTCTTTGACATTTTGTTTGCATCGCCTGAAGCGGGAGGAGCGGAAAGAGCCTGATTCTCTTTCATGCAAGTATCCAACGACACCCATCATGTTTTTGCTCACGCCAAGGGCCTAGATAAAATAAACCATTTACAAAGTAACCTACAAGTGATTATTAAAGTACAATCTACATTAATATAAGTTCAGTGGGGCAATCAAAATCCAGTCACGTTTCCCACTGTATCAACTTTCACAGAGAGCAAAACAAGATTGCATGAACATAAAAATTAGCACATAATAATTAATATATATGTGTTTGGCACAATGGCAGTCTTATTATTTTCTGTCAAACTGCAGTTGGCTTTGAATCCAAGGGCAATTTATCCACATTTACACAATTACAGGCTGTAACAGTGTAAGTTTTTTACCTGCTTATGTGTGTGTGTGTGTGTGTGTGTGTGTGTGTGTGTGTGTGTGTGTGTGTGTGTGAGTTAGACTCTTACAAACTTAGATCACAGATCTATCTATGGAATGAATTCCAAATCATGTAATCCATTATGACATAACCAGTATCATGTATCACTCAATCAGTTCAGTTCAATTTTCATATCATGCCTCTACATTCCTTCTCTGCACCCATGTGTGTGTGCCACTGGTGTACAAGCAAGAAATACAACATTATGTTCAAATTATTTATACATGTATACAAAATATTGTATGCAAATGTATACATTTCCTTCATCTTGAAAGCTGTAACATGTGGTGTGCTTGCCCTTGCTGGTGAGATACCATGCGACAGATGATTGCTATTATTCTTTGAAGTATTATGCTATTAATATTATTATTATTAAAATTTTAAAGACTTAGGACTGATGGGGCTAAATGTGGACATTGCCAATCAGGACATCAAACTCAAAGTCAATATGAATATCGCTTATCAGTACTATCACTATCCGAGTCAGACTCAGATCAGCTGAAGGAACAGATTCATCATCATCATGATTGTCTTTTGGACACAGTACTCAACTTCTACTCATTCAATGCTTGATTCAATGGTTACAAGTTTTTGTATGGTCCATGAACTTATTCCGGTATCTGAGTCACCCCCCCCCCCCCCCCCCCCCCCCCCACACACACACACAACAAAAACAAACTTTTGTTTAAAAACAACAAAAACGTGCCCCACAATTTTACTGATCAATGCATTTCAATAATAGCTGATCTTGTGTTAGATAAAACGTTTTAATATTTCATCTAAATCTCTTTTGAGCATCGTAAATTTATTAATATCACACTCATGTAGTGATGTACTGACTGGGCGTTCCACATGATGTGTACAATATAAATTACAAACTAAAAATACAAGTAAGCGGTTTACCATTTCAACATGGCAACAAAATCGAACGCCTTTAAAGCTGATCTAGACTTCAAAAATTACACAGCTTTGATCTGAACATTCGAATTTATCCTGCTACCACAGTACCAGTTGGACCACTTTTTGATGGGTACACGACACACTATTTTCCTACGTCGGTCGAAAAGAAAGAACTTACGTGCGCTCGGCTTCGACTGTCCCGCTAAGAACAGGATAAAAATACAACTTCGCGACACAGATACAGTCACTGGGTAGCAGTTTACACGTCAGGTGTATTTGAACTCATTTAGTTACAAATAACACCGGCCGCTCAAACGAGCGGCTGCCTGCACTTTTGACCCCACGAGTTACAATTTTGCAATCGGCCACCCGGATGAGCGTCGGCGAACTGTTCCGGAAGATTGCTTCATTTTGAGCATTAAGCAAACCAAATAAGAATAAGCAAAAGATGGGATCGGATCTGGACCATGATGCGGAGGGGCTGTGTTGGTCAGCAGTGGAGGGGGGGGGGGGGGGGGGGAGGATGTTATGCGTCATAATGACGTGGTGAGTCACTTTAAAAAATTTCTTCTGTGAATGAGCCGTGCTAGAGATGGGTTTCTAAAGTAAATAAAAATTAAAAACTATATAAAGATGGATCCCCCTCACCCCCCACCACACACACACATTTTAAATGATAAAAACTCACAATTTTAATTGTATAGTACAAAAAAAGCTCCAAATTTTCAGTCAAAAACAAACATTTTTCAAGCAACAGGCAGATAAAATCAAAAGATTTATATCAACTTGAAACAAAGCAGTTCCTACTATGATCTTTGATAATTCCTAGCCTGTTACAATTACTATTAACCCTCTTTCACCTCATACGTGTTACTCTTATTTAGATTTGAATCAGTATTGCCATCAGCAAGAAATTAATTAATAACAATAAACAGTAGACATTAGTTCTTTCTTTTCTTCACTGGGATAAAGTTTGACAGACAAAGCATTATTCCAGGAAATTTTGGGTTTGCTATTAGTGTATGCAGATTGAGATAAAGGGGGCGTATGTCTAACAGTGTGTATATGCGTGTGTTTTATGACTTAAAATTATTGAGATATGTTCTTAGTGGTGCGATCAAATGACAGCTTTAATTTCCTGCTGGGATGAATAATGTATTTTGTTATTGTTATTGGTTGAGTAGGTGTAAAGCATCAAGTTACTACTTACTCACTATTTCTTTTCTTTCCTCCATCAATAAATATAGCTGGAAATCAACATTAAAGTAATGAAAACTAGCAATTCCAGTAGTTTGGATAACATTGCAGGAATGAAATTTGTTTACAGCTTTGACAAAAATGATTTAGTTTGTTTGGGCACTCCAGCCAGGCCACAAAAAGCACCAGTGCTAACATTACATTGATGATGATGATGGTTATGATTGGAATACGTGTCAGTGTCATCATATGTTGCTTTAATCGTGACACAGATTGTTAATTTTTGTTGCGATTATTCCCACTTTGCGAACATCCTCGGTTATTTACAGATCTAATTCCTGAACCACATTTTATCATCCTTAAAGTGTTCACTTCCCGAATATTTCACAACAAACATGGCGGCGCCCACATGGAGACAAAGTGCCATGCAGTCTCAATCATTTGGCCAGAAAAAAGGTTAGAGTATGATGTAGCCACTTCTCTTTTACACCGTTTTGGTGTTTTGAATGAGAGGTCTCCTTGTAGTTGGTTCCAGAGTGTCTTACCATTAAACCAGTTGACATTTTTTCATCGGCGCATCCTATTCCTATAAATTGTATAATCCTAACCAGGCTTAAAACCCTCTGATTCTTCCAGTACTGTCAGTGTCACAGCTGTTGAGGCTGTGGGAAAACTTCAGGCCGCAGCAACAGAAAACAAGTGGACATTCGTTAGTTGCTGTTATGGACTTCACTAAAGCATTTAACATTATACTCGTTGCTCCCTATGCTGTAAACTGACACAATATAAGTTTTTATAACAGTATAATACTATTAATAGTTAATACTGTACTGTAGCAAGTTAGCAACTCAACTGACCGGTGCAGTCCGTCAAACTGATAATAATAATAGTATTAGTAATAATATAATAATAATCATGGGGTCTTAGAGCGCCCTTTCTCTAATGAGCCCTAGGCACATTTTAATTTTTATACTAAAGTTGAAAACAAAACAAAAACAAGCGACATCAAAACAGATAATATTAATTATTATTTTATTAACATTAACATACACAAATTTGTCATCAAACATCAGCCCCCACAACCCCCCTACACCCCCCAATATAGACATCATGTGCATGCACACACACACACACACACACACACACACACACACACACACACAGAGTGACACACACACACACTATGATTTACTTAGGCAGGCTGGAGACATTTGGAACTGTTAGTGTTACTGTAAGGAATAAGAGACAGAAAAAGGGTGAGTCTTGAGCTGTGACTTGAAGGAAGACAAAGTTTTAGCATGTCACAGAGAGAAAAGGAGATTGTTCTAGACGATGAAAAAAAAAAGTGTTCTGTCCTTGGCTTGAACTTTCTTGCAGGACTTGCATCTCTTTGGAATGCAAAATATGTGATTATCAGCAGAGGAGTGGAGGATGTATGATGGGATATACAGTTCAAGGAAACTGATCCAAAGTATTACTGTTACTGTATTAGTTCACTTCAGTAGACCAGAACTGTTTCCACAGCCTATTGGTGCCAGTTCAGCTTGTGCACCAGATGCTAAACTGCACCTTCTATTTCTAATAAGAGCTTAGCTTCCAAGAATCCAACTAAGTAGTAAGTAAACCAATGTAACAGTGACATAAGTTTTCACATAAATATATGTTGTTGATCACTTTTATATTGCCCTATTCTCCACTCTCAAGCAGACATACTGCACTTGCATGTGATTCTACATGAGCAAATATTGAAATAGCTTCCTTTTTTCTTTTTCTTTTTTTATAGGATTTTTTTCCTTTTTTTTAAAATATCCACCAAAGTGGTGTAGTTACAGAGTATAATAAGTATATATACTCTGACCAGCAGCAGTACACTGTTATACAGACAGTGTGCATTTAAGTCCAACAACCATGGAATATGGAGGTGGGGATGGGAAGTGGGAGAGTGACTGGGAGAGAGAGGGGAGTTGCAAGACTGTGTGGGGGTGTGGGGTGCATGTCACCATGTGTGCACATGTGCGGATGCAGGGGAGGAAGGACAGAGTGAGGTATGTAAATTGCAATACATTATTAAATTAGGTTATGGTGTATTGTTGTAATGTTTCATGTATAGCGCTTTGACTCGTTTGAGTTTGAGTTTCACACATGTATAGTCATACTCATAGATGCATTTGGAGCATTAGAAATGCATTTAGTATTATTATTATTATTATATTATTATTATTAATGTTAGATTCAGATTCTTTATTCTCCAAGTTTTACAACAAGGAAATGTCTCTGAAAGTGGTAAGCATCTGTTACATAAATATCAGCAAACAACAACAATTGCTGCTTTATTTTCAGAAACACTACAGGCCTTCAGGAGGAAGCTGCCCATCTTCAGTGTGAAGAACCACCTGATGACAGAAGTGTCAAAAGTGTCCACTGCCATCATCATTGGAGAGACGGGCAGTGGGAAAACCACACAGATACCTCAGGTCTGGGCAGGTTACATGTGTGTGTATACACACACACACAGAGATATGCACACACACACACGCACACACGCATGCACGCACGCATGCACACACACACACACACACACACGCACACACACATACACACAAACACACACACACACACACACACACACACACACACACACACACACACACACACACACACACACACACACACACAAATAACAATAATAATAATAATTGTGTTGTGTACTGTTGTAGACTTTAAAAATAATGCTCATAGTCATAGTATCTCATATTTAAAAGTTTTTTTTACTCCCCCCCCCCCCCCCATGCACAGACTATGTACACTTCACTCCAAACTTGTAAAAACATTTATTTTTATTTTTATTAGTACTAATAGCACTATTAATTATTATTAACAGCAGTGATATATTTTCTGATGATGTCAGTTTATTTCCCTGTTGCCTTTGGTTTAGGTGACTAAAGTGTAGTAAAGAGATGGGCATGCTTTGTTTTTCAATTTCAGTACATACATGAAAGAGGAATGAGCAGACTGGGACAGATAGCTGTGACACAGGTAAGTACCATGATTTAGATTGTTCAAAACAAAATGGGTCTTGAATCCACAATCTCTCCAGCTTAGTCCAAAATCCACTGCTTTCATCACTTAGAATAAGTCTGAGTGCTTTGACAGCAAGTTTGTTGTTGAGAATTTGTCAATAAATAAAAAACAACAGCATATAATGTGTGTGGTGTGTGTGTGTGTGTGTGTGTGTGTGTGTGTGTGTGTGTGTGTGTGTGTGTGTGTGTGACTATGACTGTGTGCATGTGTTACACTGGGAGAGGGGGAGGCATTGTTTGATCAAACATTTGTATGTTATTGTTAATTTGTTATTGTTTGTTTCGATGATGTTGTTTTAAACTTAAGTATGAAGTGTATGCGCCTACTGACCTAGGACTTATTTGAGAAAGGGTGCTTTAAGACCCCACTAGTAATAATAATGGGACCCCACTATTATTAATAATAATAATAGTGGGGTCTTAAACTTAAAGCACCCTTTCTAATGCAAGTAGCTAAAGAACAGCCACAACAAGTGTTACTATTATTATGTGCATGCTATTATTATTTGGTCAAGTCACACAGGAAATAGCACAGCAGTGAAATGATGCAGGACATAACAACATCCAAACACACAAAAGGTTCAAAAGAACGCTATTTATTACAATATTAGGACAAAACACAACGTGTACATTTTTGGGGTAATCCCATTTATCAAGCTACAAAATAACGCTTAACACAACAGTTAACTGGTGAAAAAAAAAATGAAAAATGAGATGGGGAGCTAAGCCACTTACCTGTTTTGGGGTGAGCTATGTTGTTTTCATGTCCATGCAGTGCTTGGACTGATAAAGGGGATTACCCCCAAAATTCCCATGTTGTATTTCGTCCTAGTAAACTGCATTCTTTTGAGCCTTTTGTGTGTTCAGATCCTGTTTTAGAGTGCTAGTAGTCATTTTTGTATCAGATTTTTATTATAATAACAAAAATATTTTTTAAACTGTTGTAGCTGGTCTTTAGCCACAAGTTTGCATTAGTTTGGGCATTTTCTCTTTACACTTGCAGCCAAGACGAGTGGCAGCCATTTCTCTAGCACAGCGCGTTTCCACAGAGATGGGGGTGGAGCTTGGCAAGCAGGTATTGTGAAAACCTTGGCTCAGTTATTTGGCAGAAAAAACACACACTTTCAGAGCTGATTTCTCATTTAATTTTGGGTGCATTAATTGTTTATCAGCATCAGCTTAACTATTGTTATGACAATTTGTTTTATAATTTTATTATTATGAGGTTTTTGTTTTGCTCTATCTTACCTGTTGTGAAAGGCCTGCATTCTTTGGTGAACCATTTTTTGAGAAGGTGAGTTCCTTTGAGACAAAGAGAAGACAAGAAATAGAGTGCTCATGATGTGTGTGACTGATGCTGATGTGCAGGTTGGTTACTGCGTGCGCTTTGAGGATGTCAGCAGCAAAGAGACCAAGATCCGTTTCATGACAGATGGAATGCTGCTGAGAGAGACTCTTCTGGATCCCTTGCTGAAAAGGTGCTGTAGTTGAACGTACACTGACATTGCCTGAAACCAGTAGGATGCTGGTTTGAACCCATACAGCAGTATCCCCAATTATATTAGCCCCATCAGTTCTTTCTCCTCAAATATCACAGTATATTTTACACACACACACACACACACACACACACACACACACACACACACACATGACTGACTGGTGCACCCAATAGCCTCTTTACAAAGGGAACAGGATTCTCTTCTTCCTCTCTCTCTGTGTCTCTTGTTGGATTTACTCTGTTTACACTCTTACATGTAGATCTAAATTTAATGCCTCAATAATTAATTAGTCTTGCTTGTGTTTTTTGCCCTGCACTTCAGCCTAAAAAACAAATATCAAAAAATAAATACCGTCAAAGCATTGTGTGTCTCATCTGCATGTGGTTACTTTTTGATTGTGGTCTGTCACTCGCATCTCAGTGACATGTTAATTAGAATGCTGTGACCTATGCTTTTGTTTTTTGTCACTCTTGACTATGCATTGATGTTGTTGGACACATTCACATTAATGTTGTGGGACACATTCACATTGATGTTGTGGGACACATTCACATTGATGTTGTGGGACACATTCACATTGATGTTGTTGGACATGTTTGCATTGATGTTGTTGAACATGTTCACATTGATGTTGTTGGACATGTTTGCATTGATGTTGGACATGTTCGCATCAGTGTTATTGGACACATTCGCATTGATGTTGTTGGACACATTCATGTTGATGTTATTGGACACTGACTGCATTTGTATTAATGTTGTTGGACACTGTAACCATGTGTTTCAGGTACTCTGTCATAATCCTGGACGAAGCCCACGAGCGCACAGTTCAAACTGACATCTTGTTCGGTGTGGTCAAGGTGGCACAGAAAAAGCGAGTGGCCGCAGGTGTCCATCCCTTGAAGGTCAGTTGCACCGTCTAGGTCTAGGACAGACCCTGAGATTGCACAAACATAAGTCATGAGACTTTTGGGGTTTTTTCCCCTTCTTTTCCTAAGGTGCAGAAAATTTGATGGCTGTTTGCATTTAGCTGCTGAACTCAAAACTAAAATATCCTACTTTGATATCTCCAATCCTTTTGGTGCTGACAGCTGTGGTAATCTTTGTAATGGCTAATATTTTCCTCTTGTTTCAGATCATAGTCATGTCTGCCACCATGGATGTAGATCACTTCTCAAAGTACTTCAACAGTGCACCTGTACTCTACGTGGAAGGTCGCCAGTACCCAGTACAGGTACAGGAATCATTCACCTGGTTTCTGTTTTTAAGCCAGATTCAATACAAAATAGCTTTCATCTGCTTCCACATTGTCTCTGGTACAGCTCCTCCATGCCTCTGAACTGCTTCATCTCTGCTCTCCTTCTCACTCTTTTCATGCGCTCTCTTTGCTCAGCCTCAGACACTCAGATATTCCGTATTCCTAGGATGGGCAGGAGTACCCTGGGGGAGAGATCCTTTCAATACATCGCACCTGTCATCTGGAACTTTCTTCCTGTCTGCGTCAGGCATTCATCTTCACTCTCTTCTTTTAAGTCAAAATGCAAAACCCAGACTCTTCTGCATACTGATCTGTCGTTTTCTTTCTTCTCATCCCTTTCATGTGAAGTTCTGTTTTATCCAAATGTCAGTTTTATTCCCACAGGTGTACCACTCGGCTCAATCTCAGAGTGACTACCTGTTTGCCTCCCTTGTTACGCTCTTCCAGATCCACAACAAAGAAGATGCAAAGTAAGTCATGAACTGACAGTGTTACATTTTACTAATGAATGTTCATTTTTGTGTAATTTTTTTAATGGTTTGGCTGCTTTGTGGTGTTAGAATGTGATCTCCTAGAAAGAGTGGGATTTAATTCAATAACTGTCTTGTAAATTGTTTGGCAGAATAAATGTTTCATCAGAAATCATTCAAAATATTACTTTCAGGTAAGAATAGAACTGCTTGGCTGTCGTATGAAATTTAGCCAACAGACGTGTTTATCTTGTTGATCTGCACAATGATTAGTTTCATTTGGGTAAATGATGGTGCTGAGATATGAGCATGACTGCAAGCATTCTGAAACCAGATCCCAACACATGAAAGTTTCAAAATAATGCTATTTATTACAATATTAGGACAAAACACAACATGCTTTTCATTGTTTTACAGCGTTTCATTATTGTTGTTTAAGTGTTGCTTTGTAGCTTGATAAAGGGGAGTACCCCTAACATTTGCAGGTTGTGTTTTGTCATAATAAATAGCATTCGTTCGAACCTTTTATGTGTCATAGTTCAGGAGCTGTGTGAGAGTCAAGGTGGACGTCCTGGGCTGTCCGTCCTAACGAGCCTTCTGGTTTCCGTGGACATAAAGATTTATTGAACCGTGCTTCAGCATTGGTCACAACTTGTCCCTAATATGTCAACTGACATCTGAGGACATTAAGCATCAACTCATCACCTTTTATGTGTTTGGTTCCGAGATATGTTTGACAGCTTTCTTGAAACAGAGCCTTGGCAGAGACATACTGATGTGATGATGCAAAATTTGCAATTTGTTCCCCTTTAAAGGCTGAACAGTTTGCTTTAAAGAGAACAACAGTTTAATTTGTTTCACTTTTTCCATATTTTGAAGGCTGTCCAAATTCGCTCTGCCCATAATTATACACCATTTTATTGACTTTGACTGTGGCGTTTCTTTGCAGGGGCGATGTGTTGATATTCTTGACAGGTCAGGATGAGATAGAGTCAGCAGTGCGCATGATCCGAGACATTGCCCGCAACCTGGATCCAGAGTTGCCCAAGCTGAGTGTCCTCCCTTTGTACGCTGCTCTGCCTTCCCACCTGCAGCTGAGAGTGTTTGAACCCGCGCCACCGGTAATGCACTTTTGGAAAATGATATCACTTTGTAGCTTTCTTTTCCACTCAGTAGTCGAATGGGGATAGGAAGGGATTGGGATTGTTGTTTTCAACCTTTTTCTGTGATGTAGTCTGGGAGGAGGGGGGTGTATACTGCAATCACCTGGGCCATCTGTCTGTAGAAGGTGATTGGGATTGTCATTATTAACCTTTTTCTGTAACATAGTCTTGGAGGAGTGAGGTGTAGAAAGGGATTTGGATTGTCATCTTTAACCGTTTCCTGTAACACTAACAGTCTGGGGGGGGGAGGGGGTGTCTGTATTAGAATCACCTGGCCGTGGGCCATCCGTCTACTACAGGAAGGGATCAGGATTGCCATTACTAATCTTTTCCTGTGACATAGACTGAGAGGAGGGGGGTGTATACTGGAATCACCTGGGCCATCTGTCTTTTTTTGTCTTTTTCTGGTTGGTGCCGAAGATGGGTTGGTGGTTTTGATCCTGAGTTATTTTTCCAGAGACATCCAGACTTTCCCATAGCCCATGGTGGCAAAAATGACGTCAAGAAGAAGCACTGCCTCTGGTCTGTGGCTGAAAACTGGATATGCAATAATATTTTAAGTATACTGTTATCTGTATTTCAGTGTAAACAGGTCTGACCTTGACTGTTCGCTCCCACAGGGATCCAGAAAGGTTGTGGTGTCAACCAACATTGCGGAAACCTCAGTGACAATCAGCGGCATTAAGTACGTCATTGACTGCGGTCGAGTCAAAGCCAAGTGAGTAGACATGGCCTGTTTGTTCAGACTATTGATGACCCTTCCCATCCTCCCACCCCTTTGTCTGATAGCACAACTGATAATCCTCCCACCCCCAACCCCAAGACAGCGTAGTTCACAGCTGGAGCCACAAAAATGGCTTCTCCTTAAAGGGGACACAAATTAAGACCCAAGTTGGCCTCCTCCCACCCCACTGTCTGATGGGACTACTGATAACCTTCCCACCCCAACACCAAGACAGCATAGCGTTGTTTGTAGATGGAGCCACAAAAATGCCAGCTTCTCCTTAAAGGGGACATTGCGGAGAGTTCACAACCCCACCAGTAGCCTTGACCCAACTGAAAACACAAGTTAACACCCCCCCACCCCCTCCCTCCCCCACTGACCCCATTGTCTGACAGAACTAGCCAGAACCACAAAAATGGCTTCTCCTTGATGGGACCCAAATGAAGACTTAAATTGGCCTGAAAACATGAAACGTCCAACATTTTTCATTTGCAGGCTTCCTATGGTGGTTTAAAAAAAAATCATTTTTTTTTTATGTGGCAGGTACTTTTTTTGTTTAAATTAATTTTAGCTCCTCAGGCTGCAGTATTACTGATTTGCTGTTCTACTAACGAAGAGCAGAGACAGGTTAGTGTATGATGCAGTGTACACCTCTGCCACACATGCCAGCTTGGTCAAAATGGCGGCACTCAGGGCTGTGCTTTCATGACTTCAAGCAACAGTCCCTCAAAAAAGAGAGAGAAGAAGATTGGACTGCAAGGTGCAGATTCAGATCAGGAATGTTTTTGCTGCGCCTTGATGTGGTGTTGCAATGTATGTGGCTCATATGTCCCTAGAACAATGCACACAGTTTAATTTGTTGTTGTTGAACAATTACTTTGGCATTGTGCTGCAGAGTTCACAACCCCACCAGCGGCCTTGACCTGTTGTATGTGGCTCATGCATCCATTGACTGATGCATGCAAAAAGTCTTTATTAAAACAACCTTGACATTGTGCTGCAGAGTTCACAACCCCACCAGTGACCTTGACCTGTTGTATGTGGCTCATGCATCCATTGAATGATGCATGCAAAAAGTCTTTATTAAAACAACCTTGACATTGTGTTTTAGAGTTCACAACCCCACCAGTGGCCTTGACCTGTTGTATGTGGCTCATGCATCTATATGATGATGCATGCAAAAAGTATTTAATAACAATCACCTTGACATTGTGTTTTAGAGTTCACAACCCCCGTAGAGGCCTTGACCTGTTGTATGTGGCTCATGCATCCATCAAATGATGCATGCAAAAGGTCTTTATTAAACCGACCTTGACATTGTGTTTTAGTTCACAAACCCACCAGCGGCCTTGACCTGTTGTATGTGGCTCATGCATCCATCAACTGATGCATGCACAAGGTTTCTTAATAATCACCTTGACATTTTGCGGCAGAGTTCACAACCCCACCAGTGGCCTCTTGTATGGGGCTTATGCAGCTGTCAGATGATGCATGCAAAAAGTCTTTATTAACAGCGACCTTGATATCATTTCAGAGTTCACAATCCCACCAGTGGCCTTGACCTGCTGCGCGTGGTGCAGGCGTCCAAAGAGCAATGCACGCAGAGAGCAGGGCGAGCAGGAAGAGAGGGTCCTGGCTCCTGCTTCCGTCTCTTCACTGAGAGAGAGTTTGACCGCTTCAGGGATAACACCATGCCTGAAATACAGAGGTGCGTGTCACTTTAATAACAGTCGTTCTCACTGATGGTAGTAGTAGGAGATTTTGAGATACACACAGCATATTGATTGTATTGTCTTTGTTAAGGCAGCCATGGATTTTATATATATATATATATAGACTGTAAACTTTTAAGTTTGTTTTTCTGCATGGTTGCTGAATTCATTGCACCTGTAACCTTGCCATTGTGTAGCTGCACCTGTTGGGGTTGACTGTCACTTCATCATTCTAGACTCTAAATAACTGAGTGTTTCAGGCGTAGCCTTGCCAATGTGTGGTTGCGGTTGTTGGGGTTGAATATCACTGGTTGCTTCACCTGTGAATCATTGAGTGTTTCAGGTGTAGCCTTGCCAGTGTTTAGTTGCAGTTGTTGGGGTTGAATATTACTTGTTACTTCACCTGTGAATCATTGAGTGTTTCAGGTGTAGCCTTGCCAGTGTTTAGTTGCAGTTGTTGGGGTTGAATATTACTTGGTACTTCACCTGTGAATGGTTGTGTGTTCCAGGTGTCACCTTGCCAGTGCAGTGCTACAGTTGTTGGAGTTAAATAAGTTACTGCACCTGTCAGTGGTTGTGTGTTCCAGGTGTAACTTTGCCAGTGTGGTACTACGGCTGTTGCACTTAAATAAGTTACTTCACCTGTGAAAGGTTGTGTGTTCCAGGTGTAACCTTGCCAGCGTGGTACTGCAGCTGCTGGGGTTGAACATCACACGTGTCCTCACCTTTGACTTCATTGACCCACCATCAGAGGATGTGAGTTCAGCATTTCCCTTCTTTCCTGTCAGGCTGTATAGAATTGAGAATGAGAGGCTTGCTGTATACCTTGTGTTCTGTGGAAACTGCAGTCATCATTCATTACAAAGACAACCAGTGGCTGAGGATGGGGACACTGGTTGATTCGCTACTGGATTTCCAGTCGATTGCCAACTAGAGTGGCAGGATGATTTTCTTCACCAGTGTTTACTTCAGTGCTGACTCTCATTTTAAAATTCGTTCAACCTCTTTGTTAGCACAGTAGCACGTAAAAGACCTGGGCCTTCCGATTCCCAACTGAAGCAGCTGGATGAGTTTCTTCACCAGTTTTGACGTCAGTGCTGACTTTCATTTCAAAATTTGTTCAGCCTCCGTGTTAGCACACTAGTACATAAAAGACCTGTGCCATTCTGCCGAAAACTTTATAGTTAAACCTGCATTACATACACACTTGACCCAGTGAAATTGGAGTGGGCTGACTATGCTGTCCAGGCATAGCATGGAAACACAGCAGGGAAATGACTTCACACACAACTTGTCCGGGTCCTCTTGCCCACAGTCATCCCAGCTGGCTGTGCCACTGTGCACTGATCCTCGGCCTATGTTGTAGATTAAGAACAAAGGCAAGCTGAATGAATTTTCTGTTTTGTGTTTTCAAATATTTGAGCTTTGCTGAATGTATGTGTGTGCCTAGTACTTGTTCATTGTATTGATTCTGAAGATTTTTCTTTCTGTAGTTTGTAGGTGATATTGTACAGCACCATGAGCTCATAATTTTGTTCTTGGGGTATTGCACTTTAAAAAAGATACTACTATTTTTATGATCAAAAGAATGGAATAAGTGTGTATGAGCTGACCTTCCCTTTAAACAGTAATAGATGCACAGGTGGCGAGTGAATCACAGGGTTCATGTTAAATGATAATTTCCAGTATTTTGCCACATAAGATCAGCATACACCAAAAACTAAATCAGCAATCAGTCAGATGTACCAGCTGTTATTTTGTGTGACCGGTTTTGAAAAATGACCAAAAAACACCTGCCTTTTTATGCTTATGTCACCAGGCCATTGTCAGTGCTCTGGAGGAGCTGTACCAGCTGGCCGCTGTGGAGGGGGTTGAAGACTGGCAGGTCTGTAGCCTTGTGAAAAGTAGGCGTTGTAGAGTTCCAGGGTTGAGCGTGCAGTTCGCGGTTTGCCAGCTCCAGGAGTGGAGATTTTTTTTAAAAGGAGAGAGTAGTCATGGGAAATTTAGTAATGAAAAAGGAAAAACTTATGAGTCCCCCCCCCCCCTCCCCACACCCTCCCTGTTCCCTCCCCTTTTCCTGAGAAAGCATGCACATGCATTCATGCCTGCACACACATATGCATGCACACACACATGCACACACACCCATACACACACATATATAATGAGATAGATGTGCCGTACCATCATACTTCTGAGATAACTGACTGACATTAAAGCTAGGTATACTGGCTAAGTGCAGGCATGGAAGGTCTGGACTTGTGAATATTGTTTAGTCTATGTCTTCAGGCTCTGAAGTCATGAATAGTGTTCTGTCTATTCCTTCAGGTTCTGAAGTCATGAATATTGTTTTGTCTGTCTTCAGGCTCTGGAGTTGTGAATATTGTTTTGTCTATTCCTTCAGGCTCTGAAGTCATGCATATTGTTTTGTCTATTCTTTCAGGTTCTGAAGTCATGCATATTGTTTTGTCTATTCCTTCAGGCTCAGAAGTCATGCATATTGTTTTGTCTATTCCTTCAGGTTCTGAAGTCATGAATATTGTTTTGTCTGTCTTCAGGCTCTGAAGTCATGAATATTGTTTTGTCTATTCCTTCAGGTTCTGAAGTCATGAATATCTTTTTGTTTATTTCTTCAGGCTATGAACTCAAAGAAACATTGTTTCGTCTATTTCTTCAGGCTCTGAAGTCAAAGAAACACCTTCTGAAAGAAACAGATGTCAAGGTAATACCATCTGACCAATCATCGCAGCACATCAAGGAATGATTCAGTGAAGGAGCCAACCTATGAGACTACCAAATAGTCTGTCAATCAATCAATCAGTCTCAGGTCAAGCAAGTCATTATACTTAAATCAGCCTGCACAGGACAGTTCAGCTAACTACTGAGTAAGGCTCATATATTAGCAAAAACAACAAAAAAGACATGTAAAAAGAACTTTTCTTGCTGACCTTTGTGTTAAACAATCAACACCCAAGGGAATTCATTAGCGCTCAAAATACATAACACAAGTACAACAACAAAGACCTGAGTTGCCTAGAATAACTCTCACCTGGCATGCATGCAAATGCAAGGTACATAAACTCTACCAGAGGTACATCCTCATTAATTAATTTTTTTGTGTGTGTTAAAGGTTTAAAGTGTCTTCTCTCCATCAGCATTTTGATTTGTCAGCCCACATGTATTTGCACATGTTCTCACTTGCTGTAACTGGTACAAGCTGAATGAATGTGAACCACAATGGTTGTTATGTGAAGGTGAAGTCTAAAATCCTGAATGCTAAAGAAAGGAAACATCCTGCAAATTGTTTAATCATTCAAAAGTATGGAGAGCAAAGCATTCCATGCTATACAAGCAGAAACACCACACTAGGTTTTGTGTCCGTGTGTTTATTCCACAAAAATCTATATGAGAAAGACTGCTAGCATTCTAAAACAAGATCCAACACGTAAAAGGTGAAACTTTTTGAATTTTTTATGAGGATTGATAAAGGGGATTACCCTGAAAATGTGCATGTTGCGTTTTGTCCTAGTAAATAGTATTCTTTTGTT
Source organism: Alviniconcha strummeri (assembly GCA_963584105.1). Lineage (NCBI taxonomy): Eukaryota > Metazoa > Mollusca > Gastropoda > Provannidae > Alviniconcha > Alviniconcha strummeri. The sequence continues at coordinate 12,998,946 of OY757544.1, forward strand.
TATTCCACTGTCTGGATTGTTATGATTATTAGTTGTACTTGCTTATCTCATTGTG
>OY757544.1:13001500-13002811 GCA_963584105.1 Alviniconcha strummeri
GACTTTCCGGTGCCTGTACCTTTGCGTGCCCTATCTGCCGTCTTCAGCCTCCTTCCCACACGTGTACTACATGGTTATTCCAGATACCATCCGCCAGTCTCATTAGAGCATGTTTGTTTGCTCCCTGTACAGATCTTATCAAATTCTTTCCGGGGTGAATCGCTTTTCACTTATGGGAATCTCTGTCTCTCTCTCTGTCTCTGTCTCTCTCTCTCTTGCTTGCTGGTTTGTTTGTTTTGTGTTTGTTTCTTAAAAAAAAAAAAAAGAGTTTTGTTTTGTCTTGTGTGTTTGTTGTTGCTTGTTAGCTGTTTTGTATAGGAGGTCTGTGTCTGTTTATAGTCATACCGTTTGTAATGGGTCAAGTGGCCTTCTACTATAAAACATTCTGAGTTCTCCCTCCCTCCCCTCTCCCCCCCCCCTCTCTCTCTCCCCCTCTCCCCTTCCCTTCCCACCCCCTCTCTCTTCAACCCACTCTCTCTCCACCACCATCCCTCTCTCTCTATTTGCCTGCTAAATTTTATAACCGCCTATCAGCGTTTAAGGTGACAATCCTGTTGGCAGATACGAGGCTATGTTTTCCACTTGCTGTCTCTGTTTCCAAGGACCAGGAGCTAAGAGCCAGCAGTAGCCAACAAGGCGGTCCCAGCTCCAGTCACATGCTTTTTTTTGTACATGTACCTATGTACGCGTGCTTAGCTGTGTGCGTGCAAGTGCGCGCGCGTGTGTGTATGCTGTGTGAGTAGGGAGGGCATCCTTGGTGGAGTGTTTATGATTGTTTATGCGCGTACTGAGAATGCCCCCCCCGCCCCCCACCCTTTAACCCTCTTACCGCCCACGTCCCTCTTTGACGTGGACATTGCAACCGTGACTTGCTCGGCAAGAATGTCACGGGCCTTTGCCGCTGCTGCATTTTTCTCAGATTCGCATGTAAGGATGATGATGATGATGATGATACCGCTGGAGTATTTTAACGACGGTAGGGAAATTCGTGGCGTGAGTGAGTCAGTGTTAGGTGCAGCGCTTTTTCGAGTCAAACCACCGAGCTCAGTCGGTGTCCTCCCGTCCCTAATGGTCCGTACGATGGACGTAAAGCAACACTGAGTTACAACCTAAGTAAACATAGTGCTTGAACGTCCACAGAAACCACAAGGCTTATTAGGGACGGGCGAGGGGTGGGGGGGGGGGGGGGGGGAGACTACTGTACCTATCGCTACACTGTCACCATCAGAATGACTCTTGCATTAAGACGGGCAGCGATGAGAGCCATTGTAATGTTTCGTTAATTGTGAGGGACAATATCATTAACAACAT
>OY757544.1:13003011-13005511 GCA_963584105.1 Alviniconcha strummeri
ACAGTAGTAAGTTTGTTACAAACAGCTCAGATTGTATCAGACGTTTGTTTTATAACTGACCATGTTGCTTACGCCAGTTCAGGTAAAATCACAACCGTTTGAATCGAGGCGGAACTCTCTTTTTTTTCTCCTTTTTTTTTTTTTTCTTCTCTTTTTTAACTGGAGTGGGGGTGCACGTCATGTTTACGTGCGTGCTTGCAGACCTTTCGGAGGGCGCTGACCGCGTCGTGTGCACAGCTGCGCGGAGATAAAGAGTGCCCCTTCAGTGGCGTAACCAATTCTGGCATAGTTCGGAGGAAGGTGCCGGAAAGCGATGCTCGGAGTGTGTATAATGAGCAGTGGGTTTTTGCTTCTCTTCAGGAATTTAGTTCAGCTACTCCCTGTCTGTGTGTCTCTCTCTGTGTCTCTGTCTGTCTGTCTGTCTCTGCCCCCCTCCCCCCCCCCCCCATGCATCTCCCCCCCCCCCCACCCCCCCCCCCCCCCTCGTTCTCGCTCCCCTCCCCTTTGCATTTTTCTCTCCCTCCCGCCCCCTTCGCATCTGTTTCTGTCCGTCTTTCCCTCCCTTCTCCCCCCCCCCCCCCCCCTTCTCATCTCAGTGTTTCTCAAGCACAGAAACAACCAAATGCATGTACTTACGCCGTTGTTGACGCTGTGTGTTGCAGGAAGTGTCTGGCGGCGGCTTTTTTCATGAACGCTGCTGAGCTTCAGAAGGAGGGCGAATATGTCACCGTAAGTCTCTCTCTTTGGTCTACACGGCAATTTGTTGCAAACTAAAGATAAAAGAAGCGATACTATCTGGTTGATATAAATTTTGTTCCATACTCTAAATTTTGGCCTATGAGGGCTTTGTCAAGGACTGCCGGTCGGCTGGCTTTCCTACGACACGCGATTAGAATTATAAAATGCGTTTATAATTTCTTGTGTGTGTGTGTATATATATATATATAACACATATATCACAGAGAAATATTTATATCATATATATATACAGAGAGAGAGAGACAGACAGAGAGAGACAGAGAGAGAGAGAGATTCGAAACAATCCCCAACCACCCACCCACCCCCCGAAAAAAAGTTAAAAGGGGGGGGGGGTTCAAATGTCCCCAGATTTTGGGCACATATCCTTGGGTTTTTCTCTTTTTTTGCAACTGCCGGTCAGAGAGAACTGACTGACCGGTGTACCCTGTATGGTTTGCAGGTGTCGACGAGAGAGCGGGTGTCCATCCACCCGTCGTCAGCGTTGGCCAGAAGTAAGCCAGCCGTCCTCGTGTACTCGGAGCTGGTCAAGACCACCAAGTGTTACATGAGGTGGGTCCTTCCTCTCTGTCGTCATCGTGAACTGTCCTCGTCATCGGCTGCTCGCGTCATCTGTCGGCGTCACCTTTCGCTATCGCTGTCAGCTGCTCGCTTTGTCGTCTGTCGTCATCAGCTATTTTCGTCATCTGTCGTCATCGTCTGTATTTCTCGCTGTCAGCTGCTTTCTTCATCATCTGTCGTCATCGTCTGTCATTCTCGCAGTCAGCTGCTTTCTTCATCATCTGCCGTCATCAGTTTTCCTCGTTATCTGCCACTGCTGTCTTCGTCATCTGTCACTATCACTGTCAGCAGCTTTCATGGTCATCTGTCGCCATCAATATCTGGCATCATCAACTGTTGTGGTCATCATCATCTGCCCTCTGTTGACCTTTCTCTCTGTCTGCGGCTGTCTCTCTGGTCACCCAGATTCTGACATGACCGAAATGGTCGACAGGGCGAAAAGACCAGTTTTTATGTCTGTCTCGCCGTCTCGCTCTCTCTTTGTTTATGTCTTGCTGTCTTTGTAGCTCTGTCTCTCTGTTTGTCTCTCTGTCTCTGTTCTCTCTCTCTCTCTCTCTCTCTCTCTCTCTCTCTCTCTCTCTCTCTCTCTCTCTCTCTCTCTCTCTCAAGGACTAGTTAAGTTTTTGACTGAACATAAACTAGAATCCTTGTAAAATAAAGTTTTCGAGTTCTCTCTGTCTGTCTGTCTCTGTCTGTCTGTTTGTGTCTCTGTTTCTCTGTCTGTCTGTCTGTCTCTGTCTCTCTCTCTCTCTCCCCCCTCCCCCCCTTTCTCACCACCTTCACCTCATTCTCTTCCTTCAGTTCGGTGCAGAATTTGTAACCCCGCGAGGAGCTGAGTTAGCTGTTGGATTTTAACGTCCGGTCAGTGACGAATGACACGTGGGATTGTAACGTGACGAACACCTGTTAACGTCCCGTCAGTGACGGACGAGACGAACGAGGTGTTGGATGGTAACGTTCCCGTAAGTGACGCGTGTCACGTGTTAACGTCCCGTCAGTGAGGCATGACAGCTGTTAACGGCCCGTCAGTGACGCATGAGACGTGTGTCTGACTGTGTGTTACAGAGACGTCAGCGTGGTGGACCCGGACTGGCTGATGGACGTTGCCACAGCTTACTTCAAGCGCAAGAGGCTGGGCCACACCGACCTGTAGTGTTCTTCCTGTGTGTCGTTCATCTACGGG
>OY757544.1:13008011-13025432 GCA_963584105.1 Alviniconcha strummeri
GAGAGAGAGAGAGGGTGCTAGTGTGTGTGTACGCGCGTATGCGTGTGTCAGAGACAGGGTGCTAGCGTGTGTGTGCGTGCGTGCGTGCGTGCGTGAGAGAGGGTGCTAGTGTGAGCGTGTGAGAGAGAGAGAGGGTGCTAGTGTGTGTGCGTGTGTGTGGTTGGACTCCGACTGGAAGCTAGGCCAGGTGCAATTTATGTGTGTGGCAGCAATAAACGATTGTTTATAATTGAATGTTCGCCGTTTTTTCCAACTTTATTTTTCTTTGTGTGTGCCGGTGCATGTACAGTGTTTCTGGAAGAACACACACACACCACTCTCTCTCTCTGTGTCTCTCTCTGTCTCTGTCTCTCTCTCTCACACACACACACACACACACACACACACACACACACACACACACACACACGGGATTTTCCAAGTGATTTTATTCCAGCCTCTCGTATCTACATATCACAATGTCTGTGTTTCTAATAGCTCACTCTGCCCTTGAAGTATACATGGCTGCGCTTACAGCACACGGCAATTCAGCAGGACAGAATTTCCCAACCGTAGCGGCGGCCAAGCAAGCAAGCTACAGCTCGGAAAGTACATCAGCACTATTGGCAGCATATTTCAACAAAACCACTGCCTGTAGAACTAACTACATCATCATTACAGGTGGAAAAATTCAACCAAATAAGAGCCCGCAAAGCCGGGGGGGGGGGGGGGGGGAGCTAACAAAATGATCACAGCAAATAATTCCAGCTGACTGCCCATCACAGAATCTGAACGAGTGGTATTTTTTTACAGTGAAGTGTTAAACAACTCCATGTTCTCTTCCCATTAGTCCTTGAACAGGGCGAGGTTTAATTAACACAGCCGTGTATTCTGTTAGTTTAGTTCGAGTCACTTGCACCAAGTGTAGTTCCGTGTTGGACACACTGTGCATTGTACGCTGTTAGTAGCACCAGTGGCTCTGTGGTAAACACCCTGTTCACGGTGATACGGCCGTTTGTTCAGTTCGGAATAATGCATAATGTCATCTGTGCGAGCTATAGTGGTACTGTGCCAACTTAACGACTCGCTGTGATACGGTCAACTCACTGTATGAGTAGCGGTATGTATGTAGTCTACACTCAGCAGACTGTAAACACGTAGTCTGCACTAAACAGACTGTAAACACGTAGTCTACACTAGACTGTAAACAAGTGGCCTACACTCAACAGACTGTAAACATGTAGCCTACACTCAGCAGTCTGTAAAACATGTAGTCTACACTCAACAGGCTCTAAACATGTAATCTACGCTCAACAGACTGTAAACATGCAGTCTACACTAAACAGTCTGTAAAACGTGTAGTCTACACTCAGTAATGTGTAAACATGTAGTCTACTCTCAACAGACTGTAAACATGTAGTCTACACTCAACAGACTGTAAATATGTAGTCTACACTCAACTCCTGGCCTCTGTCTGCCTGTGTATAAAGTCCCACCGAACCGCACACAGTTCCATTGGTGGCTTCTTTCGTTATAAAGTCGCGCTTTCCTGGCTTCACGTTCAGGAGGACTGTTCTTCACTTTTGCTGTCCTCAGCTGGGAACTAACTACTAGGCTGGCTGGCTAGCGCAACTCTGTTGCAGTTGGCTTTTCCACGATGCAAACCGTGCAAATTTCCTAAGTAACACCCCAAAAATAGGACTATACAAAATACAAAACAAAAAAAGAGAGAAAATAACGACTTCAACTTCGATCCTCGGTCAAAACAGCCCAACGCCGGTGCAGGAGATTCTTTTCCACAGTATACATTGTCTTCCCTCCTTAAGAGTCCGTCTCTCCCTTCTTCCTGTCGGAGTCCTAAAACTCGCCTAAAGCAACCTGTACAATGGTGCTCACGCACTGGTTGTGTTCTACCAACCTACACGGTATACATCACACTCCCAAAAGCTCAACCGAAAATTAAGTCAACACACAGTGAGACAATATATGTACATGTAACAAGCAAAGCAGCGATCAGTTACAGAAGGGAGAGAGATTTGGGGGGGGGGTGCAAAAAGAGAGAATCAGCATCAAACCAACACAATGTCAAAGCGCACAGTTTACACAATTTATCAATAAATAGACTTCCAAAAATTAATAATGGAGAGAAAACAAACCCTTTTCAGTGTATGTTGGCAGTTTTATCCGTTCAATTGATAGCACTTGCTGTCAGCTTTCGTTTTATTTTGCTTAGAAGCACACATCTGTTCATGTCATTTCTTAATTTAAAATAAACAAAGCATATCATATCACTGTGCAGGATAATGTTGGAAGATCGCATACATACAGGTGCATAAAGTGAATATTGCAAAGCAGAATATCTTGTGTCTGGTACAAAAGGATAAGAAACGAAGAAGCAGTTCTGAGGTCAAGCACCAGTTGAAATGTAAAATACTGAACTAATCAAACCACAAACGAAGCAGTGACTGCCGGTGTTTCACACACACACACAGACACGCACACACAAAACTTGAAGAAATGACAAACGTAATACACAATAATAATAGGCAAATGTATTTATATTGCATACTTTAACAGCAAAGCACTATGCAAATATGTCGCATTGCATTCCAAATGGGGTGGGAAAACGGCGAAACGTTTTGTTTTTTTAAAGGACACTAAACTACAGAGAACCCCCCCACCCCCCACCCCCAACTAACTATATTTAGAGACAATCTGAAATAGCGAACGAGCGCTCGTGCAGAATCAACACACAAAGGAGTTAATTAGCGCTTGAAATACGTCGCACAAACACAACAACAAAGACCCGAGTCGCCTACGGTAACTCTCACCTGGCATGCGACTCCTGCCAATAGCTGTGGCTACTGAATATTATGAAGGTACCTAAACTCCACCAGCGTTACATCTTCAAAACATAAACATGCATTGAGAATGTAGCTCTGGCGGAGTTTACGTACCTTGTATTTACTCGCATGCCAGGTGAGAGTTACCGTAGGCGACTCGGGTCTTTGTTGTTGTGTTTGTGTGACGTCTTTCGAGCGCTAATTAACTCCCTTGTGCGTTGATTCTATAGTTAGTAACTTTAAGACTCAATCAGCCACGAAAGGCGAAATACAATTTATCGTGCCACTAATTTCCGATTCACTGTTGTGACACACACCACCAGATGGGACTGTAGTCTGTAATTACTAACAACAGTTTGCATGCTGTGGCAAGATCAAAGCTTCCAAGACAGCGCAAAGCTGTCGGAGTGGTGACAAGCACTGCCAATGCATATTTATATTTTCAGGGAAACAGCTGCACATGCAACGTTCCACCCACCTGTTAGAGAACATCCCAGTTTCATACAAGGGGGCTGGTTGGGGGGGGGGGGGGGGGAGGGGGGTGGAACCCAGCGGTGTAGAATCCAACTGCCAACAGCTGTGAATAATATTATGAAGACACGACTTCATGGAATTTGATATTTACACCCTCGTCAATGCTGGGCATTGACCAACACTACAAACTGGGGCCGGTTCGATATGTTCTGGGTTTACGGTCAGTCCTCTCCTGCTTTAGCTCTGCGCCTGCCACTCTGAATGTGCGAAGCTACCTGCAAGAAAAGCGATGGAAAAGAACGGGAAAGGACAGGTGACAGTCCATCCATGAAACAGTTCAGCCATCTTCAATTCGCGGCAGATGGTGGGATGGGATCGTTCTCAACCAATGAAATTAAACGAAATATTTTGTCCAGTAATGTGTATTGGTTGGGATGGGATCGTACTCAACCAATGAAATTAAACGAAATATTGTGTCCCGTGACGTATATCGGCTGGGACGAGATCGTACTCGACCAATGAAATTAAACGAAATATTGTGTCCCGTGACGTATATCGGGCTGGGACGAGATCGTTCTCAACCAATGAAATTAGACAAGATATTTTTGTCCAATGGCCTCTAACGCAAAATGATCCAGTTGCCTTGAGCCAGTTTTATGAGATCTTCGAAGATTTGGAGTAAGTTACAAATTATTTTGCTGAGACTTTTATTCCACGCTTTTTGCTTTCCTTGTTCGTCGGTTGAATCCTGTTTACGTCGAATACACCTGGAATAGACTGAACAGGAAAACAACGTAGCTCAACCAAAGACAGTTAAGTGGTTTAACTTTTTACTTCATTTTTCATCGTTTTTAACCGTTTAGCTGTTGTTTAAGTGTCGTTTTGTAGCTTGACAAAGGGGATTACCCCGAAAATTTGCTGGTTTTCGTCTCGTCCTAATAAATAGTGTCTTTTGAACCTTTTATGTGTTTGGATCTTGTCGAATATACCTGACCGGCAAAGTATTGCCCACAAGCCGCCTGAGAGGCCACTTATCAAACATCACGATCTTCTTTCTTTCTGCAATATCGTGACAGATTAAAATAAAACTTTCATAGTTTAAACTGGCTTACAAACGACAACTGCTCTGATTGTTAAAACCCACAAAACAATTGTTGCTCATGATCCCCTCAGTGTCATGGTGCATGTTGATGTTTAATATCACAGAGATTTGCTGCCTGGGATCCGATGGAACAGGATTTTCAACAGCGGGGAAATATCTTCAGTTCTCCTTATGAAACGATTGCGATGCCGTACGCTTGAGACTACGGTGAATTATTTGCATTGTTTTCGACTTCATAACACCGATTTCACAATGTACCATTTCACCTTCGTAAGAAGATGTCACATGCTTGACACTCTTTCCATGATGATGGAAATTTATTATTTGGAATAAGACACAAACACGCACAAAAGAGCAAAGAAACAATCTGAAATACAAAGACTGGGTATAAAAAGTGACAATAATTTATGTCATGATTTTTGGAGGGGAAAAGCCAAAAAGCAGCGACTGATAATTAGCATCGTAAATTACCAATTTACATGGTATACTTTCCATCCGTATATGAAACACAAAAATACATCATGACTATACAAACACATCATCAATATGTAAACAAAAGACATTACATAGTTACTTCAATCAAAAACCAGCTAACGTCCTACTCGATCACACACAGCTTCCAAGAGTACCGCACTGCAGCAAATAAACAACTGGTATACCTTACAACGTAGGTCTACATTAAATAGATACAAGATTTTTTGCAACATCTCAAGCCATGCAGACGGTGCACACAGTACAGTTCAACAAGCTGAATACATGTTACAAGAACTGGTTTATATATATATATATACGTTTTTCCCTTCAGGTTTTCAACTGAAAATAATATTTTAAAAATGGGATAACTGTTGGAAAGCTCAATTTGGGGAGATGTTCAAAAGACCAGTACATTAGGTGATATAAAAATAACTGTTCGATAGTCTGGGTTATTTTAATCCACTGAAAATACCAGTGTTTGATTGGTTGTTTAGACAGTGGGACTACGGAAATGATACGTTTTGATTGGTTGTTTTGATCGAGGGCTAGGCAAATGTAACAGTTTTATTGGTCGGTCTGAGGAAAGCACCATATGGGTGTCAGTTTCCAAGACGGTGAAACTGACCAGTCGTACCGACACCGTGGCCAATCGGACAAAATTTGTGGTCACTGAGATGATTCCCAATTAAGCAGTTTCACTCACTGTCACGACCGATTTTGAAGCAGTGCTCACGCTTCAGGTACCATCCCTTTTCTTCTTTTCTTTTTGTGAATCGCGTCAGACGCCTCCGTAGTTAAATCGGGACATCAACAGTGAGACAGAAAGAAAAAGGTTTGTTCGAAAAACTTGCAACATTTTCTTTGCAAACATAACCTTTGGCACTCGGCTATTTTTTGAAACAGTGTTTGTTTACAATGCATTAACATGGTCTTACAACATAACGTGTATACAAGGAGCAACCCACCTAGCTACCATTGTCGACTCAGACATGCGAAAAGACCAATCTGAAAACAGCCCTGAAAACGGAAGAAAAAAAAGTCCAAGTCTCCTTCACAAAAACACTTATTTTATGTACATTTTTTCTTTTTCTGCGTTTTTTTCTTCTTTCTTCCCCATTTCTTTCTTTCTCTAAACACATGCTTTAACATACACAAAACACAAGACTATCGACCATTCGCAATAATATGCCATGATTCCAAATGCAACCGGACTGAAGACAGTAAGTAGCAAGCAGCGGAAGTGACCTAGATCAGACAGGAAGTGGAGCTAACCGAGACAATTAGCTCCGTCCGCACTCGGGGCAGAGGATCTCATCGCCGTTCATGAGGAAGCCACGACCCACCATGCTGGCTGTGCACTTGTAGCACACGAAACACTCACTGTGCCAGTGACGATCCTCGAAAGAGATGAACTTGGTGCCGCCAATACCTAAAGGACAGACCAGAAAGGAGACACTAGTACTGTGTGTCAACGCATCCACTCGCATGGTGTGTGTACGTACGTATGCATAACTACACTGCGGGAATGGGAACACAGAGCTGTGGGAATGGGAACAAAGAGCTGTTGGAACACAGATCTGTGGAAACATGCACAGAGCTGTGGGAATGGGAACACAGAGCTGTGGGAATGGGAACACAGAGCTGTTGGAACACAGATCTGTGGGAACAGGCACAGAGCTGTGGGAACGAGAACACAGAGCTGTGGGAATGGGAACACAGAACTGTGGGAATGGCAACACAAGAGCTGTGGGAACATGCACAGAGCTATGGGAATGAGAACACAGAGCTGTGGGAATGGGAACGCACATCTGTGGGAACATGCACAGAGCTGTGGGACCACAACACAGACACGTTCCCTGTAGCACTTACCCGTGATGGGCTTGGTACAGCGGCAGCATCGCTTAGCGAAGAGCTCCCCGAAGCAGTCGCCGCAGTAGGGCTGCTCGTCCTTGGAGGTGAACTTCTCTCCGGCTAGCTGCTTGTTGCAGTTGGTGCACGTGAAGCACTCGCGGTGCCAGGGTGAGTTCTTGTAGCTGATGCCTCCCTTGTTGATCACCTGCAGGACAGGACACGGTACGGTACAGCGTCAGTGTGGGCTCTTACGATATATCGATATATCTTTATTGCCACGTTGTTAAGTAAAATATACATATACATGGAACGGGGCATGGTGTTCTGAGCATTCATGATGGTATAATCATACTCGTTTCTCTCGCACTGTCAACTAACTGTCTGACCTTTCTGGGGGGAGTCTCCGGTTTGCCTGTTAGTGTGGGGGAGTAAAGGTCTTGGAGTGTGCCTTTTAACAAGAACTGATTCCAGGTGAAGTCTAATCAAGCGATGGCAGAAGAATAGGGTCCAGTATGACAAACGGGTGGACGGACTGAGACATTTCCGTCAGCAATGGGTGCACCACACACACACACGCACGCACGCACGCACGCTCGCACGCACGCTCGCGCACACACACACACACAGCGCGAGATGGGGGGGGGGGGGGGGGACCAAAGTGCTAAGCCAATACTATGTCACCAAAAGACAAATTTTCATTTTAAGTATTTTTTATGAATAAAGTTCTTTTGGATTGAATTGTCAGGCTATATATTCAACAGTCAGTGCAACACACGTCCAATACCCTGTCAATGTATACATTTAACAGTCACTGCTACACGCGTCCAATACCATACCAATGCATACATTTAATAGTCACTGCAACACACGTCCAATACCATGTCAATGTATACATTCAACAGTCACTGCTACGCACGTCCAGTACCATGTCAATGTATACATTTAACAGTCACTACAACACACGTCAAATACAATGTCAATACCATATCAATGTATACATTTAACAGTCATTACAACACGCGTCCAATACCATGTCAAGGTATACATTTAACAGTCATTACTACACAGGTGTAGGATAGCAATCACGAAACTGCGCTGAGGAGTGTAACAATGCCCAACGCTCAAAGATGTCTGGCACTGCCAAGGTCCGTACGACGGCCAACTGTACGCACCCCTGAACACTTGGAGCATTTCTGGGCATAGTTGCTCTCGTAGCAGGGGACGCAGATGACGCGGTCGTCACGTGGGATGAAACTCTTGTTTCCGATTGGCTGGTTGCACTCGGCGCAGATGAAGCACTCATCATGCCACTGCTTCCCCTTGTACTCAAACTTCTTCATTCCTGCACACCGACATTTTATTTTTTGCATGTTCAGTTATCTCCACGTCTTCAATGCCCCCATTCTTTATAAAATGAGGTCACAGCGGGTCACGAGACTGAAAACGAGGCTGGCTTCTTATTGACACGAGATCGTTTTTAATGAGCTAAGGGTCATGAGATCGATGATGAAGCTTGGTTCTGTACTAACATGGGGTCATTCTTAATGAGCTAGGGGTCACGAGATCGAAAGCAAGGCTGGACTGCCATTTAGCACAGATCCAACCATACTCAGTTCGATCTCGTAACTCTCCGTGACCCAGATCAGTAAGAATGACCCCAGGGCAATGCAGAACCCAGCCTCGCTTTCGATCTCGTGACCCCAAGTTCATTAAGAATGACCCCCTGTCAATACAGAACCCAGCCTCGTTTTCGATCTCGTGACCCCTGGTCCATTAAGAATGACCCCATGTCATTACCTGCATTTAAAGCCCATCCTCGTTTTGACCTCGGTTACCTTGGTGACCTCGCTCATGAATTGTCTTAAGAATAGTCCAGGTTAATGAACATTTCATTCAACGCACAAGCAAGCATGTCTAATATGCGAGCGACCGTTTTTTCCCGTCAAGTCACAAATCGCCAACTGCGACTGCCGGAAAGCTGCCTTTCCGTCGGTTGCGGTCTTCAGTTAGCTAGTAACTGGATTTTAACGCGTTGTCAACCACACAGGGTCAACTCAGGGCGATCAAACCCCGCCATAACAAATGCACAGTTCAAAACTCTTCTGGTATGTAAACCCTTTCTCAAGTCAAACGTGCAGAATATGCTATTATCTCCTAGCTGCCAAACAAGAGCCATACAAAAAAGCTAACACTGAAAAAAACATGAAAAAAACACTTTGCAGAATGGCCTGAGGAAACAATGAGACTGGACTATTGGCAGAAAAAGGACAAAACAGAAAGATCAACACGATCCGGTAGAAGAACAAGAGAAGGGGATATGAAAGAGAAATCAAATGACAGCCTTGAGATTCCAGAGAGTTGGAAGACATCTCCATAAAGGAGGAAAGACATCTCCAGAGAGGAAGAAGACATCTCCAGAGAGGAATAAGACATCTTCAGGGAGGAGGAAGACATCTCTAGCCCAGAGGAGGAAGACTTCTCCAGAGAGGAGGAGGAAATCTCCAGAGAGGAGGAAGACATCTCCAGAGAGGAATAAGACAGCTCCTGGGAAGAGGAAGACATCTCTAGCCCAGAGGAGGAAGGCATCTCCAGAGAGGAGGAAGACATCTCCAGGGAGGAGGAAGACCTCTCCAGAGAGGAAGAAGACATCTTCAGAGAGGAGGAAGAAGACATCTCGAGGGAGGAGGAAGACATCTCCAGGAAAAAGGAAGATATCTCTAGCCCAGAGGAAGAAGATATCTCCAGAGAGGAGTAAGACATCTCCAGAGAGGAGTAAGATATCTCCAGAGAGGAGTAAGACATCTCCAGAGAAGAATGACATCTCTAGCTGGGAGGAAGACACCTCCAAAGAGGAACAAGACATCCCCAGAGAGGAAGAAGACATCTTCAGAGAGGAAGAAGACTAGCCGAGAGGAAGAAGACATCTCCAGAGAGGAGTAAGATCTCTCCAGAGAGGAAGAAGACATCTTCAGAGAGGAGGAAGACTAGCCAAGAGGAAGAAGACATCTCTAGAGAGGAAAAAGACTAGCCGAGAGGAAGAAGACATCTCCAGAGAGGAGTAAGACCTCTCCACAGAGGAAGAAGACATGTTCAGAGAGGAAGAAGACTAGCCGAGAGGAAGAAGACATCTCCAGAGAGGAAGAAGACAATCTTCAAAGAGGAAGAAGAAAATCTCCAGAGAGGAAGAAGGCAATTTCCAGGGAGGAAGAAATCAGACATCAGACATCCCTGCCTTCCATCCAAGCTACAAATCCAATCCAACCAGCCAACCAACAAGGCATTAGTGCAGACATTAATGCTCACCTCCGCGGAAGGGGTTTCCGCAGCCGTCGCAGCGCGCGGCGAAACTGTTGTCATAGCAATCGGAGCAGAAGATCTTCTCGTTCTTCGGCGCGAAGGGCTGGTCCACCAGGGACTTCTCGCACTGCGAGCACTTGAAGCAGAACTCGTGCCAGTGCTTGTCCTTGTAGGACAGGTCCTGAAACAGCAACGACAACAACACGGCTTGAAATGAGTGCAACTTTAGGAGAGGACAGCGGGGAAACCGCAACAAAAACATGGTCTCAAACACTTTAAACTGAAAACGAAGGCGGACAACCCGCAAAAACAAAACGGCTTGAAACACTTCAAATTGGAGGGGACAGTATGCAGCCTGCAACAACAGCACGGCTTGAAACACCTGCAACTGTGAGGACAGCGGGGAAACCGCAACAAAAACACCGCTTGAAACGCCTGCAACACACAACACAGATTGTGCACAATCAACACACACACAACACACAGACTGTGTACAATCCACACACACAGACTGTGCACAATCCACACACGCACACAACGCACATACTGTGCACAATCCACACACACACAACACACAGACTGTACACAACCAATATACACAACATAAAGACTGTACATTTTAGCCTCAGAGTCATCTCTTACCATCGGAAGCAGAATGAGTCAAAGGTCCATTCTTCAGCTGAAAGCTGTTTCATACTCATTTCTCTTCTCCCAATGTTTTAGTTAAGTGTGTCCTTCACACCTATCAGTCTGTAACAAAGCGAGTGTGTTTGCGTGCGTGCGTGTTTGTGCGTGCGTGCATGCGTGATGCGTGCATGGCGTACGGTCGTGCGTGTGTGCGTGTGTGTGTGTGTGTGTGTGTGTGTGTGTGTGTGTGTGTGTGACTGTGTGTGTGTGTGTGTGTGTGTGTGTGTGTGTGTGTGTGTGTGTGTGTGTGCGCGCGCGCGCTTAAACCCTGGTTGATGTGTACATTATGTGTTAGTTTTTGTTAAACTGCGGATAACATTCCCCGTCTCAGTGTACATTAGTGTGTGTTATGTTTGTTCAGCACTTTGAGCCGAGGGGTAGGAGCTTTACAAAAATCAATTACTATTATTCTCAAACTGATTTATCTGCTTGAAACACGTCAACATTTTCTGTCAGACATGACAGGAAAATCTACCGCGTAGTTCCTCCATTCTCTATTTTGTGTTTCCTTTAACACAACAACATAATGAAACACTTTTCATCCATTAAACGTGCATATGGAAGGGAGGAAATACTTCAGCACACACACACACACACACACACACACACACACACACACACACACACACACACACACACACACACACACACACCTCCTTCCCAAGCGCACGTGCCAACTAAAAGAACAAAGTCTGCAATTTCTTCACCTGCAACAGCACCTGCTTCAGCAATTTCTCTCAGAGAGTGCCGTCTGCAATCTAATTCCAGCACTTTGCTCGTTATTAGACAGGCAGAGCCTGGAGTGGCTGAACGGGGGGATGGGGGGGGGGATGAAAGGGGTGGAGGAGGGGGGAGGTAAGAAACACAAACTTGGTGAGATGCTGCTATTAAAGACTCTTTTCCAACGGGGAAAATCTTGTCATCTCTTGTCATACGAAGCGGAACGAGTCAGTCATTTACTGAGACCATAAGGTCGACTGAGAAGCTGCTACTACCAAAGACTCTTTTCCGAAGCCGGGGAAAAGCTTTGCTTCTACCAAAGATTGTTTCCCTAAAAAACAAAATTATAAAAAAGAAAAGAAAAAAGTCTTTGCTGCTACTACACCAGGGCACAAAGAACAGAGTACTCCCCCCCCCCCCCCCCCCCCCCCCCATTTTCCTTGACTCCCTATCTCCTGCCACTGCTGTTCTCATTTTCTTTCACCCCAAGAATGTCGTAAAAATGAAATATACCCTTCCCAACATCTGTTTTCACTTCATGGGGGCAATGCGTCTGCGGCCGCCAGCATAAAAAAAAGAAGACAGTGCACAGGGTGTTAGGTTTCACCCCAGTTTGCCCACCCTTTGCATCACCATCAGTGATGAGGACGGGCGGGTGCGTGCGTAGCCTAGCCAGCCAGATTCCTGCACAAAGCCAACACAACACAGCACTTTCCCTTTTCACCATGCAGGGGGCCCCTTCAGCTCAGTCCAGATCGTAATGTAATACAAACAGCCCTGTCGGTGCATAAGAAACTCATTTGCCGTTTTCAACAGTTTTCTCAAGTGCAGGACCCGGAGAACAGAAGCCAGGACGGGAAAGAAGCAGACTGAGGAGTCGATGGTAACCTAATTTCCTGGGAAGCAGACCGGCTCGAAAGATCATCAGATGTTTAGCTGCGATGGAGATCGCCAGAGACCGCGACTCTGATTTCTTCGATAATGTAACGCTTGGAAGCAAGACAACTGATCCGATTTCAGGAAGTTAACTCCTCCACTACCACAGCCTGTACAATTTCCGGGCTGAAAAGTGGCCACATACATGCCTCCAAACAGTATACTCGATGGTGCTATCGTACCAAATCTACTTTCAGTACTGTGCATTTTGATTTGAAATCCTGTCAAGTGCTAAAGAGAAGGGGGCAAAAACGCCTTAATAGTTTCAAATTTGACACTTTTATTGGACTTTTTCCGAGTGACGGCGCGGCAAGCATGGCAGTAAAAGGGTTAATAACGTCCCGTCCTTACATCTATGCCCTCCTCCCTTGCGCCCCCAAAAAAGCATCAAGAGGCGCGAGGGGGGGGGGGGGGGGTCTTAAAAAGAGATTAGCCTACAAAATTAACTACCGCGTGTCAGAGAAAATCACACCGTGACCCCCTCCACCCTGTCCACCTGGACGAGGTTGAAAAAGTGGGCTGACCATGCAGTCCGGCCCAAGAACGTTTTGCCCAGAAGAACGCCAGCAGAAGTCTCATGTTCGCGTTTCTCTAAGCCAATAATGAACCAGCTGAAAGCTAAGGGACCCACTTTCTTTCATCATTTGTTTGTTCATCAACTGTCTACCCTGGAAACGTGCACACGTTTTTTAAGGTCCCATTGAAACAAGCCTTCTTTTTGACCCCCTTCGTCTAACATCAAGTTTTTTGTTTTGTTTTTGTTTCCTGAAACAATCGGCCTGCCATGCTTTACCTCTCGTGTGGCTATCTTCCTCTGCTTCCCGCTGGGATGAATAAAGTATATTATTATCCTGGTGTGACAGTGTAGCGATAGGTATATAATCTCCCTCTTTCCTCTACGTCTACCCCCACCTCCAGACGCCCGTCCTTAACAAGCCTGATGTATGCACGCACGCAGGCACGCACGAATGCACGCACGCACACACACACACACACACACACACACACACACACACACGCTCGCGCACACACACACACACACACACACACACACACGCTCGCACACACATACACACACACACACACACACACACACACACACACACACAACACACACACACAAAACACGCACGCACACTCACTCCACTCACACACCACACACACACACACACACACACACACACACACACACACACACACACACACACACACACACACACACACACACACACACGACGAAAGAAGAAAAAAAGCGTTGCCCACACTTGTAGTCCGGCCCGATGGGCTTGCCGCACTCCTCACAGTTGTGGGCGAAGAGCTGCTGGTAGCAAGGCACGCAGTGAGGGTGCTCCTCCCGCATGATGTAGCGACACGCGATCAGCTTCTTGTCCGCAGTTCCAGCAGGCCAGGTGCTCCTTGTGGTAGCTCTTCCTCCATCGCCTTCGTGTACTCCCCGGAGAAGATCAACTGCACAGCACACACAACATCGCTTGGTCAGTTAATGGAATGTCCATAAAAGATTCAATCAGCTACATGACACGACAGTTACAGCAACCACTTCAATGTTAGCTTCGGGAGATGCTGAATACAGCAACTGCCAATGTGGGAGATGCTGAACACAGTATCTGCCAATTTGGGAGATGCTGAGAGATGCTGAATACACGGTATCTACCAATTGGGAGACGCCGAATACTGAATACAGCATCTGCCAACCTGGGAGATGATGTATACACGGTATCTGCCAATTTGAGAGATGCTAAATACACGGCGTCTACCAGTTTGGCAGATGCTGAATACAGCATCTGCCAATTTGGTAGATGCTGAATACACGGCATCTGCCAATTTGGGGAGATGCCGAATACATCATCTCCCAAAGCTAACACGGAAGTGTCCAAGTTAATACAGCATCCCAAGACGATCGCCAGCACCTCAGAGAAACGTCGATAACGTGAGAGCGGGTCTGCCAAATATGTAGGCTATTTGAAAGCAAACGTCTAGTACACTGCCCGATCGCCATGACTCACAGGGGAAAAAAAAAAGTTCCTTAACATGGGACCTTAAGAGCGTGTCTGTTCAGCGTGTAAAATGAGGAAACCGTGAAGAAGACGATGATGAAGTGTTGCTTTACGTCCACAGAAACCGTAGGTTTATGGGGACGGGAGCCCAGGACGGCCACCTCGACTTTCACACAGCTCCTGAGCTCTGAACCCCCCATGAAGAAACCATGCACGTCCTTTTTATACTGTACGCCTTGGAATCATCTTCCGACACAATTGCGCATGCGCCTCCCCCCCCCCCCACCCCTACCCCCACTGCAAGCAACCACTGCCAGTATATCGTTCAAAGGCGGAAGTGGGGACCTGCCCAAAGACCCAAGAATTACACGTCAAATTTTAAACCCCTTGTTCCACATGGGAGTAGTCGCATGGTCGCTGCTTAAATCCGGTTTGCTCACTGGTCTGCTCAAAGCGAATTGTGAGCTACCTCCTGTATAGCACACCACTGGTATCGTAGGCGCGTAGGTGAATTTCGCCAGAAAGCTTTAAAAGTACTCTGTTGTAAATATCATTGCATCACTGTAAATACCACTATATCACTGTAAATAACACATCATTGTAAATACCACTACATCGCTGTAAATACCAGTACATCAGTACAAATACCACTTATTACATCATTTTAAATATATAGCTACATATTAGAGTTACCAGTACACAATAATGTCCTATACTAGTACTCGGACCGACTTGGTTTTATAGTCAGGCCGATGTGTAGTGATGATGTCACGTCACTGGTGCCTCAAATTATTACAAACCATGGGGGGGGGGGGAGGCAAAGCATACACTTCCAACATGCAACTGCTTCTAGTATGGCAGCAATTTGTTTTCAATACTGCCAGCTTTTCCGTCCCATATTACATCTCAATTAACCCAGCCGAATTTGTTTTTGCGTGAGACCTCTTTTATTACGTTGCGAGACTGTTGGGTAATAATTTTCGGTTTCATGAATACAATTTACTCGAGAAGCGAAGTAGTCAATATGTGTACTGAATTTTTCTTCAGCCCATCTTTATTCCTCATTTGGCTCTGTCTGTCTGTCTGTGTCTGTATTTCTCTCTGTCCGTTCTACGATCCCCCCAATCGGCAGATCTTTATTCTCCTTGTTCTTTCCCTCTGTCTCTCGCTCTAAATCGGTGTTGTTCCTTTCTCTTCGTATTCGGGCTGCCTTCCGTGCTGAAACGGACTCTGTTTTATATGACGTTCTATGACATTACATCCTCTCTCTCTCTCTCTGTTTTATATGACATTACATCCTCTCTCTCTCTCTCTCTCTCTCATCTCTCTCTCTCTCTCTCACTCTCTCTCTCTCTCCTCTCTCTCTCTGTTTTATGACATTACATCCTCTCTCTCTCTCTCCCCCTCCTCTCTCTCTCTCTCTCTCTCTCTCTCTCTCTCTCTCTCTCTCTCTCTCTCTCTCTCTCGAGCGCGCGCGCTCGCTCGCTTACTCTCTCGTTCCAAGTTTTTGTCTTTCATCTTGTATTCAAAACTATGGTCGCATTCCCCACAGAGGCGAGGACTGGATGCAAAATCTACTCCTCCATTCTCGTAAAATCAATTTTATTCATTTATTCTCTGTGTATGGTCATGCTTTTTATCTTCTTTTACTCTTTTTGTTCGATTTGGTCTTCTTTTTCTAACCGCTGCTTGGTGGTCTCTGTTGTGTATCTTTGTTGGACTACATGTGCCGTGTGATTTACAAAGAGAGAGAGAGAGAGAGAGAGAGGAGAGAGAGAGAAGAGAGAGAGAGAGAAGAGAGAGAGAGAGAGAGAGAGAGAGACGAGAGAGCAGAGAGGACAGAGAGAGAGAAAGACAGAGAGAGAACAGGAAGAAGATGTGTTGATGCGGGATCGTGGGACGAACACACACACACACACACACACACACACACACACACACACACACACACACACACACACACACACACGCGCGCGCGCGCGCGCAGCCGCGCTAAGCACATTAAAAACTTTCATTATTACTGTTACAGTTTTTATATCATAATTTCCAGTTATATGAGTATCAGTCTGACGACAGCCTGAGTCGTAACAATAGCATCTCAGCTTTTCTGGTTTTGACAAAGTGTTGCTGAAGAGTTCCCACAGCCTCTTCGGAACCGCTCAGCTTCGGCCTCTTCGGCCTCGGCCGGAAAGGGCCTCGCCTCCGGCGACGCGGAGTCTGTAGCACGTGGCAAGGCCTGATCGTGGCCGCCTTTGCAATGTAGGTGCCGAGCCCTTCTCAAGGTGCTCACTTGTCTTTGCGATACTGCCCTTCGTTCCCCGGGGCCACAGAAAAGGGCCCGTTTCTTTCCGTCTCAGTCTCTACCGTCTGCCAAGGCTCTTCCACTCTTTTCTGTAGCCACCGTCAGCTTGGACCCGATGAGGTGCATCTTCAGGAGCCTGTGTCTTCTGTAGAACGTCCGCTCAGTGTCACGAGAGGACACGGGAAAGGCAACAGTGTCATGAGAGGCCTCAGAGGCCGCGGCAAAGGCAGTAATGTCATGAGAGGCCTCAGAGGCCGCGGGAAAGGGCAACAGTGTCACGAGAGGCCTCAGAAGCCGCGGGAAGGGACCCATCCCCTTCCGTGTCCGTCTCTACCGCCTGCCAAGGCTCTTCCACTCTTTCTGTAGCCGCCCTTCAGGATGTACCCGATGAGGTGCTTCTTCAGGAGCCCTCTGTCTTCTGTGGATGTGGAACGTCTGCTCGGTGTCACCAGACGCCTCAGAAGCCACCGGGAAGGCAAGAGAGTCATGAGAAGCCTCAGAGGCCACAGAAAAGGCAACATTCTCTTCGGTCTGACACCCAACCGTGTGGAACGTCAGCTCTTCTCTTCCCACCCAACTCCGCGTTCGGTTTGTGCGTGAAGACGTTCTCCTCCAGAGGACTGCTTTGTCTGTGGAATTTCCCGCTCGGTGTTGAAGGCTTCCGGGAAAAGCTCTTTGTAGAGGGCCGACATCTTGGCTGCCACCTTCATGAAATGGCGTTGGAAAGCAGCACTTCACTCT
>OY757544.1:13025632-13030632 GCA_963584105.1 Alviniconcha strummeri
GCCACCTGCGGCCCGTTTCAGTGACAAAGCTCCGGATCTCTGCAAAATGACTGATGCCGGCTTTGGCAGCCGCATACCCTTCCATTCTTCTTTCATGGTGCTTTACGATCACACAAACCATAGAGCTTATCAGGGACGCGCCAATGGAGGTGAAATAAGTAAGTAGCCTAAACATGGTGCTTAACGTCCACAGAAACCATACGGCTTATTAGGGACGGGGAGAATGGGGAGCCCGCAGGGGATATGGAGGTCAGTGGATGAAGAGGGAGATTATATACCTATCGCTACTCTCTCACCACTGTCAGAATGACTCCTGCATTAAGCGTTTTGCCTTCCCACACAGTGTTGAAAGTTAAGCTAGAATAGCTTGGGCTGGCAAAGACCAGAGAAAACTTTTAGCCTTAGTAAATCTGATAACTATATCATATCAAGATGGGCGGCAGCGATGAGAGCCATTTTAATGTTTCATTAGTTGTGAGGGACAGTCTTCACACTGACCACAGCTTATGGTGAGAAAGGAGAGCCGAAGCGGATTCGAACCGAGGTCCCATTGCTTAATTACCAGCCTAAGTGCATCTACTGGCCTTCATGTTGCCCCCCAACTCCCTCCCCAGCTCCCAGTGGTTGTTTTCAAGGGACGTCACTAAGAACGGGAAGTTGTCCGACGGCCATTTTGCTTCCCTCCTGAAGCGGAAGTAACGGTGACAGAAGCGTGCTGTAGCAACCACAGACTGCCCGTTCAGTTGTGCAGCAGTTAGCTAATCAAATTAGGCGTGGAGCAACAGACCAGGGGGCCGATGTAACACACTGGCACTCTGCGTAAAACTGCTCTGTGTGTGTTTTGTGTCTGTGTGTGTGCGCGCGCGTGCGTGTGAGCAGTCTCTCTACGGCTTTGTGCGTGTCTCCTGTTATTCTTCTCTGCTGCGTGTTAGTGTACACCGATGGAGGGGTGTGTGTGTGTGTGTGTGTGTGTGTGTGTGTGGTGTGTGTGTGTGTGTGTGTGTGTGCGTGCGTGCGTGCGTGCGCGCGCGCGCGTGCATGTATGCCTGCATATGTGTGTGTGCGTGCGTGCGGCGCACGTGTTGTGTGTGTGTGTGTGTGTGTGTGTGGTGTGTGTGTGTGTGTGTGTGTGTGTGTGTGTAAGTGTACGTGTGTGGGTGTGGGTGTGGGTGGGTGTGGGTATTTGACATCTTAAGTTACAACCAACTGGCGTTTTACCGCGACATTAAAACCATAGGTTAAGTGCTACAAATTTACAACAGGCCCTAAACTTCGTCAAGACTTTCTCTGTTCTGCTTCAGTAAGACTTTAAGTGAAGTACGTTGTAACTCTTTTTCTTACTGATCATTCACTGGAAAACCTCGAACTAAAGGACATGCCTCGTCTATGAACAAGCCAAACGAAGTATACTTACACGAATGCAGATATAGCTTTGAAGAAAGTATACAGCCTACAACGCCAAACGCAGCCTCGCTTTCACTTTTCCGCAGCAAACAAGGACCGAGAAAGACTGACAATGACTAAGTACCACCAACCAGTACTGACCGCGACAGATCACGTGACGTGTAATAATAAAGGGCAATGTATCTGTATGGAAATAAGTGCGCATGTGTCTCGATGTAGCCTATACATAATTCATGTACAGCATCCAAACACATGAAAGGTTCAAAATAACGCTGTTCATTAGAACAAGACGCAACATGCAAATTTTGGGGCTTTAAAAAAAATTAAAGCTACAAAATTACCCTTAAAACAACAATTAAACGGCGAAAAACGATGAAAAAACTAGATGGAGAGCTAATCACTTTTCCTTTTGGGGGGTGAACTATATCAGGTGCTTTGAAAAATGTTGGCATGAAAATGACGTGTAATAGGTGTGATGTAATAGATATTACATGACGTAAAACTCAATGGCACAGAAGAGTTTCATATTTTTCTGTGTACAATGCTATTTTCCGTGAAGATCAGGTTGAACGACCTGAGTCACCATGTACCAGTAATGTCAGTCACGCCTCTCTCTCTCTCTCTCTCTCTCTCTCTCTCTCTCTCTCATCTCTCTCTCTCTCTCTCTCTCTCTCTCTCCAAACGTTGAGTGCACTCTTGACTTCTTTCAGTGTCAGTCCCACGCAAGTGCTTGAGCGTGCGGCTTTGGAGTGCCCATGCATGCAATGGAGGAGGCGTGAGTGACGTTCACAAGCCACAACCTTCACTGACCTGGGACTCGCTACCTGCTTCGTCACCTACAAGAACCCCTAAGTTGCAGCGAGTGTTTGCAGCAGAAGGTTATCAGCTTACGTGTCCACTCACAGACGGCAGACACGATAACACCACCCCATTAACTCCGCACACGGAAGGCAAGCGCTTCGTTACAAGGCCGGAAAGTAAAAAGGAATGAGTCAGGCAAACAAGATAATGGTGCTTTGGTGTTACACTTAACTGATCTACTCCTCGTCTCTCACTGTGGCTGTAGTTTGTCGGCCTAAGTGCGCTCATCAGCGGAACATTTGCACGGGAAGTTGATATGCCACGTTCCTCTCGGAAAGGAATGACGTGCGACACTACATGACGTGCAACACAGTCATACGTCCCCAGCCTACTACACCACAATACAGCCAAAGGATGCACTACCAAGGCTACGACACTATGTTCAGTCCGGTCAAGGCTGCACTACCAAGGCTACGGCACTATGTTCAGTCCGGTCAAGCTGCACTACCAAAGCTACGACACTATGTTCAGTCCGGTCAAGGCTGCACTACCAAGGCTACGACACTATATTCAGTCTGGTCAAGGCTGCACTACCGAAGCTACGACACTATTCAGTCTACCAACGCTGCAAGACCAAAGCTACGACACTTCCAAGACTAAGACTACACCGAAGAATGACAGCACTACAAAAGCTACGACACCATCCAGTCCGAGACTTTACAACGAAAGCTGCACTGCCAAAACTACAACACTACTACACAGCAGTATAGTGTCCCAGATACTACAGCAGTGTAGTGTCCCGGATACTCAGTGCAGCAGTGTAGTGTCCCAGATACTACAGCAGCGTAGTATCCCGATACTACAGCAGTGTAGTGTCCCGATACTACAGCAGTGTAGTGTCCCAGATACTACTACCATGTGGTGTCCCAGATACTACAGCAGTGTAGTGTCAGGCAGAGGTGTAGTGTCCCAGATACTACAGCAGTGTGGTGTCCGAGATACTACAGCGGTGGAGTGTCCCAGATACTCCAGCAGTGTAGTAGTGTCCCAGATACTACAGCAGTGTGGTGTCCCAGATACTACAGCGGTGTACTGTCCCAGATATTATAGCGGTGTAGTGTCCCAGATGCTACAGCAGTGTAGCGTCAAAGACCTTTTTCCAGAAGGGGAAAATCTTTGGCAGTGTCTCTACAGTCAGGCACACGGCTGGTTAAGCTGATCGCACACTCCATCCAAGCCCGCCTCGCTTTCCGGCACCGTGTCCTCACAACCTCCTCAGAGCGAGAAAGGACGCCGTAAACGGACGCTCGGAGTCTCGGCCGATCGTGCACCCCGAAGCCGATCCACTTACTGCAGGAGTAATCGACCCGCGATAAGTGCAAACGGAGAGACTGACAAAGCTCGGCGAAAGCCGAGGAATCCAGACATCTACACCTCCGACCCCGACCCCGTGGAAGGGCTCAGTGAGATGTGAAGCCACACAGTTATTGCTGGCTCTGCCGCCTACACAAACCGACAGGCAGCGATCAGCGGGGATCATCTTCAGACAGGTCTGCTGGGGCCATCGCGGCAACGGCGGGATGATTTACTGACGAGGGGCGCTGTCAGGGCGCGGTGTTGGCGTGCAGGTAAGAGGAAAAGAATGCCGCCGCCACCGCTGCTGCAGCAGCAAGCAAGCAGGGAAGGTAGGAAGGAAGGAAGCTAGGTCTCTCAAGGACCCGAAGCGAGTGATGCCGCCAGGTATGCAGCAGTCTCTCCGCTGCCGCTGCCGGACTGACGGAGGAGAGAAACGCATGCATCAGCGGCTCATGACTGCATGCACGAGTCTTCACTGAGTGCGGCTCTCCATCTGGCGAAGTGATGTCAGCGGACGAAGAGCGTCAGTCCGCGCGGCGTACTGCGTCACGGAGGGCAGGCCGGTAGTCGGTGATGCCACAGTGGTGCTGTGTGACTTAGGCCCCCATTACTGTAGCCATGGCTGCTCAGTATCTCAGCTGGTTAGCGCCGCTTAAGTACCGCTCGTAACTTAGGCCCTATCGCTGTAACCACGGCCGCTACCTCAATTGGTTAGCGCCGCTTAAGTATACCGCTGTGACTTAATTTGGCTCTATCACCGTTGTAGGACCGCTTAAGTACTGCTTGTGTTTTAAGCCCTATCTCTGTAGCTACGACCTCAGTTGGTTAGCGTGTGACTTAGGCCCTATCACTGTAGTCACGACCTCAGTTGGTTAGCGTGTGACTTAGGCCCTATCACTGTAGTCACGACCTCAGTTGGTTAGCGTGTGACTTAGGCCCTATCACTGTAGTCACGACCTCAGTTGGTTAGCGTGTGACTTAGGCCCTATCACTGTAGTCACGACCTCAGTTGGTTAGCGTGTGACTTAGGCCCTATCACTGTAGTCACGACCTCAGTTGGTTAGCGTGTGACTTAGGCCCTATCACTGTAGTCACGACCTCAGTTGGTTAGCGTGTGACTTAGGCCCTATCACTGTAGCCATGGCCTCAATTGGTTAGCGTGTGACTTAGGCCCTATCACTGTAGTCACGACCTCAGTTGGTTAGCGTGTGACTTAGGCCCTATCACTGTAGCCACGGCCTCAATTGGTTAGCGTGTGACTTAGGCCCTATAACTGTAGCCACGGCCTCAGTTGGTTAGCGTGTGACTTAGGCCCTATCACTGTAGCCACGGCCTCAACTGGTTAGCGTGTGACTTAGGCTCTACCACTGTAGCCACGGAGTTTGGCGAGGACTGTGATTCACTGGGATGTACCTCCGTTGGAGTTTATGTACCTTGTA
>OY757544.1:13035632-13053249 GCA_963584105.1 Alviniconcha strummeri
ACACACTACTCACGCTGACACAAGCACAGCACAGCACACACACACACACACACACACACACACACACACACACACACACACACACACACACACACTGTGACACGGCACGCACACACACGCACGCGCGCGCACTCACGCAGACACACACACACACACACACACACTAACACACACACACACACACTGACACGCACACACACACACATACAAATGACACGCACGAACTCACGCACACACGCACGCACGCATGCACGCAAGCACACACCGTGGCACGAACACACGCAGACACGGACACACACACACACACACACACACACACACACACACACACACTTGGCTACATACGCACACTTTGCCGGATACACACACACACACACACACACACTTGGCTACATACGCACACTTTGCCGGATACACACACACACACACACACACACACACACACACACACACACACACACACACACAGAGTATGTATCCATCAGCTGTTCATGATTCATCAACCCTGACTAACTTCCGGGAATTAATTAGCGCTAGAATACGTAACACAAAAGTACAACAACAAAGAGCTGACTTGCATACATGATTCAGTTAATATGCTTGTAACATTAAGCTCGGTACAGGTTTCACCCAGTCGAATCAAACTGTGTGCTGCAGCTCTTGTAGTGATACTGTCGTTCAGGCTTACACCTACTTGAAACAGCACACAGCCTAACTGAAGTGGCTCGCACAGCTGCCTGTCTGTGTGTAAACAAATCAGAATCACCGCCGCGTGTTGCTGGTCTGCCGCGGGTCGGCAACAGCTTTCCGCGCGGTCGTCGACGCAGTAAAATATTCACCACAGAGAACTGTGATCAATCAAGGCGAAGTTGAGGCAATATCCACTTTTGGCCCCGTCGGTTCGCTGTCCTCAAATGGTTTGAGCATGCGTGTGCTAGTGTAGCTTAAATTACAATTGTGTATAGCACTGGCATAGAACGGAGTGAACTGATATGCTGATATGCCAGCGTAGTGCATACTTCAGGTTCATTCCGTCCACAAACACACACACACACACACACACACACACACACACACACACACACACACACACACACACACACACTCATATACCATTTGAGGACCGCGAACCGACGGGGCTAAAAGTGGACACTGCCCCCAAAAAGGACATTCAGTCGGTCCTGCCAAGTTTGCGGCTTTTGGAAAACTGGTCTCCTGGGGCAGTTACCACTGAGTCTTGCAGTTACTTTGCTGATTTACATATGATTCAGCCACTGGCAGTCTCAGCGGTAACTCCCACTGAACTAACTGCCTTAACTGCCGTTTAGACACGAAACCGCTTTTTGTGTTCACTACATCGGGTCTACTGCCTTGATGGTGTACTCTTGTATGTGCTTTTTCTCCAAACTGGAGCACATAGCCCATTACAAAGAAAAGAACAAAACATAGTTAAAACAAATTTCCGCGACTACGCGCGCTCGCGCGTGCACGTACACACGCAGGCGGCACGCTCTCTCTCTCTCTCTCTCTCTCTCTCTCTCTCTCTCTCTCTCTCTCTCTCTCTCTCTCTCTCTCTCGCTCTCTCTCTCTCTCTCTCTCTCTCGCACATGCCACACACACACACACACACACACACACACACACACACACACACACACACACTGAGTCAACAGGACAGCGCTTAGAGGTGAGATTTGACAGATGATTTATGAAAGATGTGAGTGTGTTTGATAACCTCAGTGACAAGGGCGACTGTTCAAAACAGACGGTGCAGCACAAGAAAAAGATATCTGACCGGGCGAGTGCGTGCTCACAGAGGGACGACAGACTGAGAATGGAAGTATCAGAAGAAGAGTGTAGCTGGTGGGTTGGTTTGTAAACTGTCAGGAGTTCAGTCAAGTAGACGGGAGCTGTCCAATTCA
The DNA here is from genome assembly GCA_963584105.1 of Alviniconcha strummeri. Lineage (NCBI taxonomy): Eukaryota > Metazoa > Mollusca > Gastropoda > Provannidae > Alviniconcha > Alviniconcha strummeri. The sequence goes on from OY757544.1 coordinate 13,037,555, forward strand.
GAGGCAGTTGTAGCACAGAGAAGCGAGTTTGTAATGTATCTGTGAATCAATGGGCAGCCAACGGAGAGAAGCAAGATAAGAAGTGATATGCCGGGTCAGTTTCTCTGTCACTCAGCCATAGCTTGAGTCACACCCGCTTCTCACTCAGCCACAGCGTGGTCTCACACCCACTTCTCACTCAGCCATAGCGTGGTCTCACACCCGCTTCTCACTCAGCCACAGCGTGGTCTCACACCCGCTTCTCACTCAGCCATAGCTTGGTCTCACACCCGCTTCTCACTCAGCCATAGCTCGGTCTCACACCCGCTTCTCACTCAGCCATAGCTCGGTCTCACACCAGCTTATTACTACTCAGGCATACCTTGGTCTCACACCCGCTTCTCACTCAGCCATAGCTCGGTCTCACACCAGCTTATTACTACTCAGGCATACCTTGGTCTCACACCCGCTTCTCACTCAGCCATAGCTCGGTCTCACACCAGCTTCTCAGCAATAGCTCGGTCTCACACCAGCTTCTCAGCAATAGCTCAGTCTCACACCAGCTTCTCAGCAATAGCTCGGTCTCACACCAGCTTCTCAGCAATAGCTCGGTCTTACACCAGCTTCTCAGCAATAGCTTGGTCTCACACCCGCTTCTCAGTCCGATCTCGTTTCTCTGTTATAGACTGGTCTTACACCAGGTTCTCAATGATAGGTTGGTCTCACACCTCAGTGTTTCTTAGTCCTATCTTGGTCTCACATCAGTTTCTCAGTCATAGTTTGGTCTCACACTCGGTTCTCAGTCATAGTTTGGTCTAACACCCGTTTCTCAGTCATATCTCGGTCTCACACCCGATTCCAAGTAACAGGTTGGTCTCACACCCGGTTCCAAGTAATAGTTTGGTCTCACACCCGGTTCTCAGTCATAGTTTGGTTTCACACCCGGTTCTCATGATAGGTTGATCACACACGCGTTGCTCAGTCCCCTCTCGGTCTCACACCCGTTGCTCAGTCACAGCTTAGCCTCACACCCGTTTCTCAGTCATACCTCGGTCTCACCCGTTTTATCATCGATACTGAGAGTGAGATATGTCATGCGTTATTAAATTAGGTTGTATGTAGTTGTAATGTTTCGTGAACAGCGCTTTGAGCCTCACACATCTAGCATAGTGAGATTCAGAGCATTAGAAAGGCATTTATTATTATTATTATTATTATCTCGATCTCACAAAGAGACCAAAACCTGGGCGAAAAGCCTCCTTCAGTCCAGCCGGGAGAACTGATTTATGAACTCCATTACGTGGTAGACGTCACGGTCATCAGCGGTGTCCTGGCGCGGCAAAAACATGGAGGAGAATAGGATTGTGATGTACACACAGTGTATGTCTGTGTGTAGGCCTTTTACATTACGCTACGCATGCTACGGCCGCAGGAACAATCACTTCACATCACAAGCCCACAGTTTCATCCTCAGGAAACGTGTTATGGTGTAGCTATGTGGCCTGGAACAGGCGCAGATCTGTGGGCAACTGGGGCCGAACTGGCCGGTAGGTTGGGGCGTGGGACAGGACAGGGCGGCCGGTGTCGGGACAGGCCACCACGTCGGTAGGCGAGGATGGGACAGGATTGACAGGCCGGCAGGTGTGGGTTGGGACAGGCTGGTGGATGGGAACCAGGACGGCTTCACCAGAAAAACAAGAGACAGACAGACAGACAAAGGACAGAGACAGAGAGAGAAAGAAGACAGAAAGACATACAGAGACAGACAGACAGAGACAGAGGGACAGAGGCAGACAGAGACAAAGAGAGAGAGAGGGAGAGACAGACTGACAGACAGAGACCGACCGACAGAGACAGAAAGAGAAGTGTTCCTCTCAGGGAGGCACGGTCAGGGTCAAGTGGCCCCATTACTCAGCCCACAAAGGACCCCGTTGACAAAGAAGGCCAGGACACCCGTCCCTAATAAGCCGTACAGTTTCTGTGGACGCTAAGCACCGTGTTTCCGGAAGGCGAGGACACGATTGGAGCCGACCCACTGTCACTCAGCCCTCTGTCCTCACTGTGTCCTGCTCAGGAAGCCAGCCTGGCGCCGGCTCCAACATTCACACTTACACTTACACCTCTTACATCACCATCGCTGACTGAAGCAGCTTCCGCCACTGAGAGTCATCCGACCCCAGTCAGAAAGCTGTTGCAGCATGCAGCCACAGAGGCACAGAAGAAGAGGAGGGAGTGGAAGAAAGAAAAAAAGCGTCCCCATCAGTTGTATCAGCTTGTCTCTGAGATTTGGTAGTGAATACATTGCAGGCAGACAATTTTGCACTGTGACTGCTCGGATTCAACAGTCACACACGGATTCAGCAGTCAGACTGAGGTGGACATCACACAGACCGACTGACACAAAACACAGGCAGACAGGCATAAAGACAGACAATTTGACAGACGCTGCAGGCAGGCAGGCATAACACTAATGATGCAGGCAGACAGACAATTTGACAGACGCGGCAGGCAGGCAGCCAGCGATACACGTACTATCACGGACGGACGGACACACATGAGACAGACAGACAGAGGGACAGACAGACACCAGCGATACACGTACTGTCACGGCTGGCGGACATACATGAGGCAGACATGAAAAAACGGTGCATACGGACGGATGACACAGACCGACACCCAGTCAGTGACAGACACACACACGAGTACGCCAAAGACAGACAGAGACGGACAAGACTGCTGCAGACAGGTGAGCTCTGAGACGGACACGCAAACCTGCTGACACTGAGTAGCACAGTCCAGGTCAGAACACAGACCCGACTAATAAGTAGCACAGTCAAGGTCAGCATCAGGTCAGAACACAGACCCGTCTAATAAGTAGCACAGTAAAGGTCAGCATCAGGTCAGAACGCAGACCCGACTAATATGTAGCACAGTCCAGGTCAGCATCAGGTCAGAACACAGACCCGACTAATAAGTAGCACAGTCAAGGTCAGCATCAGGTCAGAACGGATGTCTACCCGGCCAAGAAGTAGCACAGTCAAGGTCAGCATCCAGTCAGAACACAGATCCGGCTAATACTGATGTACCACAGTCCAGGTCAGCATCAGGTCAGAAAGTAGACCCGGCTAATAATAGCACAGTCCAGGTCAGCATCAGGTCTGAATAGAGACCCGGCTAAAAATAGCACAGTCAAGGTCAGCATCAGGTCTGAAAATAGACCCGGCTAATAATAGCACGGTCAAGGTCAGCATCAGGTCAGAACATAGACCCATAAGCTCAATGCTCACATCGAACAACTTCTACAATGACGTGGACAACATCAACGATGCCGATGGACAACTTCTGCAATGACGGACAACTTCTACAATGATGGGTACTGACCTGGCGACTTCCGTTTCAAACTGGTACATAAAAACTAATGTGATTCTCCCTGCGGTGACCCGGCACGATTCACTGGACGCTAAAACCCAAGAGCCGCTGAACTAACCTAGCCAACAAGTGAAAACAAAAGAACTGACTCTGTCGAGCGCCTGTGGCTTGAGACGCTATAACCTAACGGTGGCTAGCACATAGTTAACTGTAGCGGCTCTGGTGAAGGGCCACGTTACGGCTCCAACTAACCTAGCCTAAAAGTGAAACCAAAAGAACGGACTCTGTCGAGCGCCTGTGGCTTGAGACGCTATAACCTAACGGTGGCTAGCACACAGCAACTGTAGCGGCTCTGGTGAAGGGCCACGTTAGGGCTCCTACGCACCCATCGAGGGGCGGTTGGGGCGAGGTCAGGCCAAGTGTTGTGTACACTCATCGGGCGATATCTGTCAGCTTGTTTACCCGGGGTGAGATACCACCCTCGCCTGGAGTACCCGCTTGACTTTTTACGGCCCACAGTGAGTGAAGGAGGCGCACGCGGCCTGGAGGTATAGTGTGTCGGTGTAAATCGAAGCGCAGAGAAACAGTTACACTGACTACGTCAATGCTGATGCGGTACTGGCAGGCAAACTCTGTGATGTGATTGACGTCAATGTCGCACGGGCGCACGTGCACACGCATTGCACGCAAGTGCACACGCATTAACACAGGCACGCACGCACAGACGGGCGCGCGCGCGCGCACACACACACACACACACACACACACACACACACACACACACACACACACACAATGACATGCACAGACGCGCGCGGGGGCGGCGGGGCGCGCGCACAACACACACACACACTCACACACACTAGTCGCGCGCGCGCGCACACACACACATATAAACTTTCATGCTCCCCCCCCCCACACACACACACACACACCAGTGGTATACAGATTTGATTCATCCACACAAAACACTGATACGACCAGTCTCACTGACAACCTCAGTGGGTCGGCATGAGACATATAGTCAGAAAAGGGAAACAAGTGTCTCTGACTAAATCCACCACCAAGAAGCAATGTGAACTCTGTTGCGTCTTCTTCTTCTGTCTTTCACTTCACGTAGAGACAGCGAGAGGATTAATAGGGTGAACGCGTTAACGTCTACACTGAATAGCCAGCCTCACACTGAGTCAAACCAAGCAGCCAGGAGGCTATATATATACACATCTTTTATAGCCACTCAGACCGGCAAACGCGGCCCACAGATCATGAGACCGCCCGACAATCAAACTGACCACGGGGCAAGTAGCAGAGTAGTGATCATACCAGCCGGACACGGGGCAAGCAGCAGAGTTAATTATCATACCAGCCGTACTCCTAGCCTCACTTTCCGGCAACCTTTCCTTTGTAGGAAGGATGTCGTAAACCAGTGCTTGGAGTTTCTCTTTCTAGCACAGTGGTACCAGCAAAGATTCTTTATCCGTCCGGGAAATCTTTGGTACCAGTCACTGAGTCAGTGGCACCAGCTAGCTGGCAGACCTTTAATGACCATTCCGGTCACGGACAGTCGGACGCTGGGCAGTTAGGGTCCGTGCAAGGGGAAGGCAGCTAACTGCTGTGCTGAGGGTAAATCTCCAAAGCTGTGAGAAGTGACGAGTGAGAAGTGACGAGTTGCTTCCCTTACCTTCCCCGATTTCTCTCCTGGAATCGGCGACAGCACAGAAAGATCGATTTCTGTCTCTGTGCTTGCGTGCAGTTGTGTGCCATTTGTTTCGTGTGTGTGTGTGTGTGTGTGTGTGTGTGTGTGTGTGTGTGTGTGTGTGTGTGTGTGTGTGTGTGTGTGTAAGTGCGTGCGTACGTGTGTGTGGGTGTGCTAGCGTGCAGTTGTGTGCCACTGGTTTCGTGTGTGTGTGTGTGTGTGTGTGTGTGTGTGTGTGTGTGTGTGTGTGTGTGTGTGTGTGTGTGTGTGTGAGTGAGTGAGTGAGTAAGTGTGGGTGGCTGGGTGCGTGCATGTTTGTGCGTGCGTGCGCGTGCGTACGTCCAGCTCACCTCGTCACAGCCGGGGCAGCGAGGCCGGATGATCTGGGCGTAGTGACGCTCGCAGTACAGGTGCTTGTTGTGGTGGCAGTAGGCCAGGTCCACCAGCAGCTCTTCGCACGTGCTGCACACGAAGCAGGGCGGGTGCCAGTAGCAGCCCTCGCCCACTTTGGGGGCCGTCACCACCAGCTCCCCGCTGTCGATCTCGCCCTTGCAGCAGTAGCACGTCTGCAACACCAGACCGTTCCGTTAGTTATTGGCCAAAACCAACCATTAAAAATACAACAACAAAAACTTAACATCCAACACCACCAACCCGTCACCTACCCACATCGAAACCGACCATCAGCAACTCATTCCAAACCAAACCCCACCCTAAACCCTCACCAACCATCCTTAATTAACACCTATAATAATAATAATAAGAAGAAGAAGAAGAAGAAGAAGAAGAAGAAGAAGAATGGAAATTTGTAAAGCGCCTACCCCGCGGCTCAAAGCGCTAAACAAACATAATGTAACATACATTTACATGGAGAATGTTACTCGCAATTTAATAAAAAGCTAACACGTAATGTACATGTCAACAAGGTTCAAGCATAAAACTATGTGCAAGATGCACACACACACACACACACACACACACACACACACACACACACACACACACACACACACACGCACACGCACGGCAGACCCAACCCAACATCCACCCACCCTCAAGCCCTAACCCTCACCCACTCTTAATCCCGCACCCTCAGCCAACAACCCAACCAAAAGCCCTCACCCTCACCACCCTAAAGCCCTCACCCTCACCCACCAACCCAGTCTAAACCCCTCACCATGACCCACCCACCCTAAAGCCCTCACCCTCACCCACCCACCCACTCTAAAGCCCTCACCATGACCCACCCACCCTAAAGCCCTTACCCTCAGCCACCCACCCACCCTAAAGCCCTCACCCTCACCCACCCACCCACTCTAAGGCCCTCACCCATCTAAAGCCCTCACCCACCACTCTAAAGCCTTCACGCTCACCCACCAACCCATCCACCCTAAAGCCCTCACCATCACCCACTCACCCAAAAGCCTTCACCCTCACCCACCCACCCTAAAGCCCTCCACCACCCACCCACCCTAAAGTCATCACCCTCCCCCACCCACCCACTCTAAAACCCTCACCCTCACCCACCCTAAAGCCTTCACCGTGGCCCTCACCCACCCACCCCAAAGCCCTCACCCACCCACCATAAAGCCCACACCCACATCCAACCCCTCACCGTGTCAGTGGGAGCCTCCTTGACCGCTCCGATATCCATGGCCACCTGGTCGCGCAGCTCGCGGAAGATCCTGAACTCCTTGATCTCGCTGGGGTCCTCCAGCGCCTTGCAGTAGCGGTCACTCAGGTCCTGCTTCGGCAGCTGCCGGATCAGCTGCAGGTCGCGGTAACGCTCACCCGGGGTGCCTACCCGGGGTACCTTGTGGTTGGGCAGCTGGTCCATGTACTCTTCGATCTGCGGGAGGAGCAGAGGTGTGATGAGAAAAAAGGTGCGGTGACTGATTCTGCTGTGGGTGGTTTTTGAAGGAAGTGCTTGGTGAGTGCCCTGTACTGGATGTTTTATGAGTGGCGTGAATGTGTGATGAGTGTACATGACACCACAAACCATTTCAAGTGCAACTGTATTGACACTTGGCAATAAAGTTGTATTGTATTGCACTGTACTGTATTGTAGAAAGTACCGTGAAGAGAGAGGACTGACTGTTCAATGTTCAAGCCCTACAGTCGACTTTCTTGTAAGTCTTGTATTGGAGTGCATGATGGTTGTCTTGTACTGGGAAGTACCAGGAAGAGAGACGACTGTTATAATATGATAATAATAGATTATTTATGGTGCCTCATCTCGTAAGAGCCCGGAGCACTTACAAAAACCTAAGGATACGCTCATTTGATCACACGCACGCACGCGCGCGCGCGCGCGCACGCACACACACGCACGCACGTACACACACAAAATCACACACACACACGCACACACACACACACATACACACACACACACACACACACACACACACACACACACACACACACACACACACACACACACACACGAACGCTACAAATACATGCATTACCGATGACTGACGGGTTGATAGACTGAGAAGAAAGAAAATGACGTGGGCTTCCAGATTAGACTTAAAAGAAGAGAGTGAAGACGAGAGGAAGAGAGTTCCAGATCACAAGTCCGATGTATTTAAAGGATCTCTCCCGCAGGGTCTTCCTGCCCATCCTATGAACAGGGATATCCTACAGTCGATTCTTGTAAGTCTTGTACTGGAGTGCGTTGTGGCTGCGAAATGTTCGACAACTGATGTTCACTGGAAGAGACGTTGTGTATAACAGCCGTTGCCTCCCTTAGCCCTAACTCTTTCCTCGAACGAGCAGCGCTGACTGCAGTAAGCAAAGCGAGTGCAGCCGGAGGGGTCTAAACTGGTTGGTTAGTTAATTAGTTAGTTAGTAACTGGATTTTTAACGTCCTGCCAGCCGCACAAGGCCACTTCAGGAAAATCAAACTCTATCATAAGCAAAGGCACAAACAAAACATACATACACAAACATCAAACACAAATTTTCGGAAGGTTAGTCCCTTTAATATTACCCCTGGTAAAAGAACACATAAGGGTAGGACATGCTACCCTACAGATAGACCCCCGGCCCTACCCTACAGACAGACCCCGGCCCTACCCTACAGACAGACCCCGGCCCTACCCTACAGACAGACCCCGGCCCTACCCTACAAACAGACCCCCGGCCCTACCCTACAAACAGACCCCGGCCCTACCCTACAAACAGACCCCGACCCTACCCTACAAACAGACCCCAGGCCCTACCCTACAAAAAGACCCCGGCCCTACCCTACAAACAGACCCCGGCCCTACCCTACAGACAGACCCCCGGCCCTACTTACAGACAGACCCCCGGCCCTACCCTACAGACAGACCCCAGACCTACCCTGCAGACAGACCCCCGCCACAACCCTACAGACCCCCGGCCCTACCCTACAGACAGACCCCAGCCCTACCCTACAGACAGACCCCGGCTCTACTCTACAGACCCCTGGCCCTGCTCTACAGACAGACCCCCGCCCCAACCCTACAGACCCACCCCAGCCCTACACTACAGACCCCAGCCCTACCTTATAGACAGACCCCCGGCCCTACTCTACAGACACCCGCCCCAACCCTGCAGACAGACCCCATCCCTACTCTACAGACAGACCCCCGGCCCTACTCTACAGACACCCGCCCCAACCCTGCAGACAGACCCCATCCCTACTCTACAGACAGACCCCCGGCCCTACTCTACAGACACCCGCCCCAACCCTGCAGACAGACCCCATCCCTACTCTACAGACAGACCCCCGCCCCAACCCTACATACAGACCCCAGGCCCTACCCTACAGACTCCCGGCCCTGCTCTACAGACAGACCCCTGCCCCAACCCTACATACAGACCCCAGGCCCTACCCTACAGACTCCTGGCCCTATTCTACAGACAGACCCCCGGCCCTACCCTACCCTAAAGACAATCATCGGCCCTACCCTACAAACAGCCCCACCGCGCCACCCCCCGCCCGGCCCAACCCTATCCAAGACAGACCTCGGCCCGGCCCTGCCCTACAGAGCCCCGGCCCTACCCTACCACAGACAGACTCCGGCCCGGCCCTACAGGCAGACCCCGGCCCTACCCTACAGAGCCCCGGCCCTACCCTACCATAGATCCCGGCCCGGCCCTACAGGCAGACCCCGGCCCTACCCTACAGACGAACCCTCGGCCCAACCCGACCCTACCCTACCGACAGCCCCGTCCGGTCCGGCAGCGGAGCGCCAGAAATCGATGGCGCTATGACGACACATCGGCAAGCTCCGCGAGGTGCCTATTACTCTCACCCCGTGACGCTGGGCCGGCAGCTACTGCAGACAGGCGGCCCGGCCAGCCCTTCAAATCAATGTCCGCCACAACATCCATCATCCCTCGAGAAGGCGGCAGGGGGCCGGGGGGTTGGGCGGGAGGGAGGGGGGCATGGGGGTGGGGGCGGGGGATGGGGGTGGGAGAGGGAGTCCATTTTTAGCTGCCGGGGAGTGATAGCAGGTACTAAAAGCTGAAAAACTGCTCATCGACCGTCCCTGGTGGCCACAGCTTGAGGTCAGTGGGGGCACGGGTTCCAGGAATGCCAAAGGTTGCCAAGTTTCACGTGCCTTTGATTTCGTCAAAATCCTTTTAGCCTAAGCCCATTCTCAGGTCGCTTTTAAGTAACAGCCGTGTAGTTAACCCATTCTGGTCTCAGTGTATCTATCCACAGTTACTGTTACCTTCGCTTCTTGTTCTTTTTTCTTCTATTTTTTCTAAAAAAAAAAAATATAAAAAAACTCATTCTGGTCCCAGCCAACGTATCGATAGAAAACTGCAGTCAGTCGCTTCGTCATAGTTGATGACGTACGATTTCTGTTCGCGATTACGTCACCATATCCCCCATGGTCGAAGATAGCTACTGTCACACCGACGGCAGATTTATCATTTGTATATATAAATTCCACCTGGTGTTGCTTCGTTCAAATAACAATCTAGCCACCGACAATTGCGCTTTTGAACGCTGTCACGTCTTTAGACTGGACACTGCTGCATGCAGATTGTCCACGCCAGACAGGACCAGAGTCCCCAGAGCATGTTCTACAGTTCTGCCCTCTCTTCAAAGGAGCAAGAAGGCAGCAGTGGCCCCATGGAACAACGCTATAAGAACAGCTGTGGGGCAACACGGAGGACCTTCTGAAGACTTCAACCTTCATCCAAACCACCGGACTGACCATCTGAGGCAGGACCATGCTCGAACAAAAGAAGAAGACCGCTGAAAGTTTTGCATGAGAGCAAGGAATAAACAGAAAAGCGTTTAGAGAAGAAGAAGAACAAGAGAAAGACAGAAAGAAGAAAAAGAAAGAAGAAGAAGAAAGAAGAAGAAGAAGAAGAAACAAAAGAAGAAGAAGAAGAAGGAAGAAAGAAAGAAACCAAAAGAGACCCGGAGACAACGACAGGAAGGTATTCACAAAAACAGACCTCCCCTCTGAACGCCGGAGCGCTGCACGCCATAATCCGACGTGATCACTGGAACAGACGTCTCGTAATGAAATCATACGATGTCCCACGGCCAGGCTGACCGAGCAGGAGGCGGGAGGTGGCGGCCAAAATTGGACTGACAGCACCGGACTTGATACACTTTGACATTTAGACACTGCCCAACGTCTGGGGAGAGGGAGGAGGGAGAGGGAGGGGCGGGGTGGGGGTGGGGGGGAGAACAGCGGAGAGAAAGAGAGAAAGGGACAGACTGTAGGGAGGGGGAGATGAGGAGGGGGGGGGGGGGGATGCAGAGAGAAACGGAGAAAGGGACAAAGTGTGGGGGACGGGGAGATGAGGAGGGAGGGAGGGAGATAGAGAGAGCGAGCGAGAGAGTTAGAGAGAGAGTTCCAGTGTTGCTTTACGTCCACATAACCCATCAGGCTTACCAGGACGGCCACCTCGACCTTCACACAGCTCCTGAGCTCTGCGAGCGAGCGAGCGAACGAGCGAGAGAGAGAGACAGAGACAGAGAGAGAGATGTGGACTGCGGTTTTTGTTTCACACTCCACCCGCCAGTGCTACACTTAAGAACAAGATTGACGAGCGGAAATTTGACGCTTACGGCAGGACTACACCTGAAGCAATCAGCGTCACAGACAGGGCACGCAACAGACAGCTTGGTCAGACATTCCACCATTCGCTGCACACCAACTCCCACCGCCCTCCACTCTTAGGTACCGACGGTTTGCAGCAGACCCGAATGCAGCAGACCCGAATGAACAACCGTGTGTATGACACGACGCCCCAGCGTTTGGGGTTAGTTTCTCTGGGGTGAATAACCGTACATGAAGCGATGAGGAAGAACAAGTCGCAGGAGTAGTAGTAACTTCATAGTTAACGCCCGATTAACCACGTTGGGTATGTTCCGTGGGCTAGCTACCACCACAGGAACTTGAATCAATCGTTTGTGACGCCGAGAAGACCGACCTATTGTATTCCGCCGTGCTAATTTGATAGTGTGGTTCGATTTGAATCTAGTTTGAGGGTGTTTTAAATATGTCCTGACTTATGACAATGTCTGTTCGTTTAAAGGTACACTCCCCACCTCCCCTCTGGTCTCCTTGCAGTGTTCACTCACCTTTTCCTTCGTAAGGCCGGATGAACTTAGGTAACCTCTCTCTCTAAATAGTTAATATGATTTTTTGAGTTTATAATTAGTTTGTTTTCGATTTTATGTTATTTATATTTATTTTTTCTGCTCGAGGGCTGGATGTAAAAAAAAAGTACTGTACTTATTGCATTACCCTCGATAAGACAAAAAATCGTTCTCTCTCTCTCTCTCTCTCTCTCTCTCTCTCTCTCTCTCTCTCTCTCTCTCTCTCTCTCTCTCTGTGAAGGTTAGCAGCGTCTACTCACCTTTTCCCGGGTGAGACCGGAGGGCACCCAGGTGAAACCCTCCCGAAGGGTCTTCTCCTTGCTGGTCTGCAGACTGGGGTCTTCCTCGCGCTTCCAGCCCAGGCGGTCGCGCACGTTGACGAAGTTGTCGTTGTACACATCGTGCATGTCGCGCGCGCACTTGCAGTGCTTGCAGTTGTTCCTGCAAGGGGTCAAAGAAAGACTGCACGTGAACACGGTTCACAAGATTCGTCGTCAGGTCAATGGGCGATGCGCCCGATCAAGGCAACAGTCAACATACACATGCACGCAGGCCCAGAGCAAAGTTAGCTGTGATAAGCGACTTGCGCCTCGGAAGGTCTGAAGTGTTGAGGAGCTTGAGACACCACCAGCGGGCACAAAGCCAAGGGCACTACACCATCGATCTCCTAGAGGAAAGAGGCGTAGAAAGAGGAATGGCTCGACGATCTTCCCTGAAAATACAAGGGTCATCGTAAATCGGACAAAGGAAAAGCTGGAGAAACTCCTGAGAAACTGGGCGGAGCGCATATGGACCTTCCCAAGCGCGGCAAACTACATCTTGAGCTGAACTGAACTGAACGTCAACAGTAATCAAATCTGAAGCAAGCAAGAACAGCCGGCAATGCAACCCAAAATAAAACCGACCAAATAATTTTATGAACACAGACAACCGAAGCTTGTGTGACATACATATAATTATGTAAAAAATGTAGCTGGCCTAGTTCATATACCCAACCATCCATCTTGCCAAAAAAATGTGGACAATGTTCCACAACGTTCTCCGCTCTGGTAACCGTGCTTCGTTGAGAACAATATCACTGCCACTTCGTCTCTCTCTCTCTCCCCCCCCCCTCCCAACCCCCGTCTCTGTGTCTCTCTCTCTAGTCTCTCTCTAGTCTCTGTCTCTGTCTCTCTCTCTCTCTGTCTCTCCCTCTCTCCATAAGATGACGGATGACGAAGAGAGCGAGTACCTGATACATCAACGTGTAGACATAGGAACGAGACTACCGTCAGCCAGGTACAGGGTGGGGTGGGGCTGGAGGGAAGGGGGGGGGGGGAGGGGCTCGGAGGGTTAGTGACTGGCACAGTGTTGGCAGTGTCATATGACGTTTGGTTGACGTAGCGTGGTCAGTGGCGCGAATCACCGCCTTTCGCTCTCACACGCATTTAGCACACTGCATCCATCACATCACAGTCAAGTGCATGGCTTAGCTATCTGGGGTCAGTTATGGGAGTGTGTGTGTGTGTGTGTGTGTGTGTGTGTGTGTGTGTGTGTGTGTGTGTGTGTGTGTTTGCGTACGCGCGCGCGCGCGCGCGTGTATGTGTGTGTGTGTGTGTGTGTTGAGGGAAGAGGGAGGGGGGAGAGAGAGAGAGGCAGAGAGACAGAGACAGAGACAGACACAAAGAGAGAGAGAGAGAGACAGACACAGACACACAGAGAGACACACAGACAGACAGACGGGCAGACGGGAAACCTGGACAGACAGAGATGGACATAGACGGAGAGACGAGCAAACAGGACGGACGGAGAGACTGACAGCAAAACAGAGACCAAACCTGTTGAAACGGACAGACAAGATCCACAGGTATAGGCAGAAAAACGGGCAGCTGGACAAAATGACCACCGCAGCCACTGACCCACAAACACATGAAGACACGGACGGCCAGACTGGCAAAAGACATGCCAACTAACAGGCAGACGGAGAGAGAGATCATTGATTTTAACGCTCAGTCAACCACGACGGTTTTATTATGACGCGGACTAATGGGCACATAGACAAACACAGACAGGTAGAGACGTACATACACACACAGGCAGTCAGGGCTCCCATTAACGCACAAATGTGCGTCACTTACGCACTAGAACCGAAAAAGGACGCACCAAACTTACGTCTCGGGACGAACTAAAAATGTCCAGCTTACTTGAAGAGTTTTGCCCATAATGACACCCGCCATTCCAGTATAATTATTCTGATTTTTTTATATTTTCAAAATCTGAAACAAGAACGGCCGCTAGCGTTCCAAAACAAAGTCCACACGCATCAGATGTTCAAAAGAACGGTATTTATTAGGACAAAACACAACATTTCAAGCTTACTTGAAGCTTCTTGCCCCCCAAATCCAGACCCGCCATTCCCATACATTCTGATTTTCTCATTTTCACTTTGTCATTCCCTACTCTTGTCTGAGGTCCATGGCGTTTGCAACCGGGGAGTGGGGGTACACTCTGAGCCCTGTGATTTTTGTATCACTTCTTCTGTCCTTAAGCCAACAGCTGCTTTGCATTGACTCTGTTTTTGACAAGGAGACATTTCCTAAACCCCAAGAAAAGAAGAGGACTTCACACATCTGTCAGATGTATAGACAGACGAGCGCGGAGAGAGAGAGAGAGACAGACAGACAGACAGACAGAGACAGACACACAGAGAGAAAGAAAGAGACAGACAGAGACAGAAAGAGAGAGAGACAGATAGATAGACAGAGAAAGAAAAAGTAGAGAGAGAGACACAGAGAGAGAGAGACCTACCTCCATTCATGGAAGGCGAAGCCTGGACACTGGTCATCACACACCAGGCAGGGCTGACCCTCGTCCACCTCGCTCACCAGGATCTCCTGCAACACAGTAACAGCCACCTTGCAATGCCATACCATCTTTCAATACATTTTACAAAGCCATACTGTATCTCAGTACATCTTACAGTGTTACTAGGATATTCTGCAACACGGCACCCATCCACCTTGCAATGCCATATCACCTTTCAATACATCTTTCAACGCCATACTATCTCTCAATACATCTTACAATGTTACCAGGATCTCCCGCATCACGGCACCGTCCACTTCGCAAGGTCCCAACACAGCCTTTACCCACCTCTTTCATCGTGTCCTTACAAGCACCCACACAGCCTAAACCCACCTCTCCCATTTTGTCCTTACAAGGACCCACACATCCTTTACCCGCCGCCTCCATCTTGCCCTAATAAGAACCCACACAGTCTACCACCGAAATATAATTACATACATCCACATAACAGCAGGGCCACTTTTCAACCAGGCTCAGGGCAAAAATGAAGGCAAAGGAGGAGGATGAAGGGAAGGAGAATGGGGAGAAGAAGGAAGACGGGGGTGGAAGAAGAAGGGGATGGCGACGAAGGAGAGGAAGAAGCAGGAGAGGGGAGGACGGCTAGGGAGGAGAGGAGGAAGAGGAGGAGCAGAAAAGGGGAGAAGGAGGAACAAGAGGAGGAAGAAGAGGACGAGGAAGAAGGAGGAGATGGGGAGGAGGGAGAGGAGGAAGAGGAGAAGGAAGAGCAAAGGGAAAAGGAGGAGGAGGAAGAGAAGAAGAAGGAGAGGACGAGGAAGAAGAGGAAAAAGAAGCAGGAGAGGGGGAGGAGGAAGAAGAGGAGGAACAGGAGCAGAAAAAGGGGAGGAGGAGGAAGAAGAGGAGGAGGAAGCAGGAGAGGGGGGTGAAGGAAGAGGAGGAAGAGAAAAAGAGGAAGAGGAGAAAGAAGAGGAGGAGGAAGAAGCAGGAAAGGGACAGAATAAAGAGAGCAGGAAGAGGAGGAGAAAGAGGAAAGGGAAAAGGAGGAGGAAGAGAAGGAGGAGAAGAAGGAGAGGACGAGGAAGAGGAGGAGGAGGAAGTAGGAGATGGGGAGGACGAAGAGGACGGAGAAAAGGAAGAGGGAGGGTAAAAGAAGAAGAAGAGAAGAAGAAGGATTTCGGACTAGACACAATTAGCCACCCGAGAAGTGAGCGGGGTCGACAGCTGAATCAACAGAACGTGCTGAGC
>OY757544.1:13053449-13103449 GCA_963584105.1 Alviniconcha strummeri
CTTGCTCTTTCTGTCTCATAATTTTTTGTTGCTGTAACGGTCCATTCTCCTGCCTGCTCCCCCCCCCCCCCTGTCCCCCCCCCCCAAAAAAAAATAAAAAATAATAAAAAATAATAATAATAAATAAATAAATAAATCCCTCAACAGCTTTCGTTAAAGAGTTAGGCCTTTTCGTATGGCTCTTGTTGGGCAGCTAGGAGATGATAGATGGTAGGTGGTATGTGCAGCTTGCTTCTATATGGCACTGGTATTTGCAATTATACGTAATTTACATAAGTTTTTTCTTTCTTTCTTTCTTTCTTTCATTCCTTTATTAATTTTTTTAGCCTGGTTCATGAAATTTGACAGCATGGTCAACGATATCAACATACCTGATACTAGCCTTATAGATTTTTAGATTTTTTTTTTAACAAGAGCGATATTTAAGGGACGAAGGGGTTTTATGTCTGTGCATGTATTGATTCTGTTCCTTTGACCTAATAATTATAAGAAGAGTTCTGAAGTACACATTTGCTTATAGCAAACTTTGTCCTGCGACGTTTGTGTGCGGTAGATAGGACGTTAAAATCCAGTAACTAAGTCATTAACTTGTTGCTGGAGTTCTTGTGTTTTTGTGTAGTTGTTGTTGTTCTTTTGTTTATTGTTTTGATTGTTTGTTTTGTTTTGGGGTGTTTTTATCTTTTTTCTTTTCCTTTTTTCGGTTTGTTTGTTATTGTTTTATATTTATTATAATTTTTAATATTATGAAATAAAGAAATTATGGGTTTTGTTGTTGTTGTTATGTGAGTTGATGTTGTTGGTGTTTTTGTTTGTTTGGGTGGTTGGGTTGTTGTTGTTGGTTTGTTTTAATGTTGTTTTTAGTTTTTGTTTGTTTGTTTTTTGTTTCGTTTTGTTTTAACGTTTTGTTGTTGTTGTTGTTGTTGTTGTTGTTGTTGTTGTTATTGTTTGTTGTTGTTGTAATTGATGTTGTTGTTGTTTTGGGGTGGTCACAGAGTAATAAAATAAAATAAAAGCAATTTGGTTCATCTAAAGTCCGCTTTAATTTATCAAGTTTTTGTGCAAGGTGTTGGTTGGTTAAATTGGTTTAACGCCGTGTTGTCTCCGAAGAGGTAGTGGCGGGGACCGAAATCCCAGGAGGTGGGGAAGAGGGAGACTAGACCTAACGCTACACTGTCACCACCAGGATGACTCCTGCATTAAGATGCGCAGCCAGGAGAGCCATTTTAATGTTTTATTAATATTGTGAGGGTCAAGGTCACAATACAGTGTCAACAGACGTACACACTTTTTGAAGAGAAAGGCGAGCCGAGCCGGAATCGAACCGACGTCCGAAGCCTTACCGCTCGGCCAAACCGGCTCTTTGTGCAAGGTGTAAAAGTATTCAGGTTTTATAACGGACCAGACAATCGAAGTCACAAAATGAAGGGACGTCGTGCCGGCTATGACGCTAGCCAGTCGACTGTATACTATAAAACCGTTTTTAAAACAAAAGCTGCAGTATGGGAAATAAGCTTCAGTGAACTCTTGCTGGGGGTAGTCCAACTTTTGTCACTGTAAACATTGTTTTTGTGGTAAAAAGTAAACATGGTGCTTAACGACCACAGAAACCGTAAGGCTTATTAGGAACGGGTTTTTGTGGTCTCTTGTATCAAACCATTAGGCTGAACTAAGCAAGGGAAGTAATGAATTCAAACATGAATAGTAACGCAAGAGTTTCTTAATCACGTTCAGACAAGGAGCTGAACGAAAAACGTTTTTGTTTTTTGTTTTTTTGTTTTTTTTAAATTCCCATCGAAAGCGAGTATACTGAAACCTGCTTTTGTTTAAAAGAAACTTTTGATCTCGAAAAACAAAAACAAACAAAAAACGCTGAATATCATGCCGTCATCATTCTCCTCAATCAGAAAAATCACTCCCGAAACGTCCTCAACACTTCCAGAAACGCCAGCACCAACAATTGAAACAACCCGTAGACAATTCTCATTTTTCTTTTATTATCGCTGACATGTCAGTCCGCTGCTCTTGCGGCTGCTGTGCCTTTATTAGCCAGGTAGGGCGACATTAATTTCCCACGAGGGACGATGAAGTCTGGGAATTTTGTTTTGCGTGATGAATTTTAAGGTGCATGGGCATTGAAATCTCCCACAATCACATAGTTCTTATCTGACAATGCAATGTCATTTATCCAGTCTGTATTGTCACCTTTTTGGTCCATCTGGAAAGAGAGACATTAAGTGTTGTCTGTTCGTTAATTTTAACCATCGCTGTAGTAGCATATACTTCTTCCATTGCATTTGCAACTGGTGATGAAACAGGAATAGTGTATTCAAGGTCACTTGTTTTCATTTTACTGTTGCACAGTGGTTGATAATAATAATTGTTCATCCTTGGGGGATCCCTCTTTTCAACAGTAAGAGACTGCAGTGCTAAAATACAATAACTTCTTTGTGATATATGATTTTCAAAGGCTAAAAGATTTGGGGAAATCGATCTAGAATTCCACTGAAAAATCTTCACGTTATGACTATATTTCTTCATAATGCTTATCAAAGCAAGCTACACTATCATATTCTTTAACACGATATGAGAATTTCAAAATATGAACAATTAAATTGTAGGTAGAACTTCTAATCTTGAATACTTGGTGCTAATCACTGAATCAGATTTACTTGTAACTTTCAAGTTGAGATACAGCTGGTGCCTCGACAGAAATTCTAAACTGACGGACCGTAAAAGTCCAAATGTAAACACGCCAATCTTAAAGTTTGCGGACGACACTCTATTCACTGGACTTATAACTGACGCTGGCGACTCCCACTGCAGGCAACAGATTGGCGATGTTGTGGATTGATGTGACGAGAACTACCTCCAGTTAAACGTGGGAAAGACAAAGGAAATGAGTACTGATTTTAGAAGGAACGAAAGAGAGTACAGTGGGATTGAAATTAAAGGAGAAACAACTGAAAGAGTAAAAATTTATAAATACCTAGGAATAACGTTTGATGTGTGTGTTGGGGGGGGGGGGGGGTGACTCAGTGTATACGTTTGATTTTTGTACATGTAATCCACTGCCCCGCTTCCCATCATATTCTTTGTAAAGCGCTAAGGGTTTCTTAACAATCTGTGCTTTAGAAATGATCCTTATTATTACTGTTTTTATATTTGCTGACAGGCTATCTTGGAAATACCATGTAGATGGAGTACGTAAGAAGGTTCACAGCAGAAAGCTCGGATCATTTGAAATCCGTGAAGAAATGTTACAGATGTTTTACACAGCTAATATAATCGCCAGTTTTTGAACAGCTGTCAGCGAGGCATTGTGTTTGCCTCTGCCAACGTTTGTTTCAAAATGGGGGTTAGATCATGTTACTCATAACATTACTCGCAACATTTCCATCGTGAAACACGGCAACCACCTGCTCTTGGAAGGAGGTCGATTTGCCATGTCTGTGGCCCTTGAACATACCTATGTAGATCATGCATAGCTGTGTTTGAAGTGACACTGGCAAAGGCCCAAACTGTCAATTTGTTGAAATACCAAAAGGTTTAAAAGCGGCGGTGCCACCGGTGAATCCTTATCGTAACCTACTTTCTGTTGATTTTCAGCCACTCCTGAAGGTACCCACTGCTTTATTCACAAGTTTCCTGGGGTTTCACGCGGTCTGTACGCACCAGCTACAACTACATACACAAACCCGAGCACAGAATCTCCACCCATTCAAACTTGTGAAGCGCCTATTACTTTGAATAAGGAATTGCCCTGAGCAATGGGTTAGTCAAGCGCGGAAGCGTCAAACAACCGCTGAAGTTTATCAGCCACGGAATCCCTGCATCCAACCAGACACGGCACGAGAAAACGAGAACTGCTACGTACACGTTACCCTCATTGCGCGTCGTCATAATTATAATGACTGAGTCATAGGCTGGAGAGTCAGCACATAAGAAACTCACATCCCAGTCACTTACTTTCCACACTGCTTTCAACTGTTCTTCAACAAATCGGAACTTTTCTACCGACGCTCGCACAACGTGGTGAAAACAAATAAACCATTGGCAAGAGACGTTTGAGGCCTGAAGCATAAGGTTTGTCTACTTTCCCTAGAGACAGCTATTGTGGTGTTAATTCTGATTTTGTGTTCGCTCGAACATTCTTTAAACTCCGGTTCATGTCATCCTGACAATAACTCGTCAGATTTTCATTAATTTTCATTAATTTTATCTTCTCGCTTCTCGGCCACAGTTCCACCATAGACTGTTCCCGCGGTCGGTATGCACAAGCTACAACTACAGACAAAATTTTCGAAACGCCCATGAACAATTCTGTCTTGACTGGAACGTACGGCAAAACACAGCTGAACATTCCTGAGTGTGCAGCTGAGCATGACAAACTCAGCGAGTTTCCCATGTCATCAACACCTGGCCGCCCTACTGCTTCAAAGACTCTTTGGAGAGAAGCATCGCTTCCACACTGCCCGAAACTTTCCACAACCACTGGGCAAATGTACACAGATGGAAAACAATGTCTCTCAGAAGTTACTGATGTTGGCAAACAAACAGATAACACGCATGTGCGCTTGATGTGTCACAAATTAATACACGATGATCATACTTCCATTGATGGTCAACACATAGAAGATAGCTTTGCTAACAGCGATCATATGAGCAGTGTTGATCCGAAGAATTGTTTGGGAAAATATTTAAGAGTTAACTGCGATCAGAGATATTCTGCTGACTGCGTCTACAACTAGGGTAGGTGGCCATCCACGGAATGTTATTGACAGCAGTGGCTTGGCTGTAATGCGATTCGAAAGTTGGAGGCTCTCGACCTTTTCCCATGTACAAAACCGGTTGGCTGTATCGACGCTTCGGCTGGCTAACAGTGGGTTTTACTACGACGAGGAGCGAGATGATATTGCCTGTTTTAGTTGCAACTTGAGAAAGAGACATTGAGATACGTCCGACGCGGTAACTGTGGTACAGCTGGAGCTGTCTCCAGACTGCGATCAAGCAAATTTCAGAGACGCCAGAAATGTCCCAGTCTCAAAATACTCACATGTCGGACCCACCGATGAGTCATCTGTTCTACCTGGACTATCCCAGCAAACACATCACGGGTCTCGTGATGACTGGAAGAACAGCACAACACCATCGATACCCTGTGCAACCTGAACAGGACCGGAATGCTGTTCCAAATCAGAGCAGCTCTTCCGTACCACGAAGATGGGATGGCGAGGCGGTTGACGTCTACAACAGTTTTGACGTGAGACGAGCAGTCAGCCCCGAGAACGCATCTGTGAGTGCGAGACTGGCATCGTTCGTTGACTGGCCGGCGAGAGGACTGCCCAGTCCACGGCTTCTGGTCATCGCTGGATTCTACTACCTGGGTACGTAGGTTAGGTTTGTACTACACGGGTACGTAGACTGGCCGTCGCTGGATTCTCCTACATGGGTAAGTAGACTGGTCATTGCTGGATTCTACTACCTGGGTATATTTATATGTACCTATTTTGTGTATATGGGGTTTGCTGTATAAATACAGAAGAACGCATAAATAAGCATTCTGCAGTGAAAATGTAAACCTTACTTAAATGTAAATTTGGGATGTTGCTCATGAAGCAACAGGTAGTTCACGCCAGTTAAATAGCAATTAAGATCGGCGGTTTTCACGATCGCATAACTCTGCAACTTTTCCACAAAAATTTATTACTACGCGTCGCCTACCCCCAGGTCAGAAACGGCACGTATGTTTAAAACAACCACACCATGGAATAGATAAAAGATTCTTCTATCCATTCCTAAATCTAGTTTCATTACATCTTGTTTCGTTTCACAACACCACAGTGTGTTGCAAACCTCTACAACAGAGTCAAAAACGTTCAGAATTGGACCTAAAAGTGGCGTTTTCTTTTGCAACGTTTTGAAGTTACTTGTGTAAGAAACGTGCAGATTGTTAAATTATTAGAGCATGAAAAATTAAAAAGGGGGGTACCATGAGAATCACACAAAAAAGAGGTTTTATATGTTCCTTGCATTGTTAAACTTAGGTATGTTGATAAATGCCAATGGGTAGATCTACGTTGATGTAGACCATTCAGTGAGTGCATGGACATGCAGGTCTTAGAGGTCAAACTGAAAGAAAGCACCAAAACTGACAGGTAATATAATGATGGGGTAGGTCTATGGATATATAGACTAGTACGTGTGGGCAGGTACATCTTCGTGGTAAGCCGAAAAGCAAGAATCAAAATGAACATAATTATTGTCAGAAACCTCTGACAATAACAACCTCTGACTTGTTTGTTTGTTTGTTGTTGTTTTTTTTTTCTTTTTCCGGAGCTGTTGTTGTTGTTGTTGTTGTTTTGTTGTTGTTTTAATGATTCTCTTTCTGGTCATAATTATACTTATGTAGAAAGAGACTGGTTGACTCTTTTATATTCTCACCCATGCTCCTACCCCCATTCATGGTGTTCTTTACAAGGCGCTCGGAGTTTTCAAGGACTGGCGCTGGAGAGAAGAAAAAAAAAATTATTATCAGTTTTAAGATCGAAACACGCAGCGAGCATTCCTCCTTAAAAAGCGCGAGCGTACAGAAAAATTCACGGGAAAGAGGAGCCACTCTGGTTTATTATTATTATTATTATTAACGTTTGAAAAATGTGTGGGCAATCAACTATTTGAAGAATAATACACTCGTCTTATATCTGAATCAGTGTGGTAAAACATAAATGTCAGCTGCAAGATCTATTCAAAAAAGAGAGACAGAAAGCTGGTACTGACTTAAATCATGTTAGAGGTAAGAAGACAAACAGACGGAGAGCATTCAGGTATGTTTAAACAGTAGATTTTAGAAACTATAAGGGGTTAATTAGTGCTCGAAATACGTAACACAGGGACAACAACAAAGACCTGAGTCGCCTACGGTAACTCTCACATAGCATACGTGTAAATACAAGGTACATAAACCCCACCAGAGGTACATCCTGAAAAATGGATGCCCCCAGTGGCTTATATACCCTACATTTCTGGCACACTCGGCAACACAGGTGTGCACACGCATAAGACAGAACCAATTTTTATTACAGACAGGACATAGTCCTTTGATCTCAAAACTGGTTCAACACATAAACACACAAATACACAAATTTACATGTTAGCCTCAGAATGAATTGTCACAAATCAGAAAGAGAGCGCTCGTGCAGAATTAACGCAATAAGAGCTAACTGGCGCTCGAAATACGTAACACAAGTACAACAACAAAGACCTGAATCGCCTACGTAGCTCTCACCTGGCACGCGTTGGTAGATTGTATGGTTTTGGTTGATGCCGTCTATTGTTTGACTGGATGTTAGACATGAAATGTTCTGTTCATCCCACAGGCACTGGTGACAATGTCCGCTGTTTCTACTGCGGTGTTACTCGACGCAACTGGAGGCAAACTGATGACCCCTGGGAAACACACGTGCAATTCCGGTTTTCCTGTGATTACGTCATCTTCATCAAGGGAGACGACTTTGTGCTTCAGACAAGCCTGAAGATAGCTAATAGGCAAAATATCGCTGTCACAAATGTACGTATGATGTAAAATTACCAGATGTTTGCCATAGACGACGATTGAGTTTTATTTAAAACTTCAGTAATTGTGTGTGTGTGTGTGTGTGTGTGTGTGTGTGTGTGTGTGTGTGTGTGTGTGTGTGTGTGTGTGTGTGTGTGTGTGTGTGTGTGTGTGTGTGTTATTGTTGTTGTTGTTGTTGTTGTTGTTTGGTTCGTTTTTTAATCCAAAGAAATTACACATTTCAGATTTGAGCAATTATACAGACTCTAAATAACCAATGCGACTGACTGGGATATGTGTATGAAAAGTACATATGAAAACAAAGGTAACATGGTGCAAGATAGGCCTAAGTATTAATTATCCATCATGGTTTGTGCATGTATCAGCAGTCCTTTGGGTCGCTGAATCCCATTTGCGACAGGCTGTTCGCTTTAGATCAAAGAGTTTAGATTTTTGTTGTTGTAAGTTCTAGAACGGACAGCTACTCCGGCTATGCACACTCCACGAGCTGTGCATTACCAGCACCTTCTTTCAGATGAAACCGCAGCACAAAGTATCGTGTCGACATCCCCGCTCCAAACTGGACCTGACGTGGCGGTGTCAGCCGAGAAGCATTCTCACCACACGTTCCTACCACAGCGTTGATTGCGACACAGATCACTCGCTGGCCTGCTGCAGCATCAGGATTCAGCCCAAGAAGCTTCATCGCGCTAAACCTCCAGGTAAACCATGTATCAACACCAGCAAGGCAAAGGGCCCAGAGAGGGTGTAGATGCTTGCCAAGAGCCAGGAAGACGCCCTGCAAGCAAAGCCCCCACAGGGAGATGCACAGCAGAGATGGGATCATCTCAGGGACACAATCCATGGCACGGCATTCTCTGTCTTCGGCAGGAAGCAGGGAAAGACTCAGGACTTGCTCGAGGCAAATGCCACTGAACTCAAAACTGTGACTGAAAACGAAACGTATTGCTGGAACACAAGCGACAGATAACACAGTCAACACTGAAGCAAGCTCTTAGAGCAGCTAGGAGTAAAGTGCAGCGTACAGCCAGCGACTGTTGGATACATATCTGTGAGAGTATTCAATTGGCAGCTGATACAGCAAACATCAGGGGTGTCTACGATGGTACCAAGAAGGCCATCGGACAAAACACAGCAAGACCGGTCCACTCAAATCGAATACTGGTGAAACCATCACAGACAGGAGCATTACTCAGATTTGTACGGCAGGGAGAACACCATCTCAGATGCCACACTGGAAGCTGTGGAGCGCTTGCCTGTCATAAAGGAGATAGACGAGACGCCAAGCCTGGAGGAGCTCAGCCAGGCCATAGACAGCCTACCCACAGGCAAAGCACCAGGGCTGGATGTAATCCCAACAGAAGTCGTCAGGAGTGCAAAGGAACCACTCCTTGAATACCTCCACGCTCTGGTCTGTCAGTGCTGGGAGGAGGGGGACGTTCCCCAGGACATGCGAGGCTGTAGCATCGTTACCCTGGAACAAAGGAAATCGCAGTGAGTGCAATAACTGCAGGGGAATCTCCTTGCTGAGCATCGTCGGGAAAGTATTCGCCCGCGTAGTCCTGAACTGACTTAAGAAGCTGGCTGACAGTGTATATCCAGAGTCGCAATGCGGCTTCAGGTCGAAATGCCCCACGATTGACATGATGTTCTCCCTGTGACAGCTCCAGGAGAAATGCAGAGATCAAAAGCTGTCATTCTACATAGCATTCAAAGGCCTTTGACCTAGTGAGCCGCGACGGCCTCTTCAAAGTCCCCGCAAGGATTGCATGTCCGCAAAGGCTTCTAATCATGATTCAGGCATTCCACACGGTTATGAAGGGAGTCATCCAGATCGACGGGTCATCATCAACTCCATTCGACGTGAAGAGCGGAGTCAAGCAGGGGGGTGGGTGTGCTTGCCCCCACCCTCTTTGGCATCTACTTCATAGTGGTGCTAAAGCATGCCTTCAGAGCATCCACTGACGGAACCTACCGCCACACTAGGTCCGATGGTACACTTTACAGCTTATCATAACTGAATCAAAGACCAAGATCCGTGAAGTTCTCACCAGATATTGTTTTTGTGGCCAGTATTATGCTAGTTCTACATTCACAGGTACACGTTCACCCTGGACCCCAAGTACCCTGTGAAGAAGAAATTGGCGGCCATCATGAGGACAGAATCTGGTATGAGGATGTTCGCCACACCTAGAACACCTCCACTCTAAAAGCACAATGAGAACAGAATCGGCAATGATAATGTTCGCCAAACCCAAAACACTTTACTCAAAAAGCTCAATGAGTACAGAATCAGGCGTGAGGATGTTCGCCACATCCAGAAAACTTTCGCTCTGACCTCATCATGGGATGCTCACTACACACACGACACAACATGATTATGAGAACAGAATCAGCGGTGAGATGTTCACCATATCCAGAACACATCACGATTATGAGAATAGAATCAGCGGTGAGAATGCTTACCACACCCAGAACACATCATATGAGAACAGAATCAGCCGAGAAGATGTTCACCATACCCAGAACACATCGTATGAGAACAGAATCAGCCGTGAGGATGTCACCAACCCGGAATACCTGATCAAGAGAACATAATCAGCCATGAGGAAGCTCACCACACACAGAACATATGCGAACAGCTTCAGCCGTGAGGATGTTTACCACACCCAGAATACATGCTATAATCATAATAATGTACATTTATCATGCGCTCATCAATGCCTTGAGCGCTCACATGATACATATTAACCTGAATACAATCAGCCCTGTAAATGTTCACTACGCCCAAAATACATCGTGAGAACAGAGACAACCGTGAGAGTGCTCCCTACACTCAGAACACATCATGAGAACAGAAACAGCCGTGAGGATGCTTCCTACACCCAGAACACATCATGAGAACAGAAACAGCCGTGAGGATGCTCCCTACACCCAGTGCACATCATGAGAACAGAAACAGCCGCGAGGATGGTCCCTACACCTAGAACACATGAGAACAGAAACAGCCGTGAGGATGCTCCCTGCACCCAGAACACATACCGAGAACAGAAACAGCCGTGAAGATGCTCCCTGCACCAAGAGCACATCACGAGAACAGGATCAGCTGTGAGGATGCTCCCTACACCCAGAGCACATCATGAGAACAGGATCAGATGTGAGGATGCTCCCTACACCCAGAGCACATCATAAGAACAGGATCAGCTGTGAGGATGCTCCCTACACCCAGAGCACATCATGAGAACAGAAACAGCCGTGAGGATGCTCCCTACACCCAGAGCACATCATGAGAACAGGATCAGCTGTGAGGATGCTCCCTGCACACCAAGAGCACATCATGAGAACAGAAATAGCCGTGAGGATATTCAACATACCCAGAACACATGATTAGGAGAACATATAATCAGCCGTGAGGATGCTCACCACACCCAGAACGTACGCCTATTCTCCACGTGTATAAGGGGAACAGAAACAGGTATATTTGTTGAACATAAGAGGCCATGATTTGCTTACGCATGCTACTTCAGCGTACAATAAAATATAAACCATGCAGCCACTGGATATTGTAAAGTTGGACTGGTTGTCATTCTATCAGCAATACAAGGTGCGGCCCAGCAAACCTTTTG
This sequence comes from Alviniconcha strummeri, assembly GCA_963584105.1. NCBI lineage: Eukaryota > Metazoa > Mollusca > Gastropoda > Provannidae > Alviniconcha > Alviniconcha strummeri. The sequence continues at coordinate 13,064,649 of OY757544.1, forward strand.
TTTTTAATCCGGAATTTGTCAGCGTCGTCTCTGTAGCCATTTCGTGTGTGATGTTTGTGATGTGTGTAGTCAGCGTGCGTGTTCATAATTTTGTTTGTTTGTTTGTGTGTGTGTGTGTGTGTGTGTGTGTGTGTGTGTGTGTGTGTGTGTGCGTGCGAGCGTGCGTGCGAGCGTGCGTGCGTGCGTGCGTGCGTGCGTGCGTGGGTGCGTGCGTGGGTGTGTGCGTGCGTGCGTGCGTGCGTGCGTGTGTGCGTGCGTGTGTGTTGTGTTGTGTGTATGTTCCTTTTTGTTGTTGTGTGTGTGTGTGTGTGTGTGTGTGCGTGCGTGCGTGCGTGCGTGCGAGCGTGCGTGCGTGCGTGCGTGCGTGGGTGCGTGCGTGCGTGTGTGCGTGCGTGTGTGTTGTGTTGTGTGTATGTTCCTTTTTGTTGTTGTGTGTGGGTGTGGGTGTTTTATGTGTGGGTGGGTGTTTGTGTGTGTGTGTGTGTGTGTGTGTGTGTGTGTGTGTGTGTGTGAGAGAGAGAGAGAGAGAGAGAGAGAGAGAGAGAGAGAGAGAGAGAGAGAGAGAGAATATACGGAAATACGGAATACGGAAATTTTATTCAATAAGGTCATAGCCCCATTTGAAGGGGTGGAAGCACAGTAAACCTTGTAATGCAATGCACACACAGTAATCAATTAGCTGACGTTGGAATGTTGCAAATGAACAAAGCCGAAGCAAAACGTTATGAAGAGGAGAATATTACAATAATGTCCATGATTATTAGTTCATCTCATTCTTATATATATTATATCTTCCTCAAGTTCTACACAATAGCAGGGTTTTTCTTCTGCAGAATGCTTTATACACAAACAAAGCAAGATTTTTCAGGGCGCATTCATTCTGCGTAGCTAAGAGCAATGCCAACCGAAATTCACATGGGTTATTGAAATATTTGGGTTCTATAAACTCGTATCTTAAATCATCAAATGCAGGACAGCATAGAACAAAATGGACTTCACTGTCCACAGCCGACAGGCACAATGGACATTTCAAGTCATCTACATTATAAACTTTAAATCTTGATCTATGCACTTTAATGTCTGACACCCCAAATCTAAATCTGGTCAATGTATACCTTATGTGTCTGTTTAAATTTAACATCAAATAGGGTTCAAGACCAGTTAATGTTTTAGATTGTCTGTACAACGAAAATCTGTCACTTGTGTTTACATGGTCATCCCAAGTTTGCCATCGAATGTCAATAAGTCTTTGTCTGAACTCCCTAATAAATGCACTCAAACATCCCACACCCTGATTATCCCAAACATAAGAAAAGCCGTTTGCACATAAAGTTTTGCGAATATTAGTCACCCAGTTAGTTTTTCCCCTTTGGTCCAAGTTCAGTAACATTTTATACGCTCTCAAAGGCAGTCTGTGCTCCTCCATGCGAATCAGTTTTAACCAGTATCTTATACAGCGAACACATGCATTAATTTGAATAGGAAACCTTCCAACTTCTCCATACACAAGATCGTTTGGGGTTCTCCTGTCCACACCTAAATAACGTTTCAAACCAAACAAATGTACATTATCAATCACCGATGAGCAACTTTCCAGACCCCATATCTCTGCTCCATAGAGAACAATAGGTTGCACTTGAGCATCAAAAATCTTCAAAAACACATTAATCGAGTTGCAGTCAATTCTATATAATTTACTCATGATACACAGCAGCGCCCTTTTTGCTCTGCTTACCAAATCTTGACAAGCATGGTAAAAACTAAGCCTTGTAGAAAAACATATACCAAGATATTTATAAGAGTTCACCACCTTCATCATACAATCACCATAGACCCATCTTTCTCTGGCACCTAAATACCCTCCCTTCCTAAACACCACTATATTACTTTTATTCATATTTACTTTAAGTTGTAATCTTGACGCAGCACTAAACAGATTGTTAAGCTGCGTCTGGAGACCAATAACAGTTTCAGACAGCAATATCATGTCATCTGCAAATAACAGTATCACTAGCTGGACAAAATCATTGCTCAGGCTTACTACATGTCTGCCATTGTAAATAATATCAAGGGCAAGTTCATTTATAAACAGTGAGAACAAGACAGGGCTACACACATCCCCCTGTTTCACACCACGGGTACAGTTGATATAGTCTGTAAACGTAGCACCACATCTAATTCTAGCCTTCACATTTTCATACATACTTCTAACGCACTTATACAGTCTACCCTTAATACCATTTTTCAAAAGAATAGGCCAAAGTAGTTTTCTCGATATCGAATCGAAGGCCTTCTCAAAATCTATAAAGGCCACGTACAACTTCCTATTTAAGGCAAACTGTTTCTGAATCATAGCCATCAGTGTAAACATATGGTCAACAGTTGAGTAGTCTTTTTTGAAACCCGCTTGACATTCTCCCGTTAAATTGTTCTGTTCGATCCACTCCTGTAGCCTGTTGTTAATAATGGAACTATATAACTTACTACTGATATCGCATAGAGATATTCCCCTGTAGTTGTTTGGATCATTTTGGTTACCCTTCTTAAAGAGGGGAACAATTATGCTCTCTGTCCAACTATCTGGATATATACCACGGTCAAACAAAACATTGAAAAACTTAACCAAAAAGTCCGCTGCCAAATGTCCAAATGACTCTCCCGACCATGGTCGAAATTTGGTGATGTCAAAATTTGTATCACTTTACGTGTGTCATTTGAAATTAATAAAACTATGTTTTAGAAATGAACACTGGATGTCTCGCAAACATCACCCACGGGATCTAAAAATGCACAGAAGCGAAATTCACTCGTACACCCATTTGCCAGACGAGTTTGGAAAATGGTTTTAAACTGGCCATTTCAGTAGACCTGGTATACTAATTCTGAAAAGCTGAAGTGAATTAGACAAATAAAAGCTGTTAACCAACGAAGGCTTCCCGAAGAAAAGCTTTTGCTTCTTTTCCACCACTGAACATAAAACCGATGCAGATGAAACAACATCCAAACACATAAAAGGTTGAATAGAATTATTAGGACAAAACACAAAGCAGATAAAACAAGTCGGTACACAATGGATACGACAGTGCATTACCAAAAGCTCCATTATGAATTAAGATACCACTCTACTGAAAATGTATTGTTTTACACACAGCATACAGTCAAGTCCAGTATATGACACACTTCTGTCTATGCAAGGCACGGTTCCAAAAAAGCAAAAGGAATCCGGCTAACGAAGAGTTAACGCCTGCAAGATAACAATAAAAATCAAATTCATTGATACCAGCGCGAAAATAAAATGGTTATTGGACCTCATAATTAATATATTAAAGCACAATCACAACTTGAATTTAAATAGTATCTTAATAATTAAAGGTCAATTTGGAATCAATGTTCGTTGTCACGCGCGTTGCATTGTTGGTAAATCAAGGGACTTTCTCGATCTAAAAATAAACAGGAACTAATCGCTATTTCTGAAGCGTCGTCAGTAGCTTCAGAAATAGCGATTAGTTCCTGTTTATGCGGGTGGAAGGAGAGGCGGACTTTGGACCCTTCAGCAAATCGGGATTCGTGGCAATCCGCCTTTAACTTTGTTTGCTCGTCCATACGAGCCAAGGTTTCAAAGACTCGAAATTACTACAAACATGCGTCGCGGAGGCAAAAATTAATGCGACAAAAGAGCCGGAACAAATACGGTGTTTCTACAGTATAAAATTATATCCCCTTGTGGATGTGCGTATAACAACCTGAAATAACGGAAAGCGAAGGGGGCCACAGGTTGTTATTGGAGGAGGCTGGTTGGTTATTGAACTCTATATTTGAGAGATCGTACACTGGATACATGTAGATGTGTTATGCAATGTCATGCAGTCAGATAATTGCATCAGTCATTATGCAGCCCATTTTAGGTACTTTCGTCAGTTCCACTTCTATCATCCTTCGAATCGAGAAACAGTGAATTATTTGTAAATCTAAAGTATCAGCCTTGTTTTTCTAACCTCGAGTGGTCAGTCGCCAGTCTCCTTTTATCATTTCTTGGTCGTTAAAATCAAATCCGCAGCCTGCAAAACTTTACTCGAGTCAGAGACAGCCAATGAATCGAGCATTCAAGCGAACGGCAGATGCGGTACCGAAAGATCGAAATTGATAACACTTAAGCCCGTTCTTAATTGGGCGAATGTTTCTTCGCGAACCTAGCTGGAAGTATTCGGCGAAGCTAGTTGGTTCTTAATTGGGCCAACTTTTCTTCGCGAACCTAGTTGGAAGTATTCGTCCAAGCTGTATTCGGGGTCCAAAAACCTTCGCTCAACATGTTCTGGGAACATTCGCCCTATTGGACGATCATTGCCTCTGACTGGCTGAGAGCAGAGCTCTCCTGTAAATGGAGAAAAAACAAAAATAAAAATGGATGACGGTGTCGCTAGGTTCTTCACTCGCTTCGAAGGGAATTTGTTTATTTGTTGACTTGTGTTGACTTGTGGAAGGCGTAGCCTTGTCTCGGAGAACCCAGAATGAGATAGTAGTTAGTTGAATTACCCTAATGAGGGATGATTAAAGTATACTGACTTGACTGACTTGACTTTAGCCTAGATTTTCGATCATGCTGTCTGCTGCGCGTCTGCCGCAAGTTCGGGCCGAAGCTTGCATCTCATTACAAGCCAGTTGAGAATGAAGTAAAGTCTGGACTGTCCGAACCATATTCGGCGAACTAAATGTTCAATTAAGAAACGAATCATAGTTCGTCGAAGTGTCCGAAGTATGTTCGGGCGAACAAACATTCGTCCAGTTAAGAACGGGCTTTAGAGCGACGAAAGGAGATCGACGATCATCAAAAACTGAGATGCTGTCGTTTAGCTGACACCTCTAAAAGTTGTACAACTATTGCATACTGCAGGTAAAAAATATACCAATCAACTGGCTTTCATGCATTAGATAAAACTAAGATGTGACAGAATACAATAATAACTGCAATAGAAATTGTCATCTAAACCCGCTCATCCCACTGTCTGAACCACAGCAGTCTGTCTGCGCTCTGAGACATGTCAAAAGACCGCTTTCTGTGCAACTGCCTTAAGTGGCTGCAGTTAATATGATGGCTCTGACAAAATGTGCACAGTTTCGGTCGTTTAGGCCAGGAACGAGAAAACGATCAATTACTTTACACCAGAAAAAAATCCTGTCAAGACAAAGTGACATATTATGTGTCGTGAAGACAGCGAGTAGGTGTAATAAAACAATGTGCACATTTACACCAGAAAAAAAATCCTGTCAAGACAAAGTGGCATATTATTTCTCGTATAATAAAACAATGTCCAACTTTTTGGTAGGATGTCGATTATACAAGCAACAAGAAAAGGATCAGTTGCTTTCCAGCAGAGAAAATTCTTGAAAAAAACTAAATGACCTTTTAAATATGTGTCGTGAAAACGGCGAGTTGGTGTAATGAAACAATGTCCATATTTTTGGCAGAATGTCGTTCATGCCAACAGCGACAAAACGGTTAACACCAGAATTTTTTTTCTTGTAAAGACAAAATGACGTATATGTGTTGTGTACACTGCGAGCAGATGCAACTTACATTGTACAATCGCCTTCAAATCCACAGCCTGCGATCGCCATCCAAAAAACAAAACAAAAAACGTTCTTGTAAAGATAAAATGACATATATATTTATAGTGTAGACGGCAAGCAGATTCAAATGCGCATTATACAGAAAGAACCGTTGCTGTTTTCGTCACAAAGGGAAACAATCAGTTAGTTCACACTAAAAAAGAATTCTTGTAAAGACTAAATGACACATAATGATGTGCCGTGTAGACTGCGAACGGGCATTGCACGGGATAAACTGTTGATACATTGTCACAAAGGAAAACATTTCCATGGCACTGAAACCTACGACAAAGTTAGAGCACAATGCTTCTTCTGAACTGGGGTGTTTGGAAAAATACAAACCTGGGAACAGGGCAGCAGGTAGGGGAGGGGGAGTAACAGGTACATTGTTTCACCGCCGTAACAGTTGTACGTTGTGACAGCGACAACGTGAACTGGTAATCAAGCATTCGCCTGGCAAGCAGTGTTCCAGGACCCAGGTTGGAGTGTTCCAGGACCCAGGACCCAGATTGGAAAGCTCCAGGACCCACGTTGGAGTGTTCCAGGACCCAAGTCGGAGTGTTCCAGAACCCAGGTATTTTCTTCTTGAACAGCTGTGGCCCCTTCACGTCATCTGACGGCTTGCCCTGCCACAAATATTGAAGCAACAAAACGGCTCACATCGACACCTATCTTAATCCAGAATTGTTCTGGTGGTGACACTGTAGACTAAGCTTCTTATGCATGTGAACACGCATAGTTTTGTGTGCAATGCTCATCCCTCATCTTCGATTCGAGCGCCTATATGCCTCTGAAGAGACGACTTTACGGGAGAAAGAGCACGTTTTCGCGTAATGTTCATGTGCTTACATGTGGTAGCCAGTATTCTTTCCTCTGAAAAATCTCTGCTCTGCCAGCACAAAAGACGACAACGTGGTGGTGGAGCGGAAAGGACACTGAAGGCTGAATGGGCCACTAAAAGCGACAGCCAGGCTTGGAGTTAACAGGCTGTAAGCAGAGGGTGTTCTCCTTAGCCTGGGAAAGAGACAGGCTTGGCGTTAACAGGCTGTAAGCTGTGCTCCGATCGGCCTGGGAAAGAGACAGGCTTGGCGTTAACAGGCTGTAAGCTGTGCTCCGCTCCGCCTGGGAAAGAGGCTCGGCGTTAACAGGCTGTAAGCTGTGCTCCGATCGGCCTGGGAAAGAGACAGGCTTGGCGTTAACAGGCTGTAAGCTGTGCTCCGCTCGGCCTGGGAAAGAGACAGGCTCGGCGTTAACAGGCTGTAAGCTGTGTTCCGCTCGGCCTGGGAAAGAGACAGGCTCGGCGTTAACAGGCTGTAAGCTGACACTGTTCTGCTCAGCCTGGGAAAGAGGCCACCTGCAATAACGCTGATTCTTACCTTTAACATTCTTTCAAGCACTGGACACGAAAACATCAGAAACAGATAAGTGATTTAGCTTTCCGCATCATTTTTCATTGTTTTTCACCGTTTAACTGTTATTTTAATTACGTCTTTATGTACTTATCATTTGTCAAAGGCAGTCAACTGAATTTCCTTTTTAGGGATTAATAAAGTATTATTGTATTGTATTGGTTTGTAGCTTGATCAAAGGGAGTACCCCGAAAAATTTGCAGATTGTGTTGTTGTTGTTTTTGTAATAAATAGCGTTCTTTTGAACTTTTTATGTGTTAGGATCTTGTCTTGGGACGCTAGCAGCCATTCTTGTTTCAGATTTTTTTCCCTTACTTTCTACGTCAGTCACGAAGAAACATTACTCTAAGTAGACGTGCCCCTGATACGGTCATGGCACAGACAGCACTCTCTGATGGTCGCAGCGCACGACTCGCACATGCACAGGTGTCCACAGGGCAGGAAGTTGATGTCCGCGGCTCTGTCGCCACACAAGCGGCACGTGTGACGTTGACGCAGACGACTGTTGGGCTCCTGCAGCCGCTGAAGGTAGGTCACCTCGTCCTGGTTGTCGGCGGTTCTAGTTGTGCTGCGCGGCGCCGGGTGTTCCCTGGACACGGTGCTCTGACGCGTTGTCGACCGTGAACCAGACGTAACGGCTTGTTGAGTCGCATGCGAGCGAGTCGTCGTTGTCGTTTGCCTGTCTGTCCCGTTGGAGGCCCCTGCGCCTTCCGCGTCAACACGCAGTTCTTGAGAACGAAGCAGCGCAGTACCATTACACGCTTCACTTCCATTGGCTGGGTTGGTCGCGGCGTTGCTCACCCCTTCTCCGCTTGTCTCTCTCTGTCCTTCACTTCCTGACGTAGTGGCGTTGGACGCAGCCGAAGAGGACACCATCGACACCCTGGCTCCTTCTGAGGCACCGTTGGGGTCTGCGCCATACAGGGATAGGAGGATAGTTATTCGCCAGTGACATTTAAATGTACACAGAATTTGTCTTGGTGACGTTCTGTTCACTCAGTGCATTAGCTAAAAATAAAGCAAAACAGCAACAACAAAACCCCAAACAAACAAACAAACAAAGAATAAAAAATAAATTAAATAAAAGCAAAAATAAATAAAAATAAGATTAAATTAAAGAAAAAGAAAAAGAAAGAAAGAAGAGAACTAATGGAGTTGTATTTACACGCATGCCAGGTGAGAGCTACTGTAGGCGACTCAGGTCTTTGTTGCTGTAACTGTGTTACGCATTTTGAGCTCTAAATAATCCCTTTGTGTGTTGATTCTGCATTAACAATTAGACAAATCATTACAATTAGCCAAAGCTACGAATCATACTAAAATATCGCAGATTAGCACCCATTCTCACGAAAAATCTTGAAAGGGAAATATGCTTTCTTTAATTAAAAAAAAAATCTTTTTGAAACAATGAGCGATAATTATTCCAAAGGTACTCACCAGTGGTTGGGGAGGGTGCATCTGAACTGTCTCCTCCCTGCACACATGTACAGAGTCAATCCCCAAGCCCCGGTGGCATACTCCCCAACTCCACACACACACACAGCCAGAGAACCCCCCCCACACACACACACACACATAGAGCCACAGAGCACACACACACACATACACAGACAGACAGACAGACATACAGACAGGCAGGCAGGCACACACACATACACACACACACACACACACACACACACACACACACGCACACACGCACGCACGTGCGCACACGCTTATGCACACACACATTTCTTACAGTTCTTGGATTTTAACGTCCCGTCAACCGCATAAGCTCACCTCATGACGACACAGACGAACAGACAGATGCACACACAACACTTTTGTTTTACGTGTGTTAGTCCGATGCGGCGGCAAAACAAACACAACAGACAATTATTCTGGGTGAACATTTGCTTAACCTACACACTAATAATTAAAAGAAAAATATTCATTCAAATTAGTCAGCGCCTTTCATTAGAACTGAATTAGAACTTCTCTCGGTGGCATCCGTCGGTCACGAGTGGCCACGGATCTGCACTTTGAAAAGTCACGATCAGCTGGCACTGGAGCAGCGCCTGTTGTGGCTGTGCAGGCCGATGTAGGAGTGACAGTCCCTGCCGCAGCGGCTGCACTTGAAAGTGGTGTCTGCAGGTGGAGCTTGTCGGCTGTTCTTGCGTCTCCCTCTTAGTTCACCTGACGCCAGCAGCTTGTAGCTAATTCTCTTCCCCTCTGCGCAGATTGCGATTTAGTTCCTGTCTCCAGCGGGAAGGATCCTGGGCAAGCTCTTCCCGTCCGTCAACATCCGTGTCAATGGCCTTCATGTTTCTTTTGCATGTGTCTTTTACATGTCTCTCTAACAGACATCCTTGAATCAGAGTTGGGGGCGGCCCTGAGCTGTCTTGCCTGTTGTGAGCTCGTCATGCAGCAGGTCCTTGGGGATCCTACCATCCTGCATCCTGAAGAAATGTCCTTTCCGACGAAGGCGTCGTTGTCGTAGCAGAGTGTAGACGATGGGTGTGGCAGCACGTCTGAGGACCTCATTGTTGGTTATGTGGTCCTACCATTTCATGCCCAGGATCCGTGTCACGTTACGCATGCGGAAAGTGTTGAGCCTCCTTTCCTGCCTCGAATACAGAGTCCATGACTCGCTGCCATATAAGAGAGCGCTGATGACAGAGGCTCTGTAGACAGTCATCTGAGTGTTCATCGTCAGTTTGTCGTTGTCCAACACCCGCTTTGAAAGCCTGGCAAGCGTAGATGTAGCTCGGTCTGCTGATTTCGGAGTCCATGAAGAGGTTTTCGGTCACTGTTGAGCTCAGATATGTGAACTCCTTGCCCACATCCAGCTGGTAGTTATTTATGGTGATGGTTGGCGGGCTTTCGGTGTCTTGGCTCATGCTATTTGTCTTCTTTAGGCTGACTGTCAGTCTGAAGTCCTCGCAGGCTTGGGAGAAACAGTCAATAAGATTCTAAAGATGTTCCTCCTTGAGCTGTCAAGGCAGCATCGTCTGCAAACAGCATGTCTCTGATGAGAACTTCACGGATCTTGGTCTTTGATTCAGTTATGATAAGCTGTAAAGTGTACCATCGGACCTAGTGTGGCGGTAGGTTCCGTCAGTGGATGCTCTGAAGGCATGCTTTAGCACCACTATGAAGTAGATGCCAAAGAGGGTGGGGGCAAGCACACCCACCCCCCTGCTTGACTCCGCTCTTCACGTCGAATGGAGTTGATGATGACCCGTCGATCTGGATGACTCCCTTCATAACCGTGTGGAATGCCTGAATCATGATTAGAAGCCTTTGCGGACATGCAATCCTTGCGGGGACTTTGAAGAGGCCGTCGCGGCTCACTAGGTCAAAGGCCTTTGAATGCTATGTAGAATGACAGCTTTTGATCTCTGCATTTCTCCTGGAGCTGTCACAGGGAGAACATCATGTCAATCGTGGGGCATTTCGACCTGAAGCCGCATTGCGACTCTGGATATACACTGTCAGCCAGCTTCTTAAGTCAGTTCAGGACTACGCGGGCGAATACTTTCCCGACGATGCTCAGCAAGGAGATTCCCCTGCAGTTATTGCACTCACTGCGATTTCCTTTGTTCCAGGGTAACGATGCTACAGCCTCGCATGTCCTGGGGAACGTCCCCCTCCTCCCAGCACTGACAGACCAGAGCGTGGAGGTATTCAAGGAGTGGTTCCTTTGCACTCCTGACGACTTCTGTTGGGATTACATCCAGCCCTGGTGCTTTGCCTGTGGGTAGGCTGTCTATGGCCTGGCTGAGCTCCTCCAGGCTTGGCGTCTCGTCTATCTCCTTTATGACAGGCAAGCGCTCCACAGCTTCCAGTGTGGCATCTGAGATGGTGTTCTCCCTGCCGTACAAATCTGAGTAATGCTCCTGTCTGTGATGGTTTCACCAGTATTCGATTTGAGTGGACCGGTCTTGCTGTGTTTTGTCCGATGGCCTTCTTGGTACCATCGTAGACACCCCTGATGTTTGCTGTATCAGCTGCCAATTGAATACTCTCACAGATATGTATCCAACAGTCGCTGGCTGTACGCTGCACTTTACTCCTAGCTGCTCTAAGAGCTTGCTTCAGTGTTGACTGTGTTATCTGTCGCTTGTGTTCCAGCAATACGTTTCGTTTTCAGTCACAGTTTTGAGTTCAGTGGCATTTGCCTCGAGCAAGTCCTGAGTCTTTCCCTGCTTCCTGCCGAAGACAGAGAATGCCGTGCCATGGATTGTGTCCCTGAGATGATCCCATCTCTGCTGTGCATCTCCCTGTGGGGGCTTTGCTTGCAGGGCGTCTTCCTGGCTCTTGGCAAGCATCTACACCCTCTCTGGGCCCTTTGCCTTGCTGGTGTTGATACATGGTTTACCTGGAGGTTTAGCGCGATGAAGCTTCTTGGGCTGAATCCTGATGCTGCAGCAGGCCAGCGAGTGATCTGTGTCGCAATCAACGCTGTGGTAGGAACGTGTGGTGAGAATGCTTCTCGGCTGACACCGCCACGTCAGGTCCAGTTTGGAGCGGGGATGTCGACACGATACTTTGTGCTGCGGTTTCATCTGAAAGAAGGTGCTGGTAATGCACAGCTCGTGGAGTGTGCATAGCCGGAGTAGCTGTCCGTTCTAGAACTTACAACAACAAAAATCTAAACTCTTTGATCTAAAGCGAACAGCCTGTCGCAAATGGGATTCAGCGACCCAAAGGACTGCTGATACATGCACAAACCATGATGGATAATTAATACTTAGGCCTATCTTGCACCATGTTACCTTTGTTTTCATATGTACTTTTCATACACATATCCCAGTCAGTCGCATTGGTTATTTAGAGTCTGTATAATTGCTCAAATCTGAAATGTGTAATTTCTTTGGATTAAAAAACGAACCAAACAACAACAACAACAACAACAACAATAACACACACACACACACACACACACACACACACACACACACACACACACACACACACACACACACACACACACACACACACACACACACACACAATTACTGAAGTTTTAAATAAAACTCAATCGTCGTCTATGGCAAACATCTGGTAATTTTACATCATACGTACATTTGTGACAGCGATATTTTGCCTATTAGCTATCTTCAGGCTTGTCTGAAGCACAAAGTCGTCTCCCTTGATGAAGATGACGTAATCACAGGAAAACCGGAATTGCACGTGTGTTTCCCAGGGGTCATCAGTTTGCCTCCAGTTGCGTCGAGTAACACCGCAGTAGAAACAGCGGACATTGTCACCAGTGCCTGTGGGATGAACAGAACATTTCATGTCTAACATCCAGTCAAACAATAGACGGCATCAACCAAAACCATACAATCTACCAACGCGTGCCAGGTGAGAGCTACGTAGGCGATTCAGGTCTTTGTTGTTGTACTTGTGTTACGTATTTCGAGCGCCAGTTAGCTCTTATTGCGTTAATTCTGCACGAGCGCTCTCTTTCTGATTTGTGACAATTCATTCTGAGGCTAACATGTAAATTTGTGTATTTGTGTGTTTATGTGTTGAACCAGTTTTGAGATCAAAGGACTATGTCCTGTCTGTAATAAAAATTGGTTCTGTCTTATGCGTGTGCACACCTGTGTTGCCGAGTGTGCCAGAAATGTAGGGTATATAAGCCACTGGGGGCATCCATTTTTCAGGATGTACCTCTGGTGGGGTTTATGTACCTTGTATTTACACGTATGCTATGTGAGAGTTACCGTAGGCGACTCAGGTCTTTGTTGTTGTCCCTGTGTTACGTATTTCGAGCACTAATTAACCCCTTATAGTTTCTAAAATCTACTGTTTAAACATACCTGAATGCTCTCCGTCTGTTTGTCTTCTTACCTCTAACATGATTTAAGTCAGTACCAGCTTTCTGTCTCTCTTTTTTGAATAGATCTTGCAGCTGACATTTATGTTTTACCACACTGATTCAGATATAAGACGAGTGTATTATTCTTCAAATAGTTGATTGCCCACACATTTTTCAAACGTTAATAATAATAATAATAAACCAGAGTGGCTCCTCTTTCCCGTGAATTTTTCTGTACGCTCGCGCTTTTTAAGGAGGAATGCTCGCTGCGTGTTTCGATCTTAAAACTGATAATATTTTTTTTTTTCTTCTCTCCAGCGCCAGTCCTTGAAAACTCCGAGCGCCTTGTAAAGAACACCATGAATGGGGGTAGGAGCATGGGTGAGAATATAAAAGAGTCAACCAGTCTCTTTCTACATAAGTATAATTATGACCAGAAAGAGAATCATTAAAACAACAACAAAACAACAACAACAACAACAACAGCTCCGGAAAAAGAAAAAAAAACAACAACAAACAAACAAACAAGTCAGAGGTTGTTATTGTCAGAGGTTTCTGACAATAATCATGTTCATTTTGATTCTTGCTTTTCGGCTTACCACGAAGATGTACCTGCCCACACGTACTAGTCTATATATCCATAGACCTACCCCATCATTATATTACCTGTCAGTTTTGGTGCTTTCTTTCAGTTTGACCTCTAAGACCTGCATGTCCATGCACTCACTGAATGGTCTACATCAACGTAGATCTACCCATTGGCATTTATCAACATACCTAAGTTTAACAATGCAAGGAACATATAAAACCTCTTTTTTGTGTGATTCTCATGGTACCCCCCTTTTTAATTTTTCATGCTCTAATAATTTAACAATCTGCACGTTTCTTACACAAGTAACTTCAAAACGTTGCAAAAGAAAACGCCACTTTTAGGTCCAATTCTGAACGTTTTTGACTCTGTTGTAGAGGTTTGCAACACACTGTGGTGTTGTGAAACGAAACAAGATGTAATGAAACTAGATTTAGGAATGGATAGAAGAATCTTTTATCTATTCCATGGTGTGGTTGTTTTAAACATACGTGCCGTTTCTGACCTGGGGGTAGGCGACGCGTAGTAATAAATTTTTGTGGAAAAGTTGCAGAGTTATGCGATCGTGAAAACCGCCGATCTTAATTGCTATTTAACTGGCGTGAACTACCTGTTGCTTCATGAGCAACATCCCAAATTTACATTTAAGTAAGGTTTACATTTTCACTGCAGAATGCTTATTTATGCGTTCTTCTGTATTTATACAGCAAACCCCATATACACAAAATAGGTACATATAAATATACCCAGGTAGTAGAATCCAGCAATGACCAGTCTACTTACCCATGTAGGAGAATCCAGCGACGGCCAGTCTACGTACCCGTGTAGTACAAACCTAACCTACGTACCCAGGTAGTAGAATCCAGCGATGACCAGAAGCCGTGGACTGGGCAGTCCTCTCGCCGGCCAGTCAACGAACGATGCCAGTCTCGCACTCACAGATGCGTTCTCGGGGCTGACTGCTCGTCTCACGTCAAAACTGTTGTAGACGTCAACCGCCTCGCCATCCCATCTTCGTGGTACGGAAGAGCTGCTCTGATTTGGAACAGCATTCCGGTCCTGTTCAGGTTGCACAGGGTATCGATGGTGTTGTGCTGTTCTTCCAGTCATCACGAGACCCGTGATGTGTTTGCTGGGATAGTCCAGGTAGAACAGATGACTCATCGGTGGGTCCGACATGTGAGTATTTTGAGACTGGGACATTTCTGGCGTCTCTGAAATTTGCTTGATCGCAGTCTGGAGACAGCTCCAGCTGTACCACAGTTACCGCGTCGGACGTATCTCAATGTCTCTTTCTCAAGTTGCAACTAAAACAGGCAATATCATCTCGCTCCTCGTCGTAGTAAAACCCACTGTTAGCCAGCCGAAGCGTCGATACAGCCAACCGGTTTTGTACATGGGAAAAGGTCGAGAGCCTCCAACTTTCGAATCGCATTACAGCCAAGCCACTGCTGTCAATAACATTCCGTGGATGGCCACCTACCCTAGTTGTAGACGCAGTCAGCAGAATATCTCTGATCGCAGTTAACTCTTAAATATTTTCCCAAACAATTCTTCGGATCAACACTGCTCATATGATCGCTGTTAGCAAAGCTATCTTCTATGTGTTGACCATCAATGGAAGTATGATCATCGTGTATTAATTTGTGACACATCAAGCGCACATGCGTGTTATCTGTTTGTTTGCCAACATCAGTAACTTCTGAGAGACATTGTTTTCCATCTGTGTACATTTGCCCAGTGGTTGTGGAAAGTTTCGGGCAGTGTGGAAGCGATGCTTCTCTCCAAAGAGTCTTTGAAGCAGTAGGGCGGCCAGGTGTTGATGACATGGGAAACTCGCTGAGTTTGTCATGCTCAGCTGCACACTCAGGAATGTTCAGCTGTGTTTTGCCGTACGTTCCAGTCAAGACAGAATTGTTCATGGGCGTTTCGAAAATTTTGTCTGTAGTTGTAGCTTGTGCATACCGACCGCGGGAACAGTCTATGGTGGAACTGTGGCCGAGAAGCGAGAAGATAAAATTAATGAAAATTAATGAAAATCTGACGAGTTATTGTCAGGATGACATGAACCGGAGTTTAAAGAATGTTCGAGCGAACACAAAATCAGAATTAACACCACAATAGCTGTCTCTAGGGAAAGTAGACAAACCTTATGCTTCAGGCCTCAAACGTCTCTTGCCAATGGTTTATTTGTTTTCACCACGTTGTGCGAGCGTCGGTAGAAAAGTTCCGATTTGTTGAAGAACAGTTGAAAGCAGTGTGGAAAGTAAGTGACTGGGATGTGAGTTTCTTATGTGCTGACTCTCCAGCCTATGACTCAGTCATTATAATTATGACGACGCGCAATGAGGGTAACGTGTACGTAGCAGTTCTCGTTTTCTCGTGCCGTGTCTGGTTGGATGCAGGGATTCCGTGGCTGATAAACTTCAGCGGTTGTTTGACGCTTCCGCGCTTGACTAACCCATTGCTCAGGGCAATTCCTTATTCAAAGTAATAGGCGCTTCACAAGTTTGAATGGGTGGAGATTCTGTGCTCGGGTTTGTGTATGTAGTTGTAGCTGGTGCGTACAGACCGCGTGAAACCCCAGGAAACTTGTGAATAAAGCAGTGGGTACCTTCAGGAGTGGCTGAAAATCAACAGAAAGTAGGTTACGATAAGGATTCACCGGTGGCACCGCCGCTTTTAAACCTTTTGGTATTTCAACAAATTGACAGTTTGGGCCTTTGCCAGTGTCACTTCAAACACAGCTATGCATGATCTACATAGGTATGTTCAAGGGCCACAGACATGGCAAATCGACCTCCTTCCAAGAGCAGGTGGTTGCCGTGTTTCACGATGGAAATGTTGCGAGTAATGTTATGAGTAACATGATCTAACCCCCATTTTGAAACAAACGTTGGCAGAGGCAAACACAATGCCTCGCTGACAGCTGTTCAAAAACTGGCGATTATATTAGCTGTGTAAAACATCTGTAACATTTCTTCACGGATTTCAAATGATCCGAGCTTTCTGCTGTGAACCTTCTTACGTACTGCATCTACATGGTATTTCCAAGATAGCCTGTCAGCAAATATAAAAACAGTAATAATAAGGATCATTTCTAAAGCACAGATTGTTAAGAAACCCTTAGCGCTTTACAAAGAATATGATGGGAAGCGGGGCAGTGGATTACATGTACAAAAATCAAACGTATACACTGAGTCACCCCCCCCCCCCCCAACACACACATCAAACGTTATTCCTAGGTATTTATAAATTTTTACTCTTTCAGTTGTTTCTCCTTTAATTTCAATCCCACTGTACTCTCTTTCGTTCCTTCTAAAATCAGTACTCATTTCCTTTGTCTTTCCCACGTTTAACTGGAGGTAGTTCTCGTCACATCAATCCACAACATCGCCAATCTGTTGCCTGCAGTGGGAGTCGCCAGCGTCAGTTATAAGTCCAGTGAATAGAGTGTCGTCCGCAAACTTTAAGATTGGCGTGTTTACATTTGGACTTTTACGGTCCGTCAGTTTAGAATTTCTGTCGAGGCACCAGCTGTATCTCAACTTGAAAGTTACAAGTAAATCTGATTCAGTGATTAGCACCAAGTATTCAAGATTAGAAGTTCTACCTACAATTTAATTGTTCATATTTTGAAATTCTCATATCGTGTTAAAGAATATGATAGTGTAGCTTGCTTTGATAAGCATTATGAAGAAATATAGTCATAACGTGAAGATTTTTCAGTGGAATTCTAGATCGATTTCCCCAAATCTTTTAGCCTTTGAAAATCATATATCACAAAGAAGTTATTGTATTTTAGCACTGCAGTCTCTTACTGTTGAAAAGAGGGATCCCCCAAGGATGAACAATTATTATTATCAACCACTGTGCAACAGTAAAATGAAAACAAGTGACCTTGAATACACTATTCCTGTTTCATCACCAGTTGCAAATGCAATGGAAGAAGTATATGCTACTACAGCGATGGTTAAAATTAACGAACAGACAACACTTAATGTCTCTCTTTCCAGATGGACCAAAAAGGTGACAATACAGACTGGATAAATGACATTGCATTGTCAGATAAGAACTATGTGATTGTGGGAGATTTCAATGCCCATGCACCTTAAAATTCATCACGCAAAACAAAATTCCCAGACTTCATCGTCCCTCGTGGGAAATTAATGTCGCCCTACCTGGCTAATAAAGGCACAGCAGCCGCAAGAGCAGCGGACTGACATGTCAGCGATAATAAAAGAAAAATGAGAATTGTCTACGGGTTGTTTCAATTGTTGGTGCTGGCGTTTCTGGAAGTGTTGAGGACGTTTCGGGAGTGATTTTTCTGATTGAGGAGAATGATGACGGCATGATATTCAGCGTTTTTTGTTTGTTTTTGTTTTTCGAGATCAAAAGTTTCTTTTAAACAAAAGCAGGTTTCAGTATACTCGCTTTCGATGGGAATTTAAAAAAAACAAAAAAACAAAAAACAAAAACGTTTTTCGTTCAGCTCCTTGTCTGAACGTGATTAAGAAACTCTTGCGTTACTATTCATGTTTGAATTCATTACTTCCCTTGCTTAGTTCAGCCTAATGGTTTGATACAAGAGACCACAAAAACCCGTCCCTAATAAGCCTTACGGTTTCTGTGGTCGTTAAGCACCATGTTTACTTTTTACCACAAAAACAATGTTTACAGTGACAAAAGTTGGACTACCCCCAGCAAGAGTTCACTGAAGCTTATTTCCCATACTGCAGCTTTTGTTTTAAAAACGGTTTTATAGTATACAGTCGACTGGCTAGCGTCATAGCCGGCACGACGTCCCTTCATTTTGTGACTTCGATTGTCTGGTCCGTTATAAAACCTGAATACTTTTACACCTTGCACAAAGAGCCGGTTTGGCCGAGCGGTAAGGCTTCGGACGTCGGTTCGATTCCGGCTCGGCTCGCCTTTCTCTTCAAAAAGTGTGTACGTCTGTTGACACTGTATTGTGACCTTGACCCTCACAATATTAATAAAACATTAAAATGGCTCTCCTGGCTGCGCATCTTAATGCAGGAGTCATCCTGGTGGTGACAGTGTAGCGTTAGGTCTAGTCTCCCTCTTCCCCACCTCCTGGGATTTCGGTCCCCGCCACTACCTCTTCGGAGACAACACGGCGTTAAACCAATTTAACCAACCAACACCTTGCACAAAAACTTGATAAATTAAAGCGGACTTTAGATGAACCAAATTGCTTTTATTTTATTTTATTACTCTGTGACCACCCCAAAACAACAACAACATCAATTACAACAACAACAAACAATAACAACAACAACAACAACAACAACAACAACAACAAAACGTTAAAACAAAACGAAACAAAAAACAAACAAACAAAAACTAAAAACAACATTAAAACAAACCAACAACAACAACCCAACCACCCAAACAAACAAAAACACCAACAACATCAACTCACATAACAACAACAACAAAACCCATAATTTCTTTATTTCATAATATTAAAAATTATAATAAATATAAAACAATAACAAACAAACCGAAAAAAGGAAAAGAAAAAAGATAAAAACACCCCAAAACAAAACAAACAATCAAAACAATAAACAAAAGAACAACAACAACTACACAAAAACACAAGAACTCCAGCAACAAGTTAATGACTTAGTTACTGGATTTTAACGTCCTATCTACCGCACACAAACGTCGCAGGACAAAGTTTGCTATAAGCAAATGTGTACTTCAGAACTCTTCTTATAATTATTAGGTCAAAGGAACAGAATCAATACATGCACAGACATAAAACCCCTTCGTCCCTTAAATATCGCTCTTGTTAAAAAAAAAATCTAAAAATCTATAAGGCTAGTATCAGGTATGTTGATATCGTTGACCATGCTGTCAAATTTCATGAACCAGGCTAAAAAAATTAATAAAGGAATGAAAGAAAGAAAGAAAGAAAGAAAAAACTTATGTAAATTACGTATAATTGCAAATACCAGTGCCATATAGAAGCAAGCTGCACATACCACCTACCATCTATCATCTCCTAGCTGCCCAACAAGAGCCATACGAAAAGGCCTAACTCTTTAACGAAAGCTGTTGAGGGATTTATTTATTTATTTATTATTATTATTTTTTATTATTATTATTTTTTTTTTTGGGGGGGGGGGACAGGGGGGGGGGGGGAGCAGGCAGGAGAATGGACCGTTACAGCAACAAAAAATTATGAGACAGAAAGAGCAAGAGCACTAGGCAGAGAAACATAGTGAAATAGGAAGGGAGAATCAAGACGGGTGAGAGATTCAGACATCCCGGCCTCCTTCGGTGTAAAACCACCACCACCACCACCACCACAACAAAACAAACAACAACAAAAACAAAAACAAAAAACGAAAACAAAAACGAAAACAAACAACAACAAAACCAAGTGGAACAAGCACTCAACCGACTGACAATTTAAAAAAATCTTTATAAGTTAATGCCAAGATAATTACACTTGTTTCATCAGGGGGAAACATTCAAAAGGGTCTTTTTCAGTCAAAGGGGAAAAGTAAGCTCAGCACAAGCTAAATCCAAACATATAGAAGGTTCAAAAGAACGCTATTTGTTAGAAAAGAAGCACGTTTTACAACGTTAGCAGTCATTCTTGTTTCAGGTTTTAGCAAATGTTATTTTTGAAATTGATGCCATCAACAACAACAAGAAATACATATATAAATGAAAAGATTTTCCACTTCTCTAGTTTTTCATTCCGAGAATCACATTTCTTTTTATGCAAGTGAAAACGAGAAGAGTGAAAAATCAGGTAAATCTTGATGAAAAGGTGCGCGCGCGCGCGCTCGTGCGCGCTCGTGTGTGTGTGTGTGTGTGTGTGTGTGTGTGTGTGTGTGTGTGTGTGTGTGTGTGTGTGTGTGTGTGTGTGTGTGTGTGTGTGTGTGAGGTAGAATGTAAAGTCGCAAACTAAAAACTCAGCAACTGATAGTAAACGGCCAACAGCAAGCATGAAGCAACAACAAATTCGAACAATGCAGCCCGGTAGTAACCTTCAAGCTAACTACGCAACGAATGACTCACCACTGTCACCCGCTCCCAAGCAAAGGTATGACATTCACGTTTCTCTGCATGGTACAGGTTGTTTCGAGGTTGTGCAAAGTTCTGAGCCGCGGCTGGTATGTATGGCATGACGAGATCGACCTATGGATAGCGGGCGAACCTAGGTGGCGGGGGGGGGGGGGGGATGAATGGTTGGGGTTGTTGTTGTTGTTGAGTTGATGCTTAATGTCCTCAGATGTCATTTGACATATTAGGGACAAGTTGTGACCAATGCCGAAGCACGGTTCAATACGTAAGGTGTATGCGTGTTTAGCTGTAGCCTGCCACCTGCACTTTTGGCAGAATGACCGGGATTTTTTACGTGCTACTGTGGTAACACGGGGGTGGAACGGATACCGAAATAAGAGTCAGCACAGAAAGTCGACCCTGGAGAAGAAAATTATCCCGCCGTTCCAGCAGGGATTCGAACCCGCGACCTTTCAATCACGAGTTCGGCGCTCTAACCACTGAGCTATCCCCGCCCCCTAGTTGGGGTCGTTTCAGTACGGGGTATCTTGAGTCAACTTCTCTCGTCCGGGTGTCCGCGGCCCAACAGGTTTAGTGATAACGGGAATTCCCTGTCTGCAGGATATGAGTCATTCGTTGCCGGCCTAGGCTGACGAAGGCAAAGCCGTAATCACTGGTCAAAAAAGGAAACAACGAAACGACACGCATCGTAACCATTGCTTCTGTATCGCTTGGATATATTATACTTACTCACTACGTTCTTTGCTCCTGGTAACTTCATATACAGATTTAAAATCAAGATCAAGTGCAGGCAGATACCGTAAACTAGTTTACATTTTCCTCACAGATTCTCATGAAACAAGTTATGAGCTGAACTGTCATTTTATTAAAACGACGACTGGTTAGAATGTCGTTCAGCAAAGTTATTTGTTACAACTTTGTCAGAAATCTGCCATAAAGATTATTGGACTGCTCAGTTGAATGATTTTGATTTTATAAGCTTTATTCATTCTGATATTTTGTTCTCGTTTAACTCGACAAAGATTCATACATATTATATTAAATTAGGGTTATTATTTTGATACGTTGATGTGTTTTACCATTTATGGATCTTGTTTTAGAACGCTAGCAGTCATCTTTGTTTCAGATTTATTTCCTTGTTCACTAGAAATTGTTGCCTAAAGGCGGATGTATTGATATAATTATAGTGAACACAACGACCACAGTCCCACAGCTGGGGTTCTCATTTCCTCGACTGTTGAAGTAGTCTATATAAACTGATTTTGCTTTGACACATAGGGAGTTCAGGAACTGTGTGAAAGTCGAGGTGGTCGAGGTGGCCTAATGATGATCCTCGGTTTCTGTGGACGTAAAGCAACACTGAACCATGCACACGCATTGGTCACAGTTTGTCCCTAATATGTCAACCCGACATCCGAGGATATGAGACTCCACATCATCACAACAGCTATACAATAAACTAATCATCTCACATGACGAGACAGATCGAGTTACGGTGAGCTGACCTCATTAGGAGCAGGGAAAAAGAAGAAGAAATCTGTGCAAAACTGATAACCGCCGATAAGAAGCAGCTAGACTACCACTGATTTTGCAATGACTGAATTTTGAGCTGACCTTTGCTGACAACTTGTGTGTGTGTGTGTGTGTGTGTGTGTGTGTGTGTGTGTGTGTGTGTGTGTGTGTGTGTGTGTGTGTGTGTGTGTGTGTGTGTGTCTGCGTGTAAGCGGGCACCTTTTTTTTCGGGTGGGGGGGGGGGGGGTTGAGAGGGGGGTTGAGTGGGGACGAGGGGGGTGGGGGGGTATGTGAGTGTGCGATATGTTCAAACTTTGTTTTCATCTTTTCTGTCTCTTACTACCAATACTTCCAGCCTGCCTCAAGTCAACGTATGTGTGTGTGCGTGCGTGCGTGCGTGCGTGCGTGGGTACGTGCTGTGTGTGTGCGTGTGTGTGTGTGTGTGTGTGCGTGTGCGTGCGTGCGTGCGTGCGTGCGTGCGTGCATGTGTGTGTGTGTGTGTTCTTTAACATAACTGCCACCCAGTATACATTGTAAATTATAACTGGGAAATGTTCCAAATAAATTGTTTTTGTTGTTGTTTTTGCGTTGTCCAATTTGTAAAACCTTCCCTTGTGTGCTTAATAAAACTATGTTTAAACCAAACTGAGTATATCACATATCGGGGACGGAGGGGGGGGGGGATTGGGAGGGTTGGGGGGAGTGTCATTGCTGCTCGAACCTGTCTCTCGCCTCTGTCCAGTGCAATGACCACACGTTGACTGACCGGTAAACACAGCTATTGTTCAATTCAGTTACATTTTATTCATCACACAGTGGACAGTTCCATCTGGCGGGCTCATAACAACAAACATTTAAACAGTATCCAAACACATAAAACACTATTTATTAGGACAAAACAAAACCACAGATTTTCGGGATAAAATCCCCTTTGTCAAGGTACAAAAAGATACTTAAGCATATTTTTCTTAATGTTGTAAACGTTTCGTCGAAGAAGAAACTCACGAAAATCGCGAGTATCGGGAAGGTCAATGCAAATTTAATAGCAAAGCATTCAAGCTGCCTTTAAAATTCTGTTAACTACAACGCCGACTTCAGGTTCAGGTTCAGTGACGACGGTTCCCAGAATGCTCCTGCGGCAGAGGGCGCACTGCTCCATCTCGTCAGCACACGTGACGCACGTGATGACGTGACTGCAAGGGAGAAAAACGACGACGGGTCGCCTGGTCTCACAAGTGACGCACAGTGGCCGTGATGGCTTGTACGTGTAGTACGCGCCCATTCCTCGTCGAGACATGTTTCATGCAGTGTACCTGGCATCAGAAACGAACAAAGATGAAACATTTACCTACAAAGCGAGCTTCAAGACGAATAGTAATCCTCTCTCTTTCTTTCTGTCTGCCCCTCTCTGTGTGCCTGTCTGTCTGTCTGTCTCTCTCTGTCTCTCTGTCTTTGTCTGTCTGATACTATTTCAGTATGGCTGTCTTGATAACTAGTAGTAGGTATGTCAGTTGGCCTTTGTGCTAATAATTATCTTCACCGTGTGTGAAATTAAGTTTAACCACTCTCTCTCTCTCTCTCTCTCTCTCTCTCTCTCTCTCTCTCTCTCTCTCTCTCTCTCTCTCTCTCTCTCTCTCTCTCTCTCTCTCTCTCTCTCTCTCTCTCTCTCTCTCTCACACACACACACACACACACACATACACTCCCATTCTCTCTGTCTCTGTGAACTCATCTGAATGATTATGACATTTCAAGTTAATGACGATGTTAATAATATCAAGTTAATGACGATGACGATAATTATTATAACAGCAACAACAACAACAATAATGAATTAACAAACAAGGGAGTTAATTAGAGCTCGAAAGACGTCACACAAACACAAGGAAGACCTGAGTCACCTACGGTAGCCCACCATGCAAGTAAACAATAATAATAGATATTCTAACATCATGCAATATTTGCCGCACTGCGCTTCAGCCTACTGGCTCTCAATGATGGAAAGTACTGTACATCTACCTTCGTACGTTAATCGCCGGATATCTGGTGGAAACCTTCAACAGTGAACACGCAGCGTGTACGCGCCTTTGTCTTAGGTGCTTTCGGGGGCCTGTACGTATTTTTCAGTGACTGTTGCTGGGCATACGTTGTTCGTGTCTGCAGTGAGGGAAGTGTGTAACTTCGTGCGCAGTGTGGAAGACTGTTGGACTCGGCTCTGATTGGGCACCACGGGGTGTAAACCAACCCGTGTGTTAGCTTATTTGATATGTGGTCTGAGATAAGAGCTATGTTCAGGTGCGGCCGTGCGTCATGCGTATGTACTTGCCCTTCTGTCAACAGACTGGTTGAAAGACTTGTTCATGCAGACAGCGAGTGGCTCTTGTGCTGTCGTGTACACCAGTAATAGACTGATGACTATAGACAGAATCCTGGTAGGCGGCGAAGGCGGCAGTAAAGTGTGTTCAACGCGTTCTTTATACAGGAATGTCCGTGTGGAGTACACTCAGAAAGGGGGGAAAAACCTGTCAGTTGTGCAGTGACTGTGTATGAAATGGACCCCACCTGGAGTTTTGCATAACTGTGGTGTCAGCATGTGGGCAGGATATGGGCCCAGGTTTTACACTGCCTCACGTAGGATAAGGGATCGGTGGGGTGGAGCGTGGAAGGTGGGGCAGAGCGTTAGGAACAAACCACCAACATTTTACCTGTGGACTAATTATATCATGAAGGGAAGTAGCTTGACCTTCTCAAGTACTTTTTCTTCAGCAGGGTGAAATGATATTATATTTAAAAAAAAAATAAGAGAGAGAGAGAGAGAGAGAGAGAGAGAGAGAGAGAGAGAGGGAGGGAGGGAGAGAGAGAGAGAGAGAGAGAGAGAGAGAGAAGAGAGAGAGAGAGAGAGAGAGAGAGAGAGAGAGTCTTCTTTTTAAGGAGGAAGTTAAGTCAGGAACTTTTGAGGGAAACTCCCCATGATTTTCTCTTTGGTTGGGGAGGGGGGGGGGGGGGGGGGGGGAGGGGGTAATGGCGCCGGGATTTGCAGGACCTAATTGTTCAGGCTGTCTGGAGACTAAAAAAAAAATAAAAAAAAAAAAAAAGCTTGAGAATCCATTCGGTCCATATTTGCTGACTATAGGTTACTTCCCCGAAGGCAGAGGCCAAACCGCTGTCAGTATGATTAATATTTTAGTCCAGATAGACAGTTACGCCACCTCTTCCTGGTCAACATTTTCTTTAACAGCTGTGTAAATTAAGGCGTGATTTTGTTGTTGTTGTTAAGTAAACGTCCACAGAACCGTACGGCTTATTAGGGACGGGGAGAAGGGTGGAAGGGGTTATGGGGAGGCGGGGGGAGAGGGGAGCTGTAAGAAGTAAGTAAACATGGTGCTTAACGTCCACAGAAACCGTACGGCTTATTAGGGATGGGGAGAAGTGGTGTGTGGGAGGGGGTATGGAGGTGGGGGGAGAGGGAGCTGATGATGATGAGTTGATGCTTAATGTCCTCAGATGTCAGTTGACATATTAGGGACAAGTTGTGACCAGTGCCGAAGCACGGTTCAATAAATCTTTACGTCCACGGAAACCAGAAGGCTCGTTAGGACGGACAGCCAGGACGTCCACCTCGACTCTCACACAGCTCCTGACTATGAAGAGAGGGAGCTGATGATTATGTGGGGCTTCATGTCCTCGGATGCCACGAGAGGGAGCTGATGATGATGATGATGAGTTGATGCTTAATGTCCTCAGATGTCATTTGACATATTAGGGACAAGTTGTGACTAATGCCGAAGCACGGTTCAATAAATCTTTACGTCCTCGGAAAACCAGAAGGCTCGTTAGGACGGACAGCCCAGGACGTCCACCTTGACTCTCACACAGCTCCTGAACTATGCACATAGGGAGCTGATGATGATGAGTTGATGCTTAATGTCCTCAGATGCCATTTGACATATTAGGGACAAGTTGTGACCAATGCCGAAGCACGGTTCAATAAAATCCACATACGTAAGGTGTATGCGTGTTTAGCTGTAACCTGCCACCTTGCACTTTTGGCAGAATGACCGGGATTTTTTACGTGCTACTGTGGTAACACGGGGGTGGAACGGATACCGAAATAAGAGTCAGCACAGAAAGTCGACCCTGGAGAAGAAAATTCTCCCGCCGTTCCAGCAGGGATTCGAACCCGCGACCTTTCAATCACTAGTCCGGCGCTCTAACCACTGAGCTATCCCCGCCCCCCATAGGGAGCTGTTGATGAGTTGATGCTTAATGTCCTCAGATGTCAGTTGACATATTAGGGACAAGTTGTGACCAATGCCGAAGCACGGTTCAATAAATCTTTACGTCCACGGAAACCAGAAGGCTCGTTAGGACGGACAGCCCAGGACGTCCACCTCGACTCTCACACAGCTCCTGAACTATGTGTGGGAGCTGTTGTTATTGATTGCTTTTATATAGCGCTATTCTCCGCTCTCGAGCAGACTCACTGCGCTCGCATGTGATTCTACATGAGTGAACAGCTTTTTATAGCACGTTTTTGAATAGCCTTTTGCTTTCATGTTGCTTAACGTCCACGGAGGCGGGATGACCTATTAGGGACGGGGACAGAGTGGGAAGGGGACAGGGTGATTGGCTCGACCGCGGAAACCGCCCGAAAAAGACCGGAGAGACCGTGGACCGCCGCCAGAACAATGGAAGTGTTAAGGCGGTGTCCCCTCGCCATTGCCCAGCGACTTGTGCACTGTGCAATTGCTCTTTCAACTGCTGTGCTGGACAGAGTCACTAAGACAATGTCCGTTGCACCGCTGTTGACGAACAACTTGGACAACCCGAAGCAAAAGACGTCCAACTTGCTCAGCCCAGCACCACCTCCCTACTCATGATCTCTTCTGGGCAAAAGTGAGGGTCCAGCTCCACCTCCCTCCTCTAAGATCTCTCGATCTTTTGATCTCGCCTGGAACCCTGTTGAATAGCCACCGAAGTGGTGTACTTATAGCGCTGGCATGTAAAAGAGTTTGCCATCTGCCCCTATGACATCATATGACGTCATGGCGGTTCCCATCTATCATGGCTCCCAGGCAGGCTAAGCCCATCAGAAGTGATAATTGTTTAGGACTTGGTTTCTCCCGGGCAAGTTTAAACGGCCAGGATTCCAGCAGGACGCACTATGACATCTTTCTGGCAGATGCTGTACATTTTGTCATGGACGTCATATGATATCATAAGAGCAGATGTTAAACACTTCCTCATGGACGTCATTATGATGTCATATGGGCAGATAATAATAATAATAATAATAATAATGTACATTTATCATGCGCTCATCAACGCCCTGAGCGCTCACATGATACATATTAACCTAAATATGATATCCTATACACATATACAGATGATAAACACTTTGTAACAGACGTCACTATGATGTCACGCCATTGACGTCATTATGTCATAAGAGCGGATGGCAAACGCTTCATATGACGTCATTATCATGTCATGAGGGCAGATGAGAACCGCTATGACGTCATATGATGTCATAAGGGCAGAGGTTAAACATTTCGCCATGGATGTCGTATGATGTCATAGGGGCAGATGGCAAACTCTTCGCCATGACGTCATTATGATTTCAATAAAGGCCGCAATATTTTGTTTGTTTTTTAACTTGTTTAACGCCGAGTTGTCTCCCAAGAGGTACTGGCAGGGACCGAGATCCCACAACGTGGGGGAAGAGGGAGACTTACACCTAACGTTACACTGTCACCACCACAATGATTCTGCAGTAACACGGACAACGGTGAAAGCTATTTTAAATGTTAATGCTAAATTTGATTGTCACAAAGGCAGTGTCGTAAACGACACCTTTTGAAGAGAAAGGAGAGAGGAAGCGGAATGGAACCTACATCCTCATGACTGCTTACCGGCCAGGCCAAACCGGCCCACACCGCACGGCTGCAAACGACCGAAACAATTATCAATAAATACCGTGGAGTGTCAGCAACTGTAAATGTGTATAGTCGCTTTTGTGTATGCCACCTCTCTGGTAAGTAAGTAAACATGGTGCTTAACGTCCACAGAAACCGTACGGCTTATTAGGGACGGGGAGAAGGTCGAACCGAGGTCCTTCCGCTTACCAGCCTAAAGCTTTACCGCTAAGCCAAACCGGCTCACAAGCCACCTCTCTGGTCTGATTATACGCTGTATATACACGCTGGTCATGTGATTGGACGCCCCCTCTCCCCACGCGCGCGCGCGCGCGCGCGCGCGCGCGCACACACACACACACACACACACACACACACACACACACACACACACACACACACACACACACACACACACACACACACACACATATATATATTACGTATATGTATATACGTATCTAATTACGTATTAATATGACGTATCTAATTACGTATTAATATGACGTATCTAATTAATATGACGTATCTAATTACGTTTTGTAGGAATCAGTCAAGCTAACCGGGCCTTGACGAAGCCCTTAAGGGCGAAAATTCGGAGTAAAACGTTTCCACTAAAAAACATGCTTGGACTTTGTTATACATTCTCTAAATGACACCATACTAAGTCCTTCCTGCACGGTGCGGTGCACAGGAGTCATAGAGAGCCTTGTTTATTTGTCTCTCTCTCTCTCTCTCTCTCTCTCTCTCTCTCTCTCTCTCTCTCTCTCTCTCTCTCTCTCTCTCTATACATATATATATATATATAGAGAGAGAGAGAGAGAGAGAGAGAGAGAGAGAGAGAGAGAACTCAAACTCAAACTCAAACTCAGTCTCGAAAACTTTATTCCACAAGGATCGTAGTTTAGGTTCAGTTGAAAGCCTGTCTAACAACTAGTCCTTGCTAAGCCACTGATGAGTAAATATAAAATTACAGGTATCATTTATATACATATAGGCACGAATGAGTGAGTGAACATGAGAATTTCCACACAAAACATAGTGTGCTCACAACGCTAGATTCAGATCCACACATGCATACATCACTCAGTTATACATTATGAGCGTACAACCAGCAAATAAAGCAGTAAAGGGGGGGGGGGAGAGAGAGAGAGAGAGAGAGAGAGAGAGAGAGAGAGAGAGAGAGAGAGAGAGAGAGAGAGAGAGAGAGAGAGAGGCAGGCAGGCAGGCAGGCAGGCAGGCGGAGACAGCGACAGACAGACTGACAGACACAGAAGCATCATATCTTCGTCACGATGAAATTTGAGAATGAGAACTGATTCCTGCACAACGAAAGTTTTCCAAGTCAGAAAAACTCCACTCTTGCGATTTTAGTAAACGGGTTGAACAAATAAGGGGCGCGCTGAGAGATAAAAAAGAGAAGAAGAAAAAAGAGCACCCCCCACCGGCCCAGGGAAAGCCAAATGTAGCAGTGATGTACCACGATGGTGATATAGAAGAGACTGGTCCTTGAATTGAGTCATTTCTCTTGTCCATTTCCGGCTTATTCTTAGTCTTTTCGGGTCAGTGCTGCTGAAAGACCCACAAAGACCCATGCAGCATTGCTACCACATCAAGAACTCCGAAGTGAAGACAAGGGACGCTCAGTTCTGATAATTACATGATGGGTGGATCAAAACAGTCCATTCATACAATCCTGTAACGATTCTTGCTTTATTTGTTCAACGAGGAGAGAGAGAGAGAGAGAGAGAGAGAGAGAGAGAGAGAGAGAGAGAGAGAGAGAGAGAGAGAGAGAGAGAGAGAGAGAGAGAAGGGGGTGGCGAGGGAAATGAAAGGCTGCTAACCGATTTTCATTGTCAGTTGTATAGATATTTCTAAAATATACAACACGGACGAATAAATAGTAATAATGGATAACGCTTATACAGCGTAAATCCGTAGCAGAACAAAAACGCTAGCACACGCCAAACATCTGTGACCCTCTCAAAAAAAAAATCAGTGTTAAGTGGCAATTTGGGTATTTTGGGATGTGTATGACTTTGAAAACTAGAGCCCCTGCTGATTATTTTTGGTATCCTATGGCTGATCAACATCCATGACTTAAGACTGTTTGGTATCCCAGGGCTGATCGATATCTATGACTTAAGACTGTTTGGTATCCTAGGGCTGATCAACATATGTGAGTTAAGGCTGTTTGGTATCCCAGGGCTGATCGACAGCTGCGACTTAAGACTGGTTTTGTGGGAGAGAGTCGCATATAATTGCACGTAGAGATTGACATAATCTGCTGACACAGGAACGGTCTACATAACTTTGTGAAAAGGCCTGTCTAAAAATGATAGTTTAAATATGGGTTTTGAACTCAGCCGGAGTGGGGATGTTTCGCAGACCAGCACGCAGCGAATCCCAGACAGATGGAGCGACAAAACTGAACGAGCACTCACCAAACAAATTCCGTTACGTTTCAGATTTTTCAAAAGCTTCTCGCGTGAGGATCGGAGGGTGTGTGATGTTTGATAAGTGTACAGAGAAGCTGAAAGGTAATAGGGGAATGTAGTGTCGAAGTGATGGTAAGTAAAATTACATCAAATGCATCAGGCAAAAAATACAGTTTTGTTTGACACAAACGAAATGTAATATTTTCATTAGAGAGAGAGAGAGAGAGAGAAAAAAAAAAAAAAAAAAAAAAAAAAAAGCAACAAAGAAGAAGAAGAAGAAGAAGAGAGAGAGAAGCTTCACTGATCAAGGAACGCCCTCAAAAGGAAAAAAAACAAATCAACGTGAACACACAAATGTTTGAGCAAACAAAATGATTATGATACTTTCTAAAGCAAAAAAGCAAAAAAGCATATTCACAGAGTTCCTAGGTCAGCTAGAAACAGTTGTTTATCATTGTCTCACACATCAATGCAAAGGATTTCTTTGCACACTATACTGCAGTAAGTACTCCATATTCTCTATCTCTGGGAATTAATACGCAGTCTAGACAAATGGAATAAAAAATATTTAAAAAAGAGAGAAAACAACAACAAAAACCGAAACTTTTTAAAGTCGACGCCGCCTTTTAAAATGCCATCGACATGGCCATCTCGGCCTGATGCTCACACTGCTGGCTCCCTCTGTTGCTCCGAGGTCATCTCCGTCGCTGCGGAGGAGGAGTTGTATCTCCGGCGTTTGGCTGCCGGCTGTCCTATGGAAAAGTGAATAAACCCGAAAGTGAACAAGGAACAGCAACAATAACTAAACTTAAGGCAACTGATATCACGCCCTACGTAAAAGAGGTGTCATGGAAGCGCCTGCAGAGAGAGGCAGCACAATCAGTCAAACGTGTGAGCACAGGGCCAGTGTAGAGAAACGTTTGCACTAATGTAGATCGACACTAAACACTATAAAGAATGAAAGAATACAGGCGTCTTTATGAAACATACGGCGTATGATACAAGAAATATACGAATAAATGTGAAAAAAGGTAGGACACCCACCCCCACCCCACCACCACCACACAGTGTGTGTGTGTGTGTGTGTGTGTGTGTGTGTGTGTGTGTGTGTGTGTGTGTGTGTGTATGTGTATGTGTATGTGCGAGCATGCGTGCGTGCGTGCGTGCGTGCCTTGTAGTTTGTGTGGACGTTAATCACCTAATGAAAGAAAGAAAGGCACTGACCGTGGGTCGGTAGCCACCGGACTGGTACCGTATGAGCTGAGGGCAGTTGGGCGCCAGCTCTGCATGCTGTTGCCATGGGCACTCCCCAGGATAGTTGAGGTCACGAAAACGCACACAACAGGCAAAACAGCGTACATCACCTGGTGACGACAAGTAGGTCTCGTGTGCCAGGCACACTAATTCATAGCAAAATGCCCTTTCACCAACATGTCTTGTGTGGTTTATTTAGAAAAGAACGCCCTAGTAATTTACGGCAAAACACTAATTTCCCACCTCTGTGTGTGTGTGTGTGTGTGTGTGTGTGTGTGTGTGTGTGTGTGTGTGTGTGTGTGTGTGTGTGTGTGTGTGTGTGTCTTATTTTCAAAACAACACCCCAGTAATTAACAGCAAAATACCCGTTTACCAAACTTTTTGTGGCCAATTAAAAAAAAAAAAAAAAAAAAATCACCACCGAAACGAAAATTAATGGTGTTTGTTTTTTGAT
Organism: Alviniconcha strummeri; assembly: GCA_963584105.1. Taxonomy (NCBI): domain Eukaryota; kingdom Metazoa; phylum Mollusca; class Gastropoda; family Provannidae; genus Alviniconcha; species Alviniconcha strummeri. Next base: position 13,096,704 of record OY757544.1, read on the forward strand.
CCATATTCTTCAAAAATCGATTTGCTTTTTAATATTCCCCCGCCCCAACACACACACACACACACACACACACACACACACACACACACACACACACACACACACACACACACACACACAAGACACGCATCAGCAAAAAACACCTAAAGAAATAGGCGTGCATTAGTCTACTATCAGAACACGATCAAGTGAAGTACAAACAATGCAACAGTATCAGTGATAATCGTGCTATTAGTTAAGAACATACAAACGGTCCGAACAATAATTAGTACGAATGAAAAGCACCCTGAGACGGACCTGTGTCACCGTAGTAAAAGCCAGCTACAGCCATCTCCCGTCGGTCAGCACCGCTCCAGTCTTCCGGAAAGGTCAGCTCGCGGCCCTCCAGAGTGTTCAGAGGCTCACGAAGGTCCAGGGACTCGTCACGTAGTTGTCTGCCCAGTTTCTGACTGATTGCCTGAGCCTGAATAAATTCAAAAGAAAAACGATTGAAAAACAACGACACTAATATTAAGTAATAACTAACGTAGGATAACTGAGATGTCTGTATAGACATTTATCACTCTCTGAGTGTACTCTGCAATGACTTTTTTGGGGTTGATTATTTTACGATATCACAGTGGTCAGTAAGTAGTGATGACAAGTGATATGCCACATGTTAGATACGTGTTTTAGGGATAAATGACTGGCTGAATCGCAGTTAGATACGGCTTTGCTGAGAGGTTATTCACTGAAGCGTTGGCCGAGTTCAGTTCACAACGCATAGTTAAGACAGACGATCAGTGTAACAATACGATGACCACTGCATTACCAGTGAAAAGAGAAGCTGGAACGCTCGTCTTGTTTTGGAATTACTGAGCAGAAGCAGACGAGGAAGGCCTACTAGAGTCAAGGCCATGAAGTATTAAAAGTTCGTTTTGACGAGGTGTGAAACGAGGGCGCGAACACTCTGTGGGTAGCCGAAGAGAACTAGAGCAGACAAAGTAAGGCTGTTGCGAAATTTCATTGATGAAACGACACCAACGCACTCACACAACTCAGTCCGGTGTCTACAACATTGTACCAACCCACATTATGCTGCTTTCAAGAGACAGCACAGTGTTCAGTCCGTCTGTATTCAGGTCATGCCGTTTTTACAACCACAGGTTCAAATAACACACAGACACAACTTCGACTGCCACCCAGACATAGGCCTACTGCTCAGTCGCGTGCGCCTTGTCGTCTGCTGGGATTGTCACGTGACAAGCTTTGCCTGATCGGCTTGTGTCGTCTGTGAATGTCACTCTTTTTAACGGAGATCAGTTCTATTGTACTGTCAAAATTGAATAGATAAGCAAGCCAAAGAAGCGTAAATCTTTTGGGGATGAATGAATATTAGCATCTATAGACATTGTTATCATACTACTGTTTCAGATGTTTTCGCTGTTCGGTTCCATGCGTTGCTGGCCGCCTTCTCGAGTCGTTGTTTGTCAGTAGGCCTACGGATACATCACACACAGCAATGATCCTCAATTATTCCTCCTTCGATTTCTGTAAACGCTGTTACCTATGTGTGTTCATTGTCTCTCGTTTGTCTGTGTCAATAGAAAGACAAGGCACGTAGATAATCAACAGAAAGACAAGACACGTAGATAATCTGATACTGAATGCACTGAAAATGGGGCTAATTCCTTGTACGCATTTGGCTGCACGGCGTACAAAGGCTGTCCCCAGTATGACACTGAAGGGTTTGTTGTCATTTCACGTTGTTGCTTTTTTCGTGGTTACCGCAAAATATGAAACACTCGCTGACTCGCTGGCTACGGCAAAACTTACACAACGAGAGTTTCATATTTCGCGGTAACCTAGAAAAGAAAGAAAAAACCCATTGTGTAAGCTATATTTATGTATATAACATAATGAAAAGACAAGACGACGACGGAAGAAGCATAAATCTATAAAATCGCTTTGGCTCGGTAATTTCATAAAGTCTTCACTCTCCTCTTCTTCGTAACTAACTTAAGATAACTGAGATATAAGAAAGAAAGAACATAAAAATAGAAGAAGCAGAAATGATTCAAAAACACAATCATGGAAGTTTGAAATCGAGCTTCATTTTTAAATAAGACACGGCGTCAACAATGTGCCAAATTAATGGTCGGTAAATCTGCCTTTCATAAGAGACACACGGGCAGAGACAGTTAACTAAAACAAAGACAATGGTTGAAAAGGAATCGTATTTTAATCAGACAGCACAATTTTTTTGTATTCTATTCAAACGACGAACACAGAGAATTCAGAGGATAATAAGCGTTCTTTGCAACCATTTGCGAGTAACCTCGTTATCTGATTGTGTAACCACCAGCTAAAGTCAAACCGCAACAGCTGAACAGCACTGCAACTGCTCTGGTGGATATTCAGACCGCCGTGAGCCAAGCTACATCCCTCATTGAAAATCGCATACGACAAGAGCGCACTTGGTCTGCTCGGAAGCGGACAATAGCGCTATATATTTTTGCCATTGTGAAACGCTTAGGGCTCATTTCAAGACGAGGCGCTCATCAAGTGTTCATACAGAATAAGAAATAAAACAAAAACTGCGGTATATAAAAGGATGAAACGTGTATAGGGGAAAAGTCAAGTCAATATACTTTAATCATCCCTCACAGGGCAATTCTCACTAAGGCTCAGTAATTATGAATTTATTTTTTATAAAAAAGAGTAAAAACGAACATCAGAGCAACGTCAAAAGCATTTAAACTGATAATAATAAACAGACATACTGGATTTTTAAAAAAAAGTCAAAAATAAAACAAAATTCACAATACAAATTATCACAGCAAAAAACATATTCCTATAGCCCACCTCCCCGGATACCCACACATACCCACACCCACACACCTACACCCATACTCCTCACCCAACCTACATACACACACTACTACTATCATCAACCAGACACACTTGCACATCGCTGGATCTATACACACCACTCAACCCTAATCAGACAGCCACCCTGGTAATCACAAGACAGAGCATAGGATGGTATCTTGTCGTTAGCACGAATAATAGAAATCGAAATCACTCCACCAACCTTATGAATGTTGGACACGGTCCAGTTTCTGAGACCGTTTTTCAGGGAACGACGAATAGCCGGGGAGATGGCATCTACGTCTTCTGCTTCGTGCGGACGGAAGTGCTGTGGAATAGTCATCACTGTGGGAGTCTGGTCTGGGACCGTCTTGTCGTCTCCCGGTTGTCCGATGAAGGGAGCCATGGTTTGTCTGAAGTATACAATCAGTTACTGAATTAAAAGTTGTGCTGCTGTTAAAGCTTCGCTCTTCTTTGTTTCTTCTTGTTCTTGTTCTTGTTCTTGTTCTTGTTCTTGTTCTTCTTCTTCTTCTTCTTCTTCTCCTTCTTCTCTCTCTTTTAAATGAATCTTCGCCCTGATATAACCGCCGTGGCTGACTTAAAACCGATTATCTATCTATCTTTTAAGTAAAAGTCAATTTGTTTCGATGTTCACCAGTTAGTTAACCAAATCATTCACTCATTGGATATCGCCATGAATGAAAGCTAAGCTGGTGTGTCTTCGTTGCTATGCACTCAGCCGAAATTCGTGTCTTAGCTGATTTAAATGAAAAGCATTTTATACAGAATACATACGTAGTAGCTGTCACCAACACGATTTCGTTTCAGTGTTGCTTTACGTCCACAGAAACCGTAAGGCCTATTAGGAACGGGGAGCCCAGGATGGCCACCTCGACTTTCACACAGCTCCTGAGGTCTGAGGCCAACACGAATTCGTTTCAGTTTAGCTTTCAGTCCGCAGCAACCACCAGGCTTATTAGGGACGAGGAGCCTAGGACGGCCACCTCGACTTTGACACAGCTCCTTCCATAACAAATGGTGAGAGTTAGTTTTATACGAATTTCACCGTAGTGCTTAGTCCCACCATGTGACTAGATCAGACAGCCACCCAAAGCGCGGGAAACGCCGCCGCTAGCACAGCCGGCTTGACAGACTGAAGGTCACGTGCACGTCGGGTACAGTCCCAGTGGCGGGAAAACTCCCGACATCAGTATATATGTCATACCGTTTTGACACTGTATCAGTCGAATCACTCAGTTGACACACCATCTATTTTTCACACAATGTCACAAATATCGCAACGCTTTAATAATAGAGGAAGAATCGCGTAATTATGCAGGCTTAGCTTAAGACCGTCTCATGCTGATCAGAGAGACTATATGCACTGAAAGTGCAGTGTCTTTGAGTGACCTAGAAAAACGCCGGTAGGCTGACACGCTGCCGCAGGCCAAAGCCCACTGGCTATTCTCCATTAGGCCAAAGCCAATGGGGTTGCATGCACTTACGGCCATTTAAATCACACAATGGCCTTGAGACACTGTCACAACCCAAACACAGAAGAAGAAGAAAAGGACAAAAAACAGTAACTTTCTGACCGTTCTGGATCAGTAATTTTTTGGCATTGTAAAGTCTTCTTCCTCCTCCGATTCTTTAGAGAAAACCCGTTTTGATTTGTGCATGTTCTAAACTGAGCTAGACTGTCATAAAGTTACTTTGTTGTTGTTGTCTTTTTCTTCTTCTGTGTCAAGGCCATTGTGTGATTCAAATGGCCGTAAGTGCATGCAGCCTCACTGGCTTTGACCTAATGGAGAATAGCTAGGTCTTGTGCTATTTTAAGGCCATTGCAGCCATGCACATCACGATCATGAGCTGTTTCTATATTAATGCGTTACAGAGCTATCTCGAAAACGGTATACGGGTAGGCTGCGTGTGAATGTGGGACCGTATGTGGTTTTCGTTTTGTAGACAGAGACAGATTCATTGGGGAACCGGAGGGCGCCGACCTTACACAGATCGTGTCTGGGGTTCGAAACTCAGGGGTCACTGACGGGTTCGGATAGAGATGCCCCCCATCACCTCTTCCCTGCTCCCTCCCCGCTCACCCCCCCCCCCCCCCCCCACCCACCCGGCTCCAATGCTGTCTTGTTTAACCATTTCTCTACCAAAGATTGTGTGCTGCTGATGCGGATCTTTCAAAAAAGAGTCTGGCAGGCCTGAAGGATTCAGCCAACCAGAAACTTTTATTTTCAGCAACTGTGATTTCCCAGAGTTTGGATGAATATTCGTAGTTTGAGCAGATATGTGACGTCCTGCTCGAACTCTGACTAATCATGCAAACTGTGAGGAACCAAAGTTTCAGAAAATAAGCATTTCTGGTTAGCTGAATCCTTGTGCGAGACTTTTTCTTTGACAGGCAGACACTGACAGAGAGAAGAAGCAAGCACTTCGTCAAGAGCGTCATAATTATGATGTCATAAGGACGGAAAAAGCGTTGGGAGCGTACAACACTTTTGCTGTTGGAAGTAATCAAACCTTGTATAAGCCTGATATAAATTCCTTCAAGGGGACCCAGACATACCAAACAATGAGAATTCATTAATATTTAAAGCTGTTCTAGACTTCATTACCCAGTCTGGCCGTTTTGCCCTGGAATAACAAACCCAAACAAACAGTTGCTGGCATAAGAGCATTCTGTCTCTCTGTCTCTCTCTCTCTGTCGCCCCCTCTCTGATTTTCTGTTGTTTTCATGTTGTTTCGATGCCCTCTGTTGCAAAATGAATGTAGTTAATTTTGCTTGTGAGCGTTTACTTAGCTTAGCTTGTTTAATGCTCAAGGAATGATTTTGTTTTCCCACATTTACATCAATGTAAATAAACTTTGCTTAAACCAGATACATTCTTTTCTAAACTCTGATGTCATATGGCTTTTCGCTGCTAAGCTGCAGCCTATGACACACGCGTTCTGTCTGGCGGTTTCTTGTTTTAACGTACTCGCTTTCTTTGTCTCGATAACATGTGTAGATCTAGTGTCACATTTCTGTTTTGTCAGAATAAATAATGGAGGTGGCGGAAGAGGAACATTATGTACCACAGTAAAGTGGGTCGATGGCGTCAGTTGATCGGCTTATAGATTTGTAGCCTAGGGAGCTGCGAGAATGGGCTTTTTTTGAGACACATCATGAGAACAGAAACAGCCGTGAGGATGCTCCCTACACCCAGTGCACATCATGAGAACAGAAACAGCCGCGAGGATGGTCCCTACACCTAGAACACATGAGAACAGAAACAGCCGTGAGGATGCTCCCTGCACCCAGAACACATACCGAGAACAGAAACAGCCGTGAAGATGCTCCCTGCACCAAGAGCACATCACGAGAACAGGATCAGCTGTGAGGATGCTCCCTACACCCAGAGCACATCATGAGAACAGGATCAGATGTGAGGATGCTCCCTACACCCAGAGCACATCATAAGAACAGGATCAGCTGTGAGGATGCTCCCTACACCCAGAGCACATCATGAGAACAGAAACAGCCGTGAGGATGCTCCCTACACCCAGAGCACATCATGAGAACAGGATCAGCTGTGAGGATGCTCCCTGCACACCAAGAGCACATCATGAGAACAGAAATAGCCGTGAGGATATTCAACATACCCAGAACACATGATTAGGAGAACATATAATCAGCCGTGAGGATGCTCACCACACCCAGAACGTACGCCTATTCTCCACGTGTATAAGGGGAACAGAAACAGGTATATTTGTTGAACATAAGAGGCCATGATTTGCTTACGCATGCTACTTCAGCGTACAATAAAATATAAACCATGCAGCCACTGGATATTGTAAAGTTGGACTGGTTGTCATTCTATCAGCAATACAAGGTGCGGCCCAGC
>OY757544.1:13105949-13138852 GCA_963584105.1 Alviniconcha strummeri
ACCCGCTTGACATTCTCCCGTTAAATTGTTCTGTTCGATCCACTCCTGTAGCCTGTTGTTAATAATGGAACTATATAACTTACTACTGATATCGTATAGAGATATTCCCCTGTAGTTGTTTGGATCATTTTGGTTACCCTTCTTAAAGAGGGGAACAATTATGCTCTCTGTCCAACTATCTGGATATATACCACGGTCAAACAAAACATTGAAAAACTTAACCAAAAAGTCCGCTGCCAAATGTCCAAATGACTCTCCCGACCATGGTCGAAATTTGGTGATGTCAAAATTTGTATCACTTTACGTGTGTCATTTGAAATTAATAAAACTATGTTTTAGAAATGAACACTGGATGTCTCGCAAACATCACCCACGGGATCTAAAAATGCACAGAAGCGAAATTCACTCGTACACCCATTTGCCAGACGAGTTTGGAAAATGGTTTTAAACTGGCCATTTCAGTAGACCTGGTATATTAATTCTGAAAAGCTGAAGTGAATTAGACAAATAAAAGCTGTTAACCAACGAAGGCTTCCCGAAGAAAAGCTTTTGCTTCTTTTCCACCACTGAACATAAAACCGATGCAGATGAAACAACATCCAAACACATAAAAGGTTGAATAGAATTATTAGGACAAAACACAAAGCAGATAAAACAAGTCGGTACACAATGGATACGACAGTGCATTACCAAAAGCTCCATTATGAATTAAGATACCACTCTACTGAAAATGTATTGTTTTACACACAGCATACAGTCAAGTCCAGTATATGACACACTTCTGTCTATGCAAGGTACGGTTCCAAAAAAGCAAAAGGAATCCGGCTAACGAAGAGTTAACGCCTGCAAGATAACAATAAAAATCAAATTCATTGATACCAGCGCGAAAATAAAATGGTTATTGGACCTCATAATTAATATATTAAAGCACAATCACAACTTGAATTTAAATAGTATCTTAATAATTAAAGGTCAATTTGGAATCAATGTTCGTTGTCACGCGCGTTGCATTGTTGGTAAATCAAGGGACTTTCTCGATCTAAAAATAAACAGGAACTAATCGCTATTTCTGAAGCGTCGTCAGTAGCTTCAGAAATAGCGATTAGTTCCTGTTTATGCGGGTGGAAGGAGAGGCGGACTTTGGACCCTTCAGCAAATCGGGATTCGTGGCAATCCGCCTTTAACTTTGTTTGCTCGTCCATACGAGCCAAGGTTTCAAAGACTCGAAATTACTACAAACATGCGTCGCGGAGGCAAAAATTAATGCGACAAAAGAGCCGGAACAAATACGGTGTTTCTATAGTATAAAATTATATCCCCTTGTGGATGTGCGTATAACAACCTGAAATAACGGAAAGCGAAGGGGGCCACAGGTTGGTTATTGGAGGAGGCTGGTTGGTTATTGAACTCTATATTTGAGAGATCGTACACTGGATACATGTAGATGTGTTATGCAATGTCATGCAGTCAGATAATTGCATCAGTCATTATGCAGCCCATTTTAGGTACTTTCGTCAGTTCCACTTCTATCATCCTTCGAATCGAGAAACAGTGAATTATTTGTAAATCTAAAGTATCAGCCTTGTTTTTCTAACCTCGAGTGGTCAGTCGCCAGTCTCCTTTTATCATTTCTTGGTAGTTAAAATCAAATCCGCAGCCTGCAAAACTTTACTCGAGTCAGAGACAGCCAATGAATCGAGCATTCAAGCGAACGGCAGATGCGGTACCGAAAGATCGAAATTGATAACACTTAAGCCCGTTCTTAATTGGGCGAATGTTTCTTCGCGAACCTAGCTGGAAGTATTCGGCGAAGCTAGTTGGTTCTTAATTGGGCCAACTTTTCTTCGCGAACCTAGTTGGAAGTATTCGTCCAAGCTGTATTCGGGGTCCAAAAACCTTCGCTCAACATGTTCTGGGAACATTCGCCCTATTGGACGATCATTGCCTCTGATTGGCTGAGAGCAGAGCTCTCCTGTAAATGGAGAAAAAACAAAAATAAAAATGGATGACGGTGTCGCTAGGTTCTTCACTCGCTTCGAAGGGAATTTGTTTATTTGTTGACTTGTGTTGACTTGTGGAAGGCGTAGCCTTGTCTCGGAGAACCCAGAATGAGATAGTAGTTAGTTGAATTACCCTGTGAGGGATGATTAAAGTATACTGACTTGACTGACTTGACTTTAGCCTAGATTTTCGATCATGCTGTCTGCTGCGCGTCTGCCGCAAGTTCGGGCCGAAGCTTGCATCTCATTACAAGCCAGTTGAGAATGAAGTAAAGTCTGGACTGTCCGAACCATATTCGGCGAACTAAATGTTCAATTAAGAAACGAATCATAGTTCGTCGAAGTGTCCGAAGTATGTTCGGGCGAACAAACATTCGTCCAGTTAAGAACGGGCTTTAGAGCGACGAAAGGAGATCGACGATCATCAAAAACTGAGATGCTGTCGTTTAGCTGACACCTCTAAAAGTTGTACAACTATTGCATACTGCAGGTAAAAAATATACCAATCAACTGGCTTTCATGCATTAGATAAAACTAAGATGTGACAGAATACAATAATAACTGCAATAGAAATTGTCATCTAAACCCGCTCATCCCACTGTCTGAACCACAGCAGTCTGTCTGCGCTCTGAGACATGTCAAAAGACCGCTTTCTGTGCAACTGCCTTAAGTGGCTGCAGTTAATATGATGGCTCTGACAAAATGTGCACAGTTTCGGTCGTTTAGGCCAGGAACGAGAAAACGATCAATTACTTTACACCAGAAAAAAATCCTGTCAAGACAAAGTGACATATTATGTGTCGTGAAGACAGCGAGTAGGTGTAATAAAACAATGTGCACATTTACACCAGAAAAAAAATCCTGTCAAGACAAAGTGGCATATTATTTCTCGTATAATAAAACAATGTCCAACTATTTGGTAGGATGCCGATTATACAAGCAACAAGAAAAGGATCAGTTGCTTTCCAGCAGAGAAAATTCTTGAAAAAAACTAAATGACCTTTTAAATATGTGTCGTGAAAACGGCGAGGAGGTGTAATGAAACAATGTCCATATTTTTGGCAGAATGTCGTTCATGCCAACAGCGACAAAACGGTTAACACCAGAAAAAAATTCTTGTAAAGACAAAATGACGTATATGTGTTGTGTACACTGCGAGCAGATGCAACTTACATTGTACAATCGCCTTCAAATCCACAGCCTGCGATCGCCATCCAAAAAACAAAACAAAAAACGTTCTTGTAAAGATAAAATGACATATATATTTATAGTGTAGACGGCAAGCAGATTCAAATGCGCATTATACAGAAAGAACCGTTGCTGTTTTCGTCACAAAGGGAAACAATCAGTTAGTTCACACTAAAAAAGAATTCTTGTAAAGACCAAATGACACATAATGATGTGCCGTGTAGACTGCGAACGGGCATTGCTAAATGACTTTTTAAATATGTGTCGTGAAAACGGCGAGTAGGTGTAATGAAACAATGTCCATATTTTTGGCAGAATGTCGTTCATGCCAACAGCGACAAAACGGTTAACACCAGAATTTTTTTTCTTGTAAAGACAAAATGACGTATATGTGTTGTGTACACTGCGAGCAGATGCAACTTACATTGTACAATCGCCTTCAAATCCACAGCCTGCGATCGCCATCCAAAAAACAAAACATAAAACGTTCTTGTAAAGATAAAATGACATATATATTTATAGTGTAGACGGCAAGCAGATTCAAATGCGCATTATACAGAAAGAACCGTTGCTGTTTTCGTCACAAAGGGAAACAATCAGTTAGTTCACACTAAAAAAGAATTCTTGTAAAGACCAAATGACACATAATGATGTGCCGTGTAGACTGCGAACGGGCATTGCTAAATGACTTTTTAAATATGTGTCGTGAAAACGGCGAGTAGGTGTAATGAAACAATGTCCATATTTTTGGCAGAATGTCGTTCATGCCAACAGCGACAAAACGGTTAACACCAGAATTTTTTTTCTTGTAAAGACAAAATGACGTATATGTGTTGTGTACACTGCGAGCAGATGCAACTTACATTGTACAATCGCCTTCAAATCCACAGCCTGCGATCGCCATCCAAAAAACAAAACATAAAACGTTCTTGTAAAGATAAAATGACATATATATTTATAGTGTAGACGGCAAGCAGATTCAAATGCGCATTATACAGAAAGAACCGTTGCTGTTTTCGTCACAAAGGGAAACAATCAGTTAGTTCACACTAAAAAAGAATTCTTGTGAAGACCAAATGACACATAATTATGTGCCGTGTAGACTGCGAACGGGCATTGCACGGGATAAACTGTTGATACATTGTCACAAAGGAAAACATTTCCATGGCACTGAAACCTACGACAAAGTTAGAGCACAATGCTTCTTCTGAACTGGGGTGTTGGAAAAATACAAACCTGGGAACAGGGCAGCAGGTAGGGGAGGGGGAGTAACAGGTACATTGTTTCACCGCCGTAACAGTTGTACGTTGTGACAGCGACAACGTGAACTGGTAATCAAGCATTCGCCTGGCAAGCAGTGTTCCAGGACCCAGGTTGGAGTGTTCCAGGACCCAGGACCCAGATTGGAAAGCTCCAGGACCTACGTTGGAGTGTTCCAGGACCCAAGTCGGAGTGTTCCAGAGCCCAGGACCCATTTTCGAGTGTGCTTCAGCTGAACTTTCTTCTTGAACAGCTGTGGCCCCTTCACGTCATCTGACGGCTTGCCCTGCCACAAATATTGAAGCAACAAAACGGCTCACATCGACACCTATCTTAATCCAGAATTGTTCTGGTGGTGACACTGTAGACTAAGCTTCTTATGCATGTGAACACGCATAGTTTTGTGTGCAATGCTCATCCCTCATCTTCGATTCGAGCTCCTATATGCCTCTGAAGAGACGACTTTACGGGAGAAAGAGCACGTTTTCGCGTAATGTTCATGTGCTTACATGTGGTAGCCAGTATTCTTTCCTCTGAAAAATCTCTGCTCTGCCAGCACAAAAGACGACAACGTGGTGGTGGAGCGGAAGGGACACTGAAGGCTGAATGGCCACTAAAAGCGACAGCCAGGCTTGGCGTTAACAGGCTGTAAGCTGTGTTCCGCTCGGCCTGGGAAAGAGACAGGCTTGGCGTTAACAGGCTGTAAGCTGTGTTTCGCTCGGCCTGGGAAAGAGACAGGCTCGGCGTTAACAGGCTGTAAGCTGACACTGTTCTGCTCAGCCTGGGAAAGAGGCCACATGCAATAACACTGATTCTTACCTTTAACATTCTTTCAAGCACTGGACACGAAAACATCAGAAACAGATAAGTGATTTAGCTTTCCGCATCATTTTTCATTGTTTTTCACCGTTTAACTGTTATTTTAATTACGTCTTTATGTACTTATCATTTGTCAAAGGCAGTCAACTGAATTACCTTTTTAGAGATTAATAAAGTATTATTGTATTGTATTGGTTTGTAGCTTGATCAAAGGGAGTACCCCGAAAAATTTGCAGATTGTGTTGTTTTTGTTTTTGTAATAAATAGCATTCTTTTGAACTTTTTATATGTTAGGATCTTGTCTTGGGACGCTAGCAGCCATTCTTGTTTCAGATTTTTTTCTTCTTACTTTCTACGTCAGTCACAAAGAAACATTACTCTAAGTAGACGTGTGCCGTGCCCCTGATACGGTCATGGCACAGACAGCACTCTCTGATGGTCGCAGCGCACGACTCGCACGTGCACAGGTGTCCACAGGGCAGGAAGATGATGTCCACGGCTCTGTCGCCACACAGGCGGCACGTGTGACGTTGACGCAGACGACTGTTGGCCTCCTGCAGCCGCTGAAGGTAGGTCACCTCGTCCTGGTTGTCGGCGGTTCTAGTTGTGCTGCGCGCGCCGGGTGTTCCCTGGACACGGTGCTCTGACGCGTTGTCGACCGTGAACCAGACGTAATGGCTTGTTGAGTCGCATGCGAGCGAATCGTCGTTGTCGTTTGCCTGTCTGTCCCGTTGGAGGCCCCAGCGCCTTCCGCGTCAACCCGCAGTTCTTGAGAACGAAGCAGCGCAGTACTATTGCACGCTTCACTTCCATTGGCTGGGTTGGTCGCGGCGTTGCTCGCCCCTTCTCCGCTTGTCTCCCTCTGTCCTTCACTTCCTGACCTAGTGGCGTTGGACGCAGCCGAAGAGGACACCACCGACACCCTGGCTCCTTCTGAGGCTCCGTTGGGGTCTGCGCCATACAGGGATACGAGGATAGTTATTCGCCAGTGACTTTTAAATGTACACAGAATTTGTCTTGGTGACGTTCCATTCACTCAGTGCATTAGCTAAAAATAAAGCAAAACAGCAACAACAAGATCCCAAACAAACAAATAATAAAAATAAATAAAATAAAAGCAAAAAATACAAATAAGATTAAATAAAAAAATAAAAAATAAAATAAAAAAAGAAGAGAACTAGTGGAGTCGTATTTAGACGCATGCCAGGTGAGAGCTACTGTAGGCGACTCAGGTCTTTGTTGCTGTAATTGTGTTACGCATTTTGAGCTCTAATTAATCCCCTTGTGTGCTGATTCTGCATTAACAATTAGACAAATCATTACAATTAGCCAAAGCTACGAATCATACTAAAATATCGCAGATTAGCACGCATTCTCAACCGAAAAATCTTGAAAGGGAAATATGCTTTCTTTAATTAAAAAAATTCTTTTTGAAACAATGAGCGATAATTATTCCAAAGGTACTCACCAGTGGTTGAGGAGGGTGCATCTGAACTGTCTCCTCCCTGCACACATGTACAGAGTCAATCCCCAAGCCCCGGTAGCATACCCCCCAACTCCACACACACACACAGAGCCACAGACCCCCCCCCCCCCAACACATACACATAGAGCCACAGAGCACACACACACACATACATAGACAGACAGACAGACAGACAGACAGACAGGCAGGCAGGCAGGCAGGCAGGCAGGCAGGCACGCACGCACGCACGCACGCACACACACACACACACACACACACACACACACACACGTAGAGCCAGAGAACACACACACACACACACACACACACACACACACACACACACACACACACACACACACACACACACACACACACAGAGCCACAGAGCTCTCTCTCTCTCTCACACACACTCACACACACACACACACATGCGCGCGCACGCACGCGCGCACACGCGCATGCACACACAATTCTTACAGTTCTTGGATTTTAACGTCCCGTCAACCGCATAAGCTCACCTCATGACCACACAGACGAACAGACAGATGCACTCACAACACTTTTGTTTTACGTGTGTTAGTCCGATGCGGCGGCAAAACAAACACAACAGACAATTATTCTGGGTGAACATTTGCTTAATCTACACACTAATAATTAAAAGAAAAATATTCATTCAAATTAGTCAGCGCCTTTCATTAGAACTGAATTAGAACTTCTCTCGGTGGCATCCGTCGGTCACGAGTGGCCACGGATCTGCACTTTGAAAAGTCACGATCAGCTGGCACTGGAGCAGCGCCTGTTGTGGCTGTGCAGGCCGATGTAGGAGTGACAGTCCCTGCCGCAGCGGCTGCACTTGAAAGTGGTGTCTGCAGGTGGAGCTTGTCGGCTGTTCTTGCGTCTCCCTCTTAGTTCACCTGACGCCAGCAGCTTGTAGCTAATTCTCTTCCCCTCTGCGCAGATTGCGATTTAGTTCCTGTCTCCAGCGGGAAGGATCCTGGGCAAGCTCTTCCCGTCCGTCAACATCCGTGTCAATGGCCTTCATGTTTCTTTTGCATGTGTCTTTTACATGTCTCTCTAACAGACATCCTTGAATCAGAGTTGGGGGCGGCCCTGAGCTGTCTTGCCTGTTGTGAGCTCGTCATGCAGCAGGTCCTTGGGGATCCTACCATCCTGCATCCTGAAGAAGTGTCCTTTCCGACGAAGGCGTCGTTGTCGTAGCAGAGTGTAGACGATGGGTGTGGCAGCACGTCTGAGGACCTCATTGTTGGTTATGTGGTCCTACTATTTCATGCCCAGGATCCGTGTCACGTTACGCATGCGGAAAGTGTTGAGCCTCCTTTCCTGCCTCGAATACAGAGTCCATGACTCGCTGCCATATAAGAGAGCGCTGATGACAGAGGCTCTGTAGACAGTCATCTGAGTGTTCATCGTCAGTTTGTCGTTGTCCAACACCCGCTTTGAAAGCCTGGCAAGCGTGGATGTAGCTCGGTCTGCTGATTTCGGAGTCCATGAAGAGGTTTTCGGTCACTGTTGAGCTGAGATATGTGAACTCCTTGCCCACATCCAGCTGGTAGTTATTTATGGTGATGGTTGGCGGGCTTTCGGTGTCTTGGCTCATGCTATTTGTCTTCTTTAGGCTCACTGTCAGTCTGAAGTCCTCGCAGGCTTGGGAGAAACAGTCAATAAGATTCTAAAGATGTTCCTCCTTGAGCTGTCAAGGCAGCATCGTCTGCAAACAGCATGTCTCTGATGAGAACTTCACGGATCTTGGTCTTTGATTCAGTTATGATAAGCTGTAAAGTGTACCATCGGACCTAGTGTGGCGGTAGGTTCCGTCAGTGGATGCTCTGAAGGCATGCTTTAGCACCACTATGAAGTAGATGCCAAAGAGGGTGGGGGCAAGCACACCCACCCCCCTGCTTGACTCCGCTCTTCACGTCGAATGGAGTTGAGGATGACCCGTCGATCTGGATGACTCCCTTCATACCCGTGTGGAATGCCTGAATCATGATTAGAAGCCTTTGCGGACATGCAATCCTTGCGGGGACTTTGAAGAGGCCGTCGCGGCTCACTAGGTCAAAGGCCTTTGAATGCTATGTAGAATGACAGCTTTTGATCTCTGCATTTCTCCTGGAGCTGTCACAGGGAGAACATCATGTCAATCGTGGAGCATTTCGACCTGAAGCCGCATTGCGACTCTGGATATACCCTGTCAGCCAGCTTCTTAAGTCAGTTCAGGACTACGCGGGCGAATACTTTCCCGACGATGCTCAGCAAGGAGATTCCCCTGCAGTTATTGCACTCACTGCGATTTCTTTTGTTCCAGGGTAACGATGCTACAGCCTCGCATGTCCTGGGGAACGTCCCCCTCCTCCCAGCACTGACAGACCAGAGCGTGGAGGTATTCAAGGAGTGGTTCCTTTGCACTCCTGACGACTTCTGTTGGGATTACATCCAGCCCTGGTGCTTTGCCTGTGGGTAGGCTGTCTATGGCCTGGCTGAGCTCCTCCAGGCTTGGCGTCTCGTCTATCTCCTTTATGACAGGCAAGCGCTCCACAGCTTCCAGTGTGGCATCTGAGATGGTGTTCTCCCTGCCGTACAAATCTGAGTAATGCTGCTGTCTGTGATGGTTTCACCAGTAGTCGATTTGAGTGGACCGGTCTTGCTGTGTTTTGTCCGATGGCCTTCTTGGTACCATCGTAGACACCCCTGATGTTTGCTGTATCAGCTGCCAATTGAATACTCTCACAGATATGTATCCAACAGTCGCTGGCTGTACGCTGCACTTTACTCCTAGCTGCTCTAAGAGCTTGCTTCAGTGTTGACTGTGTTATCTGTCGCTTGTGTTCCAGCAATACGTTTCGTTTTCAGTCACAGTTTTGAGTTCAGTGGCATTTGCCTCGAACAAGTCCTGAGTCTTTCCCTGCTTCCTGCCGAAGACAGAGAATGCCGTGCCATGGATTGTGTCCCTGAGATGATCCCATCTCTGCTGTGCATCTCCCTGTGGGGGCTTTGCTTGCAGGGCGTCTTCCAGGCTCTTGGCAAGCATCTACACCCTCTCTGGGCCCTTTGCCTTGCTGGTGTTGATACATGGTTTACCTGGAGGTTTAGCGCGATGAAGCTTCTTGGGCTGAATCCTGATGCTGCAGCAGGCCAGCGAGTGATCTGTGTCGCAATCAACGCTGTGGTAGGAACGTGTGGTGAGAATGCTTCTCGGCTGACACCGTCAAGTGAGAATCAGGTCCAGTTTGGAGCGGGGATGTCGACACGATACTTTGTGCTGCGGTTTCATCTGAAAGAAGATGCTGGTAATGCACAGCTCGTGGAGTGTGCATAGCCGGAGTAGCTGTCCGTTCTAGAACTTACAACAACAAAAATCTAAACTCTTTGATCTAAAGCGAACAGCCTGTCGCAAATGGGATTCAGCGACCCAAAGGACTGCTGATACATGCACAAACAATGATGGATAATTAATACTTAGGCCTATCTTGCACCATGTTACCTTTGTTTTCATATGTACTTTTCATACACATATCCCAATCAGTCGCATTGGTTATTTAGAGTCTGTATAATTGCTCAAATCTGAAATCTGTAATTCCTTTGGATTAAAAAACGAACCAAACAACAACAACAACAACAACAACAACAACAACAACAACAACAACAACACACACACACACACACACACACACACACACACACACACACACACACACACACACACACACAATTATTGAAGTTTTAAATACAACTCAGTCGTCGTCTATGGCAAAAATCTGGTAATTTTACATCATACGCATCATACGTACATTTGTGATAGCGATATTTTGCCTATTAGCTATCTTCAGGCTTGTCTGAAGCAGAAAGTCGTCTCCCTTGATGAAGATGACGTAATCACAGGAAAACCGGAATCGCACGTGTGTTTCCCAGGGGTCATCAGTTTGCCTCCAGTTGCGTAGAGTAACACCGCAGTAGAAACAGCGGACACTGTCACCAGTGCCTGTGGGATGAACAGAACATTTCATGTCTAACATCCAGTCAAACAATAGACGGCATCAACCAAAACCATACAATCTACCAACGCATGCCAGGTGAAAGCTACCGTAGGCGATTCAGGTCTTTGTTGTACTTGTGTTACGTATTTCGAACGCCAGTTAGCTCTTATTGCGTTAATTCTACACGAGCGCTTTCTTTCTGATTTGTGACAATTCATTCTGAGGCAAACATGTAAATTTGTGTATTTGTGTGTTTATGTGTTGAGCCAGTTTCGAGATCAAAGGACTATGTCCTGTCTGCAATAAAAATTGGCTCTGTCTTATGCGTGTGCACACCTGTGTTGCCGAGTGTGCCAGGAATGTAGGGTATATAAGCCACTGGGGGCATCCATTTTTCAGGATGTACCTCTGGTGGGGTTTATGTACCTTGTATTTACACGTATGCTATGTGAGAGTTACCGTAGGCGACTCAGGTCTTTGTTGTTGTCCCTGTGTTACGTATTTCGAGCACTAATTAACCCCTTATAGTTTCTGAAATCTACTGTTTAAACATGCCTGAATGCTCTCCGTCTGTTTGTCTTCTTACCTCTAACATGATTTAAGTCAGTACCAGCTTTATCTCTCTCTTTTTTGAATAGATCTTGCAGCTGACATTTATGTTTTACCACACTGATTCAGATATAAGACGAGTGTATTATTCTTCAAATAGTTGATTGCCCACACATTTTTTCAAATATTAATAATAATAAACCAGAGTAGCTTCTCTTTGTCCGTGAATTTTTTTGTACGCTCGCGCTTTTTAAGTAGGAATGCTCGCTGCGTGTTTCGATCTTAAAAATGATAATAATTTTATGTTGTTTTTGTTTTCTTCTCTCCAGCGCCAGTCCTTGAAAACTCCGAGCGCCTTGTAAAGAACACCTTGATTGGGGGTAGGAGCATGGGTGAGAATACAAAAGAGACAACCAGTCTCTTTCTACATAATTATATGACCAGAAAGAGAATCATTAAAACAACAACAACAACAACAACAACACACACACACACACACACACACACACACACACACACACACACACACACACACACACACACACACACACACACACACACACACACACACACACACACACACACACACACACAAAAGATCCGGAACAAACAACAACAACAACAAACAAACAAACAAGTCAGAGGTTGTTATTGTCAGAGGTTCCTGACAATAATTATGTTCATTTTGATTCTTGCTTTTCGGCTTACCACGAAGATGCACCTGCCCACACGTACTAGTCTATATATCCATGGACCTACCCCATCATTATATTACTTGTCAGTTTTTGATGCTTTCTTTCAGTTTGACCTCTAAGACCTGCATGTCCATGCACTCACCGAATGGTCTACATCAACGTAGATCTACCCATTGGCATTGATCAACATACCTAAGTTTAACAATGCAAGGAACAGATAAAACCTCTTCTTTGTGTGTGTGTGTGTGTGTGTGTGTGTGTGTGTGTGTGTGTGTGTGTGTGTGTGTGTGTGTGTGTGTGTGTGTGTGATTCTCATGGTACCCCCCTTTTTAATTTTTCGTGCTCTAATTATTTAACAATAAGCACGTTTCTTACACAAGTAACTTCAAAACATTGCAGAAGTAAACGCCACTTTTAGGTCCAATTCTGAACGTTTTTGACTCTGTTGTACTGGTTTGCAACACACTGTGGTGTTGTGAAACAAAACAAGATGTAATGAAACTAGATTTAAGAATGGATAGAAGAATCTTTTATCTATTCCATGGTGTGGTTTTAAATATACGTGCCGTTTCTGACCTGGGGGTAGGCGACGCGCGGTAATACATTTTGGGGAAAAGTTGCAGAGTTGTGCGATCGTGAAATTCCCTCATCTTAACTGCTCTTTAACTGGCGTGAACTACCTGTTGCTTCGTGAGCAACATCCTACATTTACATTTAAGTAAGGTTTACATCAGCATTTCCACTGCAGAATGCTCATTTATGCGTTCTTCTGTATTTTGACAGCAAACCCCATATACACAAAATAGGTACTTATAAGTATACCCAGGTAGTAGAATCCAGCAATCCAGCAATCTACGTACCCAGGTAGTAGAATCCAGCGATGACCAGAAGCCGTGGACTGGGCAGTCCTCTCGCCGGCCAGTCAACGAACGATGCCAGTCTCGCACTCACAGATGCGTTCCCGGGGCTGACTGCTCGTCTCACGTCAAAACTGTTGTAGACTTCAACCGGCTCGTCATCCCGTCTTCGTGGTACGGAAGAGCCGCTCTGATTTGGAACAGCATTCCGGTCCTGTTCAGGTTGCACAGGGTATCGATGGTGTTGTGCTGTTGGGGGCGTACTGCAGGCTGAAGGTGCCTGGGTGGTGGTTGTGGTGGCGTAGAGCTGTCCGGTCTTGTCATTTCCCACCGGAGGGGTAAAGACGGCCAAATTAGCAAGCGGTGAGAGAGAGACATGTTGAACAACTGTTTCTGCGCTTTGAGCTGCCAAAGAAGAATTTGTATGTGTTTTTCCCGAAAAAGGGGTTCCATTTGAGGGATACTTTGTACTGCTCTCAGGATCACGTTGTGGGATGTTGTCTCGCGATGCGTTCCTGTTGTTCTCAGCAGCACTTTGTGGGTCAGTATGAAATGTTTGGGATGTGGATATTGCAGAAAAACCTGTCCCGGTTGCTCCGCTTGCATCTGTAGATTCACCATCTGTGCTGAATCCTCCAGAGTCATCACGAGACCCGTGATGTGTTTGCTGGGATAGTCCAGGTAGAACAGATGACTCATCGGTGGGTCCGACATGAGGGTATTTTGAGACTGGGACATTTCTGTCGTCTCTGAAATTTGCTTGATCGCAGTCTGGAGACAGCTCCAGATGTACCACAGCTATCGGGTCGGACTTATCCCAATCTCTCTTTCTCAAGTTGCAACTAAAACAGACAATATCATCTCGCTCCTCGTCGTAGTAAAACCCACTGTGAGCCAGCCGAAGTGTCGATACAGCCAACCGGTTTTGTACATGGGAAAAGGTCGAGAGCCTCCAACTTTCGAATCGCATTACAGCCAAGCCACTGCTGTCAATAACATTCCGTGGATGGCCACCTACAGGGTATTTGTAGTCGCAGTCAGCAGAATATCTCTGATCGCAGTTAACTCTTAAATATTTGTCCAAACAATTCTTCGGATCAACACTGCTCAGGTGATCGCTGTTAGCTAAGCTATCTTCTATGTGTTGACCATCAATGGAAGTATGATCATCGAGTATTAATTTGTGACACATCAAGCGCACATGCGTGTTATCTGTTTGTTTGCCAACATCAGTAACTTCTGAGAGACATTGTTTTCCATCTGTGTACATTTGCCCAGTGGTTGTGGAAAGTTTCAGGCGGTGTGGAAGCGATGCTTCTCTCCAAAGAGTCTTTGAAGCAGTAGGGCGGCCAGGTGTTGATGACATGGGAAACTCGCTGAGTTTGTCATGCTCAGCTGCACACTCAGGAATGTTCAGCTGTGTTTTGCCGTACGTTCCAGTCAAGACAGAATTGTTCATGGGCGTTTCGAAAATTTTGTCTGTAGTTGTAGCTTGTGCATACCGACCGCGGGAACAGTCTATGTTGGAACTGTGGCCGTGTGCATGCGTATCGTCTGCCTTAGAAAACACAGAGTACGTACCTTGGTATGGTAAGGAATTTTGACCAGTTCTTTTGGTTCTTATAAGCACAGGAACTGGGTAGGTTTCGCTGTTGTGTCTTTGTACATTATTTGGCTGAAGGTTCTGAATGTCGGGTTGTCTTTCATTTGGAACAGCGCCCTCTGGGTCTTCACTTTTACAGACTCTTCCTTCTTGCGAGTGCACATTATTGGTGGAATTGACCGTACCTAAATTCTTTGGTTCAGCAGGTGACCTAATGCTGATTCCTAACGTTTCCTTCTCTTTGTAAATGTAACCTTTTGTTGTGTGTAGTCCATCCGCTTCATCATATTTATCACCTTTTTCAGGCCCGTTTATTTCATCCAGGTAATAAATGGTTGTTTTAGGTGCGACGACCAGGAATGCTTTAAGAAACTGCCGTATCTTATCGCCATCTTGTAAAATATTGTTTTCGTCGAAAGAGTGGAAGCTTGGTGTGGCCATTTTTTAAAACAAACTTAAGCGAGAAGATAAAATTAATGAAAATTAATGAAAATCTGACGAGTTATTGTCAGGATGACATGAACCGGAGTTTAAAGAATGTTCGAGCGAACACAAAATCAGAATTAACACCACAATAGCTGTCTCTAGGGAAAGTAGACAAATCTTATGCTTCAGGCCTCAAACGTCTCTTGCCAATGGTTTATTTGTTTTCACCACGTTGTGCGAGCGTCGGTAGAAAAGTTCCGATTTGTTGAAGAACAGTTGAAAGCAGTGTGGAAAGTAAGTGACTGGGATGTGAGTTTCTTATGTGCTGACACTCCAGCCTATGACTCAGTCATTATAATTATGACGACGCGCAATGAGGGTAACGTGTACGTAGCAGTTCTCGTTTTCTCGTGCCGTGTCTGGATGGATGCAGGGATTCCGTGGCTGATAAACTTCAGTGGTTGTTTGACGCTTCCGCGCTTGACTAACCCATTGCTCAGGGCAATTCCTTATTCAAAGTAATAGGCGCTTCACAAGTTTGAATGGGTGGAGATTCTGTGCTCGGGTTTGTGTATGTAGTTGTAGCTGGTGCGTACAGACCGCGTGAAACCCCAGGAAACTAGTGAATAAAGCAGTGGGTACCTTCAGGAGTGGCTGAAAATCAACAGAAAGTAGGTTACGATAAGGATTCACCGGTGGCACCGCCGCTTTTAAACCTTTTGGTATTTCAACAAATTGACAGTTTGGGCCTTTGCCAGTGTCACTTCAAACACAGCTATGCATGATCTACATAGGTATGTTCAAGGGCCACAGACATGGCAAATCGACCTCCTTCCAAGAGCAGGTGGTTGCCGTGTTTCACGATGGAAATGTTGCGAGTAATGTTATGAGTAACATGATCTAACCCCCATTTTGAAACAAACGTTGGCAGAGGCAAACACAATGCCTCGCTGACAGCTGTTCAAAAACTGGCGATTATATTAGCTGTGTAAAACATCTGTAACATTTCTTCACGGATTTCAAATGATCCGAGCTTTCTGCTGTGAACCTTCTTACGTACTGCATCTACATGGTATTTCCAAGACAGCCTGTCAGCAAATATAAAAACAGTAATAATAAGGATCATTTCTAAAGCACAGATTGTTAAGAAACCCTGAGCGCTCTACAAAGAATATGATGGGAAGCGGGGCAGTGGATTACATGTACAAAAATCAAACGTATACACTGAGTCACCCCCCCCCCCCCAACACACACACATCAAACGTTATTCCTAGGTATTTATAAATTTTTACTCTTTCAGCTGTTTCTCCTTTAATTTCAATCCCACTGTACTCTCTTTCGTTCCTTCTAAAATCAGTACTCATTTCCTTTGTCTTTCCCACGTTTAACTGGAGGTAGTTCTCGTCACATCAATCCACAACATCGCCAATCTGTTGCCTGCAGTGGGAGTCGCCATCGTCAGTTATAAGTCCAGTGAATAGAGTATCGTCCGCAAACTTTAAGATTGGCGTGTTTACATTTGGACTTTTACGGTCCGTCAGTTTAGAATTTCTGTCGAGGCACCAGCTGTATCTCAACTTGAAAGTTACAAGTAAATCTGATTCAGTGATTAGCACCAAGTATTCAAGATTAGAAGTTCTGCCTACAATTTAATTGTTCATATTTGAAATTCTCATATCGTGTTAAAGAATACGATAGTGTAGCTTGCTTTGATTAGCATTATGAAGAAATATAGTCATAACGTGAAGATTTTTCAGTGGAATTCTAGATCGATTTCCACAAATCTTTTAGCCCTTGAAAATCATATATCACAAAGAAATTATTGTATTTTAGCACTGCAGTCTCTTACTGTTGAAAAGAGGGATCCCCCAAGGATGAACAATTATTATTATCAACCACTGTGCAACAGTAAAATGAAAACAAGTGACCTTGAATACACTATTCCTGTTTCATCACCAGTTGCAAATGCAATGGAAGAAGTATATGCTACTACAGCGATGGTTAAAATTAACGAACAGACAACGCTTAATGTCATCTCTGTGTACTTTCCAGATGGACCAAAAAGGTGACAATACAGACTGGATAAATGACATTGCATTGTCAGATAAGAACTATGTGATTGTGGGAGATTTCAATGCCCATGCACCTTAAAATTCATCACGCAAAACAAAATTCCCAGACTTCATCGTCCCTCGTGGGAAATTAATGTCGCCCTACCTGGCTAATAAAGGCACAGCAGCTGCAAGAGCAGCGGACTGACATGTCAGCGATAATAAAAGAAAAATGAGAATTGTCTACGGGTTGTTTCGATTGTTGGTGCTGGCGTTTCTGGAAGTGTTGAGGACGTTTCGGGAGTGATTTTTCTGATTGAGGAGAATGATGACGGCATGATATTCAGCGTTTTTTGTTTGTTTTTGTTTTTCGAGATCAAACGTTTCTTTTAAACAAAAGCAGGTTTCAGTATACTCGCTTTCGATGGGAATTTAAAAAACAAACAAACAAAAAACGTTTTTCGTTCAGCTCCTTGTCTGAACGTGACTAACAAGGACGGCAACAGTAAGGGAAGAAACTCTTGCGTTACTATTCATGTTTGAATTCATTACTTCCCTTGCTTAGTTCAGCCTAATGGTTTGATACAAGAGACCACAAAAACCCGTTCCTAATAAGCCTTACGGTTTCTGTGGTCGTTAAGCACCATGTTTACTTTTTACCACAAAAACAATGTTTACAGTGACAAAAGTTGGACTACCCCCAGCAAGAGTTCACTGAAGCTTATTTCCCATACTGCAGCTTTTGTTTTAAAAACGGTTTTATAGTATACAGTCGACTGGCTAGCGTCATAGCCGGCACGACGTCCCTTCATTTTGTGACTTCGATTGTCTGGTCCGTTATAAAACTTGAATACTTTTACACCTTGCACAAAGAGCCGGTAAGACGTCGGTCCGATTCCGGCTCGGCTCGCCTTTCTCTTCAAAAACTGTGTACGTCTGTTGACACTGTATTGTGACCTTGACCCTCACAATATTAATAAAACATTAAAATGGCTCTCCTGGCTGCGCATCTTAATGCAGGAGTCATCCTGGTGGTGACAGTGTAGCGTTAGGTCTCGTCTCCCTCTTCCCCACCTCCTGGGATTTCGGTCCCCGCCACTACCTCTTTGGAGACAACACGGCGTTAAACCAGTTTAACCAACCAACACCTTGCACAAAAACTTGATAAATTAAAGCGGACTTTAGATGAACCAAATTGCTTTTTCTTTTTTCTTTTTATTACTCTGTGACCACCCCAAAACAACAACAACATCAATTACAAAAACACAACAACAACAACAAACAATAACAACAAAAGCAACAACAACAACAAAACGTTAAAACAAAACGAAAACAAAAAACAAACAAACAAAAACTAAAAACAACATTAAAACAAACCAGCAACAACAACCCAACCACCCAAACAAACAAAAACACCAACAACATCAACTCACATAACAACAACAACAAAACCCATAATTTCTTTATTTCATAATATTAAAAATTATAATAAATATAAAACAATAACAAACAAACCGAAAAAAGGAAAAGAAAAAAGATAAAAAAGAAGACCCCCCCCCCCCCCGCCCCCCCCAAAAGAAAAAAGAAAAAAGAAAAAAGAAGAAGAAACAAACCCCCCAAAAACAAAACAAACAATCAAAACAATAAACAAAAGAACAACAACAACTACACAAAAACACAAGAACTCCAGCAACAAGTTAATGACTTAGTTACTGGATTTTAACGTCCTATCTACCGCACACAAACATCGCAGGATAAAGTTTGCTATAAGCAAATGTGTACTTCAGAACTCTTCTTATAATTATTAGGTCAAAGGAACAGAATCAATACATGCACAGACATAAAACCCCTTCGTCCCTTAAATATCGCTCTTGTTAAAAAAAATATATATATATATAAAAATCTATAAGGCTAGTATCAGGTATGTTGATATCGTTGACCATGCTGTCAAATTTCATGAACCAGGCTAAAAAATAAAATAAAGGAATGGACAGAAAGAAAGAAAGAAAGAAAGAAAGAAAAAAAAATGTAAATTACGTATAATAGCAAATACCAGTGCCATATAGAAGCAAGCTGCACATACCACCTACCAACTATCATCTCCTAGCTGCCCAACAAGAGCCATACGAAAAGGCCTAACTCTTTAACGAAAGCTGTTGAGGGATTTATTTATTTATTTATTTATTATTATTATTATTTTTGGGGGGACGGGGGGGGGGGGGGAGAGCAGGCAGGAGAATGGACCGTTACAGCAACAAAAAATTACAAGACAGAAAGAGCAAGAGCACTAGGCAGAGAAACATAGTGAAATAGGAAGGGAGAATCAAGACGGGTGAGAGATTCAGACATCCCGGCCTCCTTCGGTGTAAAACCACCACCACCACCACCACCACCACAACAACAACAACAACAAAACAAACAAAACAAAAAACAAACAAACAAACAAAAAAACGAAAACAAACAACAACAAAACCAAGTGGAACAAACACTCAACCGACTGACAATTTAAAAAAAAAATCTTTATAAGTTAATGCCAAGATAATTACACTTGTTTCATCAGGGGGAAACATTCAAAAGGGTCTTTTTCAGTCAAAGGGGAAAAGTAAGCTCAGCACAAGCTAAATCCAAACATATAGAAGGTTCAAAAGAACGCTATTTGTTAGAAAAAAGCACGTTTTACAACGTTAGCAGTCATTCTTGTTTCAGGTTTTAGCAAATGTTATTTTTGAAATTGATGCCATCAACAACAACAAGAAATACATATATAAATGTAAAGATTTTCCACTTCTCTAGTTTTTCATTCCGAGAATCACATTTCTTTTTATGCAAGTGAAAACGAGAAGAGTGAAAAACCAGGTAAATCTTGATGAAAAGGTACGCGCGCGCGTGTGTGTGTGTGTGTGTGTGTGTGTGTGTGTGTGTGTGTGTGTGTGTGTGTGTGTGTGTGTGTGTGTGTGTGTGTGTGTGTGTGTATGTGTGTGTGTATGTGTGTATGTGTGTGTGTGTGTGTGTGTAGGTGTGTGTGTGTGTGTGTGTTTGTGTGTGTGTGCGTGTGTGTGTGTGTGTGTGCGTGCGTGCGTGCGTGCGTGCGTGTGTGTGTGTGTGTGTGTGTGTGTGTGAGAGAGAGAGAGAGAGAGAGAGAGAGAGAGAGAGAGAGAGAGAGAGAGAGAGAGAGCTCCAATGCAGTTGTTTGCTCACACCACCCATACACCAAACTGCCGACCAGGAAGAAGCTGCAAATAAGAACAGCACAACTGTGTGCACTTCACACAAGCCTGTCGACTCACATCACCGACCTAAGCCACACTCGTTGGCCCAGTGAAGTAGTTGCTGGTCTTCCCGTTGACTAGACTTTCCCGGGCTACGTGTTGGCTGTATTTCTCAAAAAAAGCCCATTCTCGCAGCTCCCTAGGCTACAAATCTATAAGCCGATCAACTGACGCCATCGACCCACTTTACTGTGGTACATAATGTCCCTCTTCCGCCACCTCCATTATTTATTCTGACAAAACAGAAATGTGACACTAGATCTACACATGTTATCGAGACAAAGAAAGCGAGTACGTTAAAACAAGAAACCGCCAGACAGAACGCGTGTGTCATAGGCTGCAGCTTAGCAGCGCAAAGCCATATGACATCAGAGTTTAGAAAAGAATGTATCTGGTTTAAGCAAAGTTTATTTACATTGATGTAAATGTGGGAAAACAAAATCATTCCTTGAGCATTAAACAAGCTAAGCTAAGTAAACGCTCACAAGCAAAATTAACTACATTCATTTTGCAACAGAGGGCATCGAAACAACATGAAAACAACAGAAAATCAGAGAGGGGGCGACAGAGAGAGAGAGACAGAGGGACAGAATGCTCTTATGCCAGCAACTTTTTGTTTGGGTTTGTTATTCCAGGGCAAAACGGCCAGACTGGGTAATGAAGTCTAGAACAGCTTTAAATATTAATGAATTCTCATTGTTTGGTATGTCTGGGTCCCCTTGAAGGAATTTATATCAGGCTTATACAAGGTTTGATTACTTCCAACAGCAAAAGTGTTGTACGCTCCCAACGCTTTTTCCGCCCTTATGACATCATAATTATGACGCTCTTGACGAAGTGCATGCTTCTTCTCTCTGTCAGTGTCTGCCTGTCAAAGAAAAAGTCTCGCACAAGGATTCAGCTAACCAGAAATGCTTATTTTCTGAAACTTTGGTTCCTCACAGTTTGCATGATTAGTCAGAGTTCGAGCAGGACGTCACATATCTGCTCAAACTACGAATATTCATCCA
This sequence comes from Alviniconcha strummeri, assembly GCA_963584105.1. NCBI lineage: Eukaryota > Metazoa > Mollusca > Gastropoda > Provannidae > Alviniconcha > Alviniconcha strummeri. The sequence goes on from OY757544.1 coordinate 13,127,140, forward strand.
AACTCTGGGAAATCACAGTTGCTGAAAATAAAAGTTTCTGGTTGGCTGAATCCTTCAGGCCTGCCAGACTCTTTTTTGAAAGATCCGCATCAGCAGCACACAATCTTTGGTAGAGAAATGGTTAAACAAGACAGCATTGGAGCCGGGTGGGTGGGGGGGGGGGGTGAGCGGGGAGGGAGCAGGGAAGAGGTGATGGGGGGCATCTCTATCCGAACCCGTCAGTGACCCCTGAGTTTCGAACCCCAGACACGATCTGTGTAAGGTCGGCGCCCTCCGGTTCCCCAATGAATCTGTCTCTGTCTACAAAACGAAAACCACATACGGTCCCACATTCACACGCAGCCTACCCGTATACCGTTTTCGAGATAGCTCTGTAACGCATTAATATAGAAACAGCTCATGATCGTGATGTGCATGGCTGCAATGGCCTTAAAATAGCACAAGACCTAGCTATTCTCCATTAGGTCAAAGCCAGTGAGGCTGCATGCACTTACGGCCATTTGAATCACACAATGGCCTTGACACAGAAGAAGAAAAAGACAACAACAACAAAGTAACTTTATGACAGTCTAGCTCAGTTTAGAACATGTACAAATCAAAACGGGTTTTCTCTAAAGAATCGGAGGAGGAAGAAGACTTTTTACAGTGCCAACAAATTACTGATCCAGAACGGTCAGAAAGTTACTGTTTTTTGTCCTTTTCTTCTTCTTCTGTGTTTGGGTTGTGACAGTGTCTCAAGGCCATTGTGTGATTTAAATGGCCGTAAGTGCATGCAACCCCATTGGCTTTGGCCTAATGGAGAATAGCCAGTGGGCTTTGGCCTGCGGCAGCGTGTCAGCCTACCGGCGTTTTTCTAGGTCACTCAAAGACACTGCACTTTCAGTGCATATAGTCTCTCTGATCAGCATGAGACGGTCTTAAGCTAAGCCTGCATAATTACGCGATTCTTCCTCTATTATTAAAGCGTTGCGATATTTGTGACATTGTGTGAAAAATAGATGGTGTGTCAACTGAGTGATTCGACTGATACAGTGTCAAAACGGTATGACATATATACTGATGTCGGGAGTTTTCCCGCCACTGGGACTGTACCCGACGTGCACGTGACCTTCAGTCTGTCAAGCCGGCTGTGCTAGCGGCGGCGTTTCCCGCGCTTTGGGTGGCTGTCTGATCTAGTCACATGGTGGGACTAAGCACTACGGTGAAATTCGTATAAAACTAACTCTCACCATTTGTTGTGGAAGGAGCTGTGTCAAAGTCGAGGTGGCCGTCCTAGGCTCCTCGTCCCTAATAAGCCTGGTGGTTGCTGCGGACTGAAAGCTAAACTGAAACGAATTCGTGTTGGCCTCAGACCTCAGGAGCTGTGTGAAAGTCGAGGTGGCCATCCTGGGCTCCCCGTTCCTAATAGGCCTTACGGTTTCTGTGGACGTAAAGCAACACTGAAACGAAATCGTGTTGGTGACAGCTACTACGTATGTATTCTGTATAAAATGCTTTTCATTTAAATCAGCTAAGACACGAATTTCGGCTGAGTGCATAGCAACGAAGACACACCAGCTTAGCTTTCATTCATGGCGATATCCAATGAGTGAATGATTTGGTTAACTAACTGGTGAACATCGAAACAAATTGACTTTTACTTAAAAGATAGATAGATAATCGGTTTTAAGTCAGCCACGGCGGTTATATCAGGGCGAAGATTCATTTAAAAGAGAGAGAAGAAGGAGAAGAAGAAGAAGAAGAAGAAGAAGAAGAAGAAGAACAAGAACAAGAACAAGAACAAGAAGAACAAGAACAAGAAGAAACAAAGAAGAGCGAAGCTTTAACAGCAGCACAACTTTTAATTCAGTAACTGATTGTATACTTCAGACAAACCACGGCTCCCTTCATCGGACAACCGGGAGACGACAAGACGGTCCCAGACCAGACTCCCACAGTGATGACTATTCCACAGCACTTCCGTCCGCACGAAGCAGAAGACGTAGATGCCATCTCCCCGGCTATTCGTCGTTCCCTGAAAAACGGTCTCAGAAACTGGACCGTGTCCAACATTCATAAGGTTGGTGGAGTGATTTCGATTTCTATTATTCGTGCTAACGACAAGATACCATCCTATGCTCTGTCTTGTGATTACCAGGGTGGCTGTCTGATTAGGGTTGAGTGGTGTGTATAGATCCAGCGATGTGCAAGTGTGTCTGGTTGATGATAGTAGTAGTGTGTGTATGTAGGTTGGGTGAGGAGTATGGGTGTAGGTGTGTGGGTGTGGGTATCTGTGGGTATCCGGGGAGGTGGGCTATAGGAATATGTTTTTTGCTGTGATAATTTGTATTGTGAATTTTGTTTTATTTTTGACTTTTTTTTTTTAACCCAGTATGTCTGTTTATTATTATCAGTTTAAATGCTTTTGACGTTGCTCTGATGTTCGTTTTTACTTTTTTTTATAAAAAATAAATTCATAATTACTGAGCCTTAGTGAGAATTGCCCTGTGAGGGATGATTGAAGTATATTGACTTGACTTTTCCCCTATACACGTTTCATCCTTTTATATACCGCAGTTTTTGTTTTATTTCTTATTCTGTATGAACACTTGATGAGCGCCTCGTCTTGAAATGAGCCCTAAGCGTTTCACAATGGCAAAAATATATAGCGCTATTGTCCGCTTCCGAGCAGACCGACTGCGCTCTTGTCGTATGCGATTTTCAATGAGTGATGTAGCTTGGCTCACGGCGGTCTGAATATCCACCAGAGCAGTTGCAATGCTGTTCAGCTGTTGCGGTTCTGTTGCGGTTTGACTTTAGCTGGTGGTTACACAATCAGATAACGAGGTTACTCGCAAATGGTTGCAAAGAACGCTTATTATCCTCTGAATTCTCTGTGTTCGTCGTTTGAATAGAATACAAAAAAATTGTGCTGTCTGATTAAAATACGATTCCTTTTCAACCATTGTCTTTGTTTTCGTTAACTGTCTCTGCCCGTGTGTCTCTTATGAAAGGCAGATTTACCGACCATTAATTTGGCACATTGTTGACGCCGTGTCTTATTTAAAAATGAAGCTCGATTTCAAACTTCCATGATTGTGTTTTTGAATCATTTCTGCTTCTTCTATTTTTATGTTCTTTCTTTCTTATATCTCAGTTATCTTAAGTTAGTTACGAAGAAGAGTTGAGTGAAGACTTTATGAAATTACCGAGCCAAAGCGATTTTATAGATTTATGCTTCTTCCGTCGTCGTCTTGTCTTTTCATTATGTTAGATACATAAATATAGCTTACACAATGGGTTTTTTTCTTTTCTTTTCTAGGTTACCGCGAAATATGAAACTCTCGTTGTGTAAGTTTTGCCGTAGCCAGCGAGTCAGCGAGTGTTTCATATTTTGCGGTAACCACGAAAAAAGCAACAACGTGAAATGACAACAAACCCTTCAGTGTCATACTGGGGACAGCCTTTGTACGCCGTGCAGCCAAATGCGTACAAGGAATTAGCCCCATTTTCAGTGCATTCAGTATCAGATTATCTACGTGTCTTGTCTTTCTGTTGATTATCTACGTGCCTTGTCTTTCTATTGACACAGACAAACGAGAGACAATGAACACACATAGGTAACAGCGTTTACAGAAAGCGAAGGAGGAATAATTGAGGATCATTGCTGTGTGTGATGTATCCGTAGGCCTACTGACAAACAACGACTCGAGAAGCCGGCCAGCAACGCATGGAACCGAACAGCGAAAACATCTGAAACAGTAGTATGATAACAATGTCTATAGATGCTAATATTCATTCATCCCCAAAAGATTTACGCTTCTTTGGCTCGCTTATCTATTCAATTTTGACAGTACAATAGAACTGATCTCCGTTAAAAAGAGTGACATTCACAGACGACACAAGCCGATCAGGCAAAGCTTGTCACGTGACAATCCCAGCAGACGACAAGGCGCACGCGACTGAGCAGTAGGCCTATGTCTGGGTGGCAGTCGAAGTTGTGTCTGTGTGTTATTTGAACCTGTGGTTGTAAAAACGGCATGACCTGAATACACACGGACTGAACACTGTGCTGTCTCTTGAAAGCAGCATAATGTGGGTTGGTACAATGTTGTAGACACCGGACTGAGTTGTGTGAGTGCGTTGGTGTCGTTTCATCAATGAAATTTCGCAACAGCCTTACTTTGTCTGCTCTAGTTCTCTTCGGCTACCCACAGAGTGTTCGCGCCCTCGTTTCACACCTCGTCAAAACGAACTTTTAATACTTCATGGCCTTGACTCTAGTAGGCCTTCCTCGTCTGCTTCTGCTCAGTAATTCCAAAACAAGACGAGCGTTCCAGCTTCTCTTTACACTGGTAATGCAGTGGTCATCGTATTGTTACACTGATCGTCTGTCTTAACTATGCGTTGTGAACTGAACTCGGCCAACGCTTCAGTGAATAACCTCTCAGCAAAGCCGTATCTAACTGCGATTCAGCCAGTCATTTATCCCTAAAACACGTATCTAACATGTGGCATATCACTTGTCATCACTAGTTACTGACCACTGTGATATCGTAAAATAATCAACCCCAAAAAAGTCATTGCAGAGTACACTCAGAGAGTGATAAATATCTATACAGACATCTCAGTTATCCTACGTTAGTTATTAGTGTCGTTGTTTTTCAATCGTTTTTCCTTTTCAATTTATTCAGGCCCGGGCAGTCAGTCAGAAACTGGGCAGAAAACTCCATGACGTGTCCCTGGACCTTCATGAGCCTCTGAACACTCTGGAGGGCCGCGAGCTGACCTTTCCGGAAGACTGGAGCGGTGCTGACCGACGGGAGATGGCTCTAGCTGGCTTTTACTACGGTGACACAGGTCCGTCTCAGGGTGCTTTTCATTCGTACTAATTATTGTTCGGACCGTTTGTCTGTTCTTAACTAATAGCACGATTATCACTGATACTGTTGCATTGTTTGCACTTCACTTGATCGTGTTCTGATAGTAGACTAATGCACGCCTATTTCTTTAGGTGTTTTTTGCTGATGCGTGTCTTTTTGGGGTTTTTTTTGTGTGTGTGTGTGTGTGTGTGTGTGTGTGTGTGTGTGTGTGTGTGTGTGTGTGTGTGTGTGTGTGTGTGTGTGTGTGTGTGTGTGTGTGTGTGTGTTGTTGTTGTTGTTGTGTGTGTGTGTGTGTGTGTGTGTGTGTGTGTGTGTGTGTGTGTGTGTGTGTGTGTGTGTGTGTGTGTGTGTGTGTGTGTGTGTGTGTGTGTGTGTGTGTGTGTGTGTGTGTGTGTGTGTGTGGTTGTTGTTTTCCACCGAAGGAAGCCGGGGTGTCTGAATCTCTCACCTGTCTTGATTCTCCTTTCCTATTTCACCCACCACGTTTCTCTGCATAGTGCTCTTGCTCTTTCTGTCTTGTCATTGTTTGTTTCTGTAACGGTCCATTCTCCTGCCTGATTAAAAAAAAAAAAAATCCCTCAACAGCTTTCGTTAAAGAGTTAGGCCTTTCTGTATGGCTCTTGTTGGGCAGCTAGGAGATGATAGTTGGTAAGCGCTATGTGCAGCTTGCCTCCATATGGCTCTGGTATTTGCTATTATGCATAATTTACATAAGTTTTTTCTTTCTTTCTTTCTTTCTTTCTGTCCATTCCTTTAAAAACATTTTTTTTTTTTTTTTTTTTTTTTAGCCTGGTTCATGAAATTTGACAGAATGGTCAACGATATCAGCCTTATACATTTTTATATATTTTTAGATTTATTTTTAACAAGCGCGATATTTAAGGAACCAAGGGGTTTTATGTCTGTGTATGTATTGATTTTGTTCCTTTTACCTGATAATTATAAGAAGAGTTCTGAAGTACACATTTGCTTATAGCAAACTTTGTCCTGCGTTGTTTGTGTTAAAATCCAGTAACTAAGTCATTAACTTGTTGCTGGAGTTCTTGTGTTTTTGTGTAGTTGTTGTTGTTCTTTTGTTTATTGTTTTGATTGTTTGTTTTTTGTGTGTGTTTTTTGTTTGTTTGTTTGTTTGTTTTGTGTGTGTGTTTTTTGGGGGGGGCGTTCTTCTTTCTTCTTCTTTTTTTTTTTTTGGGGGGGGGGGGGGTTGTTTCTTCTTTGTTGTTTTTTGGTTGTTGTTTGGTTTATTTGTTATTGTTTTATATTTATTATAATTTTTAATATTTATGAAATAAAGAAATTAAGGGTTTTGTTGTTGTTATGTGAGTTGATGTTGTTGGTGTTTTGTTTGTTTGGGTGGTTGGGTTGTTGTTTTTGTTTTGTTTTAATGTTGTTTTTAGTTGTTGCTTTTTGTTGTTGTTTTTAGCGTTTTTGTTTTGTTTTGTTTTTGTTTTTGTGGTGTTGTTTTTGTAATTGTTGTTGTTGTTGTTTTGGAGTGGTCACAGAGTAATAAAAAAAAAAGCAATTTGGTTCATATAAAGTCCGCTTTATCAAGTTTTTGTGCAAGGTGTTGGTTGGTTAAATTGGTTTACCTTGTCTCCGAAGAGGTAGTGGCGGGGACCGAAATCCCAGAAGATGGGGAAGAGGGAGACTAGACCTAACACTACACTGTCACCACCAGGATGACTCCTGCATTAAGATGCGCAGCCAGGAGAGCCATTTTAATGTTTCATTAATATTGTGAGGGTCAATGTCACAATACAGTGTCAACAGACGTACATAGTTTTTGAAGAGAAAGGCGAGCCGAGCCGGAATCGGACCGACGTCTTACCGGCTCTTTGTGCAAGGTGTAAAAGTATTCAAGCTTTATAACGGACCAGACAATCGAAGTCACAAAATGAAGAGACGTCGTGCCGGCTATGACGCTAGCCAGTCGACTGTATACTATAAAACCGTTTTTAAAACAAAAGCTGCAGTATGGGAAATAAGCTTCAGTGAACTCTTGCTGGGGGTAGTCCAACTTTTGTCACTGTAAACATTGTTTTTGTGGTAAAAAGTAAACATGGTGCTTAACGACCACAGAAACCGTAAGGCTTATTAGGGACGGGTTTTTGTGGTCTGTTGCATCAAACCAGTATGCTGAACTAAGCAAGGGAAGTAATGAATTCAAACATGAATAGTAATGCAAGTGTTTCTTCCCTTCCTGTTGCCGTCCTTGTGAGTGACGTTCAGACAAGGAGCTGAACGAAAACCGTTTTGTTTGTTTGTTTGTTTGTTTTTTAAATTCCCATCCAAAGCGAGTATACTGAAACCTGCTTTTGTTTAAAAGAAACGTTTGATCTCGAAAAACAAAAACAAAAAACCCCGCTGAATATCATGCAGTCATCATTCTCCTCAATCAGAAAAATCACTCCCGAAACGTCCTCAACACTTCCAGAAACGCCAGCACCAACAATCGAAACAACCCGTAGACAGTTCTCATTTTTCTTTTATTATCGCTGACATGTCAGTCCGCTGCTCTTGCGGCTGCTGTGCCTTTATTAGCCAGGTAGGGCGACATTAATTTCCCACGAGGGACGATGAAGTCTGGGAATTTTGTTTTGCGTGATGAATTTTAAGGTGTATGGGCATTGAAATCTCCCACAATCACATAGTTCTTATCTGACAATGCAATGTCATTTATCCAGTCTGTATTGTCACCTTTTTGGTCCATCTGGAAAGTACACAGAGATAACATTAAGTGTTGTCTGTTCGTTAATTTTAACCATCGCTGTAGTAGCATATACTTCTTCCATTGCATTTGCAACTGGTGATGAAACAGGAATAGTGTATTCAAGGTCACTTGTTTTCATTTTACTGTTGCACAGTGGTTGATAATAATAATTGTTCATCCTTGGGGGATCCCTCTTTTCAACAGTAAGAGACTGCAGTGCTAAAATACAATAATTTCTTTGTGATATATGATTTTCAAGGGCTAAAAGATTTGTGGAAATCGATCTAGAATTCCACTGAAAAATCTTCACGTTATGACTATATTTCTTCATAATGCTAATCAAAGCAAGCTACACTATCGTATTCTTTAACACGATATGAGAATTTCAAAATATGAACAATTAAATTGTAGGTAGAACTTCTAATCTTGAATACTTGGTGCTAATCACTGAATCAGATTTACTTGTAACTTTCAAGTTGAGATACAGCTGGTGCCTCGACAGAAATTCTAAACTGACGGACCGTAAAAGTCCAAATGTAAACACGCCAATCTTAAAGTTTGCAGACGACACTTATTCACTGGACTTATAACTGACGATGGCGACTCCCACTGCAGGCAACAGATTGGCGATGTTGTGGATTGATGTGACGAGAACTACCTCCAGTTAAACGTGGGAAAGACAAAGGAAATGAGTACTGATTTTAGAAGGAACGAAAGAGAGTACAGTGGGATTGAAATTAAAGGAGAAACAGCTGAAAGAGTAAAAATTTATAAATACCTAGGAATAACGTTTGATGTGTGTGTGTTGGGGGGGGGGGGGGTGACTCAGTGTATCGTTTGATTTTTGTACATGTAATCCACTCCCCCGCTTCCCATCATATTCTTTGTAAAGCGCTCAGGGTTTCTTAACAATCTGTGCTTTAGAAATGATCCTTATTATTACTGTTTTTATATTTGCTGACAGGCTGTCTTGGAAATACCATGTAGATGCAGTACGTAAGAAGGTTCACAGCAGAAAGCTCGGATCATTTGAAATCCGTGAAGAAATGTTACAGATGTTTTACACAGCTAATATAATCGCCAGTTTTTGAACAGCTGTCAGCGAGGCATTGTGTTTGCCTCTGCCAACGTTTGTTTCAAAATGGGGGTTAGATCATGTTACTCATAACATTACTCGCAACATTTCCATCTTGAAACACGGCAACCACCTGCTCTTGGAAGGAGGTCGATTTGCCATGTCTGTGGCCCTTGAACATACCTATGTAGATCATGCATAGCTGTGTTTGAAGTGACACTGGCAAAGGCCCAAACTGTCAATTTGTTGAAATACCAAAAGGTTTAAAAGCGGCGGTGCCACCGGTGAATCCTTATCGTAACCTACTTTCTGTTGATTTTCAGCCACTCCTGAAGGTACCCACTGCTTTATTCACAAGTTTCCTGGGGTTTCACGCAGTCTGTACGCACCAGCTACAACTACATACACAAACCCGAGCACAGAATCTCCACCCATTCAAACTTGTGAAGCGCCTATTACTTTGAATAAGGAATTGCCCTGAGCAATGGGTTAGTCAAGCGCGGAAGCGTCAAACAACCACTGAAGTTTATCAGCCATGGAATCCCTGCATCCATCCAGACACGGCACGAGAAAAAGAGAACTGCTACGTACACGTTACCCTCATTGCGCGTCGTCATAATTATAATGACTGAGTCATAGGCTGGAGAGTCAGCACATAAGAAACTCACATCCCAGTCACTTACTTTCCACACTGCTTTCAACTGTTCTTCAACAAATCGGAACTTTTCTACCGACGCTCGCACAACGTGGTGAAAACAAATAAACCATTGGCAAGAGACGTTTGAGGCCTGAAGCATAAGATTTGTCTACTTTCCCTAGAGACAGCTATTGTGGTGTTAATTCAGATTTTGTGTTCACTCGAACATTCTTTAAACTCCGGTTCATGTCATCCTGACAATAACTCGTCAGATTTTCATTAATTTTCATTAATTTTATCTTCTCGCTTAAGTTTGTTTTTAAAAATGGCCATACGAAGCTTCCACCCTTTTGACGAAAATTATATTTTACAAGATGCCGATAAGATACGGCAGTTTCTTAAAACACACCGGGTCGTCGCACCTAAAACAACCATTTATTACCCGGATGAACTAAACGGGCCTGAAAAAGGTGATAAATATGATGAAGCGGATGGACTCCACACAGCAAAAGGTTACATTTACAAAAAGAAGGAAACGTTAAAAATCAGCATTAGGTCACCTGCTGGACCAGAGAATTTAGGTACGGTCAATTCCACCAATAATATGCACTCGCAAGAAGGAAGAGTCTGTAAAAGTGAAGACCCAGAGGGCGCTGTTCCAAATGAAAGACAACCCGACATTCAGAACCTTCAGCCAAATAATGTACAAAGACACAACAGCGAAACCTGCCCAGTTCGTGTGCTTATAAGAACCAAAAGAACTGGTCAAAATTCCTTACCATACCAAGATACGTACTCTGTGTTTTCTAAGGCCGACGATACGCATGCACACGACCACAGTTCCACCATAGACTGTTCCCGCGGTCGGTATGCACAAGCTACAACTACATACAAAATTTGCGAAACGCCCATGAACAATTCTGTCTTGACTGGAACGTACAGCAAAACACAACTGATCATTCCTGAGTGCGCAGTTGAGCATGACAAACTCAGCGAGTTTCCCATGTCATCAACACCTGGCCGCCCTACTGCTTCAAAGACTCTTTGGAGAGAAGCATCGTTTCCACACTGCCCGAAACTTTCCACAACCACTGGGCAAATGTACACAGATGGAAAACAATGTCTCTCAGAAGTTACTGATGTTGGCAAACAAACAGTTAACAGGCATGTGCCCTTGATGTGTCCCAAATTAATACACGATGATCATACTTCCATTGATGGTCAACACATAGAAGATAGCTTAGCTAACAGCGATCATCTGATCAGTGTTGATCCGAAGAATTGTTTGGAAATATACTTAACAGTTAACCACGATCAGAGATATTCTGCTGACTGCGACTACAAATACCCTGCAGATCACCACCCACGGAATGTTATTGATAGCAGTGGCTTGGCTGTAATGCGATTCGAAATGTGGAGGCTCTCGACCTTTTCCCATGTACAAAACCGGTTGGCTGTATCGACGCTTCGGCTGGCTCACAGTGGGTTTTACTACGACGAGGAGCGAGATGATATTGTCTGTTTTAGTTGCAACTTGAGAAAGAGAGATTGGGATAAGTCCGACCCGATAGCTGTGGTACATCTGGAGCTGTCTCCAGACTGCGATCAAGCAAATTTCAGAGACGACAGAAATGTCCCTGTCTCAAAATACCCTCATGTCGGACCCACCGATGAGTCACCTGTTCTACCTAGACTATCCCAGCAAACACATCACGGGTCTCGTGATGACTCTGGAGGATTCAGCACAGATGATGAATCTATAGATGCAAGCGGAGCAACCGGGACAGTTTTTTCTGCAATATCCACATCCCAAACATTTCATACTGACCCACAAAGTGCTGCTGAGAACAACAGGAACGCATCGCGAGACAACATCCCACAACGTGATCCTGAGAGCAGTACAAAGTATCCCTCGAGTGGAACCCCTTTTTCGGGAAAAACACATACAAATTCTTCTTTGGCAGCTCAAAGCGCAGAAACAGTTGTTCAACATGTCTCTCTCTCTCACCGCTTGCTTCTGCCGGCTTTACCCCTCCGGTGGGAAATGACAAGACCGGACAGCTCTACCCCACCACAACCACCACCCAGGCACCTTCAGCCTGCAGTACGCCCCCAACAGCACAACACCATCGATACCCTGTGCAACCTGAACAGGACCGGAATGCTGTTCCAAATCAGAGCGGCTCTTCCGTACCACGAAGACGGGATGACGAGCCGGTTGAAGTCTACAACAGTTTTGACGTGAGACGAGCAGTCAGCCCCGGGAACGCATCTGTGAGTGCGAGACTGGCATCGTTCGTTGACTGGCCGGCGAGAGGACTGCCCAGTCCACGGCTTCTGGTCATCGCTGGATTCTACTACCTGGGTACGTAGATTGCTGGATTGCTGGATTCTACTACCTGGGTATATTTATATGTACCTATTTTGTG
>OY757544.1:13139052-13152294 GCA_963584105.1 Alviniconcha strummeri
ACAACACGATTAGAAGAAGAAAAAAGCAAGAAGAAGAAGAAGAAAAGGCATGAAATCATCACCACCCTTTTTTTGGGAGGGGGGGGGGGGGGATCATGTTTTTGTGGTCATTCCAGTCATTTTTAAAATTGGCGAAGCGGAAATGGCGTGCATATATATATGTAATTACCTTAGCACACCTCACGAGTCGACAGTTGGGTGACAAGGTTTTGTGTCTCTCCCACGGATCTTCATCACTCTTCCACCCCTTGCACTCCATGCGGCAGAAGGCACAGGTCGCCTTGGCTGCACACACGTCACGTCAGACCAAGCTCATAACCAGTGCATGGTGTTAAACCAAGCTAATAACCAATGCATGTTAAACCAAGATAACAACCGATGCATGTTTAACCAAGGTGATACCTAATGCACGTTAGACCAAGCCAACAACAACAGGCCTTTGATCAAGCTAATGACCAAAGCACTTTAGACCAAGCTAAGAGAGAGAGAAAGAGAGAGAGAGAGAGAGAGAGAGAGAGAGAGAGAGAGAGAGAGAGAGAGAGAGAGAGAGAGAGAGAGAGAGAGAGAGAGAGAGAGAGAGAGAGAGACAGACAGACAGCAGGCAGGCAGGCAGGCAGGCAGGCAGGCAGACAGCAGACAGACAGACAGACAGACGGAGAACACAGAAACACACACAGAGACAGACAGAAATCGGAAAGAAAGGCAGACTCTGAGAGACAGAGATCGGAAAGTCTGAGACAGGCAGAGACAGAAAGAAAGTGAGTGAGGTAGTGAGAGAGGGTTAGTTCTCCTTCCAGAACTGTTGCAGGTGGTAAACTGCGTTCATTTAAAGACTTCAATCCATCACCATCGATCACTATGTACAACGGCGCCAGCATGGTAGACAGTTATTCTTTGCTCTTTGGCTATCAAAAGAGTCATTTGTCACATGGGTTGATTGTCTCAGCAACTGTGACCTGGAGCACTGACACCAGTTTCATTTACATACTTCCAAACACTGGACAGGAAGGCAACATAGCTCAACTAAAACCATAAGTAATTTAGCTTTTCGTCTCATTTTTCATCGTTTTTCACGGTTTAACTGTTGTTTAAGTGTCGTTTTATAGCTTGACAAAGGGATTACCCAGAAAATTTGCAGACTGAGTTTTTGTCCTAATAAATAGCGTTCTTTTGAACTCTTGTGTTCGGATCTTACATGCAGAGGGTTAACTCCCGCTCCCTGTTTCTGAACGATCGAACGAGTATTACAGGTTGCCTAGGAAGGCAACGGACTCGAAACCGTTTCATCACGACATCATTTTTTTTATAAACACAGCGATAAACACGAAATGAAAAAGGATCGCAACTATGTACAAAAATCGAGTCTAACTTTTGTTTCAGAATGACACCTCAGTTTTGGATGTCTTTGCAGGCACCAGTTTTGGTCCTCCGTGAATAAAAGACTAACCTGTTTTAATTTCTTAGTAAGCCTATATCAAATAACAACACAGAAGCGATATGTCGATTATTTCTCCTACCGAACGCACACATCGGCCTCCGTCGGGTCGGACAGAAATCTGAACGCTCGCTGAGCAGCCTTCATCGCACCACGTGACTTCCAGAAAAGGAAAGATCACTCACATTGATCGTGCCTGGTGCGGTAAAATCCCGCGGCCGCCATCTTTTTGCCGCAGGGTCCACGCCAGTCGCTCCGGAACGTGTACTTTCTTCCCTCGACACTCAGGAGGTGGGGCTGTTGGAAGTTCAAGCCCGGGCCGCTGAAGCCTTGCTGACGGCTCACTGCTAGAGCCTGTCAATGACAAAAGATCAGTGAACCTATCTGTCTTCATTCAGGTCATAGCTCAAGACTCACTTTTTTTTCCTGTGAGTCTCTTACTCCTAACACATACAGCTGTGTTCAGAGTGTGCGTGCGGCTAAAGACTCGTCTTCAGTTTTTTTTGTTTTTGTTTGTTTGTTTTTTGTCAGTCTCTTAAAGTCTTGCTTCTAACACTTCCAACTGTCTCCAGCCTGCCTCAAGTAAATGTGTGCGTGCGTGCGTGCGTGCGTGCGTGCGTGCGTGTGTGTGTGTGTGGTTGAGTTCTTGGATTTTAACGTCCTATATTAAGACACGAGAGAGAGAGAGAGAGAGAGAGAGAGAGAGAGAGAGAGAGAGAGAGAGAGAGAGAGAGAGAGAGAGACGGACAGACGGACAGACAGGCAGACAGACAGACGGACACAGACAGGCAGACGGATCGACGGACAGACAGAGACGGAGACAGAGACAGACAGAGACAGAAACGGAAACAGAGAAAGACAAAAAGACAAAGACAGAGACAGAAAGACACAGAGAGAGACAGAGAGAGATGGTGTGGGGAGTGGGGTGGACGTGGTCGTGGGGGGAGGCCAGAGAGCTGAGAGAGTGTACATGTCACGGACATAAAACTCCAAGCAGACAGAACCCCACTCGTTCCTTCACAGTCGTACACGTTTGACCATACCTGATGAATGAACGGCAGCTCGTCACCCTGCGCCTCTGGGTCCAGCAGGCTCTGGTCAAAGAAGACGAGCGGAATGGACCGCTGATCACCGTCTTCGTGACTGCGGTACGACGCACGATTCATCTTGCTCAAAGCCATGGCGCAAGCAACACACCTGTACCCATTGATGGAACGGGTAAGGTTTCTAAAAGCAATAAACGTACACAGTTTTCTCAAGCCTACACCAGCGTACCCACATGTATATGATATTAGTGCGTGCATAGGTGTATTCCGAATGAAGAGCGACTGAACAGAGATACTAATAGGTTACTTCACATTAACTTTGAAGTGATACAGTTGATTTGACAAAGCGGATACGCGTCCGCCGTGGGCACCGCATCAGTAGCTGTTTGCTTGCTCGCTCGCTTGCTTGCTTGCTTGCTTGCTTGCTTGCTTGAGAGAGAGAGAGAGAGAGAGAGAGAGAGAGAGAGAGAGAGAGAGAGAGAGAGAGAGAGAGAGAGAGAGAGAGAGAGAGAATCGGTAAACCTGACCTTCGAAGAAAACCACACGACAAAAGCGATCCCTTTTGGAATGAATGATTCGAAGATTCCTTTTTTTTTTTCTTCTTCTTCTTTTTGTTGTTGTTGTTGTTGAGTTAAACTGCTTTTGTTGTTGTTGTTCCCTACTTCTCAAAATGACGTTCAAGGCAGCCTAGCTGTGTCCAGTGACTGTTCTCAATGTACACCATGCCCTGTTCCTGTTGTCCAGTGACTGTTCTCAATGTCCACCATGCCCTGTTCCTGTTGTCCAACGACTGTTCTCAAGGGAGACCTTGTGATGTTCCTGTTCACAGCGCTAACGTTAGCTTACCACACACGAAAATGTGGCACGAAACGAGCACCCGGGAACTGCCCGCCACGTAAACCTTGCTGGGTCATTTATATGACACGAAGTTGTATTTCTTCACCTTGCCTGCACACAGCGTTTGCCAGCACTGAACGTCCACAACTCATTCAAATGGCACGAAAAAAACAAGAACGTAAGTTGCAGGACTTGCACGAACGCGGCATTCCAGATCGCCAATGGCAAAAACGTGTAAGTCCAACCCCACTATCAGTTGAATAGACCGAAAAGAGGCTCTTGATAGCGCCATTTGGCCTCCTCCAATAACCAACCTGTTATAGCGCCATTTGGCCTCCTCCAATAACCAACCTGTGGCCCCCTTCGCTCTTCGTTATTTTAGGTTGTTATACGCACATCCAGAAGGGGATATAATTTTATACTGTAGAAACACCGTATTTGTTCCGGCTCTTTTGTTACATTAAATTTTGCCTCTGTGTGTGTGTGTGTGTGTGTGTGTGTGTGTGTGTGTGTGTGTGTGTGTGTGTGTGTGTGTGATGATCTTTAATTATTAAGATTCTATTTAAATTCAAATTGTGATTGTGCTTTAATATATTAATCATGAGGTCCAATGACCACTTTATTTTCCCTCTGGTATGAATTAATTTTATTGTTATTGTTATCTTGCAGGCGTTACGCCTTTGTTAGCCGGATTCCTTTTTTCTTTTTCTTTTTTAACCGTAGCTTGCATAGACAGAAATGTGGCATATACTGGACTTGACTGTATACATGTTGTGTATAAAACAATACATTTCAGTAGAGTGGTATCTTAATTCATAATGGAGCTTTTGGTAATCCATTGTGTACCGACTTGTTTTATCTGCTTTGTGTTTTGTCCTAATAATTCTATTCAACCTTTTATGTGTTTGGATGTTGTTTCATCTGCATCGGTTTTATTGCATGTTCAGTGGTGGAAAAAAAGCAAAAGCTTTTCTTCGGGAAGCCTTAGTTGGTTAACAGCTTTTATATAGACTTAGTTGTAAATCCCTACGTGTATTATCGAGAGAGAGAGAGAGAGAGAGAGAGAGAGAGAGAGAGAGAGAGAGAGAGAGAGAGAGAGAGAGAGAGAGAGAGAGAGAGAGAGCACATTCAGAAACGCACAAACACAAAATATCTCCAACATTCTCTCAGCAGGTACGACTTCATCTTACAAATATGATAAGCAGCAGTTACAAAATTTTATTAGCAAAATTCTGACTATACCAACATCTAGGAAAATATAGGGATTACCCACCCCCTCCCCTCCTCCCCACTGGACACTTTTTTTTTTTTTTTTTCGATTTTAATATGGAGAAGAGCCCTCTTAGAATAAATACTGCACTGCAGTGAATACTAAATTTAACCTGAAAGTCTGTAACGCTGATACTCAAACTGATGAAAAACGGACACTATACAAGCCCTAGGCGTTGACGTCTGCTGTCACTGACTTGTTTTCCAGCAGAAGTAACTTGGTATTTTGTGCCCAGTCAACCAGTACGGCTATATCAGGGTGATTTCCAACAGAAATGAACACGTAAACCGTAGTGGCAGACTCTCCCGACCATGGTCGAAATTTGGTGATGTCAAAATTTGTATCACTTTACGTGTATCATTTGAAATTAATAAAACTATGTTTTAGAAATTAACACTGGATCACCCATTGGATCTAAAAATGCACAGAAGCGAAATTCACTCGTATGTCTATTTTGCCAGACGAGTTTTCAGTAGACCTGGTATACTAATTCTAAAAAGCTGAAGTGAATTAGACAAATAAAAGCGGATGGTGTTGTAGAAATCGGATGGCACTGAATCCGACGGGAAAAAAATGCATGTTGAAGGCGACGAAACAAAAACACCACACACAAAAACAGCTCCCTTTAAATCTAAAGTTCGAGACCATGCCAATAGAGCAAGTTTCAAAACATCGCCTACTTGGAGTCAAATCAATCAATATTTTATTTTATGTCTGTTTACATCGAGGTGATATTAGACAAAAACAAAAAGCAAAAACATATTATTTATACTAATTTTCCCATAGGACTATGAATAATCGATTTGACAATATTATTAATAATCATTATTATACAAAATATCTCTTACAGTGTTGTAAGCATTTAAGTCATATCCATTTTTCTGAAATAACTCTGTAGTAATAGGACATTCAAGCAGTATGTGTTTAACAGGTAAGATATTTTTACAAACGCATGTCACATTCTGTGAATATTTAGTTTTCCATGAATTTAAACGTAACTTGTATATTACTGCTGCTAAATATCTAGAACAAGAAGGTATCGCAAATTTACTTTTTTCAATTTGTTTATATACAGTCTTTTTAAGTAGTGAATTAATCTCATGAGATGATAGTAGTAGGTTATTGGATGATATCTCAGACATGTTTTTCATTGCACCTTGTTTAGCTAATTTGTCTGATATTTCATTCCAATAAAGACCACAATGAGACGGGACCCAACAAAACTCAATCCCAATACCCTTGTACGTGATACAATGTATTAAATATAAAATATATCCCCTCTCATTTTACAGTTCCAGCTTTTCAACGCACATAGAACTGATTTTGAGTCAACACAGATCACAAAATTATATATTGCTAACTGAATATTGCATATGTAGTTTAATGCCATTAATATTGCATACAACTCAGATGTAATTATGGGAAAAAACCTTCCCTAAGTAAAAAGATTTTTGCACTTTTAATTCAGGAATAACGAATCCTGCTCCACTGTCTAATGAGTCCTTAATAATAAGCATGCAGACTGGGAAGCATATCAGGCATTCCTTATATCTTCTGACATTAATTCTATTATAAATGAAGATATAAATATGTACTATTCAAATTTTACCAAGACAATTTTATCTGCAGCTGAACAATCCATCCCTAGAATTAAACATAAGAAAATAAGAAAACAATCTGGAAATCCATGGTGGAATAAATTTAGCAAACAAGCAGTATCCCAAAAAAGGGAAAAATTCAAGAAATGGTTAAAGAATAAAACAGAGGAAAACTCTGTGTGTATGAAAAGTGCAAAAATTCAATGCAACAGAGTAATAACGGAAGCCAAAAAGTCTTACTGGACTGAATTCTGTAAAAGAGAAGTATTGGAATCTAAAGACATGTATAAAGTATGGAGAAAAAAAGTTAAAGAAATGAAAAATGGATACAAGTTACAAGCATATCCTATCAAATTGGAAAATAATGATTTTCCAAGTGGACAAGATAAAGCAGAAGCATTTGTAAATTTGTTTGCAGAAAATAGTTTATCATCAAATCTCAATCCGTCGATTATCAAATTTAGAAAGGAAGAAGAACAAAAAGAAGAATACAAGGACGCAGTTTCAAACCAGTGTCATTACTTGAATTCCCCATTACAGTATGATGAATTTATAGAGACCTTGGAGTCTGTTGCATCAAATTCTACAGCAGCTGGAACTGATGGCATCTCATATCAAATGCTGAATCATTTGCCTGATAGTTGGAAACAGTTATTACACGCATTTTACCAAAAATGTTGGTTAAATGAAACTCTTCCTAGTATCTGGAAGCAGTCAGTAATAATTCCAATTCTAAAACAAGACAAACCAAAATCAGCAATTGCTAGTTACAGACCAATTGCACTCACATCACATGCTGGTAAGATATTGGAAATGATCATACTCAAACGATTGCTACATTGCTGTGAAAAAATGGCATAATCCCTGTTAATCAAGCAGGTTTTAGGAAAGGAAGATGTACAACTGATCATTTAGTAAAACTCACAAGTCATATTAAAAAACAGTTTTCGAGGAGAAAAAGTACTCTGGCCACATTAAAAAAAAAAAAAAAAAATTATGTTAAAAAGGCTTCCGACAGTGTGTGGCATGCTAGACTACTTTATAAACTGAAAAATATAGGCGTAATTGGTATGATGTTTCAATATTTTAAAAACTTCTTATCCGAAAGATGTATTTGTACTCGAGTAGGTAAGACATATTCATCTAATAAAACAATTGATATGGATATTCCAAAGGGCTCAATTATTGCGCCTATCCTATTTAATATTATTATACATTATCTCCCAAAAGTATTATCAAATAACACACATGTGGCGCAATATGCAGATGATATCGCTATTTGGGTTAACACAACTCTTAGAAAGCATACAAATAAGAGGGTGGTAAATCATGTACAAAAACTATATCAATTGGAAATAAATAAACTAACTGCTTACATGAAAGATAACGGTTTTGAATTATCACGGGAAAAGACGTGTTTAATGCTTTTTAATAATGCAGAAAACCCGAAAATCTTACCTTAAATATAATTAGATGGTCAGTTATTAAATTACAAACAGAATACAAAGTTTTCGGGTGTGTATATAACTACTAAGTTGAACTGGAGGCTACACATTGAAAATGTAATAAATAAAGCCAGAAAACGACTGAATTTTCTAAAAAATAGTTAGTACACAGTCTTGGAGTCAGGATACAAAAACGTTATTACATTTATCAATTTCCTTAGTGAGATCGAAATTGATTTATGGTCAGGAGGTATATTTTTCGGAGCCAAACACACTCCTAAAGAAACTGCAAAGTATTGATAGTAAAGCACTTAAATTAGCCATTGGTGTTCCGGTGCATACAAATACCAGCAAATCTTACGCAGAAGCAGGAATGATATCTCTCTCCGAACAACGTAAATTGGCGATTTCAAAATATGTTATAAGAAGTCCTGCAGTCATTAATTCCGTAACAGAAGAAATATTTATAGATTCAAATAAAGACTATCCCAAAAGTGCTCAAAACATATCATCTATTCAACCAATCAGAAATTATATAAACGATTTGATTAACGAATGCAACATAGATATTAAAACAATTCCAGTTCTCCCCACATCACCTCAAATGCCACAGTGGGAACACATAAATGTTAAATTTGGTACTGATTATACTGATTTGAAGAAAAGTGAATCTACAAACATTTTAGATATACAAGTAAGACAACATCTAAATCATAAATATCAAAATCATATTAAGATTTTTACTGATGGTTCCGTTCCTACTTGGAGTAACTATAGACGAACAGCTAAAGTGGCAAATGCATATTAACACGTGCAGGACCGTTTCTAGTAATATTTTTCTTCTTTCGAAACTGAGCCAAATTGTCAGCCAAAAGTCCAAATTAGCCTTCTTCTTCGCACACATTATGTCACATATGAACTATGTTTCAAATGCATGGGATGGATGTGCCGGTGTGCACATGAAGCAGCTGTATTCTCTCCACAAACGTGCTGTAAAATTCTTGATGCCAATTCCTAATTTAGACTACAAACAAAAGTGCTGTGCCCTCAAACTACCCCATTTAGACAAAAAACTATTGCTCAACAAATGTGTTCTAATGCAAAAGGTTGTTCACGGCAAAGCCCCGCAGTATCTAAAAGATCTCATGATTCCATCTGAACGTCTTCATGTTCATGGGAATAAACCGCTTTTGCCCAGAACAAGGATTGATATCTTTGAAACGAGTTTCTCCTTTTCAGGCTCCTTAGCGTGGAATAGTTTAGCTCATCATCTCAGATACCCCATGGAATTAAAAACGTTCAAAAGGAAAGCATTTCAGGCACTTGCTAAGCCACCTTGAATATTTCGTATTACTTTTGTGTGTGTGTGTGTGTGTGTGTGTGTGTGTGTGTGTGTGTGTGTGTGTGTGTGTGTGTGTGTGTGTGTGTGTGTGTGTGTGTGTTTTTTCTTTTTCTTTTTCTTTTTTTCTCGCTTGTCAGACAGTTTGACACAAAATGTATAGAATGCTGTTATTGTTTTCCCTCACTTGCTCTTGTAAAGTTTTAGATTTGTATGTGTGTGTGTGTTTGTGTGCATATGTGGTATTTTCATGAAATATTTACCTTTGTTTTCCACCTGGTCATCTTTTTTCTTTTTCTTTTTTCTTCTTCTTTTCTCTCTCTTAAATTTAATGTTTGCATGTATGATTGTGTGTGTGTGTGTGATGTGCTTTGATTTTGGTTAGGTGTGTATAATGCACCATCGGTTAGCTTCCAATCCTGTTAGATGTGATCTTGTTTTATACGTAGATAGTGAGATAGTCATTATTCTGTCGCTTTCTTTTATTTGTTAATATGTTTTTGTAATTCTCTCTCTCTCTCTCTCTCTCTCTCTCTCTCTCTCTCTCTCTCTCTCTCTCTCTCTGCTGCATCCTCACAGCTGATCCTGTTCTCGTGATGTGCTCTGGGTGTAGGGAGCATCTTCACGGCTGTTTCTGTTCTCATGATGTGCTCTGGGTGCAGGGAGCATCCTCACGGCTGTTTCTGTTCTCATGATGTGTTCTCGGTGCAGGGAGCATCCTCACATATGTTTCTGTTCTCATGATGTGTTCTGGGTGTAGGGAGCATCCTCACAGCTGATCCTGTTCTCATGATGTGTTCCGGGTGTAGGGAGCATCCTCACGGCTGTTTCTGTTCTCATAATGTGTTCTGGGTGTAGGGAGCATCCTCACGGCTGTTTCTGTTCTCATTATGTGTTCTGAGCGTAGGGAGCATTCCCACGGCTGTGTCTGTTCTCACGATGTGTTTTGGGCGTGGTGAACATTCCCAGGGCTGATTGTATTCAGGTTAATATGTATCATGTGAGCGCTCAAGGCATTGATGAGCGCATGATAAATGTACATTATTATGATTATAGTATGTGTTCTGGGTGTGGTGAACATCCTCACGGCTGAATCTGTTCACATATGTTCTGTGTGTGGTGAGCTTCCTCATGGCTGATTATGTTCTCTTGATCAGGTGTTCAGGGTGTGGTGACATCCTCACGGCTGTTTCTGTTCTCATACGATGTGTTCTGGGTATGGTGAACATCCTCTCGGCTGATTCTGTTCTCATATGATGTGTTTTGGGTGTGGTAAGCATTCTCACCGCTGATTCTATTCTCATAATCGTGATGTGTTCTGGATATGGTGAACATCTCACCGCTGATTCTGTTCTCATAATCATGTTGTGTTGTGTGTGTTGTGAGCATCTCATGGTGAGGTCAGAGCGAAAGTTTTCTGGATGCGGCGAACATCCTCATGTCTGATTCTGTACTCATTGAGCTTTTTGAGTAAAGTGTTTTGGGTTTGGCAAACATTATCATTCCCGATTCTGTTCTCATTGTGCTTTTAGAGTGGAGGTGTTCTAGGTGTGGCGAACATCCTCATACCAGATTCTGTCCTCATGATGGCCGCAAATTTCTTCTTCACAGGGTACTTGGGGTCCAGGGTGAAGGTGTACCTGCGAATGTAGAACTGGCATAATACTGGCTACAAAAACATTTGTGAATGTAGAACGGGCTGACCACCAAATAAACACACCTGTGAATGAAGAACGGGAATAAGAATAGCAACCAAAAACCTGTGACTTAGACCTGACATAAGACTGACCACCAAAAAATACCTGTGAATGTAGAAGTGGCATAAGATTGACCTCCAAAAACGCATGTGGATGAAGAAGTGTCATAAGACTGACCTCCAAAAGCACCTGTGAATGTAGAACTGGCATAGAACTGACCACCAAAAACACCTGAATACAGAACCGGCACAAGACTGACCACTAAAAACACTTGTGAATGTAGAACTGGCATAAGACTGACCACCAAAAACACCTGTGAACACGGAACTGGTATGATACTGATTACCAGCAGATCCTGTTAACACAGAATCGACACAAGAACAAAACTATACTCAGCACAAAACGTAACTAATTACCAGTTTTTATTATTTGCGTCGGCAACATAGCCTACACAGCATAGCCTACAGCAAGACTATTTGGAATGTCCTGACAGAATGATAGTTGTGGTTGTATCGCTACCAGACGACTGGAACTGTTTCTGACCTACCCCGCAGTAGGCGTCCTCCGAGTAGCGACCCGGCAGCAGACTCGTGGCAAACTCCAGGTACTGGCTTAAATTTAATTAATACGACATCCTTCCTCCAAGTCTGTGCTTTGCTCAAATTGGTGGTGGTTCGGGCAGTAAGACCAACGCTGGCATAAGCCACGGCATAGTATAACAGTCGGTACACGGGCACATCAGTATCCCGTCCCTAATAAGCCTTATGGTTTCTGTGGACGTTAAGCACCATGTTTACTTAATCACATCAGTACAATGTTTTGCAATACCTAAGAATAATATTAATTCCAGGCATTTCTATGTAGATCTCAGTGTCTCGTTCTTAGTGTGCGGATGAAAAGTTTTATTTTTTTAGTGGTTGATTAGAGGTGGAGGTAGGGTGTGTGTGTGTGTGTGTGTGTGTGTGTGTGTGTGTGTGTGTGTGTGTGTGTGTGTGTGTGTGTGTGTGTCTGTGTGTGTGTGTATGTGTGTGTGTGTGTGTGCGTGCGTGCGTGCGTGCGTGCGTGCGTGCGTGTGTGTGTGTGTGTGTGTGTGTGTGTGTGGGGGGGGGGGGTACAGGGGATCTGAAAAAAGGCCACATATAACAGCCTCAATTTTGACCTTACCTTCTCAACAGTCTCCCAAGCATCACCTTTTGCTCGTTCATGGCAAAATGTTGTCCAATGCAGTTTCTGTTAATCAGAAGAAAATGCACACAACACATTTTCTTTCTTTTTTCCCGCCTTCCCCACCCCCCCATTCCCCCCCCCCCCCCATTGTTTTCTTTTTTCTTTTCTTTTCTTCCGAATCACACAAAAAAAGGAACATAGTATATAGCATCCAGTTCACTTTAATTTTAGCATGCATTCTATTTTGCACAAGTACACACACACACACACACACACACACACACACACACACACACACACACACACACACACACACACACACACACACACACACACACAACACACACACACACACACACACACACACACACACACACACACACACACACACACACACACACACACACACACACATCCCGGTTTTCTAGAGTGTCCAGAAGTCCGGTTCTCCTTCCGCACGTACGATTCGTAAAAAAGGCTCCAAAATAACTATTTGTTTGTGTTTATTTTTTGATCGTGAAAGTCGCTTGTTTTACCAACAACGCAACTCGCATGACATCGAAAACTCGAAACTGATTGGACGCAACATGACATCATCCAATCGAAGTTCACTCCCATCGTAGCAGACATTAGTGACCCATCGACCCCTTCCCATTCGAGATTTTTTTTGTCTCCTCTTCGCCGTCTGTGTGGATTATGATGTCTCTTCCTTCATAAATCCAAATTGTCTTCACAAATTTCTGGTCTTCAATGATACGTGGGATTGCGTGTGTTCGTGCAAGTCTAGTAGCCTCTGTTGGAAACGGTATCGTCAGATCCGTCATTTTTATACGGCGTTTGGGCTGCTTAAACGTATAAACAATATTAATTTAAACGGACGGATAGTCCAATTTGAGCTCAACACATGCCGAATTTTTCAATGTCGTCACCGTAAGGACGATTAAGGTGACTATTTGCTCCTCATATAGATACTGGCCCATTTTCCCAATTCCCAACCACACCACTCTTACCTGGGTCTAGCAAAGAAAGGGATGAAGGCGTAGCTGTCCTTGTCCTTCATGTTGTCCGGGTGGAAGTACCCCAGACCCACTCCCTTCACCCTGTCCGTATACCCCCTTACCTGGGTCCAGCAGAGAAAGGGATGAAGGCGTAGCTGTCCTTGTCCTTCATGTTGTCCGGGTGGAAGCGGTCAGGCCGAAAGGTCCAGGGGTCGGGCCAGACGAGGTCATTGTGGTGAAGGTCGAAGATGCTTATGGTGCACGCAGTGCCCACGGGCAGCGTCACGCCCTCCACAGTGGCTGGCTGGGTCAGGCAGCGGGAGATGTAGGGCACGGGGCAGTGCAGCCTCATCGCTTCCTTGATCACCATGGTCAGGTAGTCCAGTCTGGACAGGTCAGCCCTGCAGCCA
>OY757544.1:13157494-13169994 GCA_963584105.1 Alviniconcha strummeri
GAAGTACAAATATTAAAATAAAGAGTGCTGCTTAAAGGACGTTCATGCAGAAGTCCTGTAGATAACGTAAATGAAACAGCTCCAAAGAGTAAACGGATAGTAACGACCAGTGATCATCATCATCATCATCATCATCATCATCATCTTCTTCTTCTTCTTCTTCTTCTTCTTCTTCTTCTTCTTCTTCTTCTTCTTCTTCTTCTTCTTCTTCTCGGTCGCCACGACATTGAGAGTCCAGTCTGCAAGATAAATGTGGCTGTATTCTCCATTTCCTTCTTCTTCGTCTTCTTCGTTTTCTTCTTCTTCTTCTTCTTCTTCTTCTTCTTCTTCTTCTTCTTCTTCTTCTTCTTCTTCTTCTTCTTCTTCTTCTTCTCGATCGCCACGACACTGAGAGTCCAGTCTGCAAGATAAATGTGGCTGTATTCTCCAGTTCCTTCTTCTTCGTCTTCTTCGTTTTCTTCTTCTTCTTCTTCTTCTTCTTCTTCTTCTTCTTCTTCTTCTTCTTCTTCTTCTTCCAATAATATCCAGGATCAATGTCTGATCGTTACTGATATTTATGGTGTGCGGGAAATATCCTCCTTGCTGCCGTAGAGTTTGGTGTGTAACTAGACTGCCGTTGGTCACACGTTTGTTCTTGCTGTCTGCACAAGTGGGCATCTCTGTAACTCGTATATATATATATCGTTCGGCCGTACGCTGTTCAAGACCAGTGATAATTATGGACTGTAAACGAGGGTTTAGACGATGGCAAGTCATTTTCGAAAATTGTCAACGTTATACAATAAGGATGCTCAGTAAAACCCATTATTTTTTATAGCTGATACGCTATAAACACATCCGTTATATTCACTCCATCCTTACGAATCAAATCCATTTACAAAAACATCCAAACACAAAAGGGTTCAAAACAACGCTTATTTAGTTTGACACAGACATACAATCTGCACATTTTCGGGGCAATCCCCTTTGTCGAGTCACAAAACGACACTTAAACACAGTTAACCGGTTTCCATTTACAAACAACAACAACAACAAACAAAAATATAAAATAAAAACGGGGTGGGGGAGGGGGGCGGGGGGGAATGAACGAAAACCTCTACAACTAATATGCACCATTACAGCAGGACACTACAGCTTCAGTCTTACCCCTGGGCCTGAATGTCGTTGGCGTAGCTCATGGCGCAGCGCAGTATGGTGTCCAGTGTACAGAGACTGATGTTGCTGAACATCTCAATGCTCTCCTTCTGATCCGCGTACTTCTTCACCTTGTCCTGAAACATCGCCACGAAAAGGTCATCACGTCAGCCGTATAATGCTGAAACCGATGCTGCTGAACATCTCAGTGCTCTCCTTCTTACTGTATACTTCTTCGCCTTGTCAGTCCTGAAACATCGCCATGAAAAGGTTATCACGTCAGCCAAATAATGCTGAGACTGATGTTCCTGAACATCTCAATGCTCTCCTTATCCGCGTACTTCTTCACCTTATCCTGAAACATCGCCATGAAAAGGTCATCACGTCAGCCGTATAATGCTGAAACTGAGGTTGCTGGACATCTCAATGCTCTCCCTCTTACTGTAGTACTTCTTCACCTTGTTAGTCGTATAATGCTGAAACTGACGTTCCTGAATATCTCAATGATCTCCTTACTTACTGCAGTATTTCTTCACCTTGTCCTGAAACATCGCCATGAAAAGGTCTTCACGTCAGCCGTATAATGCTGAGACTGTGTTGCCTTCACCCAAGAACACAGAAGGATGAACCTACGTCTATCAGTTAAAGTAAGTAATGGGGCAGCAACTGGCAGCAGGCATCATGCCGATTCCAGCCCTACGGTGCTTTGGGCTCATTTGGAGAGGAAATGCTTTAAACACCCAATAACAAATGATGTAACAGGAGATGTTACTGACGTTCAACAATGTCAAAGGAAATTACAGCTGAACCATAGCTCTCATACAAACACCAGTTGTCCACAATCTTCTCCCTGCGAGAACACCAGCACAATCAGTAACACATGTACAATCACAGCACAGTCAGCAACACAAGTACAGTCAGTAACACCAGCATAATCAGTAACACCAGCACAGTCAGTAACAACAGCACAACCACAGTACAGTCAGTACTACCAGCACAATCACAGCACAATCAGTAACACCAGTACAATCACAGCACAGTCAGTACTACCAGCACAATCACAGCACAATCCGTAACACCAGTACAATCACAGCAAAGTCGGTAACATGAGCACAATCACAGCACAATCAGTAACACAAGCACAATCAGTAACACAAGCACAATCACAGCACAGTTAGTAACACGAGCACAATCACAGCACACTCACTAACACCAGCACAATAAGTAACAGCAACACAATCGCTAACAACAGCACAACCACAGCACACTCAGTAACGCCAGCACAATCAGTAACACAGTAACACCAGCACAATCAGTAACAGCAGCACGAGCCAAACTGACCAGCAGGATGTCGGACACTCTGTTGCCGACGTGTACGTAGGGTCTGAGGATGTCAAAGTGGAAGGCTGGGGTCAGTAGACGACGTGAACGAGCCCACTTCTCTCCGCTAGCGATCAGCAACCCCTCGCCTAACCAGGCGATGGCGAACCGGTACATCAAGGGTTTGGGTTCTACAACCGTAAAGCCATGGATATATAAATCGCACGCGCACAAACGCACGCACGCACAAACGCTCACACACACACACACACACACACACACACACACACACACACACACACACACACACACACACACACACACACACACACACACACACACACACACACATACACACATGCATCCGTCTTTCAGACAGATGACATTCTGAACAAACCTTTTCAGGGAACTAACAATCTTCCAAGCACCGAACAAGCTGTAAAAACTGAATCAAAACAAGATACGTCTCTTTCTTTCATTTTTCGTCGTTTTTGGCCGTTTACCTGTTGCTTAAGTGTCGTTTTGTGGCTTGATAAAGGCGATTTCCCATATTGTGTGTCCTTGTTAAAATAAACAACCGTTCGTTTGAACCTTTTTGTGTTTGGATAAACGTTTTTAGTGTAAATCTGGCCAAATGAAACCCTTGTGGATACCTTTAATCTTGCTGGTCGACAGTTTCAGTCTTGTGGAGCGCATATCGATAATTATAATTATAGCGCAGCTTCAGGTTGTGAGGCAACCATAACCCTGAACCTAGTGGTTACCATTACACCCACTACACGTCATTGCAGGCCAACAGTCTTCCAAGCACTGGACATAGCTCACCCTAAAAACGATAAGTGGATTAGCTCTCCATCTCATTTTTTAATATTGATTTTTACCCTTTAATTGTTGTTTAAGTGTCGTTTTGTACCTTGATAAAGGGCACTCGCATGTTGTGTTTTGTTCTAATAAACAGCGTTCTTTCGAACGTTTCATGTGTTTGGAGCTTGTTTCAGAACGCTAGCAATCAGTTTTGTTTCAGATTATTTTGATGAATTTTTCTTTGTTTCAGATTATTTTATTTTTTATTTTTCCTTAACCTGGTGGGTCCACTTCAAGCCAGTGGAGCAGCCCAGCCGGAAATTCTCACGCAAACTGAACCAAAATCTACATGTACAAATGTCTATAATAACTGCCCGCAGACCTACCCGCCGTCTTGAGCAGTGCCCTGACGGTGTCTGGGTGGTTGAGACTGATGACTGCTCTGAAGGGCCCCAGCCATGTCCGGTAGAATTTAGGGTACTTGCTCGTCAGCTTGCTGAAGTACTCCATTCGCTGAGGCGTTGTCAGACTGCGAATCTATCAACATGAGAAAGACGAGACAAAACTCGCGCGCGCGTGTGTGTGTGTGTGTGTGTGTGTGTGTGTGTGTGTGTGTGTGTGTGTGTGTGTGTGTGTGTGTGTGTGTGTGTGTGTGTGTGTGTGTGTGTGTGTGTGTGTGTGTGTGTGTGTGTTGAGAGAGAGAGAGAGAGAGAGAGAGAGAGAGAGAGAGAGAGAGAGAGAGAGAGAGAGAGAGAGATTTAGGTTAAATAAAATAGAACTGAAACAAAGAAAGGAACACAAAACGCTACTAAATGTCTTCCTTAAGGTAAATTGCTTTTGTCGAGCTCAAAGGGAGAGAAAGGCAGCCTTTTTTTCCACGCATCCACCTTCCACAAAAATCTGGCAATCACCAAAATATATAAAGAAATAATGCCCCCCCCCCCCCCCCCCCCCCGAAAAAAAATAATAAAATGAAACAGAACCAAATATACGTTTTTTATGGCAAATATTTACGTTGGGTTTTGAATTCACACAGAGTGGAAGATTTCGAAAACTGGTAGGAAACGATTTCAAGACAGATGGAAAGAAAATTCAAGTATATTTTAAAAGTCCTCGCTCAAACCAATAAAAACTCACGTTACAGTAATGATACTGTAACGTGAGTTGTCTCACTGATTTGAGCGAGGACCATTAAAATGCACCTGAATTTTATACTGTAACTGAGTTGTGATTGATTTGAGCGAAGACCTTTAAAATGTACTTGAATTTGATACTGTAACGTGAGTTTTCTCATTGACTTCAGCGAAGACCTTTAAAATGTAATTGAATTTGATACTGTAACGTGAGTTGTCTCACTGACTTCAGCGAGGACCTTTAAAATGTACTTGAATTTGATACTGTAACGTGAGTTTTCGTTGATTTGAGCGAGGACCTTTAAAATGTACTTGAATTTGATACTGTAACCTGAGTTTTCACTGATTTGAGCAAGGACCTTTAACATGTACTTGAATTCTCTTTCAGTACAGTAGCTCTCGCCAAAGTGTCCTGAGAATGTGCCGTTACGGTATTTGAGAATGGGTTGGGATGGTGAAAGGGCGAGGAGGGGGGGGGGGGGGGGGGGGTATATTCACGATAGTATACTCAATGCAGCTTTCTAGTAATGCAGAATAAGCATGCATTTTCTTTCCTTTTTCTGTCCAGCATATCTGACCACCCTCAATCTCACCCAACACCCCCATCCACCCCCTCCCCATTCCAGCCTCGAGAACACACCTTATGCAGGTTCCCCCACACCCAGTGGAAGTCGGTCTCTCCAGGAAGACTCATGAAGAACTTGTAGTAGGAGCGATACGACAGCAACCACCTGACACATTGCACCACCGCCGTCGTCACCACCACGACCACCGCTGCCTGCACCATCGGCGACAACGACGACAACCCTACCACCATGGTGCTGAAAAAAACAAAATAATAGTTTTGTATGTTTACAACACAATACAACTTTACTGCCAAGCGTCAATACAATTGCACTAGGACTGTGTTGTGGTGCCAAGTACACTCATCACACATTCATGCCAGTCATAAAACATCATTAAATTACAACAACAGCAAATAAACATCCAGTAAAAAAAATCATTCATAAACAAATACATGCGAAATCCAGCGGACATCAGCTGTGCATATCGCATAAAAATTGCCTCTTCACGAGGTCCCCCCTCTTAAAAATTACTGACCTAATAAAAGCAATTATAAAAATGATCTACAACTGGTGACTTGCATTAGTGAGACAGGGAGCTAGACATGGAGTCAGGGAGCTAGAAAGGGAGCTAGGGAGTTAGACAGGGAGTTAGACCAGGAATTAGACAGGGAGTTAGACCGAGAGTTAGACAGGGAGTTACAAGCAGTACGTGCAAAAAGGTGGTCAGTATAGGACAGCACGGAACGGTAGATCAGTTATTCCCCGTTCACAAATTACAGCATTGGAACCAATGGGAATAATGTTATCTATCGTCTTCGAGGATAATCGGGATTCATCAGGCCTACCTCTGAAAAATGTCTCAACGACTCTTATGAAACGAATCACAACATTCATGATTCAGGATGAAGTAAAAAGATTTACTCTAATTATAAACGCTACCTACCTTGTTGTTGCTGTTGTTTTTGTTCCGAAATGTAAAGACGCGAGCTGAGCAGGTTGTATTCTCAGCCCGCTCTATGAAACTTGGCACCAGTGTGTGTGTGTGTGTGTGTGTGTGTGTGTGTGTGTGTGTGTGTGTGTGTGTGTGTGTGTGTGTGTGTGTGTGTGTTTGTGTGTGTGTGTGTGTGTGTGTGTGTGTGTGTGTGTGTGTGTGTGTGTGTGTGTGTGTATGTGTGTGTGTGTGTGTGTGTGTTGTGTGTGTGTGTGTGTGTGAGTCCGTCTGTCTGCGCGCGCGCGCGCGCGCGCGTGTGTGTGTGTGTGTGTGTGTGTGTGTGTGTGTGTGTGTGTGTGTGTGTGTGTGTGTGTGTGTGTGTGTGTGTGTGTAGCGGGCGTGCGTACCTTTTAGAACGGGTGATGTATAGACTTCAAAATGTCCTCAAACATGAATTGTCACTGTTAAGCGCGACACATCATGCACGGTATGGTGCAGTATATGTATGTTCGACTGCCGTGTGATACGTAGACCACAAGCACTGAGGTACGTTGACAAATCGGTGTTTTGAATAGCCCCCGTGGTGACGGCACTGACACGGCCAATCGCTAATACTGCTGAATAATAATAGGCTAATTAACCCCCCTCGTATATTTATTTTGAATCTGACACGGTCAAATGGCGGTCGCGTGTGTCAGCAGTACATACACAAACCTTACTGCACGACAAGTGCCTGTTTGCACGTAACGCCTAAGGCCAATCGGTGAATTAAGTCGGCCTATGACCAACACTGACACTGTCACAGCTTAATACTGCCTATAACTGTATATCACTCTGCACTACTGATAATACTCAAATGTAGCCTTCTTGCGAAATAGCAGTTTTCCGATTCAATATGTTTGTCAGCCTACACACCACCAGAAGTGTTAATTGTAGCTTGCAAAGCATAATGCCTTATCGCCTGATTAAAAAATAATAAAAATAAAAAACTAATCTAAAGGGGAGAGAGGGGGGGGGGAGGGAGAGAGACTGAGGGGAAAGAGAGTGGGAGAGAAAGATAGAGAGAGAAATCGAACTCGAAACTTTATTTTACAAGGATTGTAGTTTGGGTTTAGTCAAAACCTGTCTAACAACTAGTCCTTGCTAAGCTGCTAATGAGTATAAGATACCAAATTACAGCCATTATTTATATACATATAAGCATGAATGAGTGGGTGGAACGTTATACATGAGAATTTCCAAGCAAATATAGCGTGTTCACAGCGCCAGATGAACATATGCCACACATCATTCAGTTACGTAATTTATTATGAGCATACAACCAGCAAATAAAGCAGCAAAACATCTGATCAATTCATAATTATGACTAGTATCGGAAAAGAAAACAGAAGCAGTCAATGCTTATCTTATAAAGAAGAGAGAGAGAGAGAGAGAGAGAGAGAGAGAGAGAGAGAGAGAGAGAGAGAGAGAGAGAGAGAGAGAGAGAGAGAGAGAGAGAGAGAGAGAGAGAGAGAGAGAGAGAGAACAAATGGCTAAATCAGAGAACTTCAGACAGTAATTGCGTTATTCATATGGCAGGGATTTGTCACGTCACTTAGTCTTGGTCCTTTGTAAACAAGCTCAGTGCTGTGCACACGTCGTTAGCAGTACCTAGGCCTACTCGGACTGACGTAATCATCTCTTTCTCAGTCCGTCATAGGACTCGTCCTCGGCACCCGAGTTGCTCCCAGTGGTGATGCTTGGTAACAATTAACTGTCACGTTCCAACTGTAACACCTTGAAAACTGAGTACGTCAGTCCACGAAAAGGCCGCAGGAGGCCTGAGCGTGAACTGATATCAAAGATGTTCCCGTCTTTGCTGATATAGACTAGTTCTATCACAACTATAACATCTGCAATCTGAAAAAGAACGAGGCCTGGTGGTGACAGTGTAGTGATAGGTACATATTCTTCTCTCTTCTCCCACCTCCATACCCCCTCCCCGTCCCTAATAAGCCTTATGGTGTCTGTGGATGTTAAGCACCGTGTTTACTTACTTACATGCGAGCGCACCTCTCCAGACAAAGATGGGAGCAGCCTACTCGCCTGCTATTGTGTCAGCGAAGAGCTGTATTTCGATATCCCGATGACCGACTCCACACTCCTGTCGGCTGTTTACATCAGCTGACACCGACCCACCTTCACCGAAGACTGCAAGCTGTTCTTGTTTCCTTTCCTGGGTCTTAATGTACTCGGATGTCGTACGACATAACCAGGTTAGGGACAAGGTTAGTCCTTCTGCCGTCAGTGACTATAGTTACAGTGGCCGCGCGGGATTCTACAGGACAGAGCACGCCAACGCTGGGTGTAGTGTTTCTGTTGCGTTCATGCCAAACCTGCGTGCTTGTAGCGGTCAGAGGCCCCGACACTGTCAGTTCTGCGCCGTCTGGCGAACTTCTTGTACACAAGTACGCAAGTACCGAAGTAAAGGTGCGGGCGCCCCTGAGGATGGTTCGACTGTACTCATCCCACCGAGTTATGCGTGATGTGCACAGGCTTTAGTGTGTGTGTGTGTGTGTGTGTGTGTGTGTGTGTGTGTGTGTGTGTGTGTGTGTGTGTGTGTGTGTGTGCGTGTGTGTGTGTGTGCGTGCGTGCGTACGTATGGGTATATATATATATGTGTTTGTGTGTGTGTGCGTGTATGTGTGCCGTGCGTGCATGCGTGCGTGCATGCGTGTGCGCGTGTGTGTATGTGCGTGCGCGCGTGTGCGTGCGTGCGTACGTGCGTGCGTGCGTGTGCGCGTGTGTATGTGCGTGCGCGCGTGTGCGTACGTGCGTGCGTGCGTGCGTGCGTGCACACACACACACACACACACACACACACACACACACACACACACACACACACACACACACACTACGCACACACAATAACACAAAATGTGGCATAATTTATCGACTGTATTTGCAATGATAGTTCAGCAATTGATCACACGTTACCTGTCACACCAAGGCACACTACAGTATATAAACACAATTAGTATCTAGTATATCTGCATCACTCTCATACCATACCAAGAACCAGTGTGAAAGGGAAGCAAAAAACAAAACAAACAAAACAAAAAACAAAACGGGGGAGGGGGGGGGGGGGGCAAATGGAGGAGGGGAGCAGAAGATGGTTAAACCAAAGGAATTACATTAAGAAAATGCACTCTAATAACCAGTCACCTCTCTGCTCCCATTCTGCTGCCCCCCTCACGGCTGATTCTGTTCTCATAATCATGAAGTGTTCTGGTTATGGCGAACATCCTCACGGCTAATTCTGTTCTCATAATCATGAGGTGTTTTGGTTATGGTGAACATCCTCACGGCTAATTCTGTTCTCATAATCATGATGTGTGCTGGATATGGTGAGCATCCTCACGGCTAATTCTGTTCTCATAATCATGATGTGTTGTGGATATGGTGAACATCCTCACTGCTAATTCTGTTCTCACAAAATATTATGTGTTCTGGATACAATAAACATCCTCACGGCTAATTTTGTTCTCATGAAAAATTATGTGTTCTGGATATAGTGAACATCCTCACGGCTAATTCTGTTCTCATAATCATGATGTGTTGTGGATATGGTGAACATCCTCACGGCTAATTCTGTTATCATAATCATGATGTGTTCTGGGTGTGGTGAACAATCTCACGGCTAATTCTGTTCTGATAATCATGATGTGTTCTGGGTGTTGTGAACATTCTC
This sequence comes from Alviniconcha strummeri, assembly GCA_963584105.1. NCBI lineage: Eukaryota > Metazoa > Mollusca > Gastropoda > Provannidae > Alviniconcha > Alviniconcha strummeri. The sequence goes on from OY757544.1 coordinate 13,167,116, forward strand.
ACGGCTAATTCTGTTATCATAATCATGATGTGTTCTGGGTGTGGTGAACATTCTCACGGCTAATTCTGTTCTCATAATCATGATGTGTTCTGGGTGTTATGAACATTCTCACGGCTAATTCTGTTCTCACAATCATGATGTGTTCTGGGTGTTGTGAACATTCTCACGGCTAATTCTGTTCTCACAATCATGATGTGTTCTGGGTGTTGTGAACATTCTCACGGCTAATTCTGTTCTCACAATCATGATGTGTTCTGGGTGTGGTGAACGTCCTCACGGCTGACTCGGTTCTCATACAGTGTGATCTGGGTATGATGAGCGTCCTCATGGATGATTCTATCCTCATAACAAGTGTTCTGGGTGTAGTGAACATCCTCACGGGTGATTCTGTTCTCATACAATGTGACCTGGGTATGGTAAGCGTCCTCAGGATTGATTATCTTCTCGTGAGGTATTCTGGGTGTGACGAACATCCTCAAGTCTGATACTGTTCTCATAGAGCTTTTAGAGCGAAGGTGTTGTGGGTTTGGCGAACACCTTCATTCCCGATTCTGTTCTCATTGTGCTTTTAGAGTGAAGGTGTTCTAGGTGTGGCGAACATCCTCATACCAGATTCTGTCCTCATGATGGCCGCCAATTTCTTCTTCACGGGGTACTTGGGATCCAGGGTGAACGTGTACCTGTGAATATAGAACTGGCATGAGACTGACCACCCAAAACACCTGTGAATACAGAACTAGCATAACACTGACCAATAACTACACATGTGAATGTGGAGCTGGCAAAATACTGACTAATTACAAACACTCCGACACTCTGATTCTTCCTCCTCTTACAACAGGTGTTGGAACCTGTAAATACGGAACTGGCATAATACTAACCAATAACAACATCTGTAAATGTAGAACTGGCATAATACTAATTACAACACCTGTGAATACGGAACCGGCATAACAGTGACCAGTTACATCACCTGTGACTGAAGAACTGGAATAATATTGGCTAATTACAACATCTGTGAATACGAAACCGGCATAATACTGACCAGTTACATCATCTGTGACTGTAAAACTGGAATAATATTGGCTAATTACAAAAACTCCGACACTCTGCTGCTTCCTCCTCTTTCAAAGGCCCCTTCATAACGAACCTGTTCAATAACTAATTCTCACCTGTCTTTTTTACAGCTGTGTCGTGCGTGCGTGCGTACGTGCGTGCGTGCGTGCGTGCGTGCGTGCGTGTGTGTGTGTGTGTGTGTGTGTGTGTGCGTGCAGGGGGGTGAGGGGAAGAGAAAAAAGGCCACAGCCTTAGTTTTGACCTTACCTTCTCAACAGTCTCCCAAGCATCACCTTTTGTTCGTTCATGGCAAAATGTTGTCCAATGCAGTTTCTGTTAATCAGAAGAAAAACACACGCAACTTTCATCACCATCACATCCAACAAAAAGCAGATATTATAGCATGTAGTCCACCTTAATTTTAGCGCGAGCGCGCGCGCGCACACACACACACACACACACACAGGCACGCACGCACGCACATACGCACGCGCGCGCACGCACACACACACACACACACACACACACACACACACACACCTCTAAATCGGAACAACAGACGTGTGGAGTACCCCAGACCCACTCCCTTCACCCTGTCCGTATATCCCCCTTACCTGGGTCCAGCAGAGAAAGGGATGAAGTCGTAGCTGTCCTTGTCCTTCATGTTGTCCGGGTGGAAGTACCCCAGACCCACTCCCTTCACCCTGTCCATACCCCACTTACCTATGTCCAGCAGAGAAAGGGTTGAAGGCCTAGCTGTCCTTGTCCTTCATGTTGTCCGGGTGAAGTACCCCAGACCCATGCACTCCCTTCACCGTCCGTATATCCCCCTTACCTGGGTCCAGCAGAGAAAGGGATGAAGGCGTAGCTGTCCTTGTCCTTCATGTTGTCCGGGTGGAAGCGGTCAGGCCGAAAGGTCCAGGGGTCGGGCCACACGAGGTCGTTGTGGTGAAGGTTGATGATGTTGATGGTGCACGCCGTGCCCACGGGCAGCGTCACGCCCTCCACGGTGGCTGGCTGGGTCAGGCAGCGGGAGATGTGGGGCACGGGGCAGTGCAGCCTCATCGCTTCCTTGATCACCATGGTCAGGTAGTCCAGTCTGGACAGGTCAGCCCTGCAGCCATGTGCAAAGGAGAGTCAGTGGCGCAGAGATTCAGAGCTCAGGAGGTGTGTGAAAGTCGAGGTGGCCGTCCGGGGCTCCCCGTCCCTAATAAGCCTACGGTTTCTGTGGACGTAACAGAGGTCAGGAGGTGTGTGAAAGTCGAGGTGGCCGTCCGGGGCTCCCCGTCCCTAATAAGCCTACGGTTTCTGTGGACGTAACAGAGGTCAGGAGGTGTGTGAAAGTCGAGGTGGCCGTCCGGGGCTCCCCGTCGCTAATAAGCCTACGGTTTCTGTGGACGTAACAGAGGTCAGGAGGTGTGTGAAAGTCGAGGTGGCCGTCCGGGGCTCCCCGTCCCTAATAAGCCTACGGTTTCTGTGGACGTAACAGAGGTCAGGAGGTGTGTGAAAGTCGAGGTGACCGTCCGGGGCTCCCCGTCCCTAATAAGCCTACGGTTTCTGTGGACGTAACAGAGGTCAGGAGGTGTGTGAAAGTCGAGGTGGCCGTCCGGGGCTCCCCGTCCCTAATAGGCCTACGGTTTCTGTGGACGTAACAGAGGTCAGGAGGTGTGTGAAAGTCGAGGTGGCCGTCCGGGGCTCCCCGTCCCTAATAAGCCTACGGTTTCTGTGGACGTAACAGAGGTCAGGAGGTGTGTGAAAGTCGAGGTGGCCGTCCGGGGCTCCCCGTCCCTAATAAGCCTACGGTTTCTGTGGACGTAACAGAG
>OY757544.1:13171444-13176444 GCA_963584105.1 Alviniconcha strummeri
ATACACATTTTTGTTAACAAAATCAAGTGACTGATTATGAAGACTTTTATCTTTCGACAATGAATCCGAATGTTATGTGAAGCTTAGCTCCACAACGATGTGCTTGGAAAAAAAGCAAAACAAACCAAAAAACAAAAATAACCCAAAACAACAACAACAAAAACAAAAAACATTCGACTGATCGTAAACGTTAAAACCAACTCCCCCCAAAAACAACAACAACAACAAAACAAAAACAAAAAACAACAACAACAAAAAACCACAACAAACAAACAAACAACAACAACAACAAACAACCACCCCCACCAAACAAACAACAAACAAAACCAAAACCAACCCAAAACAACAAACAAACAAACAAGCAAAACAAAAAGCAACAAACAGCAACAACACCAACATGAACCCCCCGAAACAACAACAACAACAGCAACACAAACCCAACAACAAGAACAATAACAAAAAGCTGTATATGGCGAGAAACAGCTAAAAACAAAAACAGAAACAAAAGCTAATAGACTGTTGACGCTCTCCTGTACTGGCTCGGATAGCTTTCTGAGATCAGTGATACTGCTGTGGATTGTCGTGTCATCGGCGAAAAGTTTACAACGTGCTTTGATGAATGGAAGGAGGTCATTAATTGTAACTGGGAAGAGTAACGGTCCAAGAACAGAACATTGGGGAACTCTATATTTGAGAGATCGTACACTGGATACATGTAGATGTGTTATGCAATGTCATGCAGTCAGATGATTGCATCAGTCATTATGCAGCCCATTTCAGGTACTTTCCGTCAGTTCCGCTTCTACCATCCTTCGAATCGAGAAACAGTGAATTATTTGTACATCTAAAGTATCAGCCTTGTTTTTCTAACCTCGAGTTGTCAGTCGCCAGTCTCCTTTTATCATTTCTTGGTCGTTAAAGTCAAATCCGCAGCCTGCAAAACTTTACTCGAGTCAGAGACAGCCAATGAATCGAACATTCAAGCGAACGGCAGATGCGGAACCGAACGATCGAAATTGATAACACTTAGAGCGACGAAAGGAGATCGACGATCATCAAATTTTTTGATGTTGTCGTTTAGCTGACACCTCTAAAAGTTGTACAACTATTACATACTGCAGGTAAAAAAATATACCAATCAACTGGCTTTCATTCATTAGATAAAACTAAGATGTGATAGAATACAATAATTTACAAGAAGTTCGCCAGACGGCGCAGAACTGACAGTGTCGGGGCCTCGACCGCTACAAGCACGCAGGTTTGGCATGAACGCAACAGAAACACTACACCCAGCGTTGGCTTGCTCTGTCCTGTAGAATCCCGCGCGGCCACTGTCAATATAGTCACTGACGGCAGAAGGACTAACCTTGTCCCTAACCTGGTTATGTCGTACGACATCCGAGTACATTAAGACCCAGGAAAGGAAACAAGAACAGCTTGCAGTCTTCGGTGAAGGTGGGTCGGTGTCAGCCGATGTAAACAGCCGACAGGAGTGTGGAGTCGGTCATCGGGATATCGAAATACAGCTCTTCGCTGACACAATAGCAGGCGAGTAGGCTGCTCCCATCTTTGTCTGGAGAGGTGCGCTCGCATGTAAGTAAGTAAACACGGTGCTTAACACCCACAGACACCATAAGGCTTATTAGGGACGGGGAGGAGGGGAGGGCGGGTATGGAGGTGGGAGAAGAGAGAAGAATATGTACCTATCACTACACTGTCACCACCAGGCCTCGTTCTTTTTCAGATTGCAGATGTTATAGTTGTGATAGAACTAGTCTATATCAGCAAAGACGGGAAAATCTTTGATATCAGTTCACGCTCAGGCCTCCTGCGACCTTTTCGTGGACTGACGTACTCAGTTTTCAAGGTGTTACAGTTGGAACGTGACAGTTAATTGTTACCAAGCATCACCACTGGGAGCAACTCGGGTGCCGAGGACGATTCCTATGACGGACTGAGAAAGAGATGATTACGTCAGTCCGAGTAGGCCTAGGTACTGCTAACGACGTATGCACAGCACTGAGCTTGTTTACAAAGGACCAAGACTAAGTGACGTGACAAATCCCTGCCATATGAATAACGCAATTACTGTCTGAAGTTCTCTGATTTAGCCATTTGTTCTCTCTCTCTCTCTCTCTCTCTCTCTCTCTCTCTCTCTCTCTCTCTCTCTCTCTCTCTCTCTCTCTCTCTCTCTCTCTCTCTTCTTTATAAGATAAGCATTGACTGCTTCTGTTTTCTTTTCCGATACTAGTCATAATTATGAATTGATCAGATGTTCTGCTGCTTTATTTGCTGGTTGTATGCTCATAATAAATTACGTAACTGAATGATGTGTGGCATATGTTCATCTGACGCTGTGAACACGCTATGTTTGTATGGAAATTCTCATGTATAACGTTTCACCCACTCATTCATGCTTATATGTATATAAATAATGGCTGTAATTTGGTATCTTATACTCATTAGCAGCTTAGCAAGGACTAGTTGTTAGACAGGTTGTTGACTGAACCTAAACTACAATCCTTGTAAAATAAAGTTTTCGAGTTCGAGTTCTCTCTCTCTCTTTCTCTTCCACTCTCTTTCCCCTCAGTCTCTCTCCCTCTCCACCCCTGCTCCCCTCTCTCGCCCCTTTAGATTTCTTTTTGTTTGATTTAATCTGGCGATCAGGCATTATGCTTTGCAAGCTACAATTAACACTTCTGGTGGTGTGTAAGGCTGACAAACATATTGAATCGGAAAACTGCTATTTCGCAAGAAGGCAACATTTGAGTATTATCAGTAGTGCAGAATGGTATACAGTTATAGGCAGTATTAAGCTGTGACAGTGTCAGTGTTGGTCATAGGCCAACTTAATTCACTGATTGGCCTTAGGCGTTACGTGCAAACAGGCACTTGTCGTGCAGTAGGTTTGTGTATGTACTGCTGACACACGCGACCGCCATTTGACCGAGTCAGATTCAAAATAAACATACGAGGAGGTTAATTAGCGCTCGAAGGACGTCACACAAGTACAACAACAAAGACCTGAATTGATTACTGTAACTCTCACCGAAATGCGTGTAAATGCAAGGTACAAAAACTCCACCGGAGATGCATCCTCAAACTTTTTCTAGTGAGAAGATTGCAGTCCGGAGCCCGAAAGGAGTCTGCGTAAATATTACGGATTTTGTGGCATTAATACAGCGTCCAAGAGAAACCCTGACTGATCTCGTGGACTAACAGAAACGATGTATTTGTAGTATGTGTGTGTGTGTGTGTGTGTGTGTGTGTGTGTGTGTGTGTGTGTGTGTGTATGTGTGTATGTGTGTGTGTGTTTGTGTGTGTGTGTGTGTGTGTGTGTGTGTGTGTGTGTGTGTGTGTGTGTGTGTGTGTGTGTGTGTGTGTGTGTGTGTGTGTGTGTGTGTGTATGTGTGATTGATAAAATGAGCGTATGTTTATTGTGCGTATGTTTATTGTGCGTACGTGCGTGAGTGCGTGCGTGAATAAAAAGCTATTCACTCATGTAAAATCATATGCGAGCGCAGTGAGTCTGCTTGAGAGCGGAAAATAGCGCTATATAAAAGCGATCAATAATAATATTATGAGTAGTTAAAGAATCTTGCCTATTGTTAATAGTTAAAGAATCTAGCCGGCGATTACTGGTAGTTAAATAATCTAGCCTATTGTTAGTAGTTAAATAATCTAGTCTATCATATGTAGTGAAAGAATCTAGCCTACTATTACTAGTAGTTACATAATCTAACCTATTATTAGTAGTTAAAAAACCTAGTCTGTTATTAGTGGTTAAAGGATCTAGCCTATTATTAGTGGCTAAATAATCTAGCCTATTATTAGTAGTTAAATAACCAAGCCTATTATTAGTAGTTAAATAATGTAGCCGGCTATTACTAGTAGTTAAATAATCTAGCGTAATCTAGCTATTACTAGTAGTTAAATAATCTAGCCTATTATTAGTAGTTAAAGAATCTAGCCTGTGATTAGTAGTTAAAGAATCTAGCCTATTGTTAGTAATTACGTAATCTAGCCTATTATCATTCAGCAGTATTAGCGATTGGCCGTGTCAGTGCCGTCACCACTGGGGCTATTCAAAACACCGATTTTCAACGTACCTCAGTGCTTGTGGTCTACGTGTCACACGGCAGTCGAACATACATATACTGCACCATACCGTGCATGATGTGTCGCGCTTAACAGTAGACAATTCATGTTTGAGGACATTTTTCACCCGTTCTAAAAGGTACGCACGCCGCTACACACACACACACACACACACACACACACACACACACACACACACACACACACACACACACACACACACACACACACACACACACACACACACACACACACACACAAAACACACACACGCGCGCGCGCGCGGACAGACGGACTCACACACACACACACACACACACACACACACACACACACACACACACACACACACACACACACACACACACACATACACACACACACACACACACACACACACACACACACACACACACACACTTTTTACTTCATCCTGAATCATGAATGTTGTGATTTCGTTTCACAAGAGTCGTTGAGTCATTTTTCAGAGGTAGGCCTGATGAATCCCGATTTTCCTCGAAGATGATAGATAACATTATTCCCATTGGTTCCAACGCTGTAATTTGTGAACGGGGAATAACTGATCTACCGTTCCGTGCTGTCCTATACTGACCACCGTTTTGCACGTACCGCTTGTAACTCCCTGTCTAACTCTCGGTCTAACTCCCTGTCTAATTCCTGGTCTAACTCCCTGTCTAACTCCCTACCTCCCTTTCTAACTCCCTGACTCCTTGTCTAGCTCCCTGTCTCACTAATGCAAGTCACCAGTTGTAGATCATTTTTATAATTGCTTTTATTAGGTCAGTAATTTTTAAGAGGGGGACCTCGTGAAGAGGCAATTTTTATGCGATATGCACGGCTTGATGTCCGCTGGATTTCGCATGTATTTGTTTATGAATGAC
>OY757544.1:13181444-13191444 GCA_963584105.1 Alviniconcha strummeri
TTAGACACCTACCCTTACATTTATAAGTCAGTGCTGTTAAAATCATGACCAGAACGAGTGTTCCTACAACCGCATACAACCAGGCCGGGTAACTGCCGGCTGTATCTTCTACCAATTCGTTTTGATCGGCCAGTTCCGTTATCAATCTTCTTAGTGGAATTTGTTCTACGGTCTGCAGACGATCGGGAAGTTGGATCGAGCTGAAATTTGGCAATTTTTCGTGGAAGGGTTTCCAAATGGTGGTGTTAGCCACTCTGGCATTTAGGAGTAACTCGGAAATAGAGTCCTCCACCTCAAATTTACTCTCCTTTTGATAGTAAGGCATGAGTGACATATATTCGTTTGATGCCGAACACGACATAGGCAACCTGATTATATCTAAGGGTGGCTGTACTTCTATTTCCCTGGTCCCTCTTTCATTTTCCTGGCATACCAGTGAGAATACTAGTTTTCGTTGGGTGGTTATTATCCAATTTCCATTTGTCAGATACTCAGCCATCGGGAGAATGGCGTTGAGCCTAACCATTGGTTGGCAATTTCGTTTAACTATTTCAGTGTTTTTCATAAAGAGAGCCGTAATGCAAAAACGGTTCAAGCTAATCGGATATACTGGGCTTCTGATTGAGCAGAAACCAATCGAAGCTTTTGAACAGCCCTCGAGTTCCCCTTGGGTCAGAAGCACGAAATTGGTGCGCTGAGTGTTGACTGCTATCGCTTCTGCCTCCAACTGGTAGCTCGCTACTGATCCCGCCATCACCCCATCACTAGCATTGAACGGTATGGGAAGATTGTGTACCCGATAAACTTCAAAATCATCATTGGAGTCCAAAAGTGGGACCGGCACCACCACTAAAATTTTGTCTTCTTCTACGATAGTAGTGCATGTCAACATCTTATAAAAATGCCAAAGGTCTGCTTTTGGGTCCCCCGGCAACCTCAGCGGTGCCGCTATCCTGGTTTGGATATCTATCAAAAGGTCACGAAGTTTGAGCGGGGATATTATACTGGGTGACAATTTACCTATACTCAGCATATTTAACTGTAGCTGGAGGTGTTCCACATAGATCAGAGCTTTCTGCAAGGATTGCTTGATCTCTTCGACCAGGCCGTCTAGCTGTAGGTACATTGGTAACAACGTCTCCAACTGAAAAATTCGATTATCTAGTTTTTGCGTCACATTGGCTATCTGTTCATTAATGGCCCCCATATCCGAAACTATCAAGTTCAGCGTCTGTCTGTTTTCCGCTATGCGTGCCCTAGAAACATTAATCAAGGACAAACTTTCCTGAACGACATGAGCCAGTCCTACTTGATTACTCCTCAAAATGTGCAAGTTTCGTCTAATCGCCCCCAGATCTCCCTCAGAGACTGTTCCAAATAGGAAACTAAACGCTTGCCCAATAAAAGGAACCAGTGAGCGCTTGTTCCTAGGGTGGAGTGCATGGTACGCCGCTAGTCGAGCGTTCACCCCAAAATACGTTTCGCGCAACGTTTCCAGCTCGTTGGATAATCCACGAAACTCGTTCACCAACCCATTTGACCCTGGAGCACGATTCTCTACCACTGTCCGTATAACACCTAACAAGTGGTTTATGTTCTCCCCCACAGTATTCATTACTGTGACATATGGGTTCAGGTCAATCACAAAGGTGATTGACCAGCGTGACCTAGTTGTGGTCACCTCACTAACCTTGCGGAACACTACGTTCTGTCTAACCTGGGTAGCGAGGGTCAGTCCCAGAAGGACTAGGATAATCGGAAGCCGTTGCATCTGCAACACATTATTGAAACACCTTTAATTACGACGACCCCATCTCCAGGAAGCCATTACAGGACATTGAGAATGGCGCTGAGAAGATTTCTCACCCTACCTGAGCTCTTCCCACGTCCCCTCTTCTTCATAATTCCATCGACCGACATCGCCTCATCAGAGACCGCTGATGTCTCGTCATCGGAGATCTTATGTCGTTCGACTAGTCCCTGTTCTCTTTCTAGCCTCCGTTCCCTGGCTTTTATTCTTCCCGCTAGCTCTGCCAGAGGTATGTTCTCCTCCTCTGAAGAATTGTCCCTTTCCCGCCGATACCACCGGGCAATCTTGGGTAAGGGGTCCCCGCCCTCTGATTCACTGCTACTACTCTCCTCGGAGCTTTCCTGAGGAGGAACCACGTAAGCAGCCCTTCGATAGGGTTTCTTTGAATCATTGGTTGGAATTTCCCATTCTTCAACCCTAGCCAGCCTTAAATGTTCAGCATGAACTTTCACAGCCACCCCATCAAGCTGGTTCCTGATCACGTACGTGACAGGAGAGGTCTTCTCCACAACTCGATAGTATGGTTGCCACTTGCCCTCCAATTTATTCCTACGCTGGTGACGCTTGTAATACACTGGATCACCCACCTGGAAGTCGACCGGTTTACTGCCCCTATCTGCGTACTTGGCCTGTCTCTTCTTAGCCCGTTTCATGTGATTGTGCACCAAAGTGAACAGTTTGTGTTGCTGTTGCAAGGCTATCTTATGCTGTTCCTCCCCCACGTACTTTCTCCTTGGCTTAAGGATATTGTCTATGGGCAACACTACGTCTCTGTTATACATTAAGAAGAAAGGTGAAAATTTGGAGCTATCGTTGTGATTGAACCTGATGGCGGCCAAAGCCTGGTTCAAATACAGATCCCATACGGTCGAATCGTCCTTTAGGTGTTTTGAAAGGACGTCGTGTAAGGTTCGGTGGAACCGTTCGACCTTGGCGTTGCTCTGAGGATGGTAGAACGACGTAGTTACATGATGAATGTTTAATTTAGCAAACACTTCCTTCATCACTTGGTTTTCATTCTCAGTACCATTGTCTGTTATGACTTCACAAGGGCAGCCAAACCTGGGAAATATCTCGTCAACCAAGATATGTGCGACGCTCTGCGCACTTTTGTCTGGTATTGCAAAAGCTTCCGGCCAGCCAGTATAATGGTCAACCACACTTAAAATATACCTGTTCCCTGACAATGACGTTGGGTATGGTCCTGAAATATCCATACTAAGTCTGGCGAACGGGTATGGTGGCTGTTCCATTTCTTGTAGTGGGGGCCTCTGTTTTTTCAATGCTCGCGTCTGACAGGTCACGCAAGCGTTCACATAACTGGTTAACTTTTGGTACAAATTTGGAAAATAGTACTTCCTTTTGATGGACTCGAAGGTCTTATCGATGCCCATGTGCCCGTTGTCGTCATGGTACTGTTTGATCACTGCGTCCTGAAGCTGTTTGGGTATGTACAGCCGGGGTGTGGGGTCGTCATCGGGGTCAGACAGATAATACAGCAGCCCTCCCAAAATGAGATGCCTATTCTTCAAGGCGCCGACTGCTTTTCCCGATTCTAATTGCTCTTTTATGCCCTTCACGACACCATCCTTGTCTTGTTCTTCTACCATGTCCATCCCTTCCCACGTGGTTTCTGGCTCCTCCTTCCCACTTGCGCCCGGGTTCTCCCAGCCTGCGTAAAACTTAGGATCAAACCTGTTTGAATTGAGCGCATTAACCTCCAGAAACTTGTCGCTGATCTCCACTTCCTCTTCCCCCTGTGTCTTATTTTGAACCTTATGACACCCCTGAGGTTTACGGGACAAAAGGTCGGCTACTGTGTTGGCGACTCCCTCTATGTATTCTATCTGACAATTGTAGCCCGCTATTGACAAAGCCCACATCTGCACCTTCCGATTTTGCATCGGCGATTCCAACAAATACTTCAGCGGCTTATGGTCTGTGCGCACAATGAACTCTGCCCCGTGTAAATAATGATCTAACTTCTGCAGGGAATAATGAATAGCATAAGCCTCCTTTTCAATTGTCGACCACCTACACTGGGTATCACTCAGCTTGTGAGACAAGAAATAAATGGGTTTCTCAACTTCCGTCCCTTCTCCATCTTCCCCTTTTTGAGTGAGAACCGCCCCTATGCATGTGTCACTAGCGTCTGTGTACAAAACATAGGGCTTCTGGGTGTCTGGGTAGACCAGCAAAGGGACCACGGTCAAACTGTCCTTCAAATAATCAAAAGCCTTCTGGCACTGGACTGTCCACTTGAACCTGGCAAAATTTTTCGTAAGCTCAATGAGGGGTTGTGCTATCTCTGAAAAATTTGGAATGAATCTCCTGTAATAGCTACACGTCCCAATGAACCCCCTCACCTCTCTGACGTTGCTGGGCGCTGCCATTTCCCTGATTGCCTCAACCTTTTCTGGGTCCGGCTGGATCCCTTCCCCGTTAATGGTGAACCCCAAGTACTTTGTCTCTGTCTGAAAAAAATTGCACTTTTTCAGTTTCATTTTGAGTCCATGTTCCCTTATTTTGTTGAACACCGCATGTAGGTGCGACAGGTGCTCATCTGGAGAGGCACTGAAAATTATGATGTCATCAAGATATGGAATGGCAAAATCCTCTAACCCCTCTAGCACTATGTTCATCAATTCCATGAATACTGGAGGTGCTCCCGACAAACCAAAGGGCATGACCAAAAACTCAAAAAGCCCTCTGTGGCATGCAAAAGCAGTTTTCTCCCTATCTCTTTCGTCCATCAGGACTTGCCAATATCCTGATTTCAGGTCAAGCGTGGTGAAGTATTTGGCTTTCCCTAACCTTGCCAAAATGTCATCTATCACAGGTAATGGGTAGGAAATGGGTTTGGTAACTTTATTCAACTGTCGAAAATCGACACAGAAGCGCTTGGACCCGTCCTTCTTGTCTACCACTACTACTGGGAAGCTCCACGGTGATCGCGACCTCCGAATGATCCCTGCTTCCAACATTTCGTCCACTGCGTTGTCTATCACTGCCCTTTTGTTCAATGGAGTTCTGTATGGTTTCATCTTGATTGGCGGATGCTCGCCCGTATCTAACTTCATCTTTACTGTATCTGTGTGTCCCAATTCTGCATCCGTCTGCGCGAACAGATCCCGGTTCTCCGTCACCAGTTTCTTAACACCACCCTCAAAATCTCCCGGCACTGAGAGATCATCTAGCCAGTCATCCCCTGCTTTCCCTTTCTCTTCCCCCGTTTCCCGAACTGAGTTCGCAATATTCTCTTCTTTCAACCTTTCTAGCTTCCCAATGACGCTGCCTCTTTTAACCCTAAAAGTCTTACTTGTACGGTTGGAGATCAAGGCGGCAAACGTCCTGCCCGCCTTCACCTCGACGACCGATTTCTGCAGCTGCAACCCGGGTTCCATGCTAAGATAACCCCGATCTGTGGGTGAAACCTGGCAAAGCTGCTTTCCCTCGGAATCTAAAACACCACTGGTTTTCGCCTTGCAGACCACAGCCGTGTGAGGTTTAATGACCACCGTACTGGCTGCTCGAACGAGGGCCGAAATGTGGATGTCCTCTTCCAGTGGCACATACACCTGGCCTATCTTCATGCTGCGTAACTCATTAAAATACAGCACGACCTTGTTGTCAATAATCCAGTCCCTGCCCAATATAACGTTCCTGTTCAACCCGTCCACCACATAGAACGTATGTTGGAATTTCCGACCCCCAAGCTTAAATTTAATAGTAGCGCACCCATCTACTTGCAGTTTATTCCCATTGACCGCCTGAAGATTAACCTTTTGTTTCCCCAACTCATAACCATGTTTTAATTTATCAAAAAACCTCCTATGCACCAGACTAACCTCGGCACCCGTATCCACCAATGCCCTATACCGCTGTTTCCCCAATTGAATCACACAAGAGTTTGGACTACCCGCTAAATTGATAGAGAAATTCTTCTCAGGCATCGCCGATGCCCTCTGCTTCCTCTCACTACTGGCTTCTTTTAGTGGAGGTGTTGGCCGTTTTTTGGTTTCCCATTTCTGCAGTCCTTCTTGAAGTGCGGACCCCCGCATTCCCAGCATTGGACTGACCGATTCTTCCTTTCTCTAGGAACATCCCCTGCCGGCATTGCCCCAGGCTCCCTGCAGTCCTTAGCCTTGTGAGGTCCACCACACTTAAAACAACGGAGAGGGCGCATGTGTCCCACCTCCATGGGCTCTTCCCGTCTAAACGGTTCCCCCCTCTATCCTTGAAAAACGTCAACCCTCTCTTTCTCTCTAGCCGGTTTACCCAGTCTCAGCTGAATCCTATCCTGGACGTTTTGTTCGTTCGCAGCGCACGCCACTGCTGCCCTAAACGTGGCTGGGTTCTCCCGGAGAATCTTCGCCTTGAGATGATAATCCCACAGCCCATCAATAAAATAAGCCACTAACTGCTGTTCAGCTCCCTGCCCTAGTGCTCCTGCACCATCACGATCAAACGCGTCCTCTGACAGGGTGAGCAGACGTTCTGCGAACAACTGAATTGATTCCCTGGGCTTCTGTTTAATTTTACGCAGCAAGGTCAGCGCATGTTGTTGGTCCACTATCTCTGAGAACCGAACAGTCAATTCCTGCTTCATTTCTCCCCAGGTAGCTTGAGGGCGTTCTCTAAGAAACCTGTCAATGAAGTCGCTAGTCGGACCCTTACTTGCCCTAAACGCTATCAGCTTTTTCGACTCATCCTGAGCCCCTGAAAACAAAGCACTTTTCTCTATCTCCTTTATCCATGCCTTAAACTTTGAAGGCTCCCCTTCAAACACCGAAACTGAGTTTGAAATGTCCCTTGCGGCCATAAATGTTGAAACATTTCGCAGCTGTGCCGCTAAGTTGGCAAAAGCCTCCCCAACGTCTTGTTGTGCCATTTTTTTTTTAAATTTTTTTTTTAAATTCTCCTCGCTCTTTCTAGAAGCAAAGCCACCGCAACGTTATCTACGCTTTTTGTCACACTTCCTCATTTTTTAAAAATATTCTTTCCTATACTTTCCTTTTTCTTTCAATCACGACATCCGATCAAAACATTTATGTCCACCCCTACACATCTTGATAAAAAGTCAACAACAACAACAACATCTGTGTCAGCCAGAACGACAAGGTAGGACGAAGAGAAAACGAGACCACTTACCTCGACCCCGAAGCGCAGACGTGCCCGGCCCTTGTGCCTGTGTCGAACTCGGTTGTCCCCGAAGCGCAGACGTGCCCGGCCCTCGCGTCTGTGTTGGCTTCTCTTTCTCCGATCCTAGGGCTCTGTCTGGGTGGCCTTTTCTTGAGAAGACAGCACCCCCCACCTTCCTGCTGGTACCTCACGAACTACATTGACCCTATCGTATCTATTGACCTGTCTTGACCTAAAATTGTTTCGGAAGCAAGTGATCTTCAGAGTCTCTTTTTCCAGTGTTTCTGACAAAAATGATGAGGGGAGTATTGGCAATTCTGCTGCCCTAATCCTATCCTTCTGACCTTCCATTAACTTTTTCCTTAGGACCTCTTCCATCTTTTCTTCTAAAAAAACAACAACTTGTCTACCCGTTCTAATCCTGGTCTAACGGCGCCAAATTGTCTATCGTGTAACACTACTACACATTCGACAACAAAACAACTGCAGTCTCTCTGACAAAATTTAAGTCAAACGCCATAATAGTCTAGAGGTTCTTATTTCTTTTTTTCTACAAATACAATTCCATTTCCATAGAAAATCAAAGAGACCATCAGAGCCTAATCTGTCCCCAAAGGTGAGCCATCGCTGTTGCTCTCTCGCTATAGCTCTCTCGCTATGCCTCTCCCGCTGTGGCTCCCTCGCTGAGGCTCTCTCGCTGAGGCTCATTTCACTCCATCTTTTATACTCTTTTGCCGTGTTTTCGAAGTTAGTCCCCCGTCACGTTTTTAAGATAACTTCCTCCGATACGAGACTGACCGTCCATCGTATGGCCTTTTAAGTGGCGCCGATGGCTATCGTCAGAGAGTGCTCCGGCCATACCGGTCACGACTCTAAGATAACTTCCTCCGATACGAGACTGACCGTCCATCGTATGGCCTTTTAGGTGACGTCGATGGCTATGGTCAGAGAGCGTATCGGCCATACCGATCACTCGTACCATCACATTTTGTGGTACGACAACCTTCTTATCAAATATTTACATAAAAAGGGCATGTTTCTCAGAGTCAAGGAGGGAGGGGAGGGAAAGTTCAATCGTCCCGTTCAAGTTTGGGGGAGCACTTGTGGATTCGTTGCACGTAGCGAGAACAGCCAGCGCGTGCGGTCAATCAACCGTATAACCCCGCAAGGCTCTCATCGCTATAGTCGGAGGGGGCACGACACTATTGTGTTACATGTGATTGTGCTCGTGTTACTAACTGTGCTGTGATTGTGCTTGTGTTACTGATTGTGCTTGTGTTACTGACTGTGTTGTGATTGTGCTCATGTTATCGACTTTGCTGTGATTGTACTGGTGTTACGGATTGTGCTGTGATTGTGCTGGTAGTACTGACTGTGCTGTGATTGTACTGGTGTTACTGATTGTGCTGTGATTGTGCTGGTAGTACTAACTGTGCTGTGATTGTGCTGGTGTTACTGATTGTGGTACTATTGTGCTACTGTTACTGATTGTACTGGTGTTACAGATTGTGGAGGTGTTACTGATTGAGCTGGTTTTATTGACTGTGCTTGTGTTACTGATTGTGCTTGTGTTACTGATTGTGCTGTGATTGTGCTGGTAGTACTGACTGTGCTGTGGTTGTGCTGATGTTACTCACTGTGCTGATGTTACTGATTATGGTGGTGTTACTGACTGTACTTGTATTGCTGACTGTGCTGTGATTGTGCTTGTGTTACTGATTGTGCTGGTGTTCTCGCAGGGAGAAGATTGAGGACAATTGGTGTTTGTATTAGAGCTATGGTTCAGCTGTAATTTCCTTTGACATTGTTGGAGCGTCAGTAACATCTCCTGTAACATCATTTGATATTGGGTGTTTAAAGCATTTCCTCTCCAAATGAGCCCAAAGCACCGTAGGGCTGGAATCGGCATGATGCCTGCTGCCAGTTGCTGCCCCATTACTTACTTTAACTGATAGACGTAGGTTCATCCTTCTGTGTTCTTAGGTGAAGGCAACACAGTCTCAACATTATATGGCGGACGTGAAGACCTTTTCATGGCGATGTTTCAGGACAAGGTGAAGAAATACTGCAGTAAGTAAGGAGATCATTGAGATATTCAGGAACGTCATTTTCAGCATTATACGACTAACAAGGTGACGAAGTACTACAGTAAGATTGAGAGCATTGAGATGTCCAGCAACCTCAGTTTCAGCATTATACGGCTGATGTGATGACCTTTTCATGGCGATGTTTCAGGATAAGGTGAAGAAGTACGCGGATAAGGAGAGCATTGAGATGTTCAGGAACATCAGTCTCAGCATTATTTGGCTGACGTGATAACCTTTTCATGGCGATGTTTCAGGACTGACAAGGTGAAGAAGTATACAGTAAGAAGGAGAGCATTGAGATGTTCAGCAGCATCGGTTTCAGCATTATACGGTTGACGTGATGACCTTTTCGTGGCGATGTTTCAGGACAAGGTGAAGAAGTACGCGGATCAGAAGGAGAGCATTGAGATGTTCAGCAACATCAGTCTCTGTACACTGGACACCATACTGCGCTGCGTCATGAGCTACGCCAACGACATTCAGGCCCAGGGGTAAGACTGAAGCTGTAGTGTCCTGTTGTAATGATGGATATTAGTTGTAGAGGTTTTCGTTCCCCCCCTCCCCCCCCCCTGTTTTTTGTTTTTTATTTTTTATTTTTTACTTTTTATTTTTGTTGTTCGTAAATGGAAACCGGTTAACTGTGTTTAAGTGTCGTTTTGTGACTCGACAAAGGGGATTGCCCCGTAAATGTGCAGATTGTATGTCTGTGTCATAATAAATCAGCGTTGTTTTGAACCCTTTTGTGTTTGGATGTTTTTGTAAATGGATTTGATTCGTAAGGATGGAGTGAATATAACGGATGTGTTTATAGCGTGTCAGCTATAAAAATAATGGGTTTTACTGAGCATCCTTATTGTATAACGTTGACAATTTTCGAAAATGACTTGCCGTCGTCTAAACCCTCGTTTACAGTCCATAATTATCACTGGTCTTGAACAGCGGACGGCCGAACGATATATAT
>OY757544.1:13196444-13211444 GCA_963584105.1 Alviniconcha strummeri
GACATTCCAAATTGTCTTGCTGTAGGCTATGCTGTGTAGGCTATGTTGCCGACGCAGATAATAAAGACTGGTAATTAGTTACGTTTTGTGCTGAGTATAGTTTTGTTCTTGTGTCGATTCTGTGTTAACAGGATCTGCTGGTAATCAGTATCATACCAGTTCCGTGTTCACAGGTGTTTTTGGTGGTCAGTCTTATGCCAGTTCTACATTCACAAGTGTTTTTAGTGGTCAGTCTTGTGCCGGTTCTGTATTCAGGTGTTTTTGGTGGTCAGTTCTATGCCAGTTCTACATTCACAGGTGCTTTTGGAGGTCAGTCTTATGACACTTCTTCATCCACATGCGTTTTTGGAGGTCAATCTTATGCCACTTCTACATTCACAGGTATTTTTTTGTGGTCAGTCTTATGTCAGGTCTAAGTCACAGGTTTTTGGTTGCCATTCTTATTCCCGTTCTTCATTCACAGGTGTGTTTATTTGGTGGTCAGCCCGTTCTACATTCACAAATGTTTTTGTAGCCAGTATTATGCCAGTTCTACATTCGCAGGTACACGTTCACCCTGGACCCCAAGTACCCTGTGAAGAAGAAATTGGCGGCCATCATGAGGACAGAATCTGGTATGAGGATGTTCGCCACACCTAGAACACCTCACTCTAAAAGCACAATGAGAACAGAATCGGGAATGATAATGTTCGCCAAACCCAAAACACTTTACTCAAAAAGCTGAATGAGTACAGAATCAGACGTGAGGATGTTCCCCACCTCCAGAAAACTTTCGCTCTGACCTCATCATGAGATGCTCACAACACACACAACACAACATGATTATGAGAACAGAATCAGCGGTGAGATGTTCACCATTTCCAGAACACATCACGATTATGGGAATAGAATCAGCGGTGAGAATGCTTACCACACCCAAAACACATCATATGAGAACAGAATCAGCCGAGAGGATGTTCACCATACCCAGAACACATCGTATGAGAACAGAAACAGCCGTGAGGATGTCACCACACCCTGAACACCTGATCAAGAGAACATAATCAGCCATGAGGAAGCTCACCACACACAGAACATATGCGAACAGATTCAGCCGTGAGGATGTTCACCACACCCAGAACACATACTATAATCATAATAATGTACATTTATCATGCGCTCATCAATGCCTTGAGCGCTCGCATGATACATATTAACCTGAATACAATCAGCCCTGGGAATGTTCACCACACCCAAAACACGTCGTGAGAACAGACACAGCCGTGGGAATGCTCCCTACGCTCAGAACACATAATGAGAACAGAAACAGCCGTGAGGATGCTCCCTACACCCAGAACACATCATGAGAACAGAAACAGCCGTGAGGATGCTCCCTGCACCCAGAGCACATCACGAGAACAGGATCAGCTGTGAGGATGCAGCACAGAGAGAGAGAGAGAGAGAGAGAGAGAGAGAGAGAGAGAGAGAGAGAGAGAGAGAGAGAGAGAGAGAGAGAGAGAGAGAATTACAAAAACATATTAACAAATAAAAGAAAGCGACAGAATAATGACTATCTCACTATCTACGTATAAAACAAGATCACATCTAACAGGATTGGAAGCTAAGCGATGGTGCATTATACACACCTAACCAAAATCAAAGCACATCACACACACACAATCATATATGCAAACATTAAATTTAAGAGAGAGAGAGAAAAAAGAAAAAAAAGAAAAAAAAAAAGATGACTAGGTGGAAAACAAAGGTAAATATTTCATGAAAATACCACACATACACACAAACACACACACACACACATACAAATCTAAAACTTACAAGAGCAAGTAAGGGAAAACAATAACAGCATTCTATACATTTTGTGTCAAGCTGTCTGACGAGCGAGAAAAAAAGAAAAACAACAACAAAAAACAAAAAACAACAACAAGTATAACGAAATATTCAAGGTGGCTTAGCAAGTGCCTGAAATGCTTTCCTTTTGAACGTTTTTAATTCCATGGGGTATCTGAGATGATGAGCTAAACTATTCCACGCTAAGGAGCCTGAAAAGGAGAAACTCGTTTCAAAGATATCAATCCTTGTTCTGGGCAAAAGCGGTTTATTCCCATGAACATGAAGACGTTCAGATGGAATCATGAGATCTTTTAGATACTGCGGGGCTTTGCCGTGAACAACCTTTTGCATTAGAACACATTTGTTGAGCAATAGCTGTTTGTCTAAAGGGGGTTGTTTGAGGGCACAGCACTTTTGTTTGTAGTCTAAATTAGGAATTGGCATCAAGAATTTTACAGCACGTTTGTGGAGAGAATACAGCTGCTTCATGTGCACACCGGCACATCCATCCCATGCATTTGAAACATAGTTCATATGTGACATAATGTGTGCGAAGAAGAAGGCTAATTTGGACTTTTGGCTGACAATTTGGCTCAGTTTCGAAAGAAGAAAAATATTTCTAGAAACGGTTCTGCACATGTTAATATGCATTTGCCACTTTAGCTGTTCGTCTATAGTTACTCCAAGTAGGAACGGAACCATCAGTAAAAATCTTAATATGATTTTGATATTTATGATTTAGATGTTCTCTTACTTGTATAGCTAAAATGTTTGTAGATTCACTTTTCTTCAAATCAGTATAATCAGTATCAAATTTGGCATTTATGTGTTCCCACTGTGGCATTTGAGGTGATGTAGGGAGAACTGGAACTGTTTTAATAATCTTTAATTGTCTTTTCCCGTGATAATTCAAAACCGTTATCTTTCATGTAAGCAGTTAGTTTATTTATTTCCAATTGATATAGTTTTTGTACATGATTTACCACCCTCTTATTTGTATGCTTTCTAAGAGTTGTGTTAACCCAAATAGCGATATCATCTGCATATTGCGCCACATGTGTGTTATTTGATAATACTTTTGGGAGATAATGTATAATAATATTAAATAGGATAGGCGCAATAATTGAGCCCTGTGGAATATCCATATCAATTGTTTTATTAGATGAATATGTCTTACCTACTCGAGTACAAATACATCTTTCGGATAAGAAGTTTTTAAAATATTGAAACATCATACCAATTACGCCTATATTTTTCAGTTTATAAAGTAGTCTAGCATGCCACACACTGTCGTAAGCCTTTTTAAAAAATTTTTTAATGTGGCCAGAGTACTTTTTCTCCTCGAATGCTGTTTTTTAATATGACTTGTGAGTTTTACTAAATGATCAGTTGTAAATCTTCCTTTCCTAAAACTTGCTTGATTAACAGGGATTATGCCATTTTTTTCACAGTAATGTAGCAATCGTTTGGGTATGATCATTTCCATTATCTTACCAGCATGTGATGTGAGTGCAATTGGTCTGTAACTAGCCTTTGCTGATTTTGGTTTGCCTTGTTTTAGAATTGGAATTATTACTGACTGCTTCCAGATACTAGGAAGAGTTTCATTTAACCAACATTTTTGGTAAAATGCGTGTAATAACTGTTTCCAACTATCAGGCAAATGATTCAGCATTTGATATGAGATGCCATCAGTTCCAGCTGCTGTAGAATTTGATGCAACAGACTCCAAGGTCTCTATAAATTCATCATACTGTAATGGGGAATTCAAGTAATGACACTGGTTTGAAACTGCGTCCTTGTATTCTTCTTTTTGTTCTTCTTCCTTTCTAAATTTGATAATCGACGGATTGAGATTTGATGATAAACTATTTTCTGCAAACAAATTTACAAATGCTTCTGCTTTATCTTGTCCACTTGGAAAATCATTATTTTCCAATTTGATAGGATATGCTTGTAACTTGTATCCATTTTTCATTTCTTTAACTTTTTTTTCTCCATACTTTATACATGTCTTTAGATTCCAATACTTCTCTTTTACAGAATTCAGTCCAGTAAGACTTTTTGGCTTCCGCTATTACTCTGTTGCATTAAACTTTTGCACTTTTCATACACACAGAGTTTTCCTCTGTTTTATTCTTTAACCATTTCTTGAATTTTTCCCTTTTTTGGGATACTGAATTTATTCCACCATGGATTTCCAGATTGTTTTCTTATTTTCTTATGTTTAATTCTAGGGATGGATTGTTCAGCTGCAGATAAAATTGTCTTGGTAAAATTTGAATAGTACATATTTATATCTTCATTTATAATAGAATTAATGTCAGAAGATATAAGGAATGCCTGATATGCTTCCCAGTCTGCATGCTTATTATTAAGGACTCATTAGACAGTGGAGCAGGATTCGTTATTCCTGAATTAAAAGTGCAAAAATCTTTTTACTTAGGGAAGTTTTTTTCCATAATTACATCTGAGTTGTATGCAATATTAATGGCATTAAACTACATATGCAATATTCAGTTAGGAATATATAATTTTGTGATCTGTGTTGACTCAAAATCAGTTCTATGTGCGTTGAAAAGCTGGAACTGTAAAATGAGAGGGGATATATTTTATATTTAATACATTGTATCATGTACAAGGGTATTGGGATTGAGTTTTGTTGGGTCCCGTCTCATTGTGGTCTTTACTGGAATGAATTATCAGACAAATTAGCTAAACAAGGTGCAATGAAAAACATGTCTGAGATATCATCCAATAACCTACTACTATCATCTCATGAGATTAATTCACTACTTAAAAAGTCTGTATATAAACAAATTGAAAAAAGTAAATTTGCGATACCTTCTTGTTCTAGATATTTAGCAAGAGTAATATACAAGTTACGTTTAAATTCATGGAACACTAAATATTCACAGAATGTGACATGCGTTTGTAAAAATATCTTACCTGTTAAACACATACTGCTTGAATGTCCTATTACTACAAAATTATTTCAGAAAAATGGATATGACTTAAATGCTTACAACAATGTAAGAGATATTTTGTATAATAATGATTATTAATAATATTGTCAAATCGATTATTCATAGTCCTATGGGAAAATTAGTATAAATAATATGTTTTTGCTTTTTGTTTTTGTCTAATATCACCTCGATGTAAACAGACATAAAATAAAATATTGATTGATTTGACTCCAAGTAGGCGATGTTTTGAAACTTGCTCTACTGGCGTGGTCTCGAACTTTAGATTGAAAGAGGCTGTTTTTGTGTGTGGTGTTTTTGTTTCGTCGCCTTCAACATGCATTTTGTTTTCGTCGGATTCAGTGCCATCCGATTTCTACAACACCATCCGCTTTTATTTGTCTAATTCACTTCAGCTTTTTAGAATTAGTATACCAGGTCTACTGAAAACTCGTCTGGCAAAATAGACATACGAGTGAATTTCGCTTCTGTGCATTTTTAGATCCAATGGGTGATCCAGTGTTAATTTCTAAAACATAGTTTTATTAATTTCAAATGATACACGTAAAGTGATACAAATTTTGACATCACCAAATTTCGACCATCGTCGGGAGAGTCTGCCACTACGGTTTGCGTGTTCATTTCTGTTGGAAATCGCCCTGATCCAACCGTACTGGTTGACTGGGCACAAAATACCAAGTTACTTCTGCTGGAAAACAAGTCAGTGACAGCAGACGTCAACGCCTAGGGCTTGTATAGTGTCCGTTTTTCATCAGTTTGAGTATCAGCGCTACAGACTTTCAGGTTAAATTTAGTATTCACTGCAGTGCAGTATTTATTCTAAGAGGGCTCTTCTCCATATTAAAATCGAAAAAAAAAAAAAAAAAAAAAAAAAAAAAGAAGAAGAAAAAAAGTGTCCAGTGGGGAGGAGGGGAGGGGGTGGGTAATCCCTATATTTTCCTAGATGTTGTTATAGTCAGAATTTTGCTAATAAAATTTTGTAACTGCTCCTTATCATATTTGTAAGATGAAGTCGTACCTGCTGAGAGAATGTTGGAGATATTTTGTGTTTGTGCGTTTCTGAATGTGCTCTCTCTCTCTCTCTCTCTCTCTCTCTCTCTCTCTCTCTCTCTCTCTCTCTCTCTCTCTCTCTCTCTCTCTCTCTCTCTCTCTGTGTCACTGTCTCTGTCTGTCTGTCTGTCTGTCTGTCTGTCTGTCTGTCTGTCTGTCTGTCTGTCTGTCTGTCTGTCTGTCTGTCTGTCTGTCTGTCTGTCTCTCTCTCTCTCTCTCTCTCTCTCTCTCTCTCTCTCTCTCTCTCTCTCTCTCTCTCTCTCTCTCGATAATACACGTAGGGATTTACAACAAAGTCTATATAAAAGCTGTTAACCAACTAAGGCTTCCCGAAGAAAAGCTTTTGCTTTTTTTTCCACCACTGAACATGCAATAAAACCGATGCAGATGAAACAACATCCAAACACATAAAAGGTTGAATAGAATTATTAGGACAAAACACAAAGCAGATAAAACAAGTCGGTACACAATGGATTACCAAAAGCTCCATTATGAATTAAGATACCACTCTACTGAAATGTATTGTTGTATATGCCACATTTCTGTCTATGCAAGCTACGATAAAAATAAAAAATAAAAAAAAGGAATCCGGATAACTATGCAAGATAACTATAACAATAAAATTAATTCATATCAGAGGTAAAATAAAGTGGTCATTGGACCTCATGATTAATATATCAAAGCACAATCACAATTTGAATTTAAATAGAATCTTAATAATTAAAGATCATCACACACACACACACACACACACACACACACACACACACACACACACACACACACACACACACACACACACACACACACACACACACACACACACACACACACAGGCAAAATTTAATGTAACAAAAGAGCCGGAACAAATACAGTGTTTCTACAGTATAAAATTATATCCCCTTCTGGATGTGCGTATAACAACCTGAAATAACGAAGAGCGAAGGGGGCCACAGGTTGGTTATTGGAGGAGGCCAAATGGCGCTATAACAGGTTGGTTATTGGAGGAGGCCACTTGGCGCTATAACAGGTTGGTTATTGGAGGGATGAGGCCATATGGTGCTATAACAGGTTGGTTATTGCAGGAGGCTACATGGCGCTATAACAGGTTGGTTATTGGAGGAGGCCACATGGCGCTATAACAGGTAGGTTATTGGAGGAGGCCACATGGCGCTATAACAGGTTGGTTATTGGAGGAGGCCACTTGGCGCTATAACAGGTTGGTTATTGGAGGAGGCCAAATGGCGCTATAACAGGTTGGTTATTGAAGGAGGCCAAATGGCGCTATAAGAGGTTGGTTATTGGAGGGAGGAAGCAACATGGCGCTATAATAGGTTGGTTATTGGAGGAGGCCATATGGCGCTATAACAGGTTGGTTATTGGAGGAGACCACATGGCGCTATAACAGGTTGGTTATTGGAGGAGACCAAATGGCGCTATAACAGGTTGGTTATTGGAGGAGGCCATATGGCGCTATAACAGGTTGGTTATTGGAGGAGGCCATATGGCGCTATAACAGGTTGGTTATTGGAGGAGACCAAATGGCGCTATAAGAAGCTGGCGAGGCACGTCTCCTACCATCTCCTGATGTACAGTGAGGAGAATCGACCACTCTGTCTCCCCTTCGCCTTGCAGGCACAGAGTTTAACGCCCAAAGTGTGTGTGTGTGTGTGTGTGTGTGTGTGTGTGTGTGTGTGTGTGTGTGTGTGTGTGTGTGTGTGTGTGTGTGTGTGCGTATGCCCCGCGTGCACACTGCCACTAGACTATTAACGCCAAGTTACGCATGACGGATACACCAAAAGCAAAATGAGGGTAAAGCCAAATTATGCCCTTGAGAAAGCCCTCAAGGGCGAAAGTTTTGAGGAAAAAGTTTCCAATATAAAACATGCTTGGACTTTGTTATACTCTCTCTAACTCACAAAATCAAGGTAAAACAACAAATTGGCATACAATTCACAAATATTTGGCGACTGCCTTCGTCGGGGTTTATTTCTTAGAGTTGAACGTGGGATATATAAACCCTATCTCAAGTCAGTGCACAAAACCAGTCCCTACACAAAAATAAAACAAAACAGACATACACAAACATGAAACACAAATTTTGAAAGAGTTAGTCCCTTGTTAAAAGAACACATGAAACTAGGACATGCTGGTATCGTCGACCATTCCGTCTAATTTATCCATATCAGATTGAAGAAAAATATTTACAAAAAAAAGAATGGATAAAAACAATAAGAGTTTATTAAAGGCAAAAACCAAAAATGTTATATGAATGCTAATGGAAAATGCCACCTACTAATTATCATTTCCTAGCTGCTCAACAAGAATTATGCAAAAAGCCCAAGTCTTAACGAAAAATGTTTGAGAATTTTCTGAAAAAAGTCAGGAGAATAGACAATGGTACAGAAACATGACAAGACAGAAGGAGTAAGAGGACTAAGCAGAAAAAGAAGAGAGGAGATAGGAAAGAGGAATGAAATGACAGCCCTGAGATTCCATTCGATAAATAAGCAGAGAGAGAGAGAGAGAGAGAGAGAGAGAGAGAGAGAGAGAGAGAGAGGGAGAAAAAGGTTAAACTTATGAAAAGATGATGTAAAGTACATAGAATAGCTGTTAATAGCGTTTGAAACAAAAGTAGGCCCTGCAAATATAAATATAGAAAGTATGGTTGTGTTTCCAAAAGCAAGCCGTGAAAGTAGCGGGAAAGATCGGTAAACAATTCCAACACTCCTCTTGAAACTCCTCTTGAAACGAGATGGACGTTATGAAAAATTCTCACATAAGCCAAATTCTGCATAAATTTGGTATAGCGATCAGTTTTGATGCTTTAACATCATCAATAACAGCAGCAACAACAGCAGCAGCAGCAATAACAACAACAAATAACGTCAGAGAATCATATATTAACAACCTTAATACAAGCAAAAAGGAAACGAGAAAAAAGCAAAACAGATGAGAAGCTAACAATGGGAATTTAAAATGGCATTAATTGGAAGATGTTATAGAAAATAGAACCAACGTCTGTTCACAAACAATTCCATTTTACAAGCAATCACGAGCATTTAAGAAAACCTCTTAATTCAAACGATAAAGTGCGATTTGTGTCATAGTGACAATAGCTGTGTGTGTGTGTGTGTGTGTGTGTGTGTGTGTGTGTGTGTGTGTGTGTGTGTGTGTGTGTGTGTGTGTGTGCACGTGTGAGTACGTGCGAGTACGTACGAGTATATCTGCGTGTTGGCACGAGTATATTAGTGTGTTGGCATGTCACGGCGTATACACCAACGAAAACGAGCGGGAAAATATGATATGCTAGCTCTGTAAGCAGCCTGCCAGTGGCACAGGCTAACACTGACATCCAACTGGTTTAAACAAAATTGGTTTCATTTGTAACAATACATTAACAACGGAACAGTTGGGCCGAGCAACAAGCAAAATACTTATGTAAGTACGGCCCGAATCTTACATCAATGACGTCACAAACATCACTTTTATCAAAAACAAGGCGAAAATAAAAGCAAACTGTAATAAAAATAATACTAAATTGATATCCAACTTGAAGAACTGTAAGTATGCATTTGGTCAACAGCAGTTAGGAGGGTGACACGAACACAAGAAACTGAAGAAGAAAAAAAGAAAAAAAGACGAAACGAAGAGCCTACAATAACAATAATGTTTAAAAACTTACATTTATAATAATAAAGCATCCTTTTTCACTGGGGCTCATAGCTCTTTACAATTATTAACAACATTTACAATGACAAGCACCACAGACGCACTGAGTCGTGTAACTTGCTTATCACACACAGGATCGCATGCACACGCACAGACAATGCCAATAAAAAACAAACAATTCCTCTTCTGTTTCCCCCGAAAATACTAAAAACAACCTTAATCATTCTACTTTAACTTCAGTTAAACAAGTTGTACGATTCGAGACATAACAAAATGCCGGTCCATATTTCGTCCGCTCGTAAAATTGATACAAAAAGTAGGCTTCAGTTCTTGTTTAGCACATTCGTTCAAAAATTACGTGTACACAGAGAGAAAAAAGAGCATGCTACAGCAATAAACTTGTTCTAAGATACTAAAAACAATATTTAGACATGATGCTTTAACTTTTATTAAACAAGTTCGGTCATTCGAGAGACTAGAAATGCCATTTCATGCTTCATTCCCTTGTAAGATTGCTACATTTATAAGATCACTACAATTGTAAAATTACTACAATTGCAAGGTTAAGTATTACAGTTCTAGGCTTTCATTCCCGGTTTGCGACATTGTCGGAAAATGACGTAACTATACACAGAGAAAGGAACATGGAACATCAGTAAACTACAAAAACATAATTATTAAGACAAACAACGGTGATTATATAAACCATACGTCTTCATACATATAAATTAACACAAAATCAAGCGATGGACCAGGGAAATAACAACTCTGAAAGAGCCCAAAGAGAAGATACTCGCATAACGTGAAAGAAAGCGAGAAAAAGGCGGGGCGCTTCACTGTCTAGAATCGCCGAGCAAAGGGAGTTACTGCCCCTTCTCCATACAATACCACAAAACTGTACTGTCCGCATGGGCATAATTATTCATTTACCGGCAGTACACACAGCAAAACGAAAAACATATATTTATGGAATATATATATATAAAGTCTTTTTATGACAGGAATAAAGAAACAACGACGGCAACAACAACAACACACAAACAAACAAACAACAACAACAACAACAACAAAAAACACAAAAGGGCGTGTGGGCGGTGGGGGGGGGGGGGGGGGTAGGGGGGGGGCAGGGGAGTGGTAATTAAAGATACGATTCCAAATTCGGCTTATGCGAGTGTACATACCATAATGTGAGAATATGCTCAGTGCGGCTTTCAGCAGCATGGTAAAATCTTATGCATACCATCATCAACAACATTAACAACAACAACGAGAAAACCGGTTACGCACGACACAAAGTCTCTCCTTTTTTTCTTTTTTTTTACAGTTAGCAACAACAACAACAACAAAGCAAGAAAAAGAAAAAAAGGCCTATCTTTACAGTTAACAACAAACATGAAGAACTGCATTTCTTGCCCCACTGAGTCCTTGTTTCAAGACAATGTCAGTATCTAAGTAGGCCCAAGTTAAAAATGGAAGGCAAGTGATAAATGAGTTTAAAAAAGCAAGACGTGCAGACAGTTGTGATGATATGAACGACGTGTTGACACCGTCAAGTTTCTTCGAAGGAACAGAATACACCTAACTTTGAAATCTGATCCTATAATTATAAGCACAAGAAACGCAGATACAACCCTAACTGGCCTAAACACACGTGCACACATACACAAAAACAAGAAGAGCAAAGAAGTAAATACAATTTAAACAAAACAACATGTGCGTACACAATTATATCAGCTTTTGCGCCAAATATGTAGTGAGTGCGAAGATATCACTGGTTATAAGCAAAACACCTGTCGAAAAAAGACAGCGTCCTTTCCTGACATGAATCCATGCAAAAAAAATCATTTATACGTTAAAACAACATGGAATAATTTACAGCAATGGACTATGCATGAATCATATCCAATTTGTTATACTGTGTGTGTTTTACTGTACTGCTCGTGTGCATGAATAAAAAGTAATATTCAGTGCTAACAGACACATGCAAATCCGACACACTTCGAATAGTACTAACAGAAAGTTAAGACACTTTTTGAATCTTGTCAGGATGTGCACAACACAAGTACCATTCGACTGTGTGTGTGTGTGTGTGTGTGTGTGTGTGTGTGTGTGTGTGTGTGTGTGTGTGTGTGTGTGTGTGTGTGGGTGTGTGTGTGTGTGTAAATGTGATTGTGTGGGGTTGCATTTACATCATTGTAACAGCGGGTGGCTTAAATACTGACCACTACACAGTTTCTCTTTTTTTCATGCTATTCAGTAAAACATAATCACAATACAACACACGAGAAAAATAGCCATTATTTTTTAAACCACAAATCCTGCACACAAAAAAGAAATCAGACAGTCGCTCTTAACAGTTCAAAGTTTTCTTTGCAGTACTTGCCGATGAAAGAAAAAACCCAAATTGGTTCGGTTGCAGTATTTATATTTGCTTATACACATTTCTGTTAACAAAATCAAGTGATTGATTATGAAGACTTTTCTCTTTCGACACTGAATCCGAATGTTATGTGAAGTTTAGCTCCACAACGATGTGCTTGGAAAAAGCCAATCAAACAAAAACAAAAAATAACCAAAAACAACAACAAAAACATTTGAACTGATTGTAAACGTTACTCCTCCCCAAACAACAACAACAACAACAACAACAACAACAACAACAACAACAACAACAACAACAACAACAAACAACAACAACCAAACAAAACCAAAAACCAACCAAAACAACAACAAACAAACAAACAAGCAAAACAAAAAGCAACAAACAACAACAACAGGAACATGAACCCCCCCAAAACAACAACAGCAGCAACAAAAACCCAACAACAAGAACAAATAACAAAAGCTGTATATGGCAAGGAACAGTTTAAAAACAAAAACAAAAGCTAATAGACTGTTGACACTCTCCTGTAGTGGTTCCAATAGCTTTCTGAGATCAGTGATACTGCTGAAGATTGTCGTGTCATCGGCGAAAAGTTTACAACGTGCTTTGATGAATGGAAGGAGGTCATTAATTGTAACTGGGAAGAGTAATGGTCCAAGAACAGAACATTGGGGAACTCTATATTTGAGAGATCGTACACTGGATACATGTAGATGTGTTATGCAATGTCATGCAGTCAGATGATTGCATCAGTCATTATGCAGCCCATTTCAGGTACTTTCCGTCAGTTCCGCTTCTATCATCCTTCGAATCGAGAAACAGTGAATTATTTGTACATCTAAAGTATCAGCCTTGTTTTTCTAACCTCGAGTTGTCAGTCGCCAGTCTCCTTTTATCATTTCTTGTTCTTTAAATCAAATCGCAGCCTGCAAAACTTTACTCGAGTCAGAGACAGCCAATGAATCGACATTCAAGCGAACGGCAGATGCGGAACCGAACGATCGAAATTGATAACACTTAGAGCGACGAAAGGAGATCGACGATCATCAAATTTTTGATGTTGTCGTTTAGCTGACACCTCTGAAAGTTGTACAACTATTACAACTCGTTCTTTTTCAGATTGCAGATGTTATAGTTGTGATAGAACTAGTCTATATCAGCAACGACGGGAAAATCTTTGATATCAGTTCACGCTCAGGCCTCCTGCGGCCTTTCGTGGACTGACGTACTCAGTTTTCAAGGTGTTACAGTTGGAACGTGACAGTTAATTGTTACCAAGCATCACCACTGGAGCAACTCGGGTGCCGAGGACGAGTCCTATGACGGACTGAGAAAGAGTGATTACGTCAGTCCGAGTAGGCCTAGGTACTGCTAACGGCGTATGCACAGCACTGAGCTTGTTTACAAAGGACCAAGACTAAGTGACGTGACAAATCCCTGCCATATGAATAACGCAATTACTGTCTGAAGTTCTCTGATTTAGCCATTTGTTCTCTCTCTCTTCTTTGTAAGATAAGCATTGACTGCTTCTGTTTTCTTTTCCGATACTAGTCATAATTACGAACTGATCAGATGTTTTGCTGCTTGATTTGCTGGTTGTATGCTCATAATAAATTATGTAACTGAATGATGTGTGGCATATGTTCATCTGGCGCTGTGAACACGCTATATTTGCATGGAAATTCTCATGTATAACGTTCCACCCACTCATTCATGCTTATATGTATATAAATAATGGCTGTAATTTGGTATCTTATACTCATTAGCAGCTTAGCAAGGACTAGCTGTTAGACAGGTTTTTGACTAAACCCAAACTACAATCCTTGTAAAATAAAGTTCGAAGTTCGATTTCTCTCTCTATCTTCTTCTCCCACTCTCTTTCCCCTCAGTCTCTCTCCCTCTCCCCCCTCCCCTCTCTCCCCCTTATATAATATATATTTTTTTTTTTTTTTTTTTTTTTATCAGGCGATCAGGCATTATGCTTTGCAAGCTACAATTAACACTTCTGGTGGTGTGTAAGGCTGACAAACATATTGAATCGGAAAACTGCTATTTCGCAAGAAGGCAATATTTGAGTATTATCAGTAGTGCAGAGTGGTATACAGTTATAGGCAGTATTAAGCTGTGACAGTGTCAGTGTTGGTCACAGGCCAACTTAATTCACTGATTGGCCTTAGGCGTTACGTGCAAACAGGCACTTGTCGTGCAGTAGGTTTGTGTATGTACTGCTGACACACGCGACCGCCATTTGACCGAGTCAGATTCA
Source organism: Alviniconcha strummeri (assembly GCA_963584105.1). Lineage (NCBI taxonomy): Eukaryota > Metazoa > Mollusca > Gastropoda > Provannidae > Alviniconcha > Alviniconcha strummeri. The sequence continues at coordinate 13,210,630 of OY757544.1, forward strand.
AAATAAACATACGAGGGGATTAATTAGCGCTCGAAGGACGTAACACAAGTACAACAACAAAGACCTGAATTGATTACTGTAACTCTCACCGGAAATGCGTGTAAATACAAGGTACAAAAACTCCACCGGAGATGCATCCTCAAACTTTTTCTAGTGAGAAGATTGCAGTCCGGAGCCCGAAAGGAGTCTGCGTAAATATTACGTAATTAAATAACCTAGTCTGTTATTAGTAGTTAAATAATTATTAGTAGCTAAATAATCTAGCCTATTATTAATGCTAAATAATAAAACCTATTATTAGTAGTTTAATCATCTAGCCTATTATTCGTAGTTAAATAATATAGTCGGCTATTACTAGTAGTTAAATAATCTAGCCTATTATTAGCAGTTAAATAATCTAGCCTAGAGCGGGGATAGCTCAGTGGTTAGAGCTCCGGACTGGTGATCAAGAGGTTGCGGGTTCGAATCCCTGCTGGAGCGGCGGGCGAATTTTCTTCTCCAGGGTCAACTTTCTGTGCTGACTCTTATTTGGTATCCGTTCCACCCCCGTGTTACCGCAGTAGCACCTAAAAGACCCCGGTCATTCTGCCAAAAGCGCATGTGGCAGGTTACAGCTAAAACACGCATACACCTTACGTATGTGGCTTTGCATGAAGTGACATGGTGCATGGTTGTATGGGTGTATACAGAACTCGCCGAGATGGCAGCAGTTTCTTGTGGCACCAGCCATGGCAGCGCTGTAAGTACACCACTTCGGTGGATATTGAAAAACACACGCTATAAAAAGCTATTCACTCATGTAAAATCACATGCGA
>OY757544.1:13218944-13247813 GCA_963584105.1 Alviniconcha strummeri
TGTAGAGCGTGCACGTATGTGGAGCAGACGTAGAGCACAGTTTGCCTCAAACACTCCGCCACTCTCGCACTACAGTGCTTCAAACATTCCGCCACGTTGCATACTACAATCCAGTTTGCCCCAAACACTCCGCCACTCGCATACTACAATCCAGTTTGCTTCAAACACTCCGCCACTCGCATACTACAATACACTTTGTTTCAAACACTCTGCCACTCGCTTACTACAATACAGTTTGCCCCAAACACTCCGCCACTCGCATACTACAATACAGTTTGCCCCAAACACTCCGCCACTCGAATACTACAATCCAGTTTGCCTCAAACACTCATCTACTCGCATACTACAATACAGTTTGCCCCAAACACTCCGCCTCTCGCATACTACTTTTACAGGGCTGGTTTTACTAACTTTGTTTTTACAAGACATGCTCTCTCTTGCTTTGCCCTGTATTTTAATAATATTCTCGAAAGCTATTTCTTTCAGTAAGCTCCCTATGCATTGCTAGTACAGTCCATCTTACCCTTCTGTAGACTTTCCCCATTTCCAATACGTACCTTTACACAAGGACACAGAGTGCGAAGTCAACCGACAGACAGAACACCAGGACGGGAAACACACTGAACAACCTATGGTTTCAACACACACTCGGACACACATGACCTTCACGCCAAGAATCACTGAGATGTTGATATACAGTTTACATGTTTATTTCCATACACTCTGGAGTAAATATTCTAAAAGTTAATAAAACGGCTCATTCAAATTAAGAATAAAAGTGATTGATCATACCTGTTCTTATAGATGGACGAATGGCAATTCCAAGTGATTTTTTTATATTTTTTTTTAAAGGAAATCCCCAGGAAAACTTTCACTGTTCAAAAAATAATCCAAAGAGTCAAAGCGTCCAAGAATCCACAGAAAGACAGAAAATCCAACGTGAAACGTATAAGGAGTCCAAGAATCCACAGAAAGGAAGAAAATCCAAGTAAAACGTATAAGGAGTCCAAGAGTCCACAGAAAGGAAGAAAATTCAAGAATTCACGAAGTCAAACACCTTGTTTTAGAATCCGAAAAGTAGTCTCTATTCGTTAAAACAAATTCCGTCTTTTATAGTGTTTTCGTTGTTATGTGACGTCAATGTGACGTTGCTTTCCTATCAACCTTCATTCTACTACTATTTCGGCGCATTTACCGAAACCTAAGTACAAACTTTCCTTCATTATTTCCACCAAATATTACTACGCAGGGTGTACGCCATCATAGTCCCTCAACTACCTCCTGGTCATTACCATTCGTCCGCTGGACACGTGAGGGGCTCCTCGCGTGGCGCTCAGTTCATTTCCTTATCAGGACAAAGGTACCTGGCAGTCTTGACCCCTTTTCCCTGGCTATTTCGCTTATCATTCCTAACCTACACTGTTCTGTACCAACCTTCGCTTGGTCCTATTACGTATTAATTCTGACCAACCTTGATCTGTACAAGCACTAGCCTGTACCCGTAATCTACAAACCGAAGTAGGTCTACCTCTCATATTCTTTTTACTTTATTTTATATATTACCATCCCATGTACCACATCAATATTTTTGCTCTGTAATACTACAGTCCAGTTTGCCCCAAACACTCCGCCACTCGCACACTACAATACAGATTGCCCCAAACACTCCGCCACTCGCATACTACAATGCAGTTTGCCCCAAACACTGCGCCCCTCTGATTCTTCTTCCTGGTTCAAAACCGCCCTCTGTCTTTTTCACAGCTGTGTCTATCTCCCCGTCCGACAGATATCTATCTGTGTTTGTGTGTGTGTGTGTGTGTGTGTGTGCGTGCGTGCGTGCGTGCGTGCGTGCGTGCATGCGTGCGTGCGTGCGTGCGTGCGTGTGTGTGTGTGCGTGGGTGAGTGTATGCTTGTTTCTGTGTGTGTGTGTGTGTGTGTGTGTGTGTGTGTGTGTGTGTGCGCGCGCGCGCGGGAGCGCGTGTGTGAAACGCCCAACGCTCCGAACATTTGTGGTAGATGAGTGCTATAGAAATCCCCTTTATTATTATATTATTATAAAATATTCGTGGGAAACGTTAGGCTTATGCCAACGTCGTCCTACGGTCGATTTCCCAGTAGAAAAATCAACGTAGTATCTATTGTTGTATCTATTGTTGTGCCCCCCGTATGTATTCGTATGAGGTCTATGAAACAGTGAAGCCTCTTTGTTTGTTGACTTAAAATTTTGACATGGTTGGCAGACTTGCATCAGCTGTATTTCTTCGGTCTGTGGTTTGTTCTGAGTTGATTGTTTTGGATTAATTTCTTTCTATTTGTTTTTCTGTTTCATTTTCGGTGATGAGAAACCCGTTGGTGTACAACGACTTTGTGTACAGCTTGACGAAGAACGGCAGGAGGTTTAAGAAGCAGTGTGACTTCGTCCATGAGATTTCTGAACGAGTCATCAGAGAGAGAAGACAGAGTCTGGTCAGTGCGTGCGTGCGCCTTCAAACGCTGTCCGTCGTTCAAAGTCCCGCTGGAAAGCGTCTCATTGGTTGGCCTGTTCCGTGCTGTCCAGGAGCGGGACGGACCTCCCCAGAAACGCTACCTGGACTTCCTGGACATTCTGCTGACGGCCAAGGACTCCGGGGCGGGCCTGACCCCGCTGGAGATCCACAACGAGGTGGACACCTTCCTCTTTGAAGGTGGGCCGTTTTTCCTCTCGCCGTTGGTATTAGGTCACTGGGTCCTCAGCGGGTCATCTGCTCTTCCGGTTTAGAGTTAGTTTTATTTCAGCGTGCTCATCATCTTTCACATTACCTCAGTGCCAGCGGCGTATGACAAATAATAATAATAATAAAAGAGGATTTCTAGAGCGCCCTTCTACCGCACAAGGTCGGAACGCAGGATGCTTTACAATAAAACTAACAACATCAACATCAACAACAACAACGACGACGACGACGACGACAACAACAACAACAACAACAACAACAACACACACACACACTCACACACACACACACACACACACACACACACACACACACACACACACACACACACACACACACACACACACACACACACACACACACACACACTCACTCATTCATTCTCTCTATTTCTCTCTCTCTCTCTCTCTCTCTCTCTCTCTCTCTCTCACACACACACACACACACACACACACACACACACACACACACATACTCTCACTCACACACACACACACACACACACACACACACACACACACACACACACACACACACACACACACACGCAGGCACGCACGCACGCACGCACGCAAACTCACTCACTCACGCACGCACGCATGCACCCACGTCGGACGGGGAAGATAGGCAGGTCTGTAGAAAAGAAATGTGAAACAGAACGAGGCCCATAGCGCTGCTGCAGAATCAAAACACAAGGGAGTTAATTAGCGCTCGAAATACGTAACACAAGTACATCAAAGGCCTTGTCGCCTACGGTAACTCTCACCTGGCATGCGTGTAAATACAATCCTCTGGTGGAGTTTATGTACCTTGTATTTACACACATGCCAGGTGAGAGTTACCGTAGGTGACTCAGGTGTTACGTATTTCGAGCGGTAATTAACTGCCTTGTGTGTTGATTCTGTGAAAATGTCAGTTTGGAAATAGTTATTGAACAGGTGCGTCTTGAGGGTGGATTTAAAAGAGGAGGAAGAATGAGAGTGGCGGAGTGTTTGAGGCAAACAGTTCCAAACCGATAGGTCAGCCTAAGAAAACACTCTTTACATGCATGACCCAGCTACAGAGCCGGCGAGTGACTGCAGCGTGTGTTTCACGTGCAGGTCACGACAAGACACACACGCGACACCACACACACGCACGCCACACCACACCACACCACACCACACGCACGCACGCACGCACGCACACACACACCCACCCACCAAAGAAACAAGCAAACAAGAACAACAAAAACTAAAACAGGGTTGAGGGGTGGTGAGGCCGGTGGTGGTGGTGGTGGTGGTGGTGGTGGTGGTGGGGTACCGTTGTTACCTCTTGGCTTTTGCCCTGATATAACCGTACCGGTTGACTGGGCGTAAAACACCAACTTACTTACCTCTTGGCTTGGTGTACGTGGCTGCAGGGCTGACCTGTCCAGACTGGACTACCTGACCATGGTGATCAAGGAAGCGATGAGGCTGCACTGCCCCGTGCCCTACATCTCCCGCTGCCTGACCCAGCCAGCCACCGTGGAGGGCGTGACGCTGCCCGTGGGCACGGTGTGCACCATAAGCATCTTCGACCTTCACCACAATGACCTCGTCTGGCCCGACCCCTGGACCTTCCGGCCTGACCGCTTCCACCCGGACAACATGAAGGACAAGGACAGCTACGCCTTCATCCCTTTCAAGAGACTTTCACGATCTAAAAATAAACACAAATCGTACGTGCGGAAGGAGAGACGGACTATGGGCACTCTAGCAAACCGGGATTAGGGGCTATCCGCCTTTAACTTTGTTTGCGTATCACATTATGGGCCCTGAAGTTGAAAGTTTAGAAAGGCAGAAATTATAAATGGAGAATTCCTTCCTTCCTGCTAGTAGGTATAACATGCAAGGTAACAGGCGTTTATGGTATAAGTATAATATAACAGCAAATAATAATAATAATATCCAAACACATACACGGTTAAAAAGAACACTATATATTAGGACAAAACAAAACCAGCAAATATTTGGGGGTAATCTCGTTTGTCGAGCTACAAAACGACACTTTAACAACAGCTAAACTGTCCAAAAACAAGGAAAAATGAAGTGAAAAGCTAAACCACTGATCTGTTCCTGGCTGAGCTGTGTTGTTTTCCTGTCCAGTGCTTGGAAGAATGTTGGCATGGCAATCCATAATAATAATGATGGGTTCAAAGAGGGTTCGCGGCTCTAGAGTCAACAAACAAGGGACGTAACTCTAGATTGTGAGCAGAGTGGACCTTAATTTGTGTGCCGGTTGTACCTCACTGCAGGCCCTGAAAGGAAAGGGTAAGGTGAGAGCTGGAGGTGTTTTACAACATATTCATCTGTGGGGAGCAGCTGCTGCGTTTAGTGGCAAATATGGAGTCTGAAATGGCGGCGTCTCTCTGTGGCTGGAAAAATTCCTTGCTCATGATATACTGTTTTGTGTGTGTTTTATTTGTGGTTAAATGCGCAGATGTGTGTGTGTGTGTGTGTGTGTGTGTGTGTGTGTGTGTGTGTGTGTGTGTGTGTGTGTGTGTGTGTGTGTGTGTGTGTGTGTGTGTGTGTGAACTTGTGCAAAACAGAATGCATGCTAAAATTAAAGTGGACTGGATGCTATGTACTATGTTCCTTTTCTTTGTTGTGATTCGGAAGAAAAGAAGAAAAAAGAAAAGAAAAAAAAAAAAAAAGAAAAAAAAAGAGAAAAAAGAGGGGGGGGGGGGGGGGGGGGGAGAGGAAGGGGGGGGGGGGGGGGAGGCGGGAAAAAAGAAAAGAAAATGTGTTGTGTGCATTTTCGTCTGATTAACAGAAACTGCACTGGACAACATTTTGCCATGAACGAGCAAAAGGTGATGCTTGGGAGACTGTTGAGAAGGTAAGGTCAAAATTGAGGCTGTTATATGTGGCCTTTTTTTCAGATCTCCTGCACACCCCCCCCCCCCACACACACACATCTATACACACATATCTATATACACACACATATATACATACACAATACACACACTCACACACGGCAGACAGACAAACAGACAGACAGACAGACAGACAGATAGACAGACAGACAGACAGACAGACAGACAGACACACACACACACACACACACACACACACACACACACACACACACACACACACACACACACACACACACACACACACACACACACACACACACACACACACACTACTTCCACCTCTACGCAACCAGTAAAAAAAATTACACTTTTCATCCCCACACTAAGAACGGGACATTGAGATCTACATAGAAAAGCCTGGAATTAATATTATTCTTAGGTATTGCAAAACATTGTACTGATGTGATTAAGTAAACATGGTGCTTAACGTCCACAGAAACCATAAGGCTTATTAGGGACGGGATACTGATGTGCCCGTGTACCGACTGTTATACTATGCCGTGGCTTATGCCAGCGTTGGTCTTACTGCCCGAGCCACCACCACGTTGAGCAAAGCACAGACTTGGAGGAAGGATGTCGTATTAATTAAATTTAAGCCAGTACCTGGAGTTTGCCACGAGTCTGCTGCCGGGTTGCTACCCGGAGGACGCCCACTGCGGGGTAGGTCAGAAACAGTTCCAGTCGTCTGGTAGCGATACAACCACAACTATCATTCTGTCAGGACATTCCAAATTGTCTTGCTGTAGGCTATGCTGTGTAGGCTATGTTGCCGACGCAAATAATAAAAACTGGTAATTAGTTACGTTTTGTGCTGAGTATAGTTTTGTTCTTGCGTCGATTCTGTGTTAACAGGATCTGCTGGTAATCAGTATCATACCAGTTCCGTGTTCACAGGTGTTTTTGGTGGTCAGTCTTTTGCCAGTTCTACATTCACAAGTGCTTTTGGTGGTCAGTCTTGTGCCGGTTCTGTATTCAGGTGTTTTTGGTGGTCAGTTCTATGCCAGTTCTACAGTCACAGGTGTTTTTGGAGGTCAGTCTTATGCCACTTCTACATTCACAGGTGTTTTTTGCGGTCAGTCTTATGTCAGGTCTAAGTCACAGGTTTTTGGTTGTCTTTCTTATGCCCGTTCTTCATTCACAGGTGTGTTTATTTGGTGGTCAGCCCGTTCTACATTCACAAGTGTTTTTGTGGCCAGTATTATGCTAGTTCTACATTCACAGGTACACGTTCACCCTGGACCCCAAGTACCCTGTGAAGAAGAAATTGGCGGCCATCATGAGGACAGAATCTGGTATGAGGATGTTCGCCACACCTAGAACACCTCCACTCTAAAAACACAATGAGAACAGAATCGGCAATGATAATGTTCGCCAAACCCAAAACACTTTACTCAAAAAGCTCAATGAGTACAGAATCAGGCGTGAGGATGTTCGCCACATCCAGAAAACTTTCGCTCTGACCTCATCATGGGATGCTCACTACACACACGACACAACATGATTATGAGAACAGAATCAGCGGTGAGATGTTCACCATATCCAGAACACATCACGATTATGAGAATAGAATCAGCGGTGAGAATGCTTACCACACCCAGAACACATCATATGAGAACAGAATCAGCCGAGAAGATGTTCACCATACCCAGAACACATCGTATGAGAACAGAATCAGCCGTGAGGATGTCACCAACCCGGAATACCTGATCAAGAGAACATAATCAGCCATGAGGAAGCTCACCACACACAGAACATATGCGAACAGCTTCAGCCGTGAGGATGTTTACCACACCCAGAATACATGCTATAATCATAATAATGTACATTTATCATGCGCTCATCAATGCCTTGAGCGCTCACATGATACATATTAACCTGAATACAATCAGCCCTGTAAATGTTCACTACGCCCAAAATACATCGTGAGAACAGAGACAACCGTGAGAGTGCTCCCTACACTCAGAACACATCATGAGAACAGAAACAGCCGTGAGGATGCTTCCTACACCCAGAACACATCATGAGAACAGAAACAGCCGTGAGGATGCTCCCTACACCCAGTGCACATCATGAGAACAGAAACAGCCGCGAGGATGGTCCCTACACCTAGAACACATGAGAACAGAAACAGCCGTGAGGATGCTCCCTGCACCCAGAACACATACCGAGAACAGAAACAGCCGTGAAGATGCTCCCTGCACCAAGAGCACATCACGAGAACAGGATCAGCTGTGAGGATGCTCCCTACACCCAGAGCACATCATGAGAACAGGATCAGATGTGAGGATGCTCCCTACACCCAGAGCACATCATAAGAACAGGATCAGCTGTGAGGATGCTCCCTACACCCAGAGCACATCATGAGAACAGAAACAGCCGTGAGGATGCTCCCTACACCCAGAGCACATCATGAGAACAGGATCAGCTGTGAGGATGCTCCCTGCACACCAAGAGCACATCATGAGAACAGAAATAGCCGTGAGGATATTCAACATACCCAGAACACATGATTAGGAGAACATATAATCAGCCGTGAGGATGCTCACCACACCCAGAACGTACGCCTATTCTCCACGTGTATAAGGGGAACAGAAACAGGTATATTTGTTGAACATAAGAGGCCATGATTTGCTTACGCATGCTACTTCAGCGTACAATAAAATATAAACCATGCAGCCACTGGATATTGTAAAGTTGGACTGGTTGTCATTCTATCAGCAATACAAGGTGCGGCCCAGCAAACCTTTTGTTTTTAATCCGGAATTTGTCAGCGTCGTCTCTGTAGCCATTTCGTGTGTGATGTTTGTGATGTGTGTAGTCAGCGTGCGTGTTCATAATTTTGTTTGTTTGTTTGTGTGTGTGTGTGTGTGTGTGTGTGTGTGTGCGTGCGAGCGTGCGTGCGAGCGTGCGTGCGTGCGTGCGTGCGTGCGTGGGTGCGTGCGTGGGTGCGTGCGTGCGTGCGTGCGTGCGTGCGTGCGTGTGTGCGTGCGTGTGTGTTGTGTTGTGTGTATGTTCCTTTTTGTTGTTGTGTGTGTGTGTGTGTGTGTGTGGGTGTGTGTGTGCGTGCGTGCGTGCGTGCGTGCGAGCGTGCGTGCGTGCGTGCGTGCGTGGGTGCGTGCGTGCGTGTGTGCGTGCGTGTGTGTTGTGTTGTGTGTATGTTCCTTTTTGTTGTTGTGTGTGGGTGTGGGTGTTTTATGTGTGGGTGGGTGTTTGTGTGTGTGTGTGTGTGTGTGTGTGTGTGTGAGAGAGAGAGAGAGAGAGAGAGAGAGAGAGAGAGAGAGAGAGAGAGAGAGAGAGAGAGAGAGAGAGAGAGAGAGAGAGAGAGAGAGAGAATATACGGAAATACGGAATACGGAAATTTTATTCAATAAGGTCATAGCCCCATTTGAAGGGGTGGAAGCACAGTAAACCTTGTAATGCAATGCACACACAGTAATCAATTAGCTGACGTTGGAATGTTGCAAATGAACAAAGCCGAAGCAAAACGTTATGAAGAGGAGAATATTACAATAATGTCCATGATTATTAGTTCATCTCATTCTTATATATATTATATCTTCCTCAAGTTCTACACAATAGCAGGGTTTTTCTTCTGCAGAATGCTTTATACACAAACAAAGCAAGATTTTTCAGGGCGCATTCATTCTGCGTAGCTAAGAGCAATGCCAACCGAAATTCACATGGGTTATTGAAATATTTGGGTTCTATAAACTCGTATCTTAAATCATCAAATGCAGGACAGCATAGAACAAAATGGACTTCACTGTCCACAGCCGACAGGCACAATGGACATTTCAAGTCATCTACATTATAAACTTTAAATCTTGATCTATGCACTTTAATGTCTGACACCCCAAATCTAAATCTGGTCAATGTATACCTTATGTGTCTGTTTAAATTTAACATCAAATAGGGTTCAAGACCAGTTAATGTTTTAGATTGTCTGTACAACGAAAATCTGTCACTTGTGTTTACATGGTCATCCCAAGTTTGCCATCGAATGTCAATAAGTCTTTGTCTGAACTCCCTAATAAATGCACTCAAACATCCCACACCCTGATTATCCCAAACATAAGAAAAGCCGTTTGCACATAAAGTTTTGCGAATATTAGTCACCCAGTTAGTTTTTCCCCTTTGGTCCAAGTTCAGTAACATTTTATACGCTCTCAAAGGCAGTCTGTGCTCCTCCATGCGAATCAGTTTTAACCAGTATCTTATACAGCGAACACATGCATTAATTTGAATAGGAAACCTTCCAACTTCTCCATACACAAGATCGTTTGGGGTTCTCCTGTCCACACCTAAATAACGTTTCAAACCAAACAAATGTACATTATCAATCACCGATGAGCAACTTTCCAGACCCCATATCTCTGCTCCATAGAGAACAATAGGTTGCACTTGAGCATCAAAAATCTTCAAAAACACATTAATCGAGTTGCAGTCAATTCTATATAATTTACTCATGATACACAGCAGCGCCCTTTTTGCTCTGCTTACCAAATCTTGACAAGCATGGTAAAAACTAAGCCTTGTAGAAAAACATATACCAAGATATTTATAAGAGTTCACCACCTTCATCATACAATCACCATAGACCCATCTTTCTCTGGCACCTAAATACCCTCCCTTCCTAAACACCACTATATTACTTTTATTCATATTTACTTTAAGTTGTAATCTTGACGCAGCACTAAACAGATTGTTAAGCTGCGTCTGGAGACCAATAACAGTTTCAGACAGCAATATCATGTCATCTGCAAATAACAGTATCACTAGCTGGACAAAATCATTGCTCAGGCTTACTACATGTCTGCCATTGTAAATAATATCAAGGGCAAGTTCATTTATAAACAGTGAGAACAAGACAGGGCTACACACATCCCCCTGTTTCACACCACGGGTACAGTTGATATAGTCTGTAAACGTAGCACCACATCTAATTCTAGCCTTCACATTTTCATACATACTTCTAACGCACTTATACAGTCTACCCTTAATACCATTTTTCAAAAGAATAGGCCAAAGTAGTTTTCTCGATATCGAATCGAAGGCCTTCTCAAAATCTATAAAGGCCACGTACAACTTCCTATTTAAGGCAAACTGTTTCTGAATCATAGCCATCAGTGTAAACATATGGTCAACAGTTGAGTAGTCTTTTTTGAAACCCGCTTGACATTCTCCCGTTAAATTGTTCTGTTCGATCCACTCCTGTAGCCTGTTGTTAATAATGGAACTATATAACTTACTACTGATATCGCATAGAGATATTCCCCTGTAGTTGTTTGGATCATTTTGGTTACCCTTCTTAAAGAGGGGAACAATTATGCTCTCTGTCCAACTATCTGGATATATACCACGGTCAAACAAAACATTGAAAAACTTAACCAAAAAGTCCGCTGCCAAATGTCCAAATGACTCTCCCGACCATGGTCGAAATTTGGTGATGTCAAAATTTGTATCACTTTACGTGTGTCATTTGAAATTAATAAAACTATGTTTTAGAAATGAACACTGGATGTCTCGCAAACATCACCCACGGGATCTAAAAATGCACAGAAGCGAAATTCACTCGTACACCCATTTGCCAGACGAGTTTGGAAAATGGTTTTAAACTGGCCATTTCAGTAGACCTGGTATACTAATTCTGAAAAGCTGAAGTGAATTAGACAAATAAAAGCTGTTAACCAACGAAGGCTTCCCGAAGAAAAGCTTTTGCTTCTTTTCCACCACTGAACATAAAACCGATGCAGATGAAACAACATCCAAACACATAAAAGGTTGAATAGAATTATTAGGACAAAACACAAAGCAGATAAAACAAGTCGGTACACAATGGATACGACGGTGCATTACCAAAAGCTCCATTATGAATTAAGATACCACTCTACTGAAAATGTATTGTTTTACACACAGCATACAGTCAAGTCCAGTATATGACACACTTCTGTCTATGCAAGGCACGGTTCCAAAAAAGCAAAAGGAATCCGGCTAACGAAGAGTTAACGCCTGCAATATAACAATAAAAATCAAATTCATTGATACCAGCGCGAAAATAAAATGGTTATTGGACCTCATAATTAATATATTAAAGCACAATCACAACTTGAATTTAAATAGTATCTTAATAATTAAAGGTCAATTTGGAATCAATGTTCGTTGTCACGCGCGTTGCATTGTTGGTAAATCAAGGGACTTTCTCGATCTAAAAATAAACAGGAACTAATCGCTATTTCTGAAGCGTCGTCAGTAGCTTCAGAAATAGCGATTAGTTCCTGTTTATGCGGGTGGAAGGAGAGGCGGACTTTGGACCCTTCAGCAAATCGGGATTCGTGGCAATCCGCCTTTAACTTTGTTTGCTCGTCCATACGAGCCAAGGTTTCAAAGACTCGAAATTACTACAAACATGCGTCGCGGAGGCAAAAATTAATGCGACAAAAGAGCCGGAACAAATACGGTGTTTCTATAGTATAAAATTATATCCCCTTGTGGATGTGCGTATAACAACCTGAAATAACGGAAAGCGAAGGGGGCCACAGGTTGGTTATTGGAGGAGGCTGGTTGGTTATTGAACTCTATATTTGAGAGATCGTACACTGGATACATGTAGATGTGTTATGCAATGTCATGCAGTCAGATAATTGCATCAGTCATTATGCAGCCCATTTTAGGTACTTTCGTCAGTTCCACTTCTATCATCCTTCGAATCGAGAAACAGTGAATTATTTGTAAATCTAAAGTATCAGCCTTGTTTTTCTAACCTCGAGTGGTCAGTCGCCAGTCTCCTTTTATCATTTCTTGGTCGTTAAAATCAAATCCGCAGCCTGCAAAACTTTACTCGAGTCAGAGACAGCCAATGAATCGAGCATTCAAGCGAACGGCAGATGCGGTACCGAAAGATCGAAATTGATAACACTTAAGCCCGTTCTTAATTGGGCGAATGTTTCTTCGCGAACCTAGCTGGAAGTATTCGGCGAAGCTAGTTGGTTCTTAATTGGGCCAACTTTTCTTCGCGAACCTAGTTGGAAGTATTCGTCCAAGCTGTATTCGGGGTCCAAAAACCTTCGCTCAACATATTCTGGGAACATTCGCCCTATTGGACGATCATTGCCTCTGACTGGCTGAGAGCAGAGCTCTCCTGTAAATGGAGAAAAAACAAAAATAAAAATGGATGACGGTGTCGCTAGGTTCTTCACTCGCTTCGAAGGGAATTTGTTTATTTGTTGACTTGTGTTGACTTGTGGAAGGCGTAGCCTTGTCTCGGAGAACCCAGAATGAGATAGTAGTTAGTTGAATTACCCTAATGAGGGATGATTAAAGTATACTGACTTGACTGACTTGACTTTAGCCTAGATTTTCGATCATGCTGTCTGCTGCGCGTCTGCCGCAAGTTCGGGCCGAAGCTTGCATCTCATTACAAGCCAGTTGAGAATGAAGTAAAGTCTGGACTGTCCGAACCATATTCGGCGAACTAAATGTTCAATTAAGAAACGAATCATAGTTCGTCGAAGTGTCCGAAGTATGTTCGGGCGAACAAACATTCGTCCAGTTAAGAACGGGCTTTAGAGCGACGAAAGGAGATCGACGATCATCAAAAACTGAGATGCTGTCGTTTAGCTGACACCTCTAAAAGTTGTACAACTATTGCATACTGCAGGTAAAAAATATACCAATCAACTGGCTTTCATGCATTAGATAAAACTAAGATGTGACAGAATACAATAATAACTGCAATAGAAATTGTCATCTAAACCCGCTCATCCCACTGTCTGAACCACAGCAGTCTGTCTGCGCTCTGAGACATGTCAGAAGACCGCTTTCTGTGCAACTGCCTTAAGTGGCTGCAGTTAATATGATGGCTCTGACAAAATGTGCACAGTTTCGGTCGTTTAGGCCAGGAACGAGAAAACGATCAATTACTTTACACCAGAAAAAAATCCTGTCAAGACAAAGTGACATATTATGTGTCGTGAAGACAGCGAGTAGGTGTAATAAAACAATGTGCACATTTACACCAGAAAAAAAATCCTGTCAAGACAAAGTGGCATATTATTTCTCGTATAATAAAACAATGTCCAACTTTTTGGTAGGATGTCGATTATACAAGCAACAAGAAAAGGATCAGTTGCTTTCCAGCAGAGAAAATTCTTGAAAAAAACTAAATGACCTTTTAAATATGTGTCGTGAAAACGGCGAGTTGGTGTAATGAAACAATGTCCATATTTTTGGCAGAATGTCGTTCATGCCAACAGCGACAAAACGGTTAACACCAGAATTTTTTTTCTTGTAAAGACAAAATGACGTATATGTGTTGTGTACACTGCGAGCAGATGCAACTTACATTGTACAATCGCCTTCAAATCCACAGCCTGCGATCGCCATCCAAAAAACAAAACAAAAAACGTTCTTGTAAAGATAAAATGACATATATATTTATAGTGTAGACGGCAAGCAGATTCAAATGCGCATTATACAGAAAGAACCGTTGCTGTTTTCGTCACAAAGGGAAACAATCAGTTAGTTCACACTAAAAAAGAATTCTTGTAAAGACTAAATGACACATAATGATGTGCCGTGTAGACTGCGAACGGGCATTGCACGGGATAAACTGTTGATACATTGTCACAAAGGAAAACATTTCCATGGCACTGAAACCTACGACAAAGTTAGAGCACAATGCTTCTTCTGAACTGGGGTGTTTGGAAAAATAGAAACCTGGGAACAGGGCGGCAGGTAGGGGAGGGGGAGTAACAGGTACATTGTTTCACCGCCGTAACAGTTGTACGTTGTGACAGCGACAACGTGAACTGGTAATCAAGCATTCGCCTGGCAAGCAGTGTTCCAGGACCCAGGTTGGAGTGTTCCAGGACCCAGGACCCAGATTGGAAAGCTCCAGGACCCACGTTGGAGTGTTCCAGGACCCAAGTCGGAGTGTTCCAGAACCCAGGTATTTTCTTCTTGAACAGCTGTGGCCCCTTTACGTCATCTGACGGCTTGCCCTGCCACAAATATTGAAGCAACAAAACGGCTCACATCGACACCTATCTTAATCCAGAATTGTTCTGGTGGTGACACTGTAGACTAAGCTTCTTATGCATGTGAACACGCATAGTTTTGTGTGCAATGCTCATCCCTCATCTTCGATTCGAGCGCCTATATGCCTCTGAAGAGACGACTTTACGGGAGAAAGAGCACGTTTTCGCGTAATGTTCATGTGCTTACATGTGGTAGCCAGTATTCTTTCCTCTGAAAAATCTCTGCTCTGCCAGCACAAAAGACGACAACGTGGTGGTGGAGCGGAAAGGACACTGAAGGCTGAATGGGCCACTAAAAGCGACAGCCAGGCTTGGAGTTAACAGGCTGTAAGCAGAGGGTGTTCTCCTTAGCCTGGGAAAGAGACAGGCTTGGCGTTAACAGGCTGTAAGCTGTGCTCCGATCGGCCTGGGAAAGAGACAGGCTTGGCGTTAACAGGCTGTAAGCTGTGCTCCGCTCGGCCTGGGAAAGAGGCTCGGCGTTAACAGGCTGTAAGCTGTGCTCCGATCGGCCTGGGAAAGAGACAGGCTTGGCGTTAACAGGCTGTAAGCTGTGCTCCGCTCGGCCTGGGAAAGAGACAGGCTCGGCGTTAACAGGCTGTAAGCTGTGTTCCGCTCGGCCTGGGAAAGAGACAGGCTCGGCGTTAACAGGCTGTAAGCTGTGTTCCGCTCGGCCTGGGAAAGAGACAGGCTCGGCGTTAACAGGCTGTAAGCTGACACTGTTCTGCTCAGCCTGGGAAAGAGGCCACCTGCAATAACGCTGATTCTTACCTTTAACATTCTTTCAAGCACTGGACACGAAAACATCAGAAACAGATAAGTGATTTAGCTTTCCGCATCATTTTTCATTGTTTTTCACCGTTTAACTGTTATTTTAATTACGTCTTTATGTACTTATCATTTGTCAAAGGCAGTCAACTGAATTTCCTTTTTAGGGATTAATAAAGTATTATTGTATTGTATTGGTTTGTAGCTTGATCAAAGGGAGTACCCCGAAAAATTTGCAGATTGTGTTGTTGTTGTTTTTGTAATAAATAGCGTTCTTTTGAACTTTTTATGTGTTAGGATCTTGTCTTGGGACGCTAGCAGCCATTCTTGTTTCAGATTTTTTTCCCTTACTTTCTACGTCAGTCACGAAGAAACATTACTCTAAGTAGACGTGCCCCTGATACGGTCATGGCACAGACAGCACTCTCTGATGGTCGCAGCGCACGACTCGCACATGCACAGGTGTCCACAGGGCAGGAAGTTGATGTCCGCGGCTCTGTCGCCACACAAGCGGCACGTGTGACGTTGACGCAGACGACTGTTGGGCTCCTGCAGCCGCTGAAGGTAGGTCACCTCGTCCTGGTTGTCGGCGGTTCTAGTTGTGCTGCGCGGCGCCGGGTGTTCCCTGGACACGGTGCTCTGACGCGTTGTCGACCGTGAACCAGACGTAACGGCTTGTTGAGTCGCATGCGAGCGAGTCGTCGTTGTCGTTTGCCTGTCTGTCCCGTTGGAGGCCCCTGCGCCTTCCGCGTCAACACGCAGTTCTTGAGAACGAAGCAGCGCAGTACCATTACACGCTTCACTTCCATTGGCTGGGTTGGTCGCGGCGTTGCTCACCCCTTCTCCGCTTGTCTCTCTCTGTCCTTCACTTCCTGACGTAGTGGCGTTGGACGCAGCCGAAGAGGACACCATCGACACCCTGGCTCCTTCTGAGGCACCGTTGGGGTCTGCGCCATACAGGGATACGAGGATAGTTATTCGCCAGTGACATTTAAATGTACACAGAATTTGTCTTGGTGACGTTCTGTTCACTCAGTGCATTAGCTAAAAATAAAGCAAAACAGCAACAACAAAACCCCAAACAAACAAACAAACAAAGAATAAAAAATAAATTAAATAAAAGCAAAAATAAATAAAAATAAGATTAAATTAAAGAAAAAGAAAAAGAAAGAAAGAAGAGAACTAATGGAGTTGTATTTACACGCATGCCAGGTGAGAGCTACTGTAGGCGACTCAGGTCTTTGTTGCTGTAACTGTGTTACGCATTTTGAGCTCTAAATAATCCCTTTGTGTGTTGATTCTGCATTAACAATTAGACAAATCATTACAATTAGCCAAAGCTACGAATCATACTAAAATATCGCAGATTAGCACCCATTCTCACGAAAAATCTTGAAAGGGAAATATGCTTTCTTTAATTAAAAAAAAATCTTTTTGAAACAATGAGCGATAATTATTCCAAAGGTACTCACCAGTGGTTGGGGAGGGTGCATCTGAACTGTCTCCTCCCTGCACACATGTACAGAGTCAATCCCCAAGCCCCGGTGGCATACTCCCCAACTCCACACACACACACACAGCCAGAGAACCCCCCCCCCCCCCACACACACACATAGAGCCACAGAGCACACACACACACATACACAGACAGACAGACAGACATACAGACAGGCAGGCAGGCACACACACATACACACACACACACACACACACACACACACACACACACACACGCACACACGCACGCACGTGCGCACACGCTTATGCACACACACATTTCTTACAGTTCTTGGATTTTAACGTCCCGTCAACCGCATAAGCTCACCTCATGACGACACAGACGAACAGACAGATGCACACACAACACTTTTGTTTTACGTGTGTTAGTCCGATGCGGCGGCAAAACAAACACAACAGACAATTATTCTGGGTGAACATTTGCTTAACCTACACACTAATAATTAAAAGAAAAATATTCATTCAAATTAGTCAGCGCCTTTCATTAGAACTGAATTAGAACTTCTCTCGGTGGCATCCGTCGGTCACGAGTGGCCACGGATCTGCACTTTGAAAAGTCACGATCAGCTGGCACTGGAGCAGCGCCTGTTGTGGCTGTGCAGGCCGATGTAGGAGTGACAGTCCCTGCCGCAGCGGCTGCACTTGAAAGTGGTGTCTGCAGGTGGAGCTTGTCGGCTGTTCTTGCGTCTCCCTCTTAGTTCACCTGACGCCAGCAGCTTGTAGCTAATTCTCTTCCCCTCTGCGCAGATTGCGATTTAGTTCCTGTCTCCAGCGGGAAGGATCCTGGGCAAGCTCTTCCCGTCCGTCAACATCCGTGTCAATGGCCTTCATGTTTCTTTTGCATGTGTCTTTTACATGTCTCTCTAACAGACATCCTTGAATCAGAGTTGGGGGCGGCCCTGAGCTGTCTTGCCTGTTGTGAGCTCGTCATGCAGCAGGTCCTTGGGGATCCTACCATCCTGCATCCTGAAGAAATGTCCTTTCCGACGAAGGCGTCGTTGTCGTAGCAGAGTGTAGACGATGGGTGTGGCAGCACGTCTGAGGACCTCATTGTTGGTTATGTGGTCCTACCATTTCATGCCCAGGATCCGTGTCACGTTACGCATGCGGAAAGTGTTGAGCCTCCTTTCCTGCCTCGAATACAGAGTCCATGACTCGCTGCCATATAAGAGAGCGCTGATGACAGAGGCTCTGTAGACAGTCATCTGAGTGTTCATCGTCAGTTTGTCGTTGTCCAACACCCGCTTTGAAAGCCTGGCAAGCGTAGATGTAGCTCGGTCTGCTGATTTCGGAGTCCATGAAGAGGTTTTCGGTCACTGTTGAGCTGAGATATGTGAACTCCTTGCCCACATCCAGCTGGTAGTTATTTATGGTGATGGTTGGCGGGCTTTCGGTGTCTTGGCTCATGCTATTTGTCTTCTTTAGGCTGACTGTCAGTCTGAAGTCCTCGCAGGCTTGGGAGAAACAGTCAATAAGATTCTAAAGATGTTCCTCCTTGAGCTGTCAAGGCAGCATCGTCTGCAAACAGCATGTCTCTGATGAGAACTTCACGGATCTTGGTCTTTGATTCAGTTATGATAAGCTGTAAAGTGTACCATCGGACCTAGTGTGGCGGTAGGTTCCGTCAGTGGATGCTCTGAAGGCATGCTTTAGCACCACTATGAAGTAGATGCCAAAGAGGGTGGGGGCAAGCACACCCACCCCCCTGCTTGACTCCGCTCTTCACGTCGAATGGAGTTGATGATGACCCGTCGATCTGGATGACTCCCTTCATAACCGTGTGGAATGCCTGAATCATGATTAGAAGCCTTTGCGGACATGCAATCCTTGCGGGGACTTTGAAGAGGCCGTCGGGGCTCACTAGGTCAAAGGCCTTTGAATGCTATGTAGAATGACAGCTTTTGATCTCTGCATTTCTCCTGGAGCTGTCACAGGGAGAACATCATGTCAATCGTGGGGCATTTCGACCTGAAGCCGCATTGCGACTCTGGATATACACTGTCAGCCAGCTTCTTAAGTCAGTTCAGGACTACGCGGGCGAATACTTTCCCGACGATGCTCAGCAAGGAGATTCCCCTGCAGTTATTGCACTCACTGCGATTTCCTTTGTTCCAGGGTAACGATGCTACAGCCTCGCATGTCCTGGGGAACGTCCCCCTCCTCCCAGCACTGACAGACCAGAGCGTGGAGGTATTCAAGGAGTGGTTCCTTTGCACTCCTGACGACTTCTGTTGGGATTACATCCAGCCCTGGTGCTTTGCCTGTGGGTAGGCTGTCTATGGCCTGGCTGAGCTCCTCCAGGCTTGGCGTCTCGTCTATCTCCTTTATGACAGGCAAGCGCTCCACAGCTTCCAGTGTGGCATCTGAGATGGTGTTCTCCCTGCCGTACAAATCTGAGTAATGCTCCTGTCTGTGATGGTTTCACCAGTATTCGATTTGAGTGGACCGGTCTTGCTGTGTTTTGTCCGATGGCCTTCTTGGTACCATCGTAGACACCCCTGATGTTTGCTGTATCAGCTGCCAATTGAATACTCTCACAGATATGTATCCAACAGTCGCTGGCTGTACGCTGCACTTTACTCCTAGCTGCTCTAAGAGCTTGCTTCAGTGTTGACTGTGTTATCTGTCGCTTGTGTTCCAGCAATACGTTTCGTTTTCAGTCACAGTTTTGAGTTCAGTGGCATTTGCCTCGAGCAAGTCCTGAGTCTTTCCCTGCTTCCTGCCGAAGACAGAGAATGCCGTGCCATGGATTGTGTCCCTGAGATGATCCCATCTCTGCTGTGCATCTCCCTGTGGGGGCTTTGCTTGCAGGGCGTCTTCCTGGCTCTTGGCAAGCATCTACACCCTCTCTGGGCCCTTTGCCTTGCTGGTGTTGATACATGGTTTACCTGGAGGTTTAGCGCGATGAAGCTTCTTGGGCTGAATCCTGATGCTGCAGCAGGCCAGCGAGTGATCTGTGTCGCAATCAACGCTGTGGTAGGAACGTGTGGTGAGAATGCTTCTCGGCTGACACCGCCACGTCAGGTCCAGTTTGGAGCGGGGATGTCGACACGATACTTTGTGCTGCGGTTTCATCTGAAAGAAGGTGCTGGTAATGCACAGCTCGTGGAGTGTGCATAGCCGGAGTAGCTGTCCGTTCTAGAACTTACAACAACAAAAATCTAAACTCTTTGATCTAAAGCGAACAGCCTGTCGCAAATGGGATTCAGCGACCCAAAGGACTGCTGATACATGCACAAACCATGATGGATAATTAATACTTAGGCCTATCTTGCACCATGTTACCTTTGTTTTCATATGTACTTTTCATACACATATCCCAGTCAGTCGCATTGGTTATTTAGAGTCTGTATAATTGCTCAAATCTGAAATGTGTAATTTCTTTGGATTAAAAAACGAACCAAACAACAACAACAACAACAACAACAACAACAACAACAATAACACACACACACACACACACACACACACACACACACACACACACACACACACACACACAATTACTGAAGTTTTAAATAAAACTCAATCGTCGTCTATGGCAAACATCTGGTAATTTTACATCATACGTACATTTGTGACAGCGATATTTTGCCTATTAGCTATCTTCAGGCTTGTCTGAAGCACAAAGTCGTCTCCCTTGATGAAGATGACGTAATCACAGGAAAACCGGAATTGCACGTGTGTTTCCCAGGGGTCATCAGTTTGCCTCCAGTTGCGTCGAGTAACACCGCAGTAGAAACAGCGGACATTGTCACCAGTGCCTGTGGGATGAACAGAACATTTCATGTCTAACATCCAGTCAAACAATAGACGGCATCAACCAAAACCATACAATCTACCAACGCGTGCCAGGTGAGAGCTACGTAGGCGATTCAGGTCTTTGTTGTTGTACTTGTGTTACGTATTTCGAGCGCCAGTTAGCTCTTATTGCGTTAATTCTGCACGAGCGCTCTCTTTCTGATTTGTGACAATTCATTCTGAGGCTAACATGTAAATTTGTGTATTTGTGTGTTTATGTGTTGAACCAGTTTTGAGATCAAAGGACTATGTCCTGTCTGTAATAAAAATTGGTTCTGTCTTATGCGTGTGCACACCTGTGTTGCCGAGTGTGCCAGAAATGTAGGGTATATAAGCCACTGGGGGCATCCATTTTTCAGGATGTACCTCTGGTGGGGTTTATGTACCTTGTATTTACACGTATGCTATGTGAGAGTTACCGTAGGCGACTCAGGTCTTTGTTGTTGTCCCTGTGTTACGTATTTCGAGCACTAATTAACCCCTTATAGTTTCTAAAATCTACTGTTTAAACATACCTGAATGCTCTCCGTCTGTTTGTCTTCTTACCTCTAACATGATTTAAGTCAGTACCAGCTTTCTGTCTCTCTTTTTTGAATAGATCTTGCAGCTGACATTTATGTTTTACCACACTGATTCAGATATAAGACGAGTGTATTATTCTTCAAATAGTTGATTGCCCACACATTTTTCAAACGTTAATAATAATAATAATAAACCAGAGTGGCTCCTCTTTCCCGTGAATTTTTCTGTACGCTCGCGCTTTTTAAGGAGGAATGCTCGCTGCGTGTTTCGATCTTAAAACTGATAATAATTTTTTTTTTCTTCTCTCCAGCGCCAGTCCTTGAAAACTCCGAGCGCCTTGTAAAGAACACCATGAATGGGGGTAGGAGCATGGGTGAGAATATAAAAGAGTCAACCAGTCTCTTTCTACATAAGTATAATTATGACCAGAAAGAGAATCATTAAAACAACAACAAAACAACAACAACAACAACAACAGCTCCGGAAAAAGAAAAAAACACAACAACAAACAAACAAACAAGTCAGAGGTTGTTATTGTCAGAGGTTTCTGACAATAATTATGTTCATTTTGATTCTTGCTTTTCGGCTTACCACGAAGATGTACCTGCCCACACGTACTAGTCTATATATCCATAGACCTACCCCATCATTATATTACCTGTCAGTTTTGGTGCTTTCTTTCAGTTTGACCTCTAAGACCTGCATGTCCATGCACTCACTGAATGGTCTACATCAACGTAGATCTACCCATTGGCATTTATCAACATACCTAAGTTTAACAATGCAAGGAACATATAAAACCTCTTTTTTGTGTGATTCTCATGGTACCCCCCTTTTTAATTTTTCATGCTCTAATAATTTAACAATCTGCACGTTTCTTACACAAGTAACTTCAAAACGTTGCAAAAGAAAACGCCACTTTTAGGTCCAATTCTGAACGTTTTTAACTCTGTTGTAGAGGTTTGCAACACACTGTGGTGTTGTGAAACGAAACAAGATGTAATGAAACTAGATTTAGGAATGGATAGAAGAATCTTTTATCTATTCCATGGTGTGGTTGTTTTAAACATACGTGCCGTTTCTGACCTGGGGGTAGGCGACGCGTAGTAATAAATTTTTGTGGAAAAGTTGCAGAGTTATGCGATCGTGAAAACCGCCGATCTTAATTGCTATTTAACTGGCGTGAACTACCTGTTGCTTCATGAGCAACATCCCAAATTTACATTTAAGTAAGGTTTACATTTTCACTGCAGAATGCTTATTTATGCGTTCTTCTGTATTTATACAGCAAACCCCATATACACAAAATAGGTACATATAAATATACCCAGGTAGTAGAATCCAGCAATGACCAGTCTACTTACCCATGTAGGAGAATCCAGCGACGGCCAGTCTACGTACCCGTGTAGTACAAACCTAACCTACGTACCCAGGTAGTAGAATCCAGCGATGACCAGAAGCCGTGGACTGGGCAGTCCTCTCGCCGGCCAGTCAACGAACGATGCCAGTCTCGCACTCACAGATGCGTTCTCGGGGCTGACTGCTCGTCACGTCAAAACTGTTGTAGACGTCAACCGCCTCGCCATCCCATCTTCGTGGTACGGAAGAGCTGCTCTGATTTGGAACAGCATTCCGGTCCTGTTCAGGTTGCACAGGGTATCGATGGTGTTGTGCTGTTCTTCCAGTCATCACGAGACCCGTGATGTGTTTGCTGGGATAGTCCAGGTAGAACAGATGACTCATCGGTGGGTCCGACATGTGAGTATTTTGAGACTGGGACATTTCTGGCGTCTCTGAAATTTGCTTGATCGCAGTCTGGAGACAGCTCCAGCTGTACCACAGTTACCGCGTCGGACGTATCTCAATCTCTCTTTCTCAAGTTGCAACTAAAACAGGCAATATCATCTCGCTCCTCGTCGTAGTAAAACCCACTGTTAGCCAGCCGAAGCGTCGATACAGCCAACCGGTTTTGTACATGGGAAAAGGTCGAGAGCCTCCAACTTTCGAATCGCATTACAGCCAAGCCACTGCTGTCAATAACATTCCGTGGATGGCCACCTACCCTAGTTGTAGACGCAGTCAGCAGAATATCTCTGATCGCAGTTAACTCTTAAATATTTTTCCAAACAATTCTTCGGATCAACACTGCTCATATGATCGCTGTTAGCAAAGCTATCTTCTATGTGTTGACCATCAATGGAAGTATGATCATCGTGTATTAATTTGTGACACATCAAGCGCACATGCGTGTTATCTGTTTGTTTGCCAACATCAGTAACTTCTGAGAGACATTGTTTTCCATCTGTGTACATTTGCCCAGTGGTTGTGGAAAGTTTCGGGCAGTGTGGAAGCGATGCTTCTCTCCAAAGAGTCTTTGAAGCAGTAGGGCGGCCAGGTGTTGATGACATGGGAAACTCGCTGAGTTTGTCATGCTCAGCTGCACACTCAGGAATGTTCAGCTGTGTTTTGCCGTACGTTCCAGTCAAGACAGAATTGTTCATGGGCGTTTCGAAAATTTTGTCTGTAGTTGTAGCTTGTGCATACCGACCGCGGGAACAGTCTATGGTGGAACTGTGGCCGAGAAGCGAGAAGATAAAATTAATGAAAATTAATGAAAATCTGACGAGTTATTGTCAGGATGACATGAACCGGAGTTTAAAGAATGTTCGAGCGAACACAAAATCAGAATTAACACCACAATAGCTGTCTCTAGGGAAAGTAGACAAACCTTATGCTTCAGGCCTCAAACGTCTCTTGCCAATGGTTTATTTGTTTTCACCACGTTGTGCGAGCGTCGGTAGAAAAGTTCCGATTTGTTGAAGAACAGTTGAAAGCAGTGTGGAAAGTAAGTGACTGGGATGTGAGTTTCTTATGTGCTGACTCTCCAGCCTATGACTCAGTCATTATAATTATGACGACGCGCAATGAGGGTAACGTGTACGTAGCAGTTCTCGTTTTCTCGTGCCGTGTCTGGTTGGATGCAGGGATTCCGTGGCTGATAAACTTCAGCGGTTGTTTGACGCTTCCGCGCTTGACTAACCCATTGCTCAGGGCAATTCCTTATTCAAAGTAATAGGCGCTTCACAAGTTTGAATGGGTGGAGATTCTGTGCTCGGGTTTGTGTATGTAGTTGTAGCTGGTGCGTACAGACCGCGTGAAACCCCAGGAAACTTGTGAATAAAGCAGTGGGTACCTTCAGGAGTGGCTGAAAATCAACAGAAAGTAGGTTACGATAAGGATTCACCGGTGGCACCGCCGCTTTTAAACCTTTTGGTATTTCAACAAATTGACAGTTTGGGCCTTTGCCAGTGTCACTTCAAACACAGCTATGCATGATCTACATAGGTATGTTCAAGGGCCACAGACATGGCAAATCGACCTCCTTCCAAGAGCAGGTGGTTGCCGTGTTTCACGATGGAAATGTTGCGAGTAATGTTATGAGTAACATGATCTAACCCCCATTTTGAAACAAACGTTGGCAGAGGCAAACACAATGCCTCGCTGACAGCTGTTCAAAAACTGGCGATTATATTAGCTGTGTAAAACATCTGTAACATTTCTTCACGGATTTCAAATGATCCGAGCTTTCTGCTGTGAACCTTCTTACGTACTGCATCTACATGGTATTTCCAAGATAGCCTGTCAGCAAATATAAAAACAGTAATAATAAGGATCATTTCTAAAGCACAGATTGTTAAGAAACCCTTAGCGCTTTACAAAGAATATGATGGGAAGCGGGGCAGTGGATTACATGTACAAAAATCAAACGTATACACTGAGTCACCCCCCCCCCCCCAACACACACACATCAAACGTTATTCCTAGGTATTTATAAATTTTTACTCTTTCAGTTGTTTCTCCTTTAATTTCAATCCCACTGTACTCTCTTTCGTTCCTTCTAAAATCAGTACTCATTTCCTTTGTCTTTCCCACGTTTAACTGGAGGTAGTTCTCGTCACATCAATCCACAACATCGCCAATCTGTTGCCTGCAGTGGGAGTCGCCAGCGTCAGTTATAAGTCCAGTGAATAGAGTGTCGTCCGCAAACTTTAAGATTGGCGTGTTTACATTTGGACTTTTACGGTCCGTCAGTTTAGAATTTCTGTCGAGGCACCAGCTGTATCTCAACTTGAAAGTTACAAGTAAATCTGATTCAGTGATTAGCACCAAGTATTCAAGATTAGAAGTTCTACCTACAATTTAATTGTTCATATTTTGAAATTCTCATATCGTGTTAAAGAATATGATAGTGTAGCTTGCTTTGATAAGCATTATGAAGAAATATAGTCATAACGTGAAGATTTTTCAGTGGAATTCTAGATCGATTTCCCCAAATCTTTTAGCCTTTGAAAATCATATATCACAAAGAAGTTATTGTATTTTAGCACTGCAGTCTCTTACTGTTGAAAAGAGGGATCCCCCAAGGATGAACAATTATTATTATCAACCACTGTGCAACAGTAAAATGAAAACAAGTGACCTTGAATACACTATTCCTGTTTCATCACCAGTTGCAAATGCAATGGAAGAAGTATATGCTACTACAGCGATGGTTAAAATTAACGAACAGACAACACTTAATGTCTCTCTTTCCAGATGGACCAAAAAGGTGACAATACAGACTGGATAAATGACATTGCATTGTCAGATAAGAACTATGTGATTGTGGGAGATTTCAATGCCCATGCACCTTAAAATTCATCACGCAAAACAAAATTCCCAGACTTCATCGTCCCTCGTGGGAAATTAATGTCGCCCTACCTGGCTAATAAAGGCACAGCAGCCGCAAGAGCAGCGGACTGACATGTCAGCGATAATAAAAGAAAAATGAGAATTGTCTACGGGTTGTTTCAATTGTTGGTGCTGGCGTTTCTGGAAGTGTTGAGGACGTTTCGGGAGTGATTTTTCTGATTGAGGAGAATGATGACGGCATGATATTCAGCGTTTTTTGTTTGTTTTTGTTTTTCGAGATCAAAAGTTTCTTTTAAACAAAAGCAGGTTTCAGTATACTCGCTTTCGATGGGAATTTAAAAAAAACAAAAAAACAAAAAACAAAAACGTTTTTCGTTCAGCTCCTTGTCTGAACGTGATTAAGAAACTCTTGCGTTACTATTCATGTTTGAATTCATTACTTCCCTTGCTTAGTTCAGCCTAATGGTTTGATACAAGAGACCACAAAAACCCGTCCCTAATAAGCCTTACGGTTTCTGTGGTCGTTAAGCACCATGTTTACTTTTTACCACAAAAACAATGTTTACAGTGACAAAAGTTGGACTACCCCCAGCAAGAGTTCACTGAAGCTTATTTCCCATACTGCAGCTTTTGTTTTAAAAACGGTTTTATAGTATACAGTCGACTGGCTAGCGTCATAGCCGGCACGACGTCCCTTCATTTTGTGACTTCGATTGTCTGGTCCGTTATAAAACCTGAATACTTTTACACCTTGCACAAAGAGCCGGTTTGGCCGAGCGGTAAGGCTTCGGACGTCGGTTCGATTCCGGCTCGGCTCGCCTTTCTCTTCAAAAAGTGTGTACGTCTGTTGACACTGTATTGTGACCTTGACCCTCACAATATTAATAAAACATTAAAATGGCTCTCCTGGCTGCGCATCTTAATGCAGGAGTCATCCTGGTGGTGACAGTGTAGCGTTAGGTCTAGTCTCCCTCTTCCCCACCTCCTGGGATTTCGGTCCCCGCCACTACCTCTTCGGAGACAACACGGCGTTAAACCAATTTAACCAACCAACACCTTGCACAAAAACTTGATAAATTAAAGCGGACTTTAGATGAACCAAATTGCTTTTATTTTATTTTATTACTCTGTGACCACCCCAAAACAACAACAACATCAATTACAACAACAACAAACAATAACAACAAAAGCAACAACAACAACAACAACAACAACAAAACGTTAAAACAAAACGAAAACAAAAAACAAACAAACAAAAACTAAAAACAACATTAAAACAAACCAACAACAACAACCCAACCACCCAAACAAACAAAAACACCAACAACATCAACTCACATAACAACAACAACAAAACCCATAATTTCTTTATTTCATAATATTAAAAATTATAATAAATATAAAACAATAACAAACAAACCGAAAAAAGGAAAAGAAAAAAGATAAAAACACCCCAAAACAAAACAAACAATCAAAACAATAAACAAAAGAACAACAACAACTACACAAAAACACAAGAACTCCAGCAACAAGTTAATGACTTAGTTACTGGATTTTAACGTCCTATCTACCGCACACAAACGTCGCAGGACAAAGTTTGCTATAAGCAAATGTGTACTTCAGAACTCTTCTTATAATTATTAGGTCAAAGGAACAGAATCAATACATGCACAGACATAAAACCCCTTCGTCCCTTAAATATCGCTCTTGTTAAAAAAAAAATCTAAAAATCTATAAGGCTAGTATCAGGTATGTTGATATCGTTGACCATGCTGTCAAATTTCATGAACCAGGCTAAAAAAATTAATAAAGGAATGAAAGAAAGAAAGAAAGAAAGAAAAAACTTATGTAAATTACGTATAATTGCAAATACCAGTGCCATATAGAAGCAAGCTGCACATACCACCTACCATCTATCATCTCCTAGCTGCCCAACAAGAGCCATACGAAAAGGCCTAACTCTTTAACGAAAGCTGTTGAGGGATTTATTTATTTATTTATTATTATTATTTTTTATTATTATTATTATTATTTTTTGGGGGGGACAGGGGGGGGGGGGGGAGCAGGCAGGAGAATGGACCGTTACAGCAACAAAAAATTATGAGACAGAAAGAGCAAGAGCACTAGGCAGAGAAACATAGTGAAATAGGAAGGGAGAATCAAGACGGGTGAGAGATTCAGACATCCCGGCCTCCTTCGGTGTAAAACCACCACCACCACCACCACCACAACAAAACAAACAACAACAAAAACAAAAAACAAAAAACGAAAACAAAAACGAAAACAAACAACAACAAAACCAAGTGGAACAAGCACTCAACCGACTGACAATTTAAAAAAATCTTTATAAGTTAATGCCAAGATAATTACACTTGTTTCATCAGGGGGAAACATTCAAAAGGGTCTTTTTCAGTCAAAGGGGAAAAGTAAGCTCAGCACAAGCTAAATCCAAACATATAGAAGGTTCAAAAGAACGCTATTTGTTAGAAAAAAGCACGTTTTACAACGTTAGCAGTCATTCTTGTTTCAGGTTTTAGCAAATGTTATTTTTGAAATTGATGCCATCAACAACAACAAGAAATACATATATAAATGAAAAGATTTTCCACTTCTCTAGTTTTTCATTCCGAGAATCACATTTCTTTTTATGCAAGTGAAAACGAGAAGAGTGAAAAATCAGGTAAATCTTGATGAAAAGGTGCGCGCGCGCGCGCTCGTGCGCGCTCGTGTGTGTGTGTGTGTGTGTGTGTGTGTGTGTGTGTGTGTGTGTGTGTGTGTGTGTGTGTGTGTGTGTGTGTGTGTGAGGTAGAATGTAAAGTCGCAAACTAAAAACTCAGCAACTGATAGTAAACGGCCAACAGCAAGCATGAAGCAACAACAAATTCGAACAATGCAGCCCGGTAGTAACCTTCAAGCT
>OY757544.1:13258013-13290852 GCA_963584105.1 Alviniconcha strummeri
CCTCCCACACCCCCCCCCCCCCCCCCAAAAAAAAAAAAAAAAAAAAAAACCTGCTGGAAAAAAAGGGGGGGGGGGGGGGGAAGAAAAAAGAAAAAAAGCAATCCAAAAAAGTCAGAAAAGAACAAGAAAGAAAAACAAAACAAAACAAAAGACATCAACAACTAAAAAAGCAAACAAAGACAGACAAGGCAGTAGACGATTTTAGTGTTTGTTAGACAAAGGGTGTTGTTGCTGGGAAATGTTGAACACATCTGCAAATGTACTGTGTAAGGTTGTCCTTGTCTTCGCCTGTATGTTTTACCATGCTGATTATTATAGAATTATTGTAATTGCGTATGGTTATGAATGCTCTCAACACCATGCATCATTTCATGTATATGTACGTATGGGGAGTGAGCATGGACCCCCCTCCTCCCCATCCCCCCAAACACACACATTCACAAAAGAACCAATGAAGAAGACCTAAGATTCAAAACGAATGAAAAAAAGAGAGAAAAAAATCAAGAAAAGGAGAAAACAAGGGAGGGGGATTTAAAAACAACAAGTGAAGTCGCAGGTCTGCATGCGACTGAGGTTCAAGAAAGAAAGAAAAAAAGACCCAATCCCTCCACCACCACCACCACCCAAAAAAGAAAAAAGAAGAAAAACACCACAAAACAAAGACATTAAAATACAACAACAAAAAACACAAGAAACTAACAAAACAAAAAACAAAACAAAACAACAACAAAATAAAGAAGAAGAAAGTCTTCCACTTTATGTTTTATCACGCTGATTATTCTAGAATTATTGTAAATATAATTATGAATTATGCAGTTCATAATTATGAACACCATGGCTAAAAATAAAAATAAAATAAAAATTAAAAAAAAAGGAAAAAAGAGAAAGATGTAAAAAAAAAAAAAAAAAAGAAAGAAAAAGTGCAGTCATATGTCTGCATGCAACTGAGGTTGAAAAAACAAAACAAACGACCAATCCCCTAACACACCCACACCCACACCCACACCCACACACACACACACACACACACACACACACACACACACACACTTTCTCTCTCTCAAAAAAGAAAAGAAAAAAGAAGGAAATAAAAAAGAAAACGAAACCAACCAAACAAAACAAGCAAAAAAGAAAAGAAAAGAGAAAGTGAGAAACCCAAAAAACTAAAAGAAAAAAAAAAGAAAAAAAAAGAAGAGAGAGAGAAAGAGAAAAAAGAAGAAGAAAAAAACTAAGGAAAAAAAAGAAGAAGAAAAAAAAAGACAAGGCTGGAAACAATTTTAGAGTTTGTTAGACAAAGGGTGTTGGTGCTGGGAAATGTTGAACATATCTGCAAATGTACTGTGTGACAGGGGAATACTGGGTGAAGAAATGGATTGTTGTCTTTGTCTTCACCTGTATGTTTTACCACGCTGATTATTATAGAATTATTGTAAATGCGTATGATTATGAATGCTCTCAACACCATGCCTCATTTCACATGTACGTATGGGGAGTGAGCCGAGTTCCCCCCCCCCTGCCCCCCTCCCCCGACACACACACAAACGAACCAATGAAGAAGACCTATGAACGACAACGAGAGGGGGAGGGGAATGAAGAAAAGGAGAACAAAAAGGGGAGAGATTAAAAAAGAAAGAAAAAAGAAGTGAAGTCATAGGTCTGCATGCAACTGAGGTTCAAAGAAAAAAGAAAAAGAAAAAAGAACGAATCCCTGCACCCCCCCTCCCACCCTGACTCCCCCCCCCAAAAAAGAAGAAGAAGAAGACCCCCCCCCCCCCACCCCACAACAATTAAAAAACAACACAAAAACAAAACAAAACAAAAACAAACTCAAAACAAAACAAAATAAACAAACAACAACCACAACCACAACCACAACAACCACACACACACACACACACACACACACACACACACACACACACCACCACCACCACCACCACCACCACCACCACCACCACCACCACCACCACCACCACCACAACAACACACAACACACACACAACACACACACACACACACACACACACACACACACACACACACACACACACCACACACACACACACACACACACACACACACACACACACACACACACACACACACACACACACACACACACACACACACACACACACACACACACACACACACAATGAAACCAAAAACACACTACAGCAGCTATTTACCACAATGCAGGTGTTATGTAACATTAATCGATGGAGCTTTGTTCACCATTATCTTTTAGCACCAGTTTGTGCCAGACCGGTGTCTGGGGGTTAATGTGCTGGCAGTGATCCGTAATCAATAAAGACTACCAGAAATGCCCTCAGGAACCTGATTGTTTCTCTTTGTTGTTTGCAACACAAAAGCAGCTGGAGACTGCAATTTAAAATAATAATAAAATAAAAAGTAACAGTTCCTGCAGGGAACCATGAGATGAAATCTTACAGCAATTGTTCAGTCAAGCTGATTGTTGCCAACAAAAGTTTGATACTTCTTTGGATCTAGCTTAAAAAATACAAATAAATTATTAAAAATAAAATAAAATCTTTAGTTATTAGGCCTTGTTGCTTTGGCAGTATGGGATTACTTTCATTTTGATCCCCCCCCCTCCCTCCAGTTCATGATTATGAACACCATGCCTTACTTCATATGTACTTATGGTGAGTCAGCCTGGTCACCCACCTTCCCTTCCCCTGAGACACACACACACGCACAAATGAACCAGGGAAGAAGACCTATGAACCACGAGATTAAAAACAAAGAGTGAAGTTATAGGTCTGCATGCAACTGAGGTTAAAACAAAATAAAACAAACAAACCAGCAACAACAAAGGAGTGTGCATCGGTGGATGGGTATGTATGTGTGAGTGAATGTCTTTACGATACCATTCTTTTGCGCAGACTCTGGACCGTGGAGAAAGATGTCTAGGGCCTGACCTGCAGTGTCCGCGAGAACACCATATGTTGGAGTATTTGTTGAACACTTTCACAAATGTTTTCTGTCAGTACTATCCAAAGCGACAAGGCCTCCGAAGTGAAACAGCCTTGTGGAGCATCTGCCAAGCTTCCTGAAAGTCGCCCACCAGCACATTGGACAAGAAGAGGACCAGTAAACGAAGGCGTCGTTTTAGGTGAGTTGAGGGGTTTACTCTTTCTTTGCTTTAGGAATGTGCATGGGTGAGTGGGAATATATGTGTGAGTTTTGCTTTGTTTGTTTTAGGAGCGTGCATGGGTGGCTGGGAATGCATGTGTGAGTGAATGTCTTTACGATGCCATTATTGTGCGCAGATTCTGGACCATGGAGAAAGATGTCTAGGGCCTGACCTCCAGTATCCGTGAAAACGACATCATCAGACTCCACGTGTCCGAGTCACCAGAAGTCAGCCTGGGGAGCTGCTGAAGCCAGGCAGGAAAAGGTTATTGTGGAGGTTGTTAGAAAGGCCATCAGTGTTGCCTGGCGAGTATTTGTTGAACACACCTGCAAACGGTTTATGTCAGTACTGTCCGCCTACCGTGGAGCAGTCCTGAGGAGCAGTGCCAATCTTCCTGGCCGTAGCCCACCACCACACTGGACAGGAAGAGGACCAGTAAACGAAAGCATCATGTTTGGTGAGTTGCCGAGCATTTTGCTCTTCTTCTTCTTCTTCTTTTTTTTTTGAGGAGTGTGCATGAGTTTATGGGAATTGATGTGTGAGTGAATGTCTTTACGATGCCATTCTTGTGCGCAGACTCTGGACCGTGGAGAAAGATGTCTAGGGCCTGACCTCCAGTGTCCGCGATAATGACATAATATCACTGAGTCTCCACGTGTCCGAATCGCCAGGAGTCAGCCTGGGGAGCTGCTGAAGCCAGGCAGGAAAAGGTTATTGTCAGTGGAGGTTATTTTTTCTAACAAAAGGGCATTTTTGTCAGGAAATGTTGGAGTATGTGCTGAACACATCTGCGAATATTTTCTGTTGGGTGAGGCCTGGACTAAGTAAAAAAGCATGACAAAATTTAACTCGAATAGTGTCTCTCTGCCTCTCTGTCTCTGTCTCTGTGTCTTCGGCAGTCACTGTCTGTCTGTCTTTCCGTCTTTCCGTCTGTCTGTCTGTCTGTCTGTCTGTCTGTCTGTCTGTCTGTCTGTCTGTCTCTCTCTCTCTCTCTCTCTCTCTCTCTCTCTCTCTCTCTCTCTCTCTCTCTCTCTCTCTCTCTCTTTTAATGCTCATTATCTGCTTAAATTGTTTCTCGGTTTACTCAGTGGTGTCCACTGATTTCAACATGAACTGTATGAATGTACATGTACTCAACACACCGTAGCTCACTGTTTCCTTAGTTAATAGTAGTTTCCCTCGTGGGCGAGGGCTGGATGTAAAAAGACCTCGAGTCTTCTCCACTACCCGCGTAAAATAGTTTATTCATTCATTCTCTCTCTCTCGTGCCGGAGCCTGTGTAAATGAATGATGTTTGTGTTTGAAATAATTTCTTGTTATTCATGGTGGGCACCCGACTTGGGACATTGTATTTAATTATCAATTTTGTTAATAAGTCTGTCTGAACCAGAGACGCAGCAATTTTTGTTTATGAGGCCTACACACAGACATTGAACAATATTAAATTTAGTGTCTGTGGGCGACCTTCGAGAGTTATCGTTTCCTGATTAAAGATGGCTGCCCCCACTTGTGGAAAGTCGGTACTTGCAACTTGTAGACTTCTTCAAATATTTGAAAGATTGCTACCGACTGGGATATCTGTTTCACGTGAGCTATTTCTTCTGGTTTAAGGATATCTGATAGTTTTTACCGTTTCGTGATTTGCAAGTGAAGTACACAAAATATTGTCAATTTTAGCCATTTTGCGTCAGACTCAATGTCAAGTCGTGACTTTCGGTTGCACTTTACCGTAACTGCGATGACTACTGACTTTACTCCTTTATTTCAATATTTGGTTCCTTCACTGACGTATTGTTTTCCATCGGAACAACCATGAAACAGCCTCAGTTTCGTTCGAAGTCGTTTAACTTCTTTAAGTGCAAAAAGTGAAGGAAATTAGCACAGTAAATTGTGCACTGTAAAAAATGTAATCGTCGAAACTTGAGGCTACAGAAATACCTGTTCTTTGTTCATAATTACTACTGAGAGACAGGAACAGAGAAATACAGAGAGAGAGGGAGAGGGAGAGAGGTGCCCACTGCTACCTTAACATATATTATTTTTATTATATGAGCCTGTGACAAAAGGTGCTCCCGCTTAACCCGGGTATGTTTGTATGCTCCTATTTATTTTCGTCTTACTAGAGTTACATGAAACTGTGGTTGCTTTTATTCAGTATGCATTGATGAGTAGTTAAAGTAAAAATTGGCAGCTTTGGTCACCAAGAAGATGATTAAAAACAAAAATACTTGATGAAAATCGACGAAAAGCGGCTTCCGGAAAGTGGGACAACATGGGTTGTTTGACTTCAGCTCAAAACCGCAACTAACCAGCTGAACTATTCTTCACAACTTGTACACCATTTGACTACTGAATAATCTAAATTTAGTATCCAGTCGAATTGCAAGCCATGCGTGACGTTTCATAACCAAAAAATCGAAACTGAAAATACACTGGCCGTTCGTAACGGACTGTGTCCAAATTTCCCGTAAGTTTAAAGATCGTCTGCTACCGTCCGCCATTGCATTCACTGCAGACCTTCGCTTCTCTTATTTGCATATCAATCGCGCACCGAAAGCAGTCAATTTTTTTGACTGGGGGCATTTCCGTGTTTCATTTTTTTCACCCAGACGTAAAAAATCTAAAACTTTGTCCATTTGTTACGAATGTTCAACCTTTTGCAAATTTTATCGGCATCACAAACATTTAATTACTGCTGACCGCTTCTAAAACTACCACTGGCCTTCCTGTTGATATCACATGGCCGCTTGTCGCTTACAATGGTTTCGTCGAAGGGGTGGCGGTGAGTATTCTGACTGTGTCCGGTTATTTTGTTTTGTTACGAATGTCCTAAATGTTACAAACGACCCACATAATTGTCGAATTTCTATCCTCATCATATATTTTCCCAAACAAATGCTTTCTTAGCCACTAGTAAGTGATATAAATGGCACTGGTAGTGTGCTTTGTTTACTTCATCGTATTATGGCAGGAAGGGGGCAATTTCAGATTGTGGACACAGTTTGTGACTGTGTCTGTGTTACGTGTGTCCAGATGTCTTTTCTTACGTTAGTCTGCAGTCCATCTGTGTCTGTAATTATTGCTGATTTAGCTAAGTGGTCGATTTAAAAGTTGAAATGGCTCACAGCTTACCCTTCAAGTGGTTGTTTACAAACTTTTACGTCGGACTGGAGGCTTGTGCATATTAAACAAGTACTCTGTAAACTTTGTAGCAGGTGAAGGTAACATGGGCACAGTGCTACCCCCCGTCCCCCTTTCCTTTGTTTTGTTTCCTTTTCACATTAAATGTAATAGTTGACTTGCCACTGTAAATTTATTTTTATTTTTATTGATTAACTGTGCATGAAGGCCGACTTTGGGGGCTGGTGGAAGGGGGGGGGGGTGAAGATTGTCTTACAATTAAATTTATTATAAACATTTTCACTGCTCTTGTATAAAAAAAGACGTTTGGTATGTAAGGGCACTTTAGGATTGTTACACTTACAGTCCAAAGTACATGTATCATTTTTCTGTTTTCCTTTTTTACATACTGAAAAATTTAAATTTTAATGCAGGTATCTGACTTAAAGATGCCATACTTTGTGACCTGATTGCATTTAAATGTGTTGTTGTTTTTCTTTCAGTTTTAGTAAGCATTATACATTAAATGACGTCTGTCTGTCCCTGGTATTCAAGTCTCTATTAAATTCTGTTACTTTTGATAACTGTGGCAGGTTCTGGAAGTGTGCCGAGCAGAAAATCATGTATGGATCCAGTTCTTCACACACAAAAAGGAAGCATGTTCTTCAGGCTCTCACCGCCGGACATATCTTATTGGGATTTCTTGATTGCAAACAGAAAAAAAGTTTCCCTGACACTGAGTGCAAAGTGAGGCAGCAGTTTTTCACTGACAGTGATTGACAGGTTTAGTTTGAAAGGATGTCATTTTGTGTGTGTGGTTTGTTTGTTTTTTGGAGGGGGAGGGGGTGGGGGAGTTCTTATAAATTGTCCTAAAGTTTTAATCATTAATGTGATGTGCATGTTCAGAAATTCGCTCCTTTAACCTGTCATACTGTTACTGTGCCTAGATTCACTACAGTTGTATACTGTTTGTTCAGTCTGGGTGAAATAGTATCTTGGTTTTCATAGATTGTTTCCACTGCCATAGTGTTACGTTCGTCCCCTTAAACAAGTTGGAATGTGTGAATATGCCTCCTGCCTTGCATTTTTTTTGCATTTATCGTTACAGTGTATACTATGAAATAAAGTGTTCCTTGTTTGAAAACTTTACTGAAGTTGTTCTGTGTTTGAAATGATTATTTGTAGAACTAGATTCTTGAGCGCAAAATATGGACACAGTGATTACATAATACTTACATTTAAAGCAGAATTTTTTTGTCCTGCCTGCTCTGATTTTATTACTAGCAGCTACTTAAAATTAAATGCACCAGAAGCATTAAAATTGCATACAAATGTTTTTTCTCTGTATTATTATGACATTCACTGTGTCCATTGTTACAAATGTCCACACCTGACCTGACCCCAGTTTTGATGCCATACTGCACACACTTGGATCAAAACCATTTTTTGATGATGGAAATAGTTACTTGAAATATACCACTTTCTAATGGTAAGACTGAGAGTGAGAATAGCTTACTGGGAGTTTGATTTTGAGGCAGTGTGTCCCACTTTAGATCACGACCTTTTGTCACAGGCTCATAGTCATATATGGGACACACTAGTTCAGTAGTTGGTGCATCAAAATTTAAAGTATGGGCATACAGCCGCATAGTGGGCCAGGGATGTAGTGGTATAGGGCATTAAAGTATGGGGCATAGTGGGTCTGGGACACAGTGGTACCGGCAGGCATTAAAGTATGGGGCATAGCAGACCTGGGGCACAGTGGTACCTGTAGGGCATGTCATTGAAGTATGGGGCATAGCATTAATAGCAGGCCTGGGACACAGTGCCAGTGATACAGGGCATTAAAGTATGGGGCATAGCAGGCCTGGTGCACTGTGGTACAGGGCATTAACATATGGGGCACAGCGGATCTGGGGCACAGTTGTACCTGTAGGGCATGTCATTAAAGCATGGGGCATAGCAGGCCTGGGACACAGTGCCCAGGCCGACTTGACAAAGACAGAACTTGTAAATTATGTAATGTTAATTTGTTTTGAATCAATTTGCACCAACTGCAGCATGTTGGCATTTGCTGATTTAGTGTTTTCATGTTATTTCTGGTGTTAGGACCTTACACGACACACAGTTACGGCCATGGCGAGCCTCCATCCAGAGTAGGACCAGTGGGGTCCTTGTCAAGTGCCTGGTCACACTGCCAGCCAGTGGTGTGTGAAGCACTGCCAAGTGCTCAGTTAACACCTCATCGTCATTTATCATGGTACACAGACAGACGGATTAGTCTGAATCTGGGGTGAGTTAAAGAAAAGCAAGAAACACATGCTATCGCTACAATCAAATTGGCCCTCTGGACCACAGAATGGCTTACAATTGTGTTATTTTGGCCTGCGCAAATACAGTTTCCTCTACAATATTCAATAACTAAACTAATTAAATCATTAAAAACAGCAAATAAAAGCTACAGTTACAAGCTTTAAAACCGTAAATATAAACAAAATGGACACACATGATTTATTTTATTTACAAGAATAGTGGGAAGCATGGCTTGCACCTGTCTATAAACAGATTCAGACAACTAAATCACAACTAACACAACGTACAAAATATTAATGTTACTAAATGTCTAAAACTTATACGGTTAAAAATAAAATGGTACATGTATAACAATGACAATACAATGCTCTGTTAGTCTGTAAGACTAAGAGAAGCAAGACACACTCAAAGACTAGCACTAAAACAATCAGTGTGAACTTTAGCCTGAGGCACGTTATCTAGTCACAGCATCGCTGATATTGATAAAGTGATAAACTGATATCAAGTACTGAAGTAGTCTATGAAATAAATACAACTGGCTTAGCTTCTACAGTACACAATACTTAATAAGTTAGTTTCAACACAAATACTAAACATGAACTGATGAAGCCAGCTAAGCAAAAGACTATATTATAAAGCATTGATCAACACAGAATTACTTTAACTGAGTCAAAACAATGATTCACTACGATTTGTAGTAATAGTACTAAACAGAGAATGTGCTGTGCAGATGATGGCTATAAAAAGAATAGACCTAGCAAGGCATCGGCTACTGATGAAGCTCAATCCTGCGTCTAAATAAACATTCTAAGATGCCAAATTATATTACACATGGCTTGGTGCATAAAAAGGACTAGGTAAACAAATAGTAGGTAAACAAACAAGCAATCAAAATATTAAAGGAGAAAACAGATTTGAAACTGGCGTGCACCGGCGGATATTGCTGGTTGGCTGTGTGAAGGCCATGTGGCGTTACGCTACACGCAGCGCTTCAAAAGCGTCATCTGCTCCGGTTCCTGGGTTACTAACAGTACAGTAATAAAATTGCATGGATCTGTTAACCGGGGTGAGGTTATTGTAAAAATGTGTACAAAGAGCACTTGCTCACATTGATAATGTGTATACATGATCTTGTTGACTGTATCATCAGTTGTGTGACAATGACTTTGATACTTTACTCTCCAGTGCCAAAGGCATTGCAAAAGTGGATCCTGACATCACTGTTGTCACAGACAGGCAAGAGGGACAAGGTAAGTGAAAGACAGATCTGTTAGTGTTACTTACACTTACTGTCATAAGCAGGCACAATGACATGCAAGGTAAGGGAAGAGTACTGTCCGCATTGATCCGCGTTGTTAGTAACATTACAGTGGTTACATACAGGTATCATGAGGGGCAAGATGGTGGGGGGAGGGGGGGATTTGCATCAACATTTTACACAGATAAGGTGAGGGAAATGAAAGAAGTTAGCTGGGTACAGACAGGGATGATGGGTGAGGCAGTGACCAGATAAAACTGAAAGGAAACTGACCTATAGTATCAACAACATTGCATGCATGTTACATGTGAGGTTCTTACACTAAGTGCTAAATTACATAAATTATATATTATAACTGTCGATTATTTTCCCTGACCAATGTGTTTTATCTGTTCACTATGTATTTATTCTCATGAAAATTATACTGAATAGGACTGTTAGTTTTATCTGTTGTAAATGTGTTTATTTAGTCTCATGAAAATGATACTGAATAGAAATTAGAATTGGTACTTGTATTCTGTGTTACACTGTTGTTTCTTAATTTATTCAAAATGTTAAAATTGTTATTACATAAATATAATAATGTTATTTATTATAAAAATAGATCAGACTGGTGGGGGGGGGGGACCCAGCTCCAAGAAATTTTGTTTCTGTTTTTGACATAGTGGACAGACTATGCTATGCTGAATCTCATTTGATATAAGTCATGGCAAGTAGTGTAACTAGTGTAAACTGTAATGTTTGTGTTCTGAGAGTAATGGTAACAGATTTTCCTGTATGATATATATATATTTTATACATAATATCTGTGCTAAACAAACGTTGCTGCATGTGATGCCACAGACTTAGCTCAGAAGGTGAACACCAGTCTGGAGCAGGGACAGCGGCTGTTTGCTGTGGTTGCCATCAGCGGTTTGCAAAGGAAAATCACCGTGGAAGACATTCTCGTCATTGAAACAGAGTTCCCACCAACTGTTGGAGACCGGCTGCGGTTAGAAAAGGTACTGTTTTCATCACTGTGATTCAGATAAATGGAACTGCAAACAGCTTTGGTGATTGTAAAATGTGGGTGGGGTTTGGGGAGAGAATGTGTGTGTATTTTAATTATGGATGGATGTGTGTGTGTGTGTGTGTGTGTGTGTGTGTGTGTGTGTGTGTGTGTGTGTGTGTGTGTATGTGTATGTGTCTGTGCATTTGCTTGTGTCAGAGTATTTGGGTGTACATGATAACTGCACTGCATAAAATGTGCGTTCTTGTGTATAAATATATATGTGATTGTGTGTGTGTGTGTGTGTGTGTGTGTGTGTGTGTGTGTGTGTGTGTGAGAGAGAGAGAGAGAGACAGACAGACAGACAGACAGACAGACAGACAGACAGACAGACAGACAGACAGACAGAGGGTGGAGATGGAGAAGGGGCAAGACAAGACAAGACATCACAATCATACCAGATGTACTAGACAGATGAAACAATTTGTGATTATGTTGATTGATGTAGAACGTCAGTGTGTGAATGAACATATTACAGCACTGTAAATTATGTATTTTACATTTGTTTAATATGTAACTGTAATATACCTGTATTTTCAGTAACTGTTCTTTGAGTTTTAAAATATGCAATGTGTTATTATGGTGTGTTATGTGGTTAATATTTAGCCACATATTTAATTTCTCTGATGAGATAATAAAGTACTCTTGAACCTTGAGGTGGAATATCTGGTCATGTAGTTGTTAGCCTCTTTGACTTTAGCTGAATATCTGGTCATGTAGTTGTTAGCCTGTTTGACTTTACCTGAATATCTGGTCATGTAGTTGTTAGCCTGTTTGACTTTACCTGAATATCTGGTCATGTAGTTGTTAGCCTGTTTGACTTTACCTGAATATCTGGTCATGTAGTTGTTAGCCTCTTTGACTTTACCTGAATATCTGGTCATGTAGTTGTTAGCCTCTTTGACTTTACCTGAATATCTGGTCATGTAGTTGTTAGCCTCTTTGACTTTAGCTGAATATCTGGTCATGTAGTTGTTAGCCTCTTTGACTTTAGCTGAATATCTGGTCATGTAGTTGTTAGCCTGTTTGACTTTAGCTGAATATCTGGTCATGTAGTTGTTAGCCTGTTTGACTTTAGCTGAATATCTGGTCATGTAGTTGTTAGCCTCTTTGACTTTAGCTGAATATCTGGTCATGTAGTTGTTAGCCTGTTTGACTTTAGCTGAATATCTGGTCATGTAGTTGTTAGCCTCTTTGACTTTAGCTGAATATCTGGTCATGTAGTTGTTAGCCTGTTTGACTTTAGCTGAATATCTGGTCATGTAGTTGTTAGCCTGTTTGACTTTAGCTGAATATCTGGTCATGTAGTTGTTAGCCTCTTTGACTTTAGCTGAGCACTTGTTTTTACTTGCAGGTGCTGATGGTTGGAGGAAAGGACTTCTCCTTGCTTGGCCAGCCACTCTTGAGGTCTGTGCCTTTTACACTGGCTTGGCCTTGTGTTGTCCCTGCTCTGTGTGTGTGTGTGTGTGTGTGTGTGTGTGTGTGTGTGTGTGTGTGTGTGTGTGTGTGTGTGTGTGTGCATTTAAAAAACGTGCAATAACTTTTGATATTGGGAGTTTAGTACATGTTTTGCCAGGGATAAAGTGAGCCTGGTATCCTCTGTGTGTGTGTGTGTGTGTGTGTGTGTGTGTGTGTGTGTGTGTGTGTGTGTGTGTGTGTGTGTGTGTGTGCATTTAAAAACATGCAATAACTTGTGACATTGGGAGTTCAGTATTATAATTTTAGCCTTGTTACAAACTTTACAATTGAAAGACTAAGAGATTTGTGGTAATAATAATATGACTGATGGGGGTTAATAATAATAATGGCAGAGATGGGGGGTAATGATAATGGGGGTCACTTTTTTTATGAGCAGTTACAATGTGATCACCTCAGAGCCTATAACACAGAATAAATATTGATGGATAACTATCGGGCAAGTGCTTATTATTGTAGTTTGCAAACAGCAAAACAAAGAAAGGAGACCACACTAAACAAACACTAAACAGAGAGATTCAGATACGAATTATAT
Source organism: Alviniconcha strummeri (assembly GCA_963584105.1). Taxonomy (NCBI): domain Eukaryota; kingdom Metazoa; phylum Mollusca; class Gastropoda; family Provannidae; genus Alviniconcha; species Alviniconcha strummeri. The sequence goes on from OY757544.1 coordinate 13,270,921, forward strand.
AAGACTGTCACACAGGTTGCAACAAGACTGATTATCTGATTTGTTTATCTTCAGTTTTGTTGCTTGTTTTAAATGTGAAGCCTCTTGCAGAGAAAAATTATGTATGAAGTTATGATGTATCATGTTCCACAAACTCATTTCATGAATATGATGTTTTATTCAATTGGCCTAAACATAATGCCTTTTACATGCCATACCCAATTACTTCAGTGGCTCCACTGAAAATGTTAGGGTTGTTAGCACTCAGTACCTGTTCTGGTAACAGTTTCAATTTATCACTGGATTTGAACATGTGAAATGAGTATGAAATGTGCAAGATCTTGACTAAGGTAAGGCACTGAGAAAGGCAGTAAAATGTGCTTTATATATAATATGTGTGCAATTGTGTTTCAGTCGAGATCAGGTGCGGGTAGAAGCCACTGTCATAGAGAAGACACTATCACACAACCGCATATGGTCTACCTACAAGCCACGAAAGCGATTCAGAAAACTCAAGTGTAAGTCAACATTTTCACAGTGTCTTGCAGCTGTGTGTAAAGCCGAACATTAGCATCACAAATTTTTGACCAAGTTGATGTTAATGATATATTGTGAGCGTGCATGCATATCTATCCAGATGGAAAATAAAGTGAACAAGGCACCAGTCTCTGAACCCCAGTTCTGACCTCCAAAGCTGATTAACCCCACATCTGCTGATCATTCACTGCCTGTGATTTGGTCAAAGATTTTACTAAGGAATAGAGCCAGCAGTGCCCAGAGCTCCACTAAATATGGCCTACTCTTAAATACTGGCCTAATTATATTATGTAGTCTGCACTCTTGACTCCACACTGATAGCGACAAAAAACAACAGAAAATGGTCAAACTTATTTTGGTTTTCACCACATACGTATGCAACTAATAGTGTATGGTTTTGAACTACACTAGAACCCCTTGAAAACAGGAATTGTGGTATCTTGATTATATTTTTTTAAACAAAAAGATTGAAAGGATTCTGTCCTCTCATAATACACACTTAAAGTTAAACATGATCTGTTTGGCATTCATTTTGGTGTTTGCCATCACTGCAGACACCAGTGACATCACGAATCTTAGGTTTTTAGTTTATCAAACTGCTATTCAGCATTCCCTTGCCCATATGCATCATTCTGCTGATAAATCAGTTAGCATTTTATGTTATGTTTGTTCACAGTAAGGTACTATTAACACACTGCTGAAAAAAAAAATGCTATCTTTCAAGGTCTCTCATGAGATTGGTCTTTCATCAGATTTCACTGTGGATGATTGAGTGTCACAAATGCAACTGTCTTGCCTTGCAGTACCTGTTCAGACTATGCTGGGAAGTGGCCCAAGCCTTGTTGACTTTATGCACAGGTCTTCTGTATGTTGGCTAGATTTCAGGGCACCCCAAGGCAACATGGAATTGCTGAAGGAGTGTCGTTTTTTGTCTTGTTGTTGTTAACTTATTTTTGGTTTATTTTCTTGTTGCAGTGTTCAGGACACCGCAAACCATGTTGGTGATTAACAGCATACAGCTCAACCCCATCACTGAACAATGAAGTTAGAACCAAATGCATTGTCTACAGTTCGTTTCTGGATGACAGCTCCAGTTCAGCTCCATCTCTGAACAGTGAAATTAAGACCAGTGCATTGGCTGCAGTTTGTGGATGACACTCAGTTCAGCTCCATCTCTGAACAGTGAAATTAAGACCAGTGCATTGGCTGCAGTTTGTGGATGACACTCAGTTCAGCTCTATTTCTGAACAATGAACAAAGACTATACAGATGCGTCAGACATCAGCAGCTCAGCGCTTACTCGCCTCCATCTCGGAACAAAGGGATCTGACAACTGCAGCATCATCTAGAAACATAGCGTCTGACACACAGTGCTGCATTTTCTCCATCCACCATTGCCAGTTCAGTTTTGCACTGTGTTGGAGCAACCGTGACAGCTTGCATATGTGGTCCATTTTACTCCCTTTGGATTGTGCACAATTCAAACTTGTTGACACAAGTGGAGGTGCAGAATGCATGTCTAATCACAGACTACATTTTACTCCCTTTGGATTGTGCACAATTCAAACTTCACACAAGTGGAGGTGCAGAATCCATGTCTATGTTTTCATAGAGACTGAGTAATTCATTTGGTTCATGCTTAGCTAACATGAAAAGTTGATGCAGAGAAGTTTTGTCCATTAGCAGTACAAGTCATGGTGATTGGACCTTTAGATCAGAAAGATGAATATGTGTGGATTGTTAAATGTTTCAGTGTGTATAAATATTCATAGATTATATATAATATATTCATGATCACAAGTCAAACTGCTTTCTTATCTCTGTCTCCTTTTCTGATTCACTCTCACATGATGCAGACACACACAAAAAAATAATGTCATGAAAACCTTTATTATAACATCCCCATCATGATTACATAAATGGTAGCATAGAAAAGAAGAAAACAACAACAAAAGAAACACCTGCATACAAAATAATGCACCAGTCTCCCTCTGCTCACAACATGGGAGCAACAGAATTGCACAACATCAAAACTGAAACCAGTAACACAACACTTGTCCATTTTTAAAATTTTATTTGAACACATATCAAGTGCCTCATCTCAATATGAGCCCAAAGCATTTCACAATGGCAACTACAGCACTATTCTCTGCTTCTGAGCAGACACACTGTGCTTTAGTTGTATGCAACTCGGAGCGAGTGACTTGGCTTTACACAAGGTGTTTCGAATATCCACTGAAGTGGTTAATGTGGTGGTGTTACATGGTTGATGCCACATGAAACTGTTAGTCTTGGCATTATCTGTCCACCATACAACAATGTCCACCAGTTTACAGTGTCGCTTCATTCCAAGCCACATTTGTAGGATGCATGTGGGTTTTGTGGTAATGTGCCACCTGCACTTTTGGCAGAATGACTGGGATCTTTTAGGTGCTATTGCTGTAACATGGGGGTGGTACGGATCCTGAAATAAGAGTCGGCACAGAAAGTTGACCCTGGAGAAGAAAGTTTGCCTGCAGCTCCTCCAACCCAAGACCTTTCAATCATGAGTCTGCTGCTCTACCACTGAGCTATCCCCACTCCCATAGCCCATTTTGTATCAAATTCCCTCTATTCCCTCAGTTTCATAAAGATTAACTCAGTTTTTGTTATTTTTATGCAGGTGCCACAAATTAGCTTGCTTCCCAAGTGACTAACCACCAAGCAAGTTCCACAGTGCAGTGATCAGAGTGCAAAATAGTACAGACTACACTGTTTGTTGCATGCAGAAAAACAGAAAATCAAACATCCAGTAGAAACAGCCTCACATCAAAAGATGATGGTCATGGGTTTTCAAACAGGAAATACAGCTAAAAACAAAAGCAATGCAACCATCAAAAACAAGAAAAGACAAATGCTAATAACTGTAAATTAATAGGTGGCAACTTCACTGGGGCATAGATGTCTGTATCAGGACTCCCCAGATACAGCGCAAAGCTTTCAAGTGACTTGAACAATGGGGTTTACATCCACACAGGTAACTGAGAAGTATGTAGTTCACAAATATCCAGTTTGTCATCCCTTAAATGGTAGCCAGAAAAAAGGGGAAGAAAAGAAGTAAAAGTACAAGTTAAATGGAGTTTTGGCATGCTATAAGCATGGGGGGGGGGGGGGGGGGGGGGGTGCATAATTTTTTTAATTTAAAGGAAGAATTGCACTAAAAGATTTCTTCTGGAAGAAAAGGAAGTGAGTTATAATTCAAGTTTGACTGGTTCTATTTGAGTCTTATCTCTTATGTTTGGGTAAAGGAAAGGGACACTGATCCACTTCACATCAAAGACATCTGACTCCTGATCACTTACCCCACAATGTTCTTGTTTTTAATGTCACTAAGAGACACATTCTTTCAGAATTGCACTTTTGTTATTGTCATTCACACCTGGACTGTACACATTTTGTCCTTTGGACAGAAGACATAGAGAGCAAGCACCTAATGATTCTTATTCAAAGAGAGAGAGAGAGAAGCTGCAATGTATTTATCTTTCAGGAAGAAAAAACAACTTATTTGTTGTTGTTTTCTCTCTCCAGTATAGCCTGTGACCTACAGTTTTCATCCACACAGGAAATGGTGCAGTTGTGTCATTCCATTGCCTGTGGAATACCTAGCACATGTACTTAACAACCATACAAAGTCTGAATTTGACCATTCAGGAACTTCCCTGTAAATACAACCTTCACCTTCAGCAAAGGTACAGGTCACTGAAAGTAGCTGAATTGGCAAAGTGCAATAAGTATTATCATCATGCAAAATTTGACATTTACCATTATACTTTTAACACAAAATTAGCACAGTTGAATTCTGGCCACAGACAGAATGTGGGTACATACCCAGGGGGTACATATATAGATTCACTTTTATGCCAGAAGACATCACAAAAACAAACACACATATATATATGTCTCCAACAAAGTTCTTTGTAGTCTCGCAATGAAAAAGCTGCACTTTTTGATTCATTGTGCACTTGCTTTAGTCATACAATTGTATGTTACTGGAATGGTATGCATTATGACACAACACAACCCCTCCCCACCCCTAAAAAATGTGAAAAAATCCCCATTACATGCACAGGCAAAAATTAGTTGTAATACAGTGTAGCACACATCATGATTCACAGGCACAAGCATCAACTTGACTCACAAATGAAGTCTGTGAAACCACCTGAAACTATGAATCTTAACAACAATACACACGCACCCACACATACACTATAGCCATACATGTCACAATACAAAGCTTGTTTTAGAAATGTAACAAATGTGTAGAGAAGTATCTCCCAACATGTTTTTGAGCACAAGGGGGGGAAATCAAGGGGGTGGGGGGGTTACATGTTTGAAAGGATCAAACAACACTAGGTGTGTGTGTGTATATATATATATATGTGTGTACCATGTTGATATCAGAATGTTACCATATCCCAAGTCCCCCACTGCATTCAAGTTTACATCCACAGAAACGGTACGGACTATTAGGGATGGGGAGGGGAGCCCAGGACAGCCACTCGACTTTCACACAGCTCCTGACCTCTGTCCCCCAGCTGTATAAACAGTGGCCATAAATATATCTTGCAGTGAGGTTTCCAACACCAAAGACACCATAAAAAGTCTGGAAGTTAAGAACATCAAGATTCATCATCTACCAAGGGAACTGTTTCATAAAGACTTTGTAATTACAGCAAAGCAACAGAGACCATCAACATCAAGCACATGCAAGACTCTGTGCTTGCTGTAGTGAACCGTTTTCACACCAAGGGCAAGGCAAGATCCAAAACTGGGATGCCTGGAATCAAAATCCTGGATGACAACACACCTGCCACAAGTTTGAGCTGGTACAAGAACACCATACACAGGAAAACGTTGACAAATCCCCAGAATTGATGTCAATTTTTTTTCTTGTTCCCATCCCTTGCTGGAAGAATGTTCAGCACTTGCTAAGCCCTCAAGACTGCCATATTCCAGTGTCTGTTACATATCTCCAAAACTGACTGCAGAGGAACACTTCTGCAGAGGATGGAATGACCAAAGAAGTGTGCGCCTGCATAGGGGGAAATACTTTAAACAACATTAATCCAGTGGGTGAGCATAATGTTAAACATTTAATTATTCTCATTTTAACTGAAAACACCCCCTTACGCTTTAATTTGTTTTCCAGGACAAAGAATATTAAACGTGTGGATGTAGGCTGAATGCTATGAAGCATAGACATAAAGCACAAAGTTCCATTTAGTTACTTAAGACAAAGCCTGACATTCCAAAATCTGCATACATAGGTGCAGGAGAGATTCAGAAAATGGTGTTACCATGCTGCAAGGAACAGTGACCAGAATTCACACACTCATGGGTGCACAGTACCCAGTATGTATGTACCTTTAAATTTTCCATTCATTCATTACCTAAACCAACAAGTCAAAAGTAACGTTACTGCCAACAGTTGCCTGTTGGTGCATGTGTGAAAAAAGGAACAATAATTTAAAGCGTAGTATACAAACAGGATTTCTAACATGAGATAAAACTCTGAATGATAACCTCAAGGCACTTGCAAGAACAAAACATTGCAATACTGCAATACATTTGTACAAGTTATCATCGAAGAAAAGAAAAGAATATGCTGGACTACACAAGGTAAAAAAGAGAGAAAAGGAGTAAAACAACTGACAAATGCCTAACGTTACCATGGGGAAAAAAATCAACACTGAAACTGTGAAAGTGATGAATAATCCACCATTCAATGGGAAGTGAGACTGTGATCCTAGGAAGTGACAAACATTTGTTGTTTTCATCAGAAGTGATGAACATCTGTCGTTCTCATCGGAAATGACAAACATCTGTTGTTACCATGGGAGGTGACCCTCAGTCAATAGCAACTCAATCAGTTTTGCATTCAGGTTTTGCAATTTCAGACTTGGCTTCATTCGTTTGCCTTGTAATGATAGTTCTCCTCATTATTCACTAAATACTCTAACATTGTTTCACCAGTACATGATGTTCTGTTGACCAGAGATAGACAGAAAAGTGTGCTTCCAATCTTGCATATATATGTCAATGTCCACTTGTATACATCTGTGTTTACTCAGAACAGAGTTAGTCCAAGGGAGAGTGAATGCAAAATTACAGAGAGAAAGAGGGAGAGTGAATGCAAAATCACACAGCTTTGGCAATATCAGTGTTTCATTTTTATCAATATTATGAAACGGATTATGCACTAGTAAAAATAACCAACATTTTTACTAAGAAATGAAGTAGAATCTTAATATATCTAACTGCACATCACAATATACGACAAGTCTCAAAGTGCAAAACACTTGCGTTTTTTTATAAAGCACCTGGAACTACAGTGTGGAGGCATTACTGACTTTAGAACAGTACAAGTGTGTTAGTAACTGGATTTGAACAGCCTGTCATCTGCACTGGGGCACCTCAGGACATTCCAAGTGCAATTATAAAACAAAATTGGGGCAGCAAGACACACAAAACAAGGATGCACACACACACACACACACTTGCGGGCTATGCACACATACATATCAAGACTGCCCACTCTTACAGTTTCTGGCACAGTTTTTTTTGTTTACTGTCTCTGCCATTGAAAGGGTTTGTCAGTATTTGGATTTTAAAGCCCTGTTAACCATGCAGGGTCACCTAAGAACAACCATCAAGAAGAAAAACATAATACTCGCACATTTTAAATTCAACTGTCAACTGGTCATGGTATAGTACAATAAATATATATACACATTTATCACCCTCTTGGTATTATAGTTTCCTTTTTATTGGCATTATGCATTATATACATGCAAGGACATAATGAAGAACCTCAGTGTAATGCTACGGACAGCAGTGAGTGCATTCTGTGACACAACAACATATCTCTTTACACTGTACAGAAAGGGAAAAAAAGGGTTAGGTTGCATGCAGTTTTCACAAAAACTAAGACTGCTCACTCTCTCAGTTTTTGTGTTGGTCCACATCAGTACAACAATGAATAAAGCCATCCTGCTGTATCACTTAAACAATAATTATTCCACATCAGCAAAGTACCCACCATGACCATGTGCAGTGGTGAGCCCCATGCAGCGACTGCTGTTTTGCCATCCTTCAATCTCTGCTATAGTTGGTTACATTATGGTGAGCCCCATGCAGCGACTGCTGTTTTGCCATCCTTCAATCTCTGCTATAGTTGGTTACATTTTCACATTATGACAGACTGTCTACTTTCCACCAGTGCATGAAAGGGAAAAAATGGTTACATTATCACAGACTGTGTACTTTCCACCAGTGCATTAAAGGGAGAAAATGGTTCCACTATCACATTATGACAGACTGTCTACTTTCCACCAGTACATGAAAGGGAGCTGGGACTGGCTTATGATGTTGGTTTTTGCACCTTTTCTGTCTTTGGCTCCTCTGTGTGGAGTGACCTCCCCCTTCCTCTCTGACAGAGAGCATCTCTGGACTCCTGACCACAAGACTAATTTCCTTTTCCAGGTTGATGGACCCACCGTGTTTTCTGCTCCGTCCTGCTATCTTCCTCCTCCTCAAGCCCCTGTCTGATATTTGTTGATGTTGGCTGTAAATTAAGTTGTGTATAGTCAACATAGTCATGTGTGCATGTACCTGTGTGTAGGTGTGCATGTGCGTGTATGCACCTGGGACAGTCTCTCTCTGGACAACAGTTACGCTGTACAAATAGTTTTATTATTGTTACTGTGTAACCAACCACAGCAGGGGTGCAAGGCGAGAGGCCAGCAGCTGCTGTTGGAAGCACGGTACAATGAAAGACATCACCACACCTCCATGCCTGAGTGTTCCTCCTACACTGACCCATTACAACAAAGGGCCGTGCCTAAGGCCAAGCACAGTCACATCATCAACAACAGCCCCAAAGCATGGGGGGGGGGGGGGGGGGGGGGGTGCTCATGCATAACTGTGAAACTGAAAAGGTAGCAAACACAAAACGCTCTCATGTGAAACGTGAAGATAAGAATGTGAATATATAAAAAATAAAAATAAAGGCTGCTTACTCCTGGCAAAGAAAATGGACCAAAAGCACAAACCACATAATACAAAAACATCCCAACAATGCACCCAGCAAAATGGAGCTGCAAACACAAAAAAAGGTTCCCACGGCAACAAGGAAGCTGGCCTTCAGCACCTACTTCAGGGACTGCTTCACTGCGACTGGCACCAGTCCCAGCTCATTCTGATGATTCAACCCTGTAATGTCTGTGCAACATACAGTGCAAGTGATGTGCTTCTCCCACTAGCCTTCAGTGCCCACTTCAGGGACCATTTCACTGTGACTGGCACCAGCCTCATGTGGCAGCTCATTCCGACGACTCAACCCTGTACTGTCTGTGCAACATGTAGTGCAAGTGATGTGCTTTCGCAAACATGGCATGAAACAAACAAAAACAACAACAACTAAAACAGGTAACCGTGCAGCCCAGAAAGGCATCATTTTACACTGAAAATCAGTTACTATTTGGTGATCATCTTCAGTGCAGGCTGATGAAACTTATACATGCCACAGCTGTATGTCAAGTGGCTCAAAACACCACCCCTCAAAAAGAAAAAGCATAAAGCTCACCCCCCTCCCCTGTCCAAATCTCAGGCAAAAGTTGCACAAACGCTAAGCTGGCTGACATGCACCAGTACCCACATATTAGCAAACAGACATGAGTGTATGCATGCTGACACACTATAACATACTGACTTCCCAAGATGTGAGCATTACTTGCTGCTTCTTGCATTTGGACTGGAAATGAGTCTGGGCTGAAGAAGACTAGAACAAGAGCAAATACTCAGGCAACTTGCATTCAAAAATGAGAGGTAATCTCCCCCACTTTTCTGTGACCCTTCTGCATCAGTGTCTCAAAGACTTGTATGAATGTATGCAAAATGTGATACACATATCACTAGACTTGTATGAATGTATGCAAAATGTTATACACATATCACTACACAGCATGATTTAAGAGATTTCACTTATACAGTTTCCAAGAACCAGTAACAATAACAGTTTTGCTGAGGCAGAAAATCAGTTGATTATGCTCCTTTACTAAATGCTGAAGTTACCTTGAAGACCATATTCATGATCATGTTTACATAGGTAAAAAAATCATACAAAGTTTGAACATTATTAGACAAGAACTTGTCAAGCAAATATAACCTTAAGTTTTATGTTTTTGCTGCTACTTTGACCTAGAAATGTGATCAAGGTCACAGAAACTGGCATGGAAGTGTAATGTTCAGTGGCCATTTATCCTTATACTAGGTTTGAAATATGCAACTGACATAGTATCTGAGAAAACACCAACACTTAAGATCTTAAAGTGTCCTGAACCACAGAAGTGATACCCCTCAGATACACACCGATAAATAGGTACTGGCAGATGAGAAATAAAATCTATTTTCAACTGTCACCTTGACGTTCAGATAAGACCAAGGTCATTGAAAGCGCTATGAATGAGTACACGCCAACAGTTACAACCACTGTGCAAAAAAGACTGATGATGATCACATGCATACTGCAGAGGCAGTGATGCCTCCCAGGCACAAAGGGTTAAGGATTTTGGCATGGTTCATCTGTCAGGTGGCCAGACACTGATCATATCTTACACACATTCTCACAATGTTATGGCCTGTTCATCCATCAGGTGGTGAGACACTGATCATATCTTACAGACTCACAATGTTATGGCCTGTTCATCCATCAGGTGGTGAGACACTGATCATATCTTACACAGACTCACAATGTTATGGCCTGTTCATCCATCAGGTGGCTAGACACTGATCGTATCTTACACAGACTCACAGTGTTATGGCCTGTTCATCCGTCAGGTGGCCTGATACTGATCATATCTTACACAGACTCACAGAGTTAGTCAAAAAGAAATAAAAATCAGTTTAAAACCCCACAAAAATGTATTTAATGTACTGTGATTATATATAAAACAAAACACACAGACACAGACGCACACACAAAACAACTCAAAAACCTAGAAGTGAGCAGGTGAACCTGCCTACCAGCGACCTCCCAGTCTGAACAGCCCTTTAAGGAGCTACTCTAGTCCTAAATTCTCAATGTTCAAATCAACCTAAACAAGATCTACACAATGACAAAGCACACACTGTATGGTCCCAAACAAGAATAAAAAGCACCTTCAAAACACTCAAAGTCCTCGACTGAGCACAGGTATAGTAAGGTGACTGGTGACAATGCAGTACTAATTTCAGTTGCAATGGAAGTAACAGCAGTGGCCTGTATTGCACACAAATGAACGACTGAATGATGAGTGAATGAAGAGCAACTGGACCACACTCAACTCACAATGCAACACCAGACAAACGTTTTCCCCGATTTCTTTGTAATGGTGGAGAAAAAGCCAGGGGAATTTCTCAACTTTTTGCACAGTCTTTCCGCATCACTTCACATGGGGCCACTTCATGAAGTCCCACCAGAGGCTGGGGTGGAGGTTAGCTGGTGGTTGCAGTGGTGCTGGTGGGGTTACTGTTGGGCTGGCTGCTGGCTGCTGCTGCAGTGGAGGTTGATGCAGCTGATGGGGGGGTCTGGGTTTCTGGGGCTGAGGTGGTTGTTGGCGATGGAGCGTTCTTGATGTTGTTGGTGTTGCTGGTGTTTGGGGAGGGCTTCTCTGCACTTGGCCTGCAAGTGAAAGCAACCCTGTGTTAAAAGCCCATTCATTCCTCTCACAATTTAAGGATAACCACCACCTTTTCAAAGACTTACCACAAAGTTTGGACAGTTCCTGGATCAGGTTCCAGCTACTCTGAACCAGTCTTCACATTGCTGAATTTCATTTTTCTTTTCTGCAAAAGCAGAAATGTCTGCAGTATGGATGGACAAAAAAACCACCTCTTCCTAGAGTTCCAACTCTGCACACCCTGCATCCCCTGTCAAGCACACACATCTCCTCAGAATTCCTGCAATTTTCAGGAAACCAGTAACAGGGAGCAGCTTGTCATGCAGGGTCACATCAAGATGCTTGGAATATTTGGTCAGGGCGTTACCAACCCATCACAAGAACCACTGAGTGACAGTGTTCTCTGAATTGGATGAGCAGTACATGATTCAACAATAAGATTTTTCCTTCTCTTTTTGTTGTTGTTGAGGAGGCATTGGGGGTGGGGGTAGGAGGGTTTGGGGGGGGGGGGGGGGGGGGAGGTGATGTCGGGGAGGGGAACAATGACAAACCTATAAATTATGAAATTATGTGCTGTGCTGCTCTCTTTGTTTCCCTTTCCCTCCTGTCTCTTTGAACCTTTCTCCATACCCCCTCCCCCCATTCCTCTGTCCATTCTCTCTCTGTTCCTCTGTCCATTCACTCTCTATTCCTCTATCCATCCTCTGTTCCTCTGTCCATCCACTCTCTCTCCCGCTCTGTTCCTCTATCCATCCCCTCTCTCTTTGTTCCTCTGTCCATCCTCTCTCTGTGTTCCCCTGTCCATCCACTCTCTGTTCCTCTGTCCATCCACTCTCTCTCCTTCTCTGTTCCTCTGTCCATCCTTTCTTTGTTCCTCTGTCCATCCACTCTCTCCCCCTCTCTGTTCCTCTATCCATCCTCTCTTTGTTCCTGTCCATCCTCTCTCTCTGTTCCTCTGTCCATTCGCTCTCTATTCCTCTATCCATCCTCTCTCTCTCTGTACCTCTGTCCATTCACTCTCTATTCCTCTATCCATCCTCTCTCTCTTCTTCTGTCCATCCTCTCTCTCTCTGTGTTCCTCTCTCCATCCTCTCTCTTTCTCTCTGCCCCCTTCCCCTCCCTGTCTGTCTGTCTGTTGATCTCCTTGTGTGTGTTGATCTCTCCCTGTCTGTGAACAAACACAGTGAGTTTGTGTGCACCAGAGAATTGCACTATACAAAAGTTACCTATCATTATTATTTGTTATTAACTTACTTTGTGGGTGACTGCGGGGCTCCGTTGACAGTGCCCAGGGACAGGGGACCGTTGGCCTGAGGCTGTGCGCCAGGGCTGTCCTTCTTGCTGCTCTCCCCTGTACTGCTCAGCACTTCATCGTCGTAGATTCTGTACCTGTTCACGCATGTGCATTGTCTCTGTCACTGGTTTGGACGTTTCAAAATGCACTGCTCTGTGCATGCTCTTTAACAGTTTCTATGCCACAGAATCTGGACCTCTGCACAGGTTTGCCCCAATATAACCATCACTGCTGACTAGGCATTCAAAACCAGTTTCTTTCCTTGCTCTGCACAGATGTGCCTCTTTTGTAGTCAGTCTTGTCTGCTCCTACCCCTACAATTCTGAGGGGTGCCTGTTTAAGGGCCATGTTTTCCTTCACACTTTTTACTTTCATCAGCAGAGATCCAGTCTTTACATGGGCATACTAAAGTCACTAAAAACAATCAGCTACATACATCATGTACAAATAATTAAGAAGACCCCCCCCCCCCCCCCCAGAATATCTTTGTCCACTGCACTTCTTTGTGTTTAAACATGTACAATGACTTTAGTTCTGGTCACAAGAACAATTAACACTAAGCTCATGCCAGTTCTTGCAGCTTCCTACCTCAAATCCTGGATGACTATGTGAATCAACTATAATGAAACTGTTGTGTCTGAGAACTTGGTCCTGAACAACCCATCAGAAAATTTGCCTGAGAACAACTGGCACCCTCAAACAACTACAAAAAGGGGCAACAATCAAGACAAGTGTCTAACCTGAAGCCGTGCTCATCTTCATACTCATTGTTCTCGTCGTCGCTGTCTTCATCCGGAGCAACAAACATCACCTCCATGCTGATCTCCCCTTGCTGGAAACCACCAACAGTACAGAGCAATGTTAGACTGTGCCGACATGAGAATCTGATGGCGTGGAATAATTATGTCTGAAAACCCCTTTGTAGCACATCATTTCTGGCACTGCCACCCTGAAAAGGGTAAGACTTTAGACTGGCTGAAAAATTCCCCCAAAATCTGGAACAAGAATGACTGCTAGCATTCTTAAACAGGATCCAAACACATAAAAAGTTCAAATGAATGTTATTTATTATGACACCGAAACAACATAACAAAATAGCTCAACCAAAAGCAAACAAGTATCTTACATCTCATTTTTCATAGTTTAACTGTTGCTTAGGTGTTGTTTTGTAGCTTGAAAAGAACTGGAGGTGGGGATTTCCCTAAAATTGGCATGTTGTGTTTTGTTTTGTTTTGTCACAATAAATAGTGTTCTTTTTGACCTTTTATGTATTTGGCTCAACCTGAAAGTTCTTTTTGACCTTTCATGTGTTTTGATCCTGAAAATTCCCAATCTTGCATATGTCAATGTCCACTTGCGTTTTGCCCAGATCTGATTTAGTCCACACCTGAATAAGAATGCTTGTGGCATTCAGCAGAGGAAGGGAGAGAGAGAGAGAGAGAGAGAGAGAGAGAGAGAGAGAGAGAGAGAGAGAGAGAGAGAGAGAGAGAGAGAGAGTGGTACATTACAGAGCTTTGGCAGCATCAACACTAACAGTAAGATAAACCAGACAGCAGTTTAACATACTGTAGTGCCAGCAGTGGAAGAGGAATGGCACAGTCAGTCATGCAACACAGTGTTTGTAGGGCCAGGGACAAGAACAAGGTATTCAAGTCAATGAAGAATGTTTGTCCCCACAGAAAGGACAACTAGTGTTCAGCAGTATATTTTCTTTCATCTCCCAGTCAGTAACAAATTGAATATATGAATTCAATGGGGTATTGTTTTTACTTACTCTTTGTCAGTAATATTTGCTTATATCTAGTAAGCTCTACAATTACACTGCTGAAGGTCTGCCAACTTATATATAACCATACAAAGTAATAATGAAACAGCTGTATTAACAGTGAAGGGAGTGCAAAGAGTGAAGGCATTTTTTATTTTCTTTTCTTTTTTGAAGTGTTGTTTCCTCTTATATGCACATAACTCAACATGTTTCCAAGTGTTAGTCACAAACAGGTTGGGAGACCATTCACACATGCTTGAAAATCAGTCACAGTAACCAACATCCAAACACAATAGCCTAAGTGTAATAGATCCAGAACACATAAAAAGTTCAAAAGAACACTATTTATTAGGGCAAAACACAGCATGCCAATTTTGGTCAAACTAATTTATCAAGCTACAAAACGACACAAAGAATAGTTAAATGTTGAAAAACGATGAAAAATGAGATGGAGTGCTAAACCACTTTAAGTAACCAGCAGCTGAGGATGCATGCAACCAACAACAGTGGATGACAAGCAATGGCCATGTTCGCTTACCTGCTGTGAAAGAAGCTGAACCGCCTCAGCGTGTTTTGCATTACGCAGGTCATGCTGGTTTACGGACAAGATGGCGTCACCCACGTACAACCCCTGGCACCTGTCAGCTGGCTGGCCCTCGTGGATCTCTGATATCAGGATGGGCACTCCATGCTCCTTACCTCCCTGGCAACACACACACACACACACAAACAGACATTTGGACAGTGTTAAACAAAGAGGTGGATTCCTTAGGTACACAGAAACATGTATACATTTGGACATTGTTTAACAATGAGGTAGATTCTTTAGGTACAGAAACATGTTAAATTAAAATGATGTATACATTTGGACGTTGTTTAACAAAGCGGTGGATTATTTTGGTACACAGAAACATGTATATATTTGGACATTGTTTCACAAAGTGGTGGATTCTTTCTGTACACACAAACATGTATACATTTGGACACTGTTTCACAAAGTGGTGGATTCTTCAGGTACACAGAAACATGTATACATTTGGACATTGTTTAACAAAGTGGTGGATTCTTTCAGTACACAGAAACATGTAGACATTTGGACACTGTTTCACAAAGTGGCTGATTCTTTAGGTACACAGAAACATGTATACATCTGGACATTGTTTAACAAAGCTGTAAATTCTTTAGGTACACATAACTGCAGAAGTACACAAACTGGGTAACATAATTTCAGCTTAACAGTGAAAAATACTTAACAGTGAAAACAGATGGCCAAGAGGTCACATTGCTGTACACAATTATCCACAAATGGGTGTCATTTGGCCCAAAATCTGATTTGGGTTCAGAAAAAGGCCCAGAATCTTACTGATTTCAATTTGGATCAAAACAACACACATGCACACACACACACACACACACACACACACACACACACACACACACACACACACACACACACACACACACACACATGCACTATTAAAGATTTCGCAGAACTGCAGAAAAACATCCAAATTTACAAACAACACAACACACAGGTTCAAAGTCAAACTAAACTGTCTTGCTTACTTGAAGCTGAAAAGGGCAATTCTGTCCAAACTAAGGAGGGTTTTGCAGCTTCCATTAATGCAGTCTGAACCTTTCAATCTGTTTGTATTTTGATCTTTTCTGAGAAGGCTAGCAGTCATCTTGATTTTTGTGTGTGATTCTGTTTGTTTGTTTAGTTTTCTCTATTAGGATGGTTGCCCTGACATAACCATCATAATTGCTGGGCATAAAATGCCAATTTCCTTCTTTCCACTAGGATGTGTGTTCCATCGGTTTTACTGTGGTAATCATGCAAGGCACAAAAGAGAGTCAGGTTCTGTGAAGTCCCTTGGATAAGACTGTAAACTGAGGTCATCCAGTGTGTGCACGCATACAAGAAGATCACACTGACACACATGTTAAAGATCCTGTAGTCCATGTCGAGAGTTCTAGAAACTTCTAGCCTGAGTTCGATGGATTGTGGAAACACCAAATTGATGTCTGTTTGCTGCTGTTGTAATTTAACAATGTTTTTATGATTGGCGTGAATGTGTGATGAGTGTACTTGGCACTGGAAAACATTCCTTGTGTAACTGTATTGTCATTTCGCAATAAAGTTGTATTGTATGAAACAATATGCAACCCAATATGCACTGAAAGTGTCAGAGTCTTCATACTGTTGAAGTTGGATGCTATCAGAAAGATGAAAGGAAAAAGAAGAAGACACAGGCTGAGAAGCGAGAGGCCAGAAGAAGAGGGTGGAAGAGAGAGCAGTGAGGTGATGAAGAAGCAAGCTTCCCTGACCGTAATGGACATGCCCAGCCCTTCCTCGGGTCCTTTGTTCAGTGTCACCTTGCGCATCTCCCCCATACCATGCTGCCGCTTGAGGGACTGGAAATCCTGGACACGCATGGAAATCAAGATGAGAAAGACTACCATGAACATACCCACAAAATGAACAAAAATGCACAGGGAATTTAAGCAACAGAAGAGTGCAGAATTATACTAAAGGTAATGAGAGACAATCATAAAATGTCAACTTTAGCAGTGATGATTCAATCAGTATTGAATTCACAAACCCATGCACGCATGCACACACACACACACACACACACACACACACACACACACACACACACACACACACACACACACACACAGAGGAAAAAAACCCACTGTTTACTTTCACTCTACACTGTACACTTACATGTCCTGGAGGGGTGGGCAATTTCTTTTTGCGGTTGGCCCTCCCCCTGCATGCGCGGATGACCGTCTTGTGACGATGAAGGTGAATCTCTGCTTCAAGCTGGTTCCAGAGTTTGTCATGCTCTGCGCCTCTCATGTCTCGACCCAGCAGCTGGATCTGCTGTATTCTGGAAAGACACAAGCAGAGGGTTGGACCATCAATCAATTCTTGCTGCTGGCAAACATCCCTAGCCCATCCTCAAGCTTGAGGCCATCTCCTGGTGTGTTTCTGACACATACGCAGAAGAACTGACCATCAAACTTGTGATGTGGCCAAGTCCTCCTTCCTAGACTGAGGGCAATCTGTTGTATTTTGAAGAAAAACACACACGGGTTGCCATGTTGCTGTACTGGAAAACAGAGATGGATTGCCAAGCAGTTGCAAAACAAGAACAACACTTACATGAAAGATCAAGCTGCTGTACAGCAAAACGAAAAACAAGATGGATTTGGTCAAACTGTACAGTAAAACAAAAGGCAGCAATACAGAGGGTCGGGCACTTTGATTACAGTGGCAATCACCAAGAACCCTGTTTAATCATGCCACACACTGTGGCTGAGCCATCTGTGCAGACTCTCTTACACCGTCTCTACAGCCCCTGCGAGGCTGCGTGCAACTACCTGCATCAACATCTGTGTGCACATTAAAATCCCCAACACAGGCAGCCATACCACTGTCTGCATGCACACAAATATTGCATACACTGTTAGGAATGGGTAGCGCTGCTCTTGCAGCTGCTGTAAGTACCCTGGTAAGGCGAGCGACAATGAACTGCTTAAAAAGGGAAGAAAAAAGAAAAATCTTCAGCACTGACCAGTGACCTGCAATTAGGGGCAAATCACACACAACCAGTTTTTTCCAGAATAAATGATCCAACTGGTTTACAAATTACCTTTTGCACAGCCTATCCCCTAACGCTAATGCCGCTCATCCTTGTTTCACTCTAGCGGAGCACCGTCTACTTGTTTATGAAACACAAGCCCCTCCCACTTACAATATACACTCACAAAAACAAAACAAAAATAGAAAATTACTGGTTTACCACTTTTTCTCTGCAAAGTGTTTTACTTCATTTATAACTTTGTACTCCACTACCTGTCCATGCCACAGACAACCAATGCACATGGCACTTTGGAATTGTATCAAATATTTCCTTTAAATGCATGCCAAAGTCACAAAACGCATTTCATGCAAGCTCTCATTAATACAAATAATGACCATTTTCTTTCTCTTTCTTCTTTCTACAGTAACATGTTACATGAGTTACAGATGTGCCAAGTGCCAGTCGGTGGTGGGGTGGGGTGGTGGTGGTGGTGGTGGGGGAGGAGGGGGGTAGAAGATTCCAACACAAGTACAACAAGAGTGGACCTAAAAGTCCTGTCTTCCGCTTTGCTGAACCAAGGACCTGTGTGACCCACACTACCACACAGACCTGTGTGAGCCACACCGACACACACTTCTCGACCAATGAGGGAGTGGTGAGGTATATAGCCCATGCCATTAGCTAGAACTCAGAGCCAGGCTTGGAGTTATGGTCCTGGCAGGGGGGTCCATTTGTAGCTGCCTGTCCACCTGCAAACTACAGGTAGTTCCAGAGCTGTTGCCACAAGGCTTGGCTAATCTGCTCACCAATTATCAGGGATGCATGGCAGGAGGAGATGCGCAGTTGGAGGAGGGGAGTTGCAGGGGCAGCTTACTCTTCTCCATGCCTCATTTACCTGATTTAACTTTGTGCAACTACGTGCAGTTCCGCCCAGAAGAGACTGGTGACAGAATGTTATGGGATGGGAGAAACAGGGACGGAGAAGCCTAAGGTTAAAAAGGGAATTGGGATGAAAAAAGCAGACACACCCAAGACCTAAATAAACAAAAGACAATAAAGTTTTTCACGGTCCTAAGTTAAAATTAAACATCATCAAAAGGAACTCTCATGCAGTGTGGTTTACACCAACTGCACCACCCCACCCCCACCCTGACCTTCTGATAATTACACTTTAAAACAGAGAACTAGAAGGGACAAAAAAGAAAGAAAGAAAAAAGTGTATGTGGGGAGTGCAAACACATGCATATAATTATAACATAAGCAGATGAGACACACACACACATGCACGTTCACACACGCGTGAACACCCCCCCCCCCCCCCCCAATGAAACATGCAAACAAGAACCTCATTTCCCTGACTGACATAAGCCCATCAAGCAGATAACTTTCACCAGGCCCCACCCCCCAGGCACTCAATCAATGACTTGGGAGACAGCATGCACAGTATATATACTAGTTTATTACAAACTGTTGACTTGCAATGCAGTGAAGAACACACATTACATGTCTGAGTAACTGAGTAAGCAAGTTAAAGGTTACTTGCAGAGGTACCCCCCCCCCCCCCCCCAATCATTTGGATGGGGGAGGGGAGGGGGGAGTCACTAGGTCATCCCCACATCACTTTGGGGTAAGGGGGGGGGGGAGGCAAGTCACTAGGTTGGAGGTCAACCCCACATCACTTGGGGGGCAAATCATTAGAGGTAAACCCCACATCAACTGGGGGGAGAAGGGGTGGGGGGAGGAGACACTTGGAGGTCAACCCCACATAACACACACACACACCTTTCCATGTAAAATGTGTACAGTTACAGGTCCAAAAATGCTACACTGATTAATGCCAAAGATAAAAACTGTTCAAACTGTGATCTTTCAGTGTGCTTTGGCTGGAAGAGTTAAGACTCTAAACTTAACATATCTTTCAGTTGCATGTTTTGTCTTTGAGTAGATGTGGAAAAACAACACCTGAAGTGAAACAGTTGTGCACATAAATGCAAAATGGTGTCTTTTCTCATACATGATCATTAAAACTATAGAAGCTGACATATTCTAATATTATTAGATGCACAT
>OY757544.1:13291052-13308552 GCA_963584105.1 Alviniconcha strummeri
AAGTCACTAGGGAGATCAACTACACATCACATGGGGGGGGGGGGGGAAGAAGTCACTAGGAGATCAACTCCACATCACATGGGGGGGGGGGGGGGGGAGAGAAGTCACTAGGAGGGAGGATTACTGGGTGTTGCCATAGATACAGGCTTTCATGTCTGGCTGTTACCAATTACCTGGTTAACTTGAATCTGCTCTTGATTCCTACAGATCACCGACCCACCCCACCACCCCAACTACTAATAAATAAAACAGACCTCCACTCCACTCCAACTACTAATATATAAAACAGACTCCCACCCCACCCCAAGTACTAATAAATAAAACAGACGTCCACCCCACCCCAACTACTAATAAATAAAACAGACCCCCACCACACCCCAACTACTAATAAATAAAACAGACGTCCACCCCACCCCAACTACATAAAATAAAACAGACCCCCACCCCACCCCAACTACTAATAAATAAAACAGACCCCCACCCCAGCTACTAACAAATAAATATAAGAATTGCACTTGGCTGTACAATACATTTGTGTTTGTGAGTGTGTGTGTGTGGCAGGGTGGGGGTGGGGGTCGGGGGGGCACGCTACTTTATAGTTCACTGATCATACTGGAGAAGAAGTCAACTAGAAACAGCTCATGCACTGTGCTGCTAAAATCTCAGTACAGCCTTAAGTTTCCAGGAAGAGGAATGTAACTGGCCTGCTATGAGTTTATTCAACAAAGCCTTCAAGTCCAAGCTAGCACTTTTGTACTGTATTGTTGTTGATGTTTTTCTACACTCTAATATCCTCTGGCTGCAGATTTAAAGTTAAACTCTTCAAATCCTGCAGCACACACTACTGAGACTGAGTGGAGGCACTTCAGAGATCAGTTTTAATCAAAATTAGGACCAAATAATAAAGACAGTGATGATAACAGTGATAGTATTGATACAATTATTCCAAGCCACAGCAGCACTACACTACAGCCAAGCACTACAGGCCGTTTGAGAGCTAATGTACAGGCTACTGTGTTGTCACAGCATCCAATCCTGTGTTTTGTCAACCTCATCTGAGGCTCTCAGTATGTGTATGATGCTTCTGGAAATATGCACTTGCTAACAGTCTCTAAATACCATATTCCAAAGGGGGTACATATCCATTTTCTTGCTGCAACCTTTTGAGAATTGCTCAAATGCAAGTTAGTTCTAGGATTTTAACATCTGATCAGCTGCACAGTGTCACCTCAGGACAAGTCACACATTCAAAATTCTTTGACAACATTTCAAAACACATTGTTAAATCACAAGTTTGTCTAATTCACTGTCACAATGTCAAAATCCAACCATCCACCCATCTATCAATACACAATAACACATGTTTCTCCTTTGGTACATATTTCTATTTTGTAGGCACTCACCACAGGAACCTACTTAAAATCGCTTACAACTGTGAGCAAGGTGACCTATTTTATTTTGGGGACCCACAGGGGAAACTGTGTTAGCCAAAACTAATGCAGTTAACAAGTAGGGAGAGGATTTGAAAAAAATTAAAGTGAATGGACTGGGAAAGTAGAAATTAGGACAAGGAATGAATTCCTGGTAGTGGGCAAAGTATGTGTCCATATTCTGACCTACTCAGGCTTTAAAGGGAGAACTCTGGGTGTCAGCTCTGGGTTGTCATGGGTGGGGACCTTAATCAAATGCACAATGATGAAAATACTTACCATATGTAACATTATATCTCATGATATTGCACTGCCATACATAGTTTGGTTGCAAACGGTTCAGAGGACACATGTCTGGGTCTGGGCAAAGAAAAACTCAAACAAATCACAGATGGACAAGGATGAATTTTGTCACCTCATGAACAGCCAACAAGTTCCCTACCTTCCCGCCAGTTCCTTGTCAAGGTATTTGGCAGCAAGGCGAGCACCATACACCTCACTCTGCAGTGCTAAGATGTACTGTCGCAGCTCTGTGTTTTCCCGACGAAGTCCCTTTACTTCTGCATCAAGACGCCCAACACCCATGGCAGCCTTTTGTCGAACTGCAAGCTCATTTTCCTGAGCACACACACACACACGCACACGCACGCACACACGCACACACACACACACACACACACACACCTTTCCATGTGAAATGTGTACTGTTACGGGTCCAAAAATGCTACACTGATTAATGCCAAAGATAAAAACTGTTCAAACTGTGATCTTTCAGTGTGCTTTGGCTGGAAGAGTTAAGACTCTAAACTTAACATATCTTTGAGTTGCGTGTTTTGTCTTTGAGTGGATGTGGAAAAACAACAACACCTGAAGTGAAACAGTTGTGCACGTAAATGCAAAATGGTGTCTTTTCTCATACATGATCATTAAAACTATAAAAGCTGACATATTAGATGCACATGTAAACATGATGACAATTTTTTCCCCCAAGTATTAAAGTTCACAGCAGTTACCTTTCCATAGTTACAGATACAAGTACAATACTGATACTATTATTGATAGTCAAGTGAAGTAAGTAATTTGTGTTGTGACATGCAGCAAGACTGATGGCCTCCTTTGCATTCACTGTTACAGTCAGAAATTTGATTTATTTAAAAGTCGTTTGTGTTTTGCATATAACTCCAACACAATGCAAAACAAGCTTATGAGAACCAATTGCAAGGCTGCAAAGCTTGAATAAAGTACAGATATATATATATACACACACACACACATTTGGACAGCAGGATCTCTATGTTGCAATCAAACTGTACTGTAAATGAAACGGGCAGTAGGATCTCTTTATTGCGATCAAACTGTACTGTTAATGAAACAGGCAGCATGATCTCTTTACTGCAATCAAACTGTACTGTAAATGAAACAGGCAGCATGATCTCTTTACTGCAATCAAACTGTACTGTAAATGAAACAGGCAGCATGATCTCTTTACTGCAATCAAACTGTACTGCTAATGAAACAGGCAGCATGATCTCTTTATTGCAATCAAACTGTATTGCCAAGAAAAAAAGAAAAAGAAAAGAAAGAAAAAAGGCATAAATCCCACCATGGCTTTCTTGCATCCTAGCCATAAGCAGAACGTTTCAGTGAAGTTGGGAGCACATGGTTTTACATATTTTATGATCAAAAACAAATAAGGCTCATCAGCCTGCATGGCACAGTGCCTAAGTCACTGTCATTGTCAGTATACTAATACATACCCACCTGGCTTACACAAGGCCTGATTATTAGTTTATGCACACACCTAGTTTGGTTGCAAAGATATTATCAGTGAGTACAGAAAATATGGGACTCATATTTTATGAAGTTTGGAATGATAACTGTGACCTTGACCTTGAACTCAGCATTCCAGTCTTTTCACGAAACACTCAAGATGATGCACCACCAAACCAAGTTTCATCTCAGAAGGATCAACAGCTCTTAAGATATAGCAGAAATGGTCATATTTTGATTAAATATGAGCCCTCACACAGTAACAGTGACTCTGACCTGGATGAAAGCAACTCTGGATACAACACCTTTTTTTTTACATCTGTCCCCAAAATGAATGAATTATTTTATTCACAAGCATACTGGAATAAGTCCAGATGCAGTGCTTTTAATCTCTCTCTCTCTCTTTTTTTTTTTTAACATCCATCCTCTTTTTTTTTTTTAACATCCATCCCTAAGGGCAAACAATCAGAGAGAGAGAGAGAGACAGAGAGAAAGAGAGCACATGAGAGAGGGAGAGCACATGAGAGAGAGAGAGAGAGAGAGAGAGAGAGAGAGAGAGAGAGAGAGAGAGAGAGAGAGAGAGAGAGAGAGAGAGAGAGAGAGAGCCGAAAACGTATCAAAAACTAGTGCAATAGGGTTACCATTTCTTTCTGTGACTTCAAAAGCATAGCTTCCAATTTTTCAATTACTCCCTAAAAGCTGCACAATTTGATTTCCCTCCCCCCAATAATCCCCTCCTTGTCCAAGCCACCCATGTCAGGGCCCAGGTATCAGAGAGGAGGGAAAGGGGAGGGGGGAAGGGGTGGGGGCGTCAGAAGGAACAGCGGCACAAAGGGTAATAGCTCAATGCAAGATAAAAGGTACACAATAAAGGCTACTCTCGGAGAGACAGGGGCAGAGAAGGAGAGAAAGACGGGCAGGGGAAGCCAATGTAATTAGTCTTCAGCCTAGGAGTCTCACAGCCTGCTGTATGGAGAAATCAGAGAGGAAGCCGTTGGGGCAGAGGGGTGGGGTGGGGACCAGTAGGACACTACCAGACTGATTCACATTCCCCAATGACATGGACCTATAAGACACAGAGCGAGGGCAGGGGTGGCAGAGGTGACAAAACCCAAATGAACATTCAAACACCCTGAGGTGGCAGAGAAAACGCAGATCACAGGACAGGCTCCTCCCATTCCTGACATGAAATGATCCCCTCCCCCCCCCCCCCCAAAAAAAAAAAACACACACACAAAAAAACACACACACCAACAACAAAAAACAACGAACCTTGGGCAGCTCTACATTCAAACTACAGTGGGCCGAATTTCTGCATCTGCAGTGTCCACTGTAGTAGGGAGGAAGTGAAATACTCACTAAATTAATGTTGGAAGAGATAACTGTATCAGCAAGGACACTGGCTTCACATACAACGACGACACTGAAGAACACTTCTGTTTACAGATTCGAAAAAAAAGAAGAAGTTATCTGTAATACTCTTCAAGCTCAAAGTGAATCCTGAAAGGCTTCAGAGGACTACTGGGGACACCAGTTACGTTCTGGAAGACAGTGCTGAAGCATCTGTACGACAGGCATGCATGTCAAATGGCAACATACACAGATCCCCCACCCCCTTCTGTTCGGTGAACCGCCGAGTTCAAGCGCAAGAACAAGATGACTGCATGAGTGAAAAGGGTCAGACACGAAAGGGGGTGGGAAGGGGGGACGACAGAACTCAGGAGCTGTGTGAATGTCGAGGCGGCGGTCCTGGGCTCCCCGTCCCTAATAGTCCTTAAGGTCTCAGTGGACGTCAAGCAGCATTAGAAGAAAAGAAAAGAAAAAAGAAAAAGGAAAAAGAAAAAAAAAAAAAGGCTGCAAAAAACACCCCCCAAACTACCGGTTTTTGACTTTGGGCTCCACTCAGCTGCAGGACAATACAATTGATGGCTATGTAACCAGTTACGTCTCAACCATCAGCCTGAATTTGCCAAACACCTTGTCTCTAACTGACTCCCACAGATGAACGGTGAAGGTCACAGAACCCCTCGACCAGCCTGCTTGGCTTGCGCAGCCCCGCTCCCCCCCCCCCCCCCCCCCTTCGTTGGACACGGACCCAAAACCCAAGAAGCGAAGACAAGGGGGAGATGCTAACTTGTCTCCTTGCCCTTCCTTGGGCCCGGGACTGCGGACCGGAGGCCAATTTCAGTCGCATCGCTTCCACGCTATCCAATTTCACGCCGACGACAATCGCTGGAAAAGCCGGCCACTTGAATAGGAAAATGCCAGCACCCAGCGACACTCCTTCCAATTCGCTGACCCAAAATTACCCCAACGGAAAAAGTATATCTCGCAAAATTGCGCGCTTGCTTTCTCTCTCTTTCTGTGTCCCCTTTCCTTTCCCAAAAGTTTACCACCTTCCGTTGAAGCAAAATAGTGTGTTGAATCAAGGGGAGAAAGCACAGACAGAACGGCAGAAAAGCGCACCAGGGACTCTAACATAATGCCATAGAAACTGAGTGCCCTCGCAATGTTAGAAAATAAAGGTATTCGCAAACACTGGAAATGGACATGGAATGTTTCTGTCTTCTTCTTAAAAACAAAAAACAAACAAGTATCCATACATTTCATTCACTTCTTCTTTAGAACAGATGAACGATGTGAGATGTGTGTGTGTGTGTGTGTGTGTGTGTGTGTGTGTGTGTGTGTGCGCGCGCGCGCGCGCGTGCGTGCGTGTGTGGTGCTGGGGGGGGGGGGGGGGAGATGGGGCTTGGATAAAAACATTTAATACTGACGTTTTATCATGGCAACGGGGGAACAGGGGTGTACGTGGTGGAGTGAGAGATGTATTCACGACCAATGGACTTCGAGAAACAGAAATGTCCAAAGTCCAGGGTGGGAGTGGGAGGGCTGTAAACTACCCACCCCAACCCCTCCCACATCACAGCCCCTCAGGGCAGAAAGCAAGGTAATGTTTTGATATTTTTGGGAGCAGGCTCTAATTCCCTCGCCCTTTCAGTCATAATTTGATGATCCAGCATCTGGCCTTCACAGCTGGGGACTGACCTTTAAGCACAGTTAATGCTGATGCAAGCCGTAATATACTACCTGGACTGGAAATGTACAGCCTTAAAAACAAGTGATAGTGAAATAAATGATCTTGTTTGATACTGCTGAACTATAACCTTTACTTGTTGAGCTTAGGTCACAGACAAATCTGCTAGAACTTAACAGGGTGCGCAACGAGGCCTACTGGGAACCACCAAGGACACACCCACTGAGACCACGAGGCTCATGTAAGACCTCCCACCAACGCAAACCAAACAGAAAGTTGAACAGGTCAAAGCATACTTCAGTGCTGTCGAAAATCCCCACAACCCATTCCACGAAGCCGTGAAAGACACAGAGGGTTGCGGACTGGGACGGTGCAAGTCTTGGATGGGTCACACAGAGGACTCAATGCTGCAAGTATGCTTGCTGACGGGACTCAAGAAAACCACGGAGTGGGAAATGTACCCAAACTGATTCCAGCATCTCTATGACTACGAGACCCAGAAGATATCGTCCAAACAAAGAGTAACTGCAATTCTGAACCTTTACCTAACTTTGTCTTTAAACACAACAATCCAGTCTCTTTACAACACTTCAGCTTGTGGTGATGAACCATGAAACTAAGTTTGGTTGCAAAAAGGTTCAGCAGTTCAGAAGAAATAAAGACACCTCCCGGCTTTGTACGCATGCATGCACATTGTGCATTCTCGCGGATCCCACAGCCATTGTTAAGAAACAGTTGTACTAAAACAAATTGAAAAATTAAGAAGACGAAGAAAGAAGAAAACTGAATATACATGGAGACTGCTAAGTGACTACACGCAAAGCAACTAGAAAGGCAGATAAATTTTTCCAGGTTAGACACTTTAATATTCCTAGCCGGCCAATAATGACAACGGGGAGAAAAAAAAAAAAAAAAAAAAAATATATATATAAAGAAAAAGAAAATAGTGTCTGCAACAACACGCAGCACTCACCAACTTCCTTTTGATGTCGTTGGAGTCCACTTCGAGGCCCTTGACCTCGTGCATCTGAAGCTGCGTGGAGTGCAGCTGAAGAAGCATGGTGTGCAGCTCTGCCTGCAGTGCGTCTTTTGCCGCTCTCTCCTCCACCAGCTCCGACCTCATGTCCAGCAGCTGGGCCTGAAATAGCCGTGGTCACAGCATCATTGTCATCCGTCTCTCTCAGCGCTCACGAATAAACTCTTTCTCCCGGGGTTTCAATTTTCAAACATTCGATTGCTACGCTACAGTAAGGCAGTCAATAATACTCTCAGTTCTACAAGACGCGTTGCATGCGCACGCGAGTAAATCTCCACGAGTGTTCCTGTTCCGTAAAGCCCGTACCACCACCACCACCACCCCATCCCTTTCTCCACTCCGCCAAGCATGACCATTCTGTTGTAGCGCATGGTCTCTCATCATCCCCGAGTTCAGTGGCAGTTGTGGCACCGTCTACTAACTCTGCCCACCACAACACCTGCATGTATCCTCACCAAGGGCGGGTTATGAATGTGAGTTTTTGTTAGTTAAGAGGTTCATTGCTTTCCATGTGCCTTTATAATCTTTAACGTTTGTTCGAAAAAATTTTTTTAACAAAATCTTGGACAACGTAGGTCATTTTATGGCTGTATTTTTTCTTTTGATTCAAAGCTATTTAAGCGGTGAAGATAGTCTCTGTGGCGCATGACATCTTGTATTTCTGGAGTGAGCCATTCTGGTTTAACCGGGGGTTTGGTTCTCTTCATTTTCCGAGGTGCGTGCTTGTCTATTCTGTTCAGAATTGAGTACCAAGTGTTTACGGCATCATCGGGGTCATTGTGGTTGGATACGTCACTAAATGGAGCATTCTTAAAGTCTCCAATATAACTGTCTTCATCAAATTCAGCAAAGGACCTGTATGTTAGAAATGTGTGCCCTTGTTTGGGTATTTTAACGCCTTTCTTTGACCAGGTACAACCAATGGTCATTGACATTAAGTACTGGTACATAGACTTGTGGATGTGCGAGGGAGTTGACGAGAAGATGTGATCGATGAGGGTTCCAGATGAGGGAGTAACGGGTCGGACTGTTGATCATTTGGGAGAGATTAAAGAGAGAAAATGTTTCTGTCCATGATTTGCAGGCTATGGATAAATCTACATTGAAGTCGCCCACTACAATAATTTCTTTGGATTCCAGCCAAACCGAATGCATCATACAAACACATTTTCAACCCAGTTAGTAGGTTCTGACGGATTACGATATAAAAAAGCCTACAAGGATGGGAGATTTCTTCATTTTCTCTTCGAGGCACACGCATTCTATACCATATTCTTCGTACCCGGTAAGGCGTTTAAAAGAAACATGCTCGTGATATATACAATGAGGCCTGTTCCTTTCGGATCTAGTGGTTCTTTCTGATGATACGAAAGCCTGCTATCGAGACTTCTTTATCGTCTATGTGGTTATTTAGTCTGGATCTGAAAAGCAGAACATATGAAAATAGCGGTCAGTGTTCTGACTGTTCTGGACAATTTCTGTAACATCCCAGCCATTTTGTTCACAATATGGTCAATACTGAGATGCCCAATACGAAAACCATGCTTCAGAAGCCAACGATCATTTGACAGCCATAAAGAACGATTAAGTAATGCCAGAAACGGGATTTTGTTGTTTTTAGATTGCGAAAACAAAATACAATGCAAAGATGAACAAATTAACTGATACTATCAGAAACTACAGCCGAGAAGCACAGGAAAAACCAGCAACTCCAACACATAAAATACGCGTTAGAACAAATTAGTACCAATAAAGCAAGTCAGGTTGGAAATGTTTGCCATATATATAAAAGACAATGAAACAAAAGCAATTAATTTTGTTCAGAATTAGAGAGAGAGAGAGAGAGAGAGAGAGAGAGAGAGAGAGAGAGAGAGAGGAGAGAGAGGAGAGAGAGAGAGAGAGAGAGAGAGAGAGAGAGAAGGAGAGAGAGAGAGAGAGAGAGAGAGAGAGAGAAACACTGATCCTGTTGAAGAAGTGAATTATGAATATCAGGTAATGCGCTGGTCACGCCACAAACATTCAAAAGGATTACATGTCCCTGTTGTTTATGTTGAAAGTGTCAGTTTGCTAAGAAAGGTTCTTCGTTTGTAATTCAATTACTGCACCAAAGGACACAATTTGTTTTAATATATATATATTTTTTCTCTCTCGATGCGATGTAGTTTTTTTAACTTGCGATTTTTGTGTGGATTTTTTTACTTTTATAAATTAGGTCAATTAGACTGATGGTACGTGCCTCCATCTGTTACACGGAATCTTCTAACATGGTCAGTAATCTGTCGGCAGCTGGTTCTGCAGAGTATAAATCATCAATGGATGGATGGTTATTTTCACTTCGACCTCGGAGCCGTAAAACTTCCCCAAGTCATGCAGACGCCTGCAGACTGATCTTACAGTTATCAAGATAACAAAACATGTCAACAAGTGACATCAACAAAAACAAAAAGACATTAATTACAGTCGCAAAAACAAACAGTAATTAAGAAATGCAAGTTTTAATTGTGAGGTGTACATGAAACCTGTCGCCAAGGAGTTTACACCACAGTTCGAGGCTTTACATCTGCCATCTGACGTGAACCGGACTAACGTTTCGGTCCGACCTGCTCTGGATGGGCCTCGTTGGAATAGGAGTCTCGGGACGGAAACCTCGGAACGCGGATACTCGGTGTGAACTCTGTAAGCTGTGTCAAAATATGACCATACAGAGACTGAACGATTGTGCGGTTTGGTCGTGTCCTGCAGATATGTTTGATGGAAGGATATTGTTATGATTTGATGAGGCTGAAGTAAAACATGGACTGACTTAGGGTGTTCTTATACTTTTATTCTTTATTTTTTAAACAATCAGAATGATTTATTGTACAGCGCCTAGAGAAGCTTGTTACATAATATGTGCCAAACAGGTTTTGGGTACTGTCAACATCAATCACACATCAGTGACAGAGTCACGAAGCAAGAAGGACCAAAGCAGCAGCATTTATTATTCAGTGGATTCATTATGTTTTCAAAAGAACTGTAAGCAGTCTGCGGAGAAAAGTCTGACTGACTGCTTCAGAAGTTCAACTAGCACACAACTGGTGCTGAGCATTTTAATCCCTGAACATTATTTTATTTTGTTTTGGTGATCTTTTGGTTTTGAACTTTCATTCGCTTTGTCTGATTCTCTGTCTTTGTCTGTCTGTCTGTCTGTCTGTCTGTCTGTCTGTCTGTCTGTCTGTCTGTCT
Source organism: Alviniconcha strummeri (assembly GCA_963584105.1). Taxonomy (NCBI): domain Eukaryota; kingdom Metazoa; phylum Mollusca; class Gastropoda; family Provannidae; genus Alviniconcha; species Alviniconcha strummeri. The sequence goes on from OY757544.1 coordinate 13,301,547, forward strand.
CTCTCTCTCTCACACACACACACACACACACACACACACACACACACACACACACACACACACACACACACACACACACACAATTACAGGTACTGATATCGATGCATAAAAAGTACAATGGCTGCACGATTTATCACCATCTTGTTGGTGATGAAACGTGCCGCAACAGTCCTCCTTTCCTCTTCATCTAAAGCAGACAGCTGAAGTAAAAACCAAAGTATATGTGGTTAATTCCACTAGGACATACAAAACCAGCTTCTCCGCGTCCAGCTTCAAGCTTTATTACCTCTCCAGCCAGTAAAGTCATACAAAGGGTAATCTCAGTTTGAAAGACAAATCACGTGCACGAAGACGCCAATTTCTCAGACAGAACTGAAATCCTCTTAGAAGACCACAGGAAGGTTTTAGATCTTGTATCCAAATGGTCAAACAGAGCCGTCAGCATTTCATTTGCTGTTTGGCGTGTTAATCGGGCAACTGACACTATTTTACTAATGAATGACGTTGGCAGCGAGATTACTTTCTGTAGAAGGCGTCTTGTCGGGACCAATAATTTACCCAAATATTTCTCTAACGCTATCAAAGTAAAGCTCATCTCCTGCGTTGTGTGAAGACAAACAAGTAGGGAGTGGGGGGGGGGGGGGGGGGGAGAGAGAGAGAGAGAGAGAGAGAGAGAGATGGGGGCGGGACAGTGTAGCTGAAACTGCATCAATTAGAGGAAAGCATCTATTCTTGAGAAATCATCAGCGCAAGAAAGAAAAACAGACAAACCGGAAGTATTCCGAATTACCAGAATACGCAGGAACAGATGTTGATTAAAATGTTGTTGTTGTTGTTGTTTGAAGTACCTCATAGTCCCTAGCGGGAAATTCGGGTCGCATTACCTAGGTAAGGCACACCGGCAAGAGCAGCGCTAGCGGCTACCCATTCGTACCAGTGAGTGCAGTATTTTCACGTGTCCAAACAGTGGTATGGCTGCCCGTGTTTGGGATTTTTAACGTGCGCACGGATGTTGATGCATGCGATTGTACACGGGGGCTGTACGGACAAAAGAGAGTCTGCACTGGAAGTTGACTCTAGGAGAAAAATCCCTTGACGCAGTATTGCGCCTGGCTTTTCAGCTATCCCCGCCCCAGCTGTAACTAAGAAAATGGTAGGAAACCAACTTATGCTGGAGAAACTCGTTGTCATTGCCGAAAATTCGCGACCCAACTCGAGGGTTTTGAACTAACCAAAACTAGGAAAGAAGCGAGGATTGCTGGTGAGAATGACCAAGTGGAAAGAACTAGAAAAAAAATGTAATCACACACACACCAAAAAAAAAACAAAAAAAAAAAAACGGGACACGGACCATACAAGCAAATACTGAAAAAAGTTGTCTTCGGCAGGGGAGCACACACTTACAACGAAGACAGATGTGAAAAGAAGAAGGGAGGGGGGAGGGGTGGGGGAAAAGAGAGAGGGGGGGGGGGGGCGCAAAAAGAAGATAGCTAATGATAATCAAATTGGACTCTTTCGATTATTGTCTACCTTCTTGCTCTTTTTTCTTGTCTTTGTCTTGCCTTTCTTTTGTGTATGTGTGTGTTCCCGACGATGACACAAAATCTTTTTGTCGAAACAATTGTGTCTGGTCCTGTGTTCCGTCTTGTTTCGGTGAGTACACTATCCTATTCCTAGTTCTTAACCAAAACCAACCTTGACACGGTCACCACATGCAGACAGCCGCATCGGCTGGGTACTTTTGCCTGACACCTCCAAAGAGTGTTGTACATATAACGCTGGTAATTTACATAAAGTGCAGCAGCCCCTCACTGTTTATTTTTCTTCACTAACAAGTTGAAAACATATTATACTCTTGTGATCAGCCGTGTGCTGTTTGTACAGGTAGCTCCCGCTTCCACATCAACAAAGTACCTCCCGCTTCCACATCTACAAAATACAATGTCAATAACCATTAGCAGTATGGAACTGAAGCAGCGGGGCCATTAGAGCAGAGGCAGCAGCGTGTAAAGCGGGCTTTACTTGCCTTGGTTGCGTGTTCTTTACACGCACCATTTACTCTTTCCCAAAACGATTCCTCAGACGATCTTTCGCGGTGCCGCAGGCTACATGCGCGTCCCCACGCTGCAACTCAGAGGAAAGGGTTTCTAGAGGATCCTTCGTACTCTCCTTTAAAACATACGTTTCAGACATCCGAGGGTGCAGCTTTTCAGCTGTTGAGGTGAAACAAAATGACTGAAATTACAAGTAAAGTCTGACTCACCATCCGTGACGTAAGTCACTTTTATGTTAGAAGAGTTAGTTGGGTCTTGGAATTTAACCATTTGATGATAATTCTGGGGAAATGAAGTTGAATGACTCCGCCTCCTTGGTGTTTTCAGTCTGGGAGTACTTCGACACAGGGGCGCTTGAAAAGGGAAAATCTTGACTCATTTGAGCGTTATCGGCGATTCGCGGCCTCTGATTGGCTAAAGCGGCCTGTCACTAAAGCTTGCCGAAGCAGGTGACACATCTAAAGCAATATTCTGACCTGACCTACGCCTTATGGTTTCTGTGGACGTTAAGCACCATGTTTACTTACTGAAGAGCTAGGGAACACCACGATAGCTCTGGATTCTCATCAGTTCAAGCGGGCGCTATTTTCTGCATCCGTGGGACAGCGTCACAGTTCCAATTTCTCACACCGGTTCCTGCCAAGAATTACCTGTTATGACTGCTGTACTCCGCAGTCACAAACTGTACAAGTGTTAAGAGTACTGGCATCGCCGACATATTCACAATGCTATAATTTGCACGAACTCGGTCAGTCCGACACTAATTTTACAGCTAAACGCCGCATTATGCTACAGCGGGTCCACTGATGGCAAGCTACTGTCACATCAAATTCGGTGCTGAGCTGCGCGCCGACAGCAGCCAGACACACAAGCAAAGACCGTAAAAGACGCCTTTAATACAAGGCCTATTGTGCGGACGGTTTTCGGTCAGATAAGTCACGCGCGCAGTCTGTATGCATGACGGTTCGGCTTTTCCTTACAAATCAGCAGGTTTGTTTTTAAGCGATAGGATTAGCTCGCGTGTCCGCAGACTGCTTATAAATACATATATATTTATCCTGTTTCTGCCACAACATGCCGCAACACCTAGACTCTTCATGGCAACGCTGCGGTTTAGTGCTAACTTTAAAGCTCTTCCAGTGTCACGCGGACTCTTAAATGGCACATATGCAGGTTCCCTTCTCTACACATCCAAAATTAATTCTGAACTAAATCTCGCTTCGTATTTCAAACTACGCGGTCGGATGCATGAAAGACAGCATCGCCTACAAACCTTTCTTCGAAATTTCAGTCGAAGGTTTGGGCTCATTGTTTCGCATTACAACGATGTCTGTGAAGGGCACACTGTTTTTGTTTTGTTTTTGTTTTTGATTCCTTGGATGTCATCTGCAGACATGAATCAGCTAAACAAATCACTTGCATTCTCACTGCCGAGGCGAAGCGTCCACATTTTCCCGTTCGTTTATCGCATTACAGTCAGTCTCCCGGTCGGTCATATCGCGACAGCCAATTTCAGGGACAACGCTATCCATATCAAGAACTCGTAATCAAAACGCAATCAGAAAGGCGCCCAAAAGTCAACGGAAAAGGAATAAGACTAGGCTTAAACAGAAGGATGCCCCACCGCCAAAGTCTCATCTTGCGGTGTGTTGGTGCAGTCTGTCCTGCTGGGTAAACAAATAAGTACAAATAAGTAGACACTTTGCATTAACTGCCCAGTCAGCCGTGCTGGTTACAGTTGATATATCAAGGTGTGTAACTAGTAACTAAATATCAACGTCCGGTTAACCACACAAGGTTCCCTGAGGATAACCAAAGACCGCCAAAAGTTAATATGCATTCCAAACTCAAGTCAGATCCACAAACACACCATGGGGACCCCCCAGATCCACAAACACGATGGGGACCCCCCAGGTCCACAAACACGATGGGGACCCCCGAGATCCACAAACACACCATGGGGACCCCCCAGATCCACAAACACACCATGGGGACCCCCCAGATCCACAAACACACCAGATCCACGAACACACCATGGGGACCCCCCAGATCCACAAACACACCATGGGGACCCCCACCCCCACCCCCTCCACCCCAAAGAGATCAGGAAGGTTACACACCCTAATCAAGCAATAAGAAAGTGTACACTTGATCCCTCGCCAACTGATCCATCAGCCAACATTTCGTGACATGGGGGGTGGGGGGGGGGGGGGGGGGAAGAGAGAGAGACAGAGAAAGACAGTACAAACGATTGGCACGTAAAGAATTAAAACCAAAAAGAAGCCAAACAACAGAAACAGCGTAACACGTATATAACGCAGTCCTTTGATACCCCTGTCTGGTCCAGTTATGAACGTCCAGCCTGTTGTAGAATTATTTATACACGTTTCCCAATATAATAAGTACAGTCGAGCGAGATTCTTATTCGAATAAATTTCCGTTCGTGGTCATATTGTAATCATAATCGCTAGAGACCGACTGTGTTTGTGTCTTTGTCATCTGATCAAGACGGAGTTAATTGGACCCCCCCCCCCCCCCCAACATAGAACATCAACGCTTACATTAGGCAGTAAACACGACACTACACTGATGAAATATCATCGATGTAAAGTATAATGCAAAACTGACAATGCAAGCGTGTACAGACACTCCGCGATACAAATCCTAAACTACATCAACGATCAAAACTTGTTAGACCAGCTGTTAGGCCTACATCGTATTGATCGGCTAACCGTGACCCCTTTGCCCCACCCCCTACCGCCACCCCCTTTCCCCCAACTATTAAAATAAATCGACCACCAAACCTAATTTAAGCACGCCTCAGCCCCCTCAAACCCACCCCCTGCATGAAAGAAAATTCTCCGCCGTCCCTTCTCCGTTGAGACATGCACGTATTCTGTTCACACTCCTTCACCCGATTTGGCGGAAGTTAAGCGAAGCGGCTGTGGAGGATAACGACGGCGTTCCGCTTCCTCTTCTTCGATGTTGCTTTACGTGCACAGAGACCGTTGCGGCTGTTAGGAACGGGAACCCAGGTCCACCTCCTCTTTCACACAACTCCTGAGCTCTGGACGATCCGCGGAATGCAGTGCAGCGCTCAGTATTGTTCCACGGTTATCCATCCTTCATTACTTCACCTATTAAGTAATCGTTCACACACACACACACACACACACACACACACACACACACACACACACACACACACACACACACACACACACACACACACACACACACAGAGGTGTGCAATGGTCACTGAACCTCTCACGCAACCTTTGGGAGTTAATTCAATGCCAATACACAACTGATCCATAATCAATGGGGCAGGATGTGAAACAGTCCCTTGTGGGTTAGCTGACTCAATGTATATTCCCTCCCTCTCCCCCGCCCGCACGTGTGTGTGTGTGTGTGTGTGTGTGTGTGTGTGTGTGTGTGTGTGTGTGTGTGTGTGTGTGTGTGTGTGTGTGTGTGTGTGTGTGTGTGTGAACGACTACTTAATAGGTGAAGTAATGAAGGAAGAATAACCGTGGAACAATACTGAGAGCTGCACTGCCAGAGATTTTGTATTATACATACCTCCAACCCCCAGACTGAGACAGTTTAATGATTCAGTTTTTTTTTTAGCCCATGATCATGGGGTGTGAAGGCCGGGGCTAGGGTACAGGGCCAGATCGAAGGCGATCGGAACACGACGCGACATAAATCCAAGTCGCTAGTTCAAAAGTTCAAAATGACTGTTCGCGCAGCTACCGAGCTGATCAACAGCAAACTGCAGTTCAGTCCATAACATGGCAAATGAAGCAGACCGCTGCTTAAAGTTTGTATCAAATCTGTTTCCATAGGGTCGTCTGGAACACGTCCGACGCATACATTATTGCTCCGTGACACAGGGTTCTACGCTGAGCTGTGAGCCCCACCTCTTTCCTCCCATCGAATCATAAATTTTCGATTTGACCACGGCAACACATGGTACTGTGTCGACTGACTAGTGCCACGCACGGTGCCGATTTGAGCCTGATTCAGCATTCAAATGACTGTATTTTACCTCTTTTCATTACAGCTGTTGTCTATCGTCATCAACGAACGTGATACGTATTGAGAAGGCTTTGTTAGGAATCAACCAATCTTTCCCTTGCTATGCTCAGCTTCTGAAGCAAACATGTCGACCACACTTCTGGGTTTTCGCGAGGAATGCTAATTGTGACGTCCTGATTGGCGGAAGCGCTCGGGTAACTGGCAAAACCCTCTGATTGGCACGAACATCCACTGGCGAAGAAGTCGGAATACAGCCGTTTTTTGTTTGTTTTTTAACAGTTGTATGATCCTTTCGCCTACCAGCTAGGAAAGTTTGCAAACACATAAAGCAGAGATCAGCTGAAATAACTGCTTTCGTTTATCATGGCTCAGCCGGATACAGTTACACTTACACTACTCAATGGATCTGCATCTGCTAGGATTAGCAAGAGCAGCACAAATCCACAGCTCCGGCTCCTGTTTCACTCGGCTCTGACTGCACCACCTGGCAGATTAGGACGAGGCGAAAAGATGGTAGAACGTAGGCGCTTTTTTCACTCATCAACTTCACGCGACCAGGGAAAACGAGTGAATACAGTTAGGGTCGAGAATGCCCCTCAAGTGGCGGTGGGCGATGAAAGGAAAGCAACAACAGGTTCGCTCCTTCGGGCCCCGTTTCTCCGTTACCACTAGCGTGTCGTGCACATCCCCCACCCCCTCCCCCCGTCTGGGAGAGGGGCAGGGGTGTTGCCTCTTCCCTCGCCATCACAACAAAGGTTCTGTCCAGCCAGCGTCTGTCTTCGCCAAGCTCTGACTAATGGGAACAAAACAGTCCTGGTGATTAGTTTCCGCAAACAGAAAAACACTGACGTGGGAAGTTTTGGCCCTCGTTTGTATCTGTTCTGAGGATATGGCGAGTGGGTGGTTGCCGGGAA
>OY757544.1:13310056-13340477 GCA_963584105.1 Alviniconcha strummeri
GATCATGTTCACGTCTTGATGACAGACTACTCGGGCTCCTTCGCTTGCGGCCTGGTTTGGTAAGTAAGTAAACATGGTGCTTAACGTCCACAGAAACCGTAAGGCTTATTAGGGACGGGAAGAAGGGGGGGAAGGGGTTATGGAGGTGAGGGAAGAGGGAGACTAATATGCCTATCGCTACACTGTCACCACCAGAATGACTCCTGCTGCATTAAGATGGGCAGTGATGAGAGCCATTTTAATGTCTCATTAATTGTGAGGGTCAAAGTCACAAGACAGTGTCCACAGCCCACAATTTTTGAAGAGAAAGGAGAGCCCAAGCGGATTCGAACCGAGGTTCCTCTGCTTACCAGCCTAACGCCTTACCGCTAGACCAAACCGGCTCACGAGGGCTTATTGGTTGTTGTTTAACCCCTGTTGTTTAGCCAACGTGACCCAGCACCCACACTCCGAGCATCGCTTTCCAGCACCTTCCTCCAAACTCTGCCAGATTTGGTTACGCCACCGACGCGGTCAGCGCCCTCCGAAAGGTTTGGGTACTAATATATTATGAATGTGGAAACAGCCTAGCGCCGAAGCACCCACGTAAACATGAGACGCATCCACCTGGGTGAAAAAAAGGGAAAAGTTTTGTCTCGATTCAAACGATGGTGGTTTTATTTGTGCTGGTGTAAACTTTGTGGCGGCTATAAATGACACGCCTTGTTTCATTTAAGTTGTTTGTAACAAACTTACTACGAAAAACTGCTCGTTAGCTGACGGTTTTCAGGAACCTATGACGTAACTAAATACAGCAGTGGTTGAAGGAGGATTGTCGTAAACCAATGCTTGGAGTTTGACCAACACCCTGATCATTGTATCGATTCGCAAGTGGACCAAGCTCATCTCCCCCCCCCCCCCCCGCCCACCACAACCATCAAACTCCCCCTTTTTTCAGCTATTTTATATCTAACACAAGCTTGTTTTACAGATTGTCCCTAATATGCTTTTTTAGCATCAAAAGAGGCGACATTAAGCACAGTGTATGATATGGGTGGCTGTTGCAGTCGGTAACAGCAATAATGATGACGAGGAAAACGACGTACCCAAGATCTCGTTACGTTCCACACAGCACAGGTCCACTGTCCGCCCCTTCAGCCGTTTCTCTGCCGCTGCATACCCTTCGTGACGTCGTACTTCGATCTGCGCATGCGTCTTGCGGGTTCTGGGGGCGCGAGCCCTGTCTCTCACTGCTGGCTTTCTGCACAGTCACAACACGCGTTGGGCAGATCGTGACTGCTGTGTCGGTCAGTTGCTACCAAGGAACATAATTATATGATATATAAATACAGCTAATTATTATAATAGAGGTCGTAAACGAGAGAGAGGGAGAGGGGCAAATGGGGGGAGGGGGGGGGGGGAGAGAGAGAGAGAGAGAGAGAGAGAGAGAGAGATATTTAGTATTCCCTTACGATAATTAAAGTAATTCATTCCAGGAAATAATCATATAGGGTTCCTGTTCTAGGCCTTAAACGAAAAACAATGTGTCAAATACAACTGTCTCCATTTCACACACACACACACACACACACACACACACACACACACACACACACACACACACACACATATATATATATAGAGAGAGAGAGAGAGAGAGAGAGAGAGAGACACACACACACACACACACACACACACACACACACACACACACACACGATCGTCTTCATTTCCCACTTCCTTTCTTATATATATAAATAGGTCAGAGAGTGTGTGTGCATGGGGGAGGGGGGGGGAGGGGGGGAGGGGGGGGGGCAAAAAGCAAATAACTGATTGCTAAGGAACAGGGTAGATCTGCAAAAGTAAGCACAATGAGAACAGGTTAGGTCTTCAAGGCATAAGGACAATGAGAACGGGGTAGGCCTGCAAGACGGTAAGGACAATGAGAACATGGCAGGACTGCAAGGCGGTAAAGATAATGAGAACAGGGTAGGCCTTCAAGGCATAAGGACAATGAGAACAGGGTAGGCATGCAAGGCAGTAAGGACAATGAGAATAGGTTAGGCCTGCAAGGCGCTAAGGGCAATGAGAACAGGTTAGGCCTGCAAGGCGGTAAGGACAATGAGAACAGGGTAGGCCTGCAAGGCGGTAAGGACAATGAGAACAGGGTAGGCCTGCAAGGCGGTAAGGACAATGAGAACAGATATTAGGCCTTCAAGGCAGTAAGGACAATGAGAACAGATATTAGGCCTTCAAGGCAGTAAGGACAATGAGAACAGATATTAGGCCTTCAAGGCAGTAAGGACAATGAGAACAGGTCAGACCTGCTTCTCTCGAGTGAGCAAGTTAGTCGCTGACAGCGCCGGGAAAACACGAAATTCGCATGCCCCGCACCACACTCCAAGGCTCGCGTTTCGGCACCCTCCTCCAAGCTCTAAAGAGGCACTACTCTTCATCTCTCTTCGTCCACCGACGCTGTCAGCGCCCTCCGAAAGATTCGGGTACGAATACGACTGTGAAAGCAACAATGCGTCGAAGCATGCACGTAAATATGATGCGCGTCCGCCTGGGTTAAAAAAAAAAAAAGGGGGGGGGGGGGGGGGGGCTCGATTAAAATGATTTGGGTTGTATCTGTGATGGCGAAAGCAATGTGAACGGTTGCAAAAGAAACGCCTGGTATAATTGAAGCTGCCTTTTACTAACTACTCACTGCTATCTGAGCACCAACGAAAAGTAGTAACTGACTGAAGTGACGGTTTTCGGGGACCTATGGTGTAACCAATTATGGCAGTGGTCGGAGGAAGGATGTCGTAAACCAGTGTCTGGAGTTTGGCCCCCCACACGTTTTTGTTGTCTGTCAGTAATGCTACCCATGAACTGATGGGTGTGCACACACGAGCAAAATATCACGAGATAAAGCTGGTGGGTTATAACGCTCCTTGGCTCCATCAGAGGCCATATGCATGAGGTGCAAATAGCCCCCTTAATCGCGTTTTTTTTCTACACGATGACGACACTGCCGGCCTAAACACGTTTAAGTTATTTGACACATTTCTCTGCGTTTAAGAAGCCTAAACGCCGTATAATTATTGCGGCCCTGATGCTACTGTTACCGACAGTGTACTATTGAGGACAAAACGAAAACTCGTACGAACTGATGCCATCCCACGGACGGCTGAAAACAACATGTTATTGGCGAAAAGTTGGGACTCACGCACCCAGACACATCATAATCAGCACAGGCGGCGAACAGGAGACATGGGAAGGGGTCGATGGGTCACTAATGTCTGCTACAACTGGAGTGAACTTTCACTGAACTTTGAATTTGAAACTGACACGGCTGTTGTAGTGCGCGTTCAACCAGTTTGGCGTTTCCGATGTCATGCGTATTGCACTGTTGGTAAGACAGGGGACTTTCCCGATCTAAAATTAACACAAGCAAACAACTATTTCTGCGGTATGACTGCATGGCACAAGTTTAACAAGCAAATAAAAAGAAAGACTGTGGCCGTACTCTTGATGTGAACAAATCAAGCTTCACACACTTAACCCTGTTTTAGTCTTTGAGAGAGCTGTCTGAGCTATGAATCAGGGCAGGGTACACGATTCCCGCGCAGAAAATAGCGCGAAATCAGACCGTCACACTGACTGGCTGTCCTTGGCGCATGCGTTGTCAATGATAATTACTAAGTGCGTTTACGCTAATATTAAGTAGTAAGCCACTGGACGAAGCACAAAAGGGTTATTTCAACATAATTACATATCATCTAAACATAAGTACTAATCATCTACACAGGGTTAGTAATTATGGATGACTTGCGCCAAAGCACAAAATTAGTACTTCTGAATTATGTGCACATAAGTAAACCTTTAGAGTTGCTTGAAACGGCTTACTTGCGTCAAAAGTACATAATTACAATAATGTACGAGAGATAATGACTAATTATGTGTACATCATTGTAATGATGTGCTTTTTACTCCAGTTAGCCGCCATACTATATTATTATATATAAAATATGGCGGTAGTATGGCGGCTTACTACGTATTATAAATATATATTACATACGAAAGTTGAGAGTTAAACCGATCACGGAAACAGGCTTGGAAAAGAATGACCACCCTTCATGGAAAACTGTTCTCCAAAATTCCGTCATTTTTTTATTTTATTTTTTTGACTTTGCGTTTGCCCATTAACCGTTGTCATGGAAATTCTCATTTGTACTGTTGTCCCTGATCTACAATGTCAGAGGACCAAGGCGCAGACCTCCGCTATGATAATTAGTAGTTCCGACGGTAGAATGCCGTGTTATGCTTGGCAACTGACCGCAAAGCAAAGCAAACCGCGGCATTCTTCCCGAAGATCTACAACTCGTCATACCCGAGGTCTGAGCCTTGATCATCTTATCATGACTAACATGGAGTCGGGCTTGAACAGTCCCTTCTTAAACGAAACAATGTTGACACTAATCTAATTCGGGTGCTACTAATTGAATATATTTGACAGATAATTGTTGTTTGCTCCTCCTCCTCCTCTCTCTCTCTCTCTCTCTCTCTCTCTCTCTCTCTCTCTCTCTCTCTCTCTCTCTCATATTGTCATATGAAAATGGACGCTAGAATCAGGAGTGCATGGGGCACTGATCTGTAAAGACATACTATCAAGGAAGCCATGATCAGTCAGTTTTGGACCGCTTCAAGTATACCAGGGAGGCCAAAAGGGGGTATTTAGCAGATTTCTGTGAAACGTTAGCATATGAGAGAGAGAGAGAGAGAGAGAGAGAGAGAGAGAGAGAGAGAGAGAGAGAGAGAGAGAGACAGAGACAGAGACAGAGACAGAGAGAGACAGAGAGACAGACAGACAGACAGACAGAGAGAGACAGAGAGAGACAGAGAGAGAGAGATTAAGGCCAACAAAGGGCTGAGGTAGCGACCCCAGGAATCATTCTGCCCCTTACACTATCCCCCAAGTTCCAGAATGCGTTATCCTCGGCATACGTCGTACCGTGACAAGAACTATTTGTCTCGACTATGCCCAACCTCAACCTCTTCCGCAGACCAGGCTACGTTAGTAAAAACTGAAATTTGCACGAATCTGAATACCCTGCCACACTTTTGACGAAGTCGACCTATCGGAAAGACTAATTCCCATAAACGCACATGCACTGACAAATCCCAATACAGTGGACAAAAAAAGAGAAAAAAAAAAAAAAAATCAATACGGGTGATCAGTGTTGGCTCACTACTACTGCATGGATTTCATAGGCACGTACGCGTGTAAGTAACTCAATCTGCTCGCTATTCAATTTTGAAGCGGCCAAAACGGCCCACCGAGTTGGAGTGTGCAAGGCTGTGCAAGACTGATGGAACCCGTCACTACCAATCCTTGCAGGCTAAAGACTTCAGCGAAAATGTATGGGTTTGTGGCTTGCTCCCTGCTCAGGTATAGCGCCTCTGGGTCATGCCACTCCCCGCCCCACTCTCTCCCATCAAAGACTCTTTTATCTTTGCCTCTATCACTAGTCACTAATGAAATTCCTTTGACTCAAAAGTCATGCCTGATTTCGCGCCATTTCTTTTCGTGCACTCGAAGCTTCCACGCACACTAGTTGCCATTATCTCCACGAAATTACCTCTCTTTTTTTCTCTTTTTTTTCCCGCACAGTAAAAGCTGTCACTACTGGGGCCAGATTAACGCAACTATGCGGACATATTTGGCAACGCCCCCCCTCCCCCCCATACTCTTAAGTTACGGTATTACTGTCGGTTACACAAAAGCCCACTATGTACAGTTCAGCCCTTCAGTACATCTGGTAGAAAGATTCATATGTTTATGACACAAGCCCTTACTGTGACTTTGACCCACTCATTGTGACCGTGACCATGAAAACAGCAAACCAATCTGTCTTCGCACGGCACTCTGCCTCATGATGAAGCATCATCGTACCAAGTCTGGTTGCAAAAAGGTTCCACGATTCAGAGCACATCGTCGGGATGAACATTCATCAAAATGTTTTAACCTTCGCTGTCACCGTAACCTTGAACTGAGCAATCCATCCCTTTCACAGGACACACTTATGATGGTGTACCACTACCATCAAACAAACTCCTCAGCAAAAGGATAAGCAGCTCAGATCGAACAGAAGAAACAGTCAACTTGTAATTTTAATATGACCTTGACGATAGCAAATCAATGTTTTCGCATGACACTCTCTGGCGCAAGATGATGCGACGCCATACCAAGTTTGGTTGCAAATGGTTGAGCGGTTCAGATGATAGTGTCTGAACAAACCCCGGACAAGTGATTCCAATACATACATACATACCCCACGTAAAGTCGTTACGGAAGAGGGAGGATGGGGGCGGGGCGGTTATTAAAACTATCTGCAGTCATCTGAACTAATAATACCAGCAAAAATTAAAGCAAGCACGTGGAAGAAGCAAGCAATTGCCTTCATGAACATCGTCCGAATTCGAAAATACTGAAAAGGGTTTTCCAGAGCACAGAAGTCGTTCCTTACCCCGTCAAGACCCCACCGCTTTCCCTTTCCTTCTAAATTCAGCAGGGGTCTACTGCGGCATACTAACAGACCTCCAGTCTCTGACCTTCAAGGAAAATCGGCAGGAGAACCTACACCAACAATCCCCTCGTTAAACACAAGAAGTCTCCACGAAAAATCTTTACCTCTCTGCAAAAGAGACGTGTGTGGAATTCAGAGCTCAACAAGTTCCGTCCGAACCCGCTCAGGTCGGGCAAGCCACAGTAATTGTGAGAACCTGCTTGCGAAATGGGTTTAATCAGGACGTATTGAGACTTCAAAATGGGGAGGGGAGGTGGGGGAGGGGGGGGGGGGGGGAATCGGCGGGTGCAGAGCAGCCACTAGGACGCATAGAGAGTGGTGGTTATGAGTGTAAATCAGGGCGATGAGTGATCAATGACGGAGGGAAACTGGCGGAGCGAGCCGCATAATCAGATGGTCTGGAGGACTCGGAACCCTTTTTCTGGACCCTCAGCCTTTGGCGTCTTCTGCTGGCCGTCTACGACCAACCGCATAATCATGCGCCCACAAAATGAACTTGTATTCTTCTTTTTCTGTCTAACCAAATTCCCTGCAAAATCAATGCTACATCGGCGATCCTAAACAAATAAAGTCGACAAATCTTATGTATTTTCAAGGAGACCGGCCGAATACCACAATCCAATCATGTCTTCAGCCAGGACAAGAGAATCGTCCTTCAAACCTATTATGTTTGGACACACGCAGAAGTTTTTGCATTCGAAATCAGATTAATTAATACCACAGCGATCGTTATAGTTCTGCACATTTTCTTCTTCTTCTTCTTCTCTCTCTCTCTCTCCCCACACCCCCATGTTGCAGATTCTTGTGTTGCTGTTGTTGTTGTTGATGTTTGGAACATCGTTTGATTCTTTTCATGGTTTAAATCACAGCACACCGACAGTGCCCTATCCAGACCGTTGTTACTGCAGTGCTCCGGCGGCAAATTTGCGGGACTTTTATACTTGACACGTAAGGCATCCTCTTCCTGGCAATGCCAGTTGTCAGAAGTTCTGCCCTTGTCGCACTAATCGCATCACTGTGGGCGAAAGTTGGGCATTCTCCAAATACTAAAAGCCCGGGGTCCAGCGAGGGGTGTTGGGGGCAGTACCCCCCTCAGAGGGGTCAAGGACAAATGGGGGCCGAAAAGCTGGAAGGTACGGGCTGGAGAGCGGGGAAGAGGAGGGGGGCCGTCCACTGCGGCGTTGGAACCAATAAGTTTCCCCGACTACTCTTTCAGTCTTTGCATTAACTGTTTGTCTGAAGAAGATACCCACCTGACTTGTCCGAAAAAGATTTGTAGAACACATGAACTCAACCATACGAGCCGATATGGCCTCTCAGTGAGGCGTTAGGCTGGTAGGCACAAGGACCTCGGTTTGATTCCACCTTGGCACTCTTGCTTTATGGACACTGCCTTTGTGACTTTGCGCCCTACAATTAATGAACCATTAAAATGGCTCTCGTCTGTGCCCAACGTAACCCATATCTGCCTAGGGATTTTTTTTAACACTAAACACCCTGATGCAAAAAGCCTTCCTGTTCTTGCAAACGGTGGCTTCCTCAAAAACAAAACAAACAAACAACAGGGGGGCATATTCAACCACGTCTTCTTTGAGTAAAGGATGTCCCTCTTCAGAGGTCCATGTCAGCAGGATGCCAGAATTACATTCAGCTAAAACAGACCAACTGAACCATTTATGCGTCCTGAATATGAGACCGTGTGTATAAATGGGTTCTGGTGGCGACAGTGCAGTATTAGGTATAGTCTCCCTCCTCCCCCACCTACTCGGATCTCGGTCCCCGCCAGTACCTCTTCGGAGACAACTCGGCACTAAACAAGTTTAATCAATAACTGAAGCACTTCTAGGCTAGGTACCAGATGGTTCATGCCCCATAAGTCATTAAACAAAATTCCAGGTTTGCGTCTGAGTAACAATTCCTTTGTATTACAATTGTAAAAGTGCCACATACACCTAAAATGATTTTTTTTTAAGAGTCCCGGAGGTGGAGAGTAACCCAAGCGAAAAAGAAAATGAATACTCAGCACCAGCAAACAGAAGCCGAACGAAAAATAAGTTTTGTGAGTTCAGGGTGGGGGAAATTAACCACCAAGCGCGAGTAATTTACTTGTGGGTTACAAGGTAAAGCCCTTGGTAGTAAAACCTGCTAAGACAATGTGTTAGTACTCTATGAGCAGGAGCCATGCTATGCATAACCTCTCTTCTCTGGGTTTTTACACTGAATATTCCTGACGATCTTCTGAAGTGCGTGTTCTTTTATTCAGTTTGAACTTGGTAGTTCCATTTGGTTACTGACAAGGTTGCTTAAAAATTGACAGAGCACATCATTTCCTCGGAAGATTGTCATGATAACTTTGCAGCATTACTATACAACCAGCTGACTGTCAAGTGATAAACTAAATTTGAAACTGGGTTTTATTGCCCAGTCAACAATGGAGGTTTTCTCAGGGTGAAACATCTTTTATCAGAACACAATAAACGCAAATGCATGCGACCTTCCAAAATGAGACACTGATAATTTTTGGCATTCTGACATATTTATATCACAGTAGAGAGCACACAGTTCTCTGTAAATGATGCACAAATTATCCAAAATGAGTCACACTGATAATTTTTGGCATTTTGACATATTTATATCACAGTAGAGAGCACACAATTCTCTGTAAATGATGCACAAATTATCCAATTATAACAGCATTTCATTCTGAGAAATCAGCAAACAAAGTTTTCATCACAGTGCTTAGCAACAAGTGTGAGCATGTTTAAAACATTTGAATTTAAACATTTATAAATATTTTCTGTACATAAAGAACCTAATATCTGATGCAAAAAAGACTGGGCAATCAGACAATCTGTTTGCCTGTTGGGACACTGTTTGGAATGAAATCCAAACACATAAAAGTTTCAAAAGAACGCTATTTATCAGGACAAAACACAATATGTATTGAATGAAAATGCAGAACAGGACTGTTTTCGCAAGTGATACTTTTTGTGGTTTGGACATATGTTATAATCCACCAAGTGGGTGATGTGCAGATCCTATAAGGATAGGATCTGCACATTACCCACTTGGTGGATTATAACATATGTATGCATGTCCAAACCAGAAAAGTATCACTGTGCAAGGAGTGTACTCAAGTGTAAAAGATCTGTGCATGTTAAAGTATATTATTTATTATATTAGGCCTTTAGGTACTAATGCAGTGCACAAATTAAAATCTTTGTTTTGCACCTGTTTTTGTGGCACAAGAAGTTGGCAACAATACTAACATAAAACCTTAAACAACAATACACATCCCCAACATACTTTTGTCCTAGAACTCCTAATACTGGGCGATTCAGCAAAGCTGGTTTGCTAGACTGAATGCGCTTTGTAATCTTTCACGCATGAAGTTGCAAGAGGTCACAGCACACTTTTCTGGGCTGATTTCTGAGTAGGCGTTGCTTCACGCTGTGTATAACAGTGGAAGTTGAACCTAGAATCACAAAGCAGTACAAATGCCAATACTGTTGCAGATGCAAAAATTACCGTGGAAAGGGGACAGTGGGTAAAAAAAGTGTCTTTGCATTGTTTTTTGGCTGACCAGAAGATCATGAGTTCGTAAAAAAAAAAAAAAAAAATGTGTTTTGGGGCATCCTATAGCACAAGCAACAAGTTATTGCTTATTCCCAGACACATTATGATTACAGGCCTCCAAAAATGCCTTTAAAGTTGGCAGTGTAAAATTTGAAAATTCACTGTCATTGCCTTCCATTGTGAAGAAAGTACGCACTGGAAGTAAAAGCAGCCAAGGGACTTAAGCGATGCTGGGCAAAAGTCAAGGGAGTTAACAACCCCGCCTAAATTGCCCAATAGGTTTCACTCTTACAGTTTTAGTTTCATTCATAATTGATAACAATGTTTTTAAAATTATTTTACACATAATAATATCACAAGGTTAAAGACTTGTTTTCCAGTTTGGCACAGACTATCCTTTTAGACTGAATGAATATGCCAGTGTGTAGCCATATATATATGTGACTGAAGCCATGTGAACACATAGTGCTGATGGGTAACATTCATACTTGCATTGACATTATTGGCATCATCATAATTTGTTGTCTCCACCAAGAACATGGGGCTAAAGCAAAATGTTTGTTGTGTTAAGGGTTCCATGTCAGGACTGCTTTCATTTTTGAGACATCGTAATGATACTAATATACTTGACAAGATAACCTTCATTACTAAAAGTAAAACACCTGAAGTTGAAGTACAGCTGCAGCACCAGTAACCAGTGGAGGGCTATGGCTACACACACGACTTTTCACCTAGCACTGACACACATCCATACACTCTAGCTGAGGAATGCTAACAAACTACAGCTTGTACAACAAACTGGCAACATGGAAATTATACTCTTTTTTTTTATAGATCAAAACACGCACTTGCTGAATTACAGACATTTCTCTTTCAGCCCCACACAGAGCACATGGCACAATCTGACAGGCAGTGGCCAATGCATACATAATGTTCACTGGATTTTGTTATCACTTTTTTCTCTAAAGACACCTGAAGGTACACTAACACCAGTGTCTGTACTCTCCCATCCAGAATCACTATGATTATAATGGTAAGTAAGAAAAGGTTTGCCACCTTACAGGACAAAATACCCCATGTTGAATACCTAGAGATATTGTAAGTTGCTGTTAATGTTATTGTCAGTACACTATACTATAATTATATACTATACTATAATTATATGTTAAACTTGTGCAAGATCCCCTGCATACATGTTCACTTTGCTTGCACTAGGTCTGGGTATTAGTGATAGTACATCCATACACCCAGTTTGGTTGCAAAGATATCAGTGGTAGTGGTACAGAAAACAGGCTTTGCAAGCAGTCAGTGAAGTTTCAAACAATGACTTTGACCTTGACCATGGCTCTGGGCATCAAGTTTATTTTTATTATTTCTTTGATGTACACACTTTAGAATACAGTGAAGGCTTTTCAGAGAAAACACATCTGAAGAAGTATCTACAAAGCAGCTTTTGGCACATTCTCATTATAAATATGTCATGGCTCATGCACCATTATGTGCTTTGGCCTGGTATATAATACTGGCACAAGTGCTTAGTGGTGGGCTCAGTATGGGATCTGTCAGTGTCACCACTGCTGCATCATTGCTGGTCAGAATAAGTAGTCTCACAGTCACACTGCCACTGGGGCAGCTGATACAATACTGGCATAAACAAAGTATGAGAAAAACCTTTAAAACCTTATTTGTCATTTCCACACAGCAGATCCAAAGTGGCCAAATTACCAGAAAAATAACCAAACGCAGAAAAGCAAAAATAAATCAAGAACAGCATTTTTTGCATGCTTACTACACAATGATTCTGTTTTATCAACAAAATGTTGGGAAGGCAAGAGTTCCCAAATGATTCCTTATTGTGAAGTTATGACCCTTGTCAGCAGCACCCAGTTAAGTTATTAAGTAAACAAGTGTTACCAACTATAATCATAACCATTTTGAGTGTTACGAAAGCTTTTCACAGACATAGTACTGACTACTGGTGAACACATTAAGTGCCTATAAATTATAAGAGCTCACTTTCTACATCACTCTCAATCTCATGACAAATGATGCCTCGTTCTTTAAAAAAAAGTTGCCCATGCTGTCACGAGTATGATCTACTGGTGGTCACTAATCTTTTGCCTCAACTTTTATCCACCAAGAACTCCAAACAAATTAATTGTTATTTCTGATAATGCGCTTTCTCACAAAGAAAACATGCACACCAAGTCATTTATTATTGTACATGACACAAAATGGAGATTCACAACAAAAAGTTAATATTTATTTTCTCTGGAGTTCCCAGCCATTTTGCTCCTTCATGTGGAGGTAGGCACAAAGCCAAAGGCAGTTTGGTAGGCACAACTGATAATGCCAGGTTAAACCACTGGAAATCACACTAGAAACAGAGTGAGCATGCAAAAAAATAAATGTAGTACATAAAGTCATAACCATGGTTTGTGTTGTCATTGACCAGTAACTTCTGGTATTTTACCAGTTACACTTACAGAGATTCTGGGTGTAGTGTTAAATGCATTATATAATTTCTGCTTAAAGGACAAGTCCAAAGTCAGGGGTGATTTTTGAAACGATTTCCATTAAAGCTTGCTGAGAACAATGATGTAGGTGAAGCTGTGATCTGAGGGTTATAAATACATGAACAAAGGCATTTTATGTCGTACCGAAAGTGTCGCCATGATGCTCAAATCATGTGACCATATGCCTACTATGTTACTCTGGGGAGTTGCTGCAAAATGGCCAACTCGAGCTCCGAAGACAAAATTGATACTTTGCCCGAGAGACCCACAAGGATACATCCATATCAGTTTGAGACTGTCAGGCAGGATTTTGAAAGAGTACCAGAACATTGTGTCAGCTTAGAAGCAAACCCCATGCGGTATTCCACGGGGTTTGCGAAATCGCACTCACTGAAGTGCTCACTACACAAATGGGCGTGATGTGGCACAGCAAGAAAGTCAGCTGATCTGAACTGTATAAATTTAATCCACTTTTGCCTCACTGCAGGTCAATTGCTTGGGAGCTCGTGCATTGTTATACCTGGGGTCATCTGCGAATTGTTACAGTTCGCGGCAACACAGTAGGCTGGCATAGTTACTTTTTTGTTGACCACACGTATACACAGTTTACTGAAGAATCTAAATGGCAACCGCACTGACTCCCTAGACTGGCGTCACTTCTGGGAGAGTCACGTGACTGATGGAGAACCTGAGACTATAGTCTCGGCCAGCCTACAGAAAATAAAATCGATTAAAAACCCAATTAAACCAAAAAACAAAACATTTTTTTTCTTCTCATAAAATCTTAAACGAGGGACTCATTTGTCAATCATTTCGATGATCATTTTGCATACTTAAAAACCTTGGACTTTAAGGTTCAACTTCAATCTAACAATTTTGGACAGGCTAGTATTTGCTACCATGTTTTTTTATGATTTATCTGAGAGTAAATTGTATTACCAGTATACCACAATTAACAATAATAATAATGGGTACTTAACATGCCTAACCTGCACACACTTAGTGACTTACACATTCTTTAAATGTATAAATGTTTTTAAGATTCAATGACCAGAGGTCACGCTGCCTTCTAGAGATTTGCGTCAACCTTTCAGGGTATGACACTAACTTTTTTCCTACTTGCCCTAGGGCAAGTAGATGACTTTTCTACTTGCCCGAGTGGCAAAACTAGCTGCCCATGCCAGATTCTTAAAATCAACTATTTTGATTAAAATAGGCAATATGTTTGTCAAGTTGATTTTGATTGGTAGAAAATGTGATAAAAGTTCTAAGTAGACTCACACACACACGCACACATACACAAACCATCTTCCCCACAAAGTTACATAAATCTGTAACATTGTTAATCGCCAGGTCTATGCTTGAAAGAGATGAAATTCTATAAAGTACTCAAGCTTATAATTTAAAAAAATCTACAGTGCCACTGCCAGTGGTATCTGTCTCAGTACTAATGGTATCAGCAATGAATCATTGCAGTACAGAATGTGACTGAGCATAACTCTGCCTCATTCTGTCATGTGTCATGACTTTTGTGAAAGCCAACAGGCAGTTACTGTTCATTTCATTCTAACACTGTAACAGTTGTAATTTCAGAATTTTAATTACTGTTAATATTAATGATCCAAACTGCCATGCATGCCCCAAGCCATGACCCAACATAGCCCAGGCAGCTTGGATCAGTGGTTGTATTTTTTTTTTTAACACAAAGAACTGTGCCAAACCTGCACCAGATACATTTCTTTATTTTCTGTGTTAATAAAGGATTCAGATTTATGCTAGTTTATTCCTGCCTTCATTATCTGTTATTTAAGAATGAGAAAGTTTTTTGTTTTGTTTTTTAAGGTCCAGTGTTTCCCCTGTTTCCACAATAAAACAAGATCGTCAGTTGGGAGTAGTGTCCCTTTTCTGAACAGAAATTCCCGATCAGAACATGATTATGAATTTTAACATTTTAGCGGCCACAATTAGGTCTTTTAAAATGCTCATTGATTACACTCTGGATCTGACACCCTCCTTCTTCCCTTGCCCCCAATCCCTCCCTCAAAAGAAAGAGAAGACGAAGAAATTGCTTCAAAATTCCCATTTGTACTTGTATTGGCCCATGTTGTCATTGCAAACGTCCCAAGCAAATTCTTTCGTCTGAACTTGGGAACAAACTTCCTCTCTTTTGACTGGGATCTGTAAGCTTTTAGCTTTGCAAACTTTTGTTTTAATGCAAAACATTATGTATTTTGTGTCGATGGCACGAAAAATGCGTATGCCATAACCTAAAATTAACACACATACAATGCCAAAACTGATGACGGAGTAACCTGACTGTAGCTCATGGGCTATAAAGTGAGCAGATGAAAAAAATAAAAAGGTCTATTCGTGCACAAAAAAAGTGGAACCTTTTACTAATTTAGTAAATTTGCCATTTGCAAAAAGTCTGCTTAGCTCGGAACATCGTACACAGCATTTTCTGAGGATGAACTGCAGCAGACAATGTCAGCAAACCCAGTTCTTGTATACCGCGGAATTTAGTAACGAGATGAAATTGAAGTCAAGGCTGCCACCATTTTCTCCCACTTGTATTCAGGTGTCGACGCGCGTTTTGTTTTCAGTCTTCTACCTTTGAGTAAATTCTAATATTATATGCTAACAAACTAGGCATACTGGGTCATTCCAAATTCCATGTCTGGGATTGTGTCCTCTGTCAACTAACAGGAAAATATTACTGATCAGTTTGGCAAAACATGCATTTTGGCAAAACATGCATTTTCTGACCAGTCTGATATGGAGGCCGATCATTTTCCAGATCTATACAGGTTCGTTTGGATTCGGTTTCAAATTAATCATTTTCATTTTTCGGAAAAGTATGCAGATTTTATTCACAGACAGGGCGCTACTGACTATAAGGCGTATGGATCAGATTTTAGGGGGGACAAGTATCACTGTGGCCTTATCTAGACCAAAAATTATGGTAGCCTACGCATTTATTTCATCTAGATTCTGCCTTCATTGACTGGACTTGCATGGCTGAGATGACACTGAGTTTGCGGGTAGATCTAGTGTTGAGTGACGCAGCGGACACCAGTGAGCCATAACTTGTTTAACTGGTGTTGTTATCTTGCATACGGTGATGCAGCGATGCGGCTAAAATGTGTATGGCACTTGAAAAATGCAATATTTACGCCTAGTTTTGCAATGAGCGCGACCCCTGAATGACTATATTACAAAACACACATGTACACATGTGTATACACACACACACACACACACACACACACACACACACACACACACACACACACACACACACACAAATGGGACTGAAAGAAAGGTTTTTGTATTTTCAAAGAGAAAGGTTTTCAAGGAAGATTGAAAAGAACTGACAGGTAGAGTGGTGAACAGAAACAGGGTCAGGGAATTGGTTCCATTTCCAGATAGCAGGAGCCTGGTAAGAGAAAAAGTGCTGACTACTGGACCAGAATTTTCATGTCACTTTTGTGGCTGCAGATTTCCAAAATGATACCTTGTAATTCATCAACAATCACTTAGTCTTTAGTTAGAATGTAATGGAGTGGAGTGGTCAAAGGACAGGACACAGGCAGCGGAATCAATAAAGTGGAGACCACAGCAGGTGAATTGCAGCAATCAGGTTTTACTTTCTCAGCCGCAGACAATTTTCAGCACACACAAAATCCTCACGCTCACGCATAGATAAGAGAACGGCGCGGGCCACAGGGAACACACGCTATCGCTACAGTAAAATTGCCCCTCTGGACCACAAAATGGCTGACAACTGTGTTTCCCTGGCCCGCACAAATACAGTTTCCTCTACAATAACTAAACCAATTACATGAAAAACATCAAATAAAAGCTACAGTTACTGTCTTTTAAACTGTATAAACAAAATGTACACTCATGACTTATTTTATTTTAAAACAAAAGTGTCGTCTGCTCCGGTTCCCGGGTTACTAATAGTACAGTAAAGAAATTGCGTTGATCCGTTAAGCAGGGCGGGATTAATGTAGAAACATATACAAAGAGCACTTGCTCACAAGAAGAATATTGTGCCCTGGTTGATAAAACTTGATTTCTTGGTGCTGGTGGCTAGCCGGGGCTGTCGGTGATGTTGGTGGCTAGCTGGGGTCGTCAGTTGTGGTACCCGGCGTCGGTGGTGTTGGTGGCTGGCTATCATCATCAGGGTTGTCTGCTGCGGTCTGGGCCGTGGTCACTCAACCTGCTGTGGTCTCGGGTAGCTCTGCTCATCCTGCTCTCACAGCGCCAAAGTTGTAATGGAGTGGTGGAGCGTAGAACAGGACAGCTGGCCGGTGGCGTCAGTTGGTCAAAAGTGGAGAGACCACAGCAGGCGTATGGCAGCACGCAGGTTTTACTTTCTCAGCCGCAGACAATTTTCAGCACACACAAAATCCTCACGCTCACGCATAGATAAGAGAACGGCGCGGGCCACAGGGAACACACGCTATCGCTACAGTAAAATCGCCCCTCTGGACCACAAAATGGCTGACAACTGTGTTTCCCTGGCCCGCACAAATACAGTTTCCTCTACAATAACTAAACCAATTACACGAAAAACATCAAATAAAAGCTACAGTTACTGTCTTTTAAACTGTATAAACAAAATGTACACTCATGACTTATTTTATTTACAACAAGAGTGGGAAGCGTGGCTTGCGCCTGTCTATAAACAGATTCATACAACTAAATCACAACTAACACAATGTACAAAATATAACTGTCAGTGTCACTAAAACTTACATCAGAATAAAGAACACGCTCCCACGGTTAAAATGGTACATAACAATTACAATACAACGCTCTGCAAGAGAAGCAAGACAAACTGAAAGACTAGTACTAAAACAATCGGTGCGAACTTTCACCTGGGGCGCGTAATCTTAGTCGCAGCAGCGCTGATAGTGATATTAAGCAGTCTATGAATACAACTTAGCTTCTACAGTACACAATACCTAACAAGTTAATTTCAACCCAAAATAAATACTAAACATGAAGTCAGCTAAGCAAAATACCAAATGACATAGTATTGATCGACACAGAATTACTTTAATCGAATCAAAACAACATTTCTCTACTATTTACTAGTACTAAACAAAGCGCGCCATGCAGACAACGGCTATAAAAAGAATGGACCTAGAAAGGCATTGGCTACTGATTGATCCTGTGTCTAAATAACCGTTAAATAAACATTCTAAGATGCCAGATTATATTACACATAACTTGGTGCGTAAAAAGGACTAAATAAACAAAGAGTAGGTAAACAAACAAGCGGTCAAAATGTTAAGGGAGAAAAACAGATTTGAAAATGCCGCGCACTGGCGGCTATCGCTGGTCGGCTGTGTTAAGGCCATGTGGCGTTACGCCACACGCTGCGCTTCAAAACAAAAGTGTCGTCTGCTCCGGTTCCCGGGTTACTAATAGTACAGTAAAGAAATTGCATTGATCCGTCAAGCAGGGCGGGATTAATGTAGAAACATATACAAAGAGCACTTGCTCACATCCCCTCCTACTCTAACACTACCAGCGTCCTCGCTGAGTAAAAACACCAATCTGTCAGGCGACGTATTTAACGTAACAACCTACTGAATGGGCTAAGATCTCCGGCTGAACCGGGAAACAAAATCAACATCCTTTGACTAACATATATTTGATATGAGAGTCCTCAATTTCAAATAAGACCAAATCAGAGGCGGCATTATGCCTTAGATCAACAGAGGGTTGTTATTTAAACAATGATCCTCTAATATCTACAACCTACTGAAAAAGGCCTATTTATGTACTGTAGCAACCGGTCACTGAGTTATCACATTTCACAATCCATTTAGTTCACCAAAAAAATCAGCACTATTTGCCAGTAAAACAGGCAGTTAGACTAGAAGATTTGCATTTAAACAAAATTCTCCTAAATACCAGTTTTCAGACACATTGCACCTACAAAATAGCCAAGATAAAAACATACCATGAACCTAGTAATACAAATGGCATCTGACATAAAAATCATGAACACTATAAAATGCAGTCATCACACACGTCATGTCAACAAAACAGCTAATTTCAAAACACTTACAGTACCAGGTAACTTTGCGGTCGGGTTACTGTTGAATAATCTTCTTCTCTGCCAGACGTCGTGAGCGTCTAGCAAGAGGCACAGGTGGTCGCTGGAGGACATGTGTCACTACTGGCACAGCAACAGCAGCACGAGCTGGATTCTGCGGTGTCAACACGCATAGTTCATTGTCACTGTCTGACTCCCAGAGTCACTGACGTCTGGCCTCGGGGATGGAGACTGCTGGCCGGTGGCATCGATGGTGCTGGTGGCTAGCTGGGGTCGTCAGTGGTGCTGGTGGCTAGCCGGGGCCGTTGGTGGTGCTGGTGGCTAGCCGGGGTCGTCGGTGGTGCTGGTGGCTAGCCGGGGCCGTCGGTGGTGCTGGTGGCTAGCCGGGGCCGTCGGTGGTGCTGGTGGCTAGCCGGGGTTGTCGGTGGTGCTGGTGGCTAGCCGGGGCTGTCGGTGATGTTGGTGGCTAGCTGGGGTCGTCAGTTGTGGTACCCGGCGTCGGTGGTGTTGGTGGCTGGCTATCATCATCAGGGTTGTCTGCTGCGGTCTGGGCCGTGGTCACTCAACCTGCTGTGGTCTCGGGTAGCTCTGCTCATCCTGCTCTCACAGCGCCAAAGTTGTAATGGAGTGGTGGAGCGTAGAACAGGACAGCTGGCCGGTGGCGTCAGTTGGTCAAAAGTGGAGAGACCACAGCAGGCGTATGGCAGCACGCAGGTTTTACTTTCTCAGCCGCAGACAATTTTCAGCACACACAAAATCCTCACGCTCACGCATAGATAAGAGAACGGCGCGGGCCACAGGGAACACACGCTATCGCTACAGTAAAATCGCCCCTCTGGACCACAAAATGGCTGACAACTGTGTTTCCCTGGCCCGCACAAATACAGTTTACTCTACAATAACTAAACCAATTACACGAAAAACATCAAATAAAAGCTACAGTTACTGTCTTTTAAACTGTATAAACAAAATGTACACTCATGACTTATTTTATTTACAACAAGAGTGGGAAGCGTGGCTTGCGCCTGTCTATAAACAGATTCATACAACTAAATCACAACTAACACAATGTACAAAATATAACTGTCAGTGTCACTAAAACTTACATCAGAATAAAGAACACGCTCCCACGGTTAAAATGGTACATAACAATTACAATACAACGCTCTGCAAGAGAAGCAAGACAAACTGAAAGACTAGTACTAAAACAATCGGTGCGAACTTTTGCCTGGGGCGCGTAATCTTAGTCGCAGCAGCGCTGATAGTGATATTAAGCAGTCTATGAATACAACTTAGCTTCTACAGTACACAATACCTAACAAGTTAATTTCAACCCAAAATAAATACTAAACATGAAGTCAGCTAAGCAAAATACTATATGACAAAGTACTGATCGACACAGAATTACTTTAATCGAATCAAAACAACATTTCTCTACTATTTACTAGTACTAAACAAAGCGCGCCATGCAGACAACGGCTATAAAAAGAATGGACCTAGAAAGGCATCGGCTACTGACCGATCCTGTGTCTAAATAACCGTTAAATAAACATTCAAAGATGCCAGATTATATTACACATAACTTGGTGTGTAAAAAGGACTAAATAAACAAAGAGTAGGTAAACAAACAAGCAGTCAAAATGTTAAGGGAGAAAAACAGATTTGAAAATGCCGCGCACTGGCGGCTATCGCCGGTCAGCTGTGTGAAGGCCATGTGGCGTTACGCCACACGCCGCGCTTCAAAACAAAAGTGTCGTCTGCTCCGGTTCCCGGGTTACTAATAGTACAGTAAAGAAATTGCGTTGATCCGTTAAGCAGGGTGGGATTAATGTAGAAACATATACAAAGAGCACTTGCTCACAAGAAGAATATTGTGCCCTGGTTGATAAAACTTGATTTCTTGTTTGTTGTGTCTGTAAAAGGGTAAGATGTTATTCACTGCCAACCATAGGTACCAATTTCTCTGCATGTCACAGAAACCATGAGTTTTGCTATGCAAATTTAAAAAAACCCACCTTTTTAAAGCATAAGCCACGACTGCACTGATTTCGATATCAATTATCATGCATGGTCAAAGTGGGCCTAAAGTGAGTAAAGGTAAAGTTTAAAGTAATTAAACTCTCTACTTGGAGTATCATCAGTTATTCTTCATGCTGACCTGTGCAAAGTGCCTAAATCGCTTCCAAAACTTGTAGTGCACATAATGACCCATTCAATGCCACTTCTGACACATGACCATATAACATAATCTTAATGAGATCACTTCATTCATGTATCACTTTCCATTGCTTTAGAGAGTAAGTCAGTAACAATATGCCAGCTTATCTGCTTTCTGTTTGGTTCAGATACAAGTGGCTATTGCTGGAGAAGTGGTATCACTGTCACCAGCAAAGTAGTATTCAGTATCACCAGTCGGCTACGATAGTACGAAAGTACAATGCCACGTTCTTCTGTTCCTGTCACTAGTGTCAGTGACAGTGTGTTACACTTACAGTGTACGGTCCCGCGCCAAAGAAATTACCCATGTACAAGCGATGCATAACATTATCAATCCAAACGTATGAATATGCAAAGATGTAGCATGACAGCGACACGCACATCAATCATGCATAATCAAAGGCTAATAATTTTCTTCAAAACTTAAGTTCTCACCTCAAGTTTGGCGTTACACTGAAAAATCGTCTGGGCTTTGTGGCTCAGCTGTGCAAAGGCTGCACTCAGAGCCGTCATCTTTTGGCGGCCTTCGAAGGTCAGTTCACATTGGTCAGGGTCGACTTCACCAAGCAGAAGATCTAAATCAACAAACGCCTTGTCGAATTCTTTTTCTAACAACTCCAGCCATCGAAAAGACAGCGTGGCAGCCATGTTTGCAAACGTCTGCTACATAGCCAAAGCTAATTTTCTTTTGTTTCGTATGCATATGCAGGATAGTAACCAAAACAGTCAAGCAAAAACTACAAAAAAGTGAGTTTGAAATGAAACATATACACCTAAATTTGGGAAAATTACGTTCCAAGTTTATTCGAAAATATTGTGTAAGATAATAACCTAGCCAAAACATTCGGATCCACGTGCGCGCGAGTGTTTGTGTAATTTAATGGCGTTCAGGGCGTATGTATTGATTCACAAACAGAAGCGACAGATGCAAAGCTATCCGGTCGACCTGCGTCTTTCTGGCACAGATGTTTGTCGTATATGACTAAACTGGGATTCTCGGTTTTGTTTTGAATAGGCGATTCTTTGCGTTGCTCGCATTGCACCCTCAGCAGACGACACATTCTGGGCGTCTAACCAATCAGCGCTTGGAAGCGATCTGATGGACTGCCGTCAGCTCAACTTTCCCACAGTCTCATTATGGCGAGCTAACAGAACGTACGCACAATGAAGCGCACGCGAGGAATAGTATTGGTTTTACTTCAAATTTCTCTGGGATGTGCTCTTCCTGATGTGGAACTTATACGCAACACATGTCAAAGACGATGTGAATCAAATTTGGTGAGTTTTTTTGTGTTTTGTGCATTCTTCTTGACACTTTGGCAAACGTGTCTCAGGAGTGTGGGACGTCTCCACTGGCGGGGGTATCTAACTCCTAACCGCCAGCGCTACTAGAGCTGACCGAGCACGGTGCTTCCAACAGTTCTCTCTCTCTCTCTCTCTCTCTCTCTCTCTCTCTCTCTCTCTCTCTCTCTCTCTCTCTCTCTCTCTCTCTCTCTCTCAATTGTTAACATGATGTTTTGATTTCAGTTGATATATTGTTTTGCCCGAGGGCTGGATGTAAAAGCGTTTTGCATTGATTACTTAGTCCATTACAGTCGTAAATTTAAAATAATCTCTCTCTCTCTCTCTCTCTCTCTCTCTCTCTCTCTCTCTCTCTCTCTCTCTCTCTCTCTCTCTCTCTCGTGTGGAAGTTTTTATGCTTCTTGTGTTAAAGAAGAAGAAAGACACACAAACATTCATTCATTCATGCTTCATATACGTACGTGTAAAATGATGCTTTAGAAAAAATAAAAATCATTTTGTTGTTGTATTCATTAGAAACTTTGGAAGGACTAGTTGTTAGATTTTGACTGAACCTAAACCACACTCTACAGTCCTTGTGAAATAAACTTTTATAAAGTGTTTTGAGTTCTCTCTCTCTCTCTCTCTCTCTCTCTCTCTCTCTCTCTCTCTCTCTCTCTCTCTGTGCTAGGGTGTGCATTTATAAAACTATTTTCTGCTTCTTTGTCCTAAACATGCTCATGAATTGATATTTTATATATTTTTGAGTATCTTTGAAATGTGTGTGCATGTTTAGTGTCAATAGAACAAGTCCCTGATACTCATAGGTGAGGGCTAGATATAAAAGGACCCTGTACCTAATCTAATTACCCTTGTAAAATAGAGTTTGTTCTCTGTCTCTGTCTCCTGTCTCTTCTCACTCTCCTTCTCTCTCTTAGAAACGGGACAGTGGCCTTTATTCATTAATCCATCTATCCATCAGTCAGTCTCTTACTCTTAGAATAGACTGGGCTTTTATGGTATTTTGGCTATACCACTTACTTTGCATATAGACTGTTTTGTTGTTGTTGATGTTTTTTGTTTTTTTGTTTTGTTTTGTTTTTGTTTTTGTTTGATCAAGGCCAGGTTGTAAGACTAGGCTTCTGCCTAAAATCTTTATCCTTCAGTATTAGTGATCAGTCAGCCAGTCGCTCTCTGAGTCTCTCTTACAGCTAAATTTTCTTTGAATCAGCCCCGAGACTCTTGAAAAAACTCAACCTACCAATCCCAAGAAATGTAGAATTGATGCTTTCAAGTCTAGCCTAGTATACTGTGGCAATGTTCATTGGAACTCACTCCCTGACTCTTTTAAAATGTTTAAATCACCTTATGTTTCATACTTATGTGCTGATTGGTTGTCCTTGCATGTTAAATTTTGTGTCTGTAACCCATCTGCAGTGCTCTTTTTATTTTATTTCCCATCCTTCATGCATTTACCCATGAATGGTGTTTGTTACTGATGATTGAAATTTTGAAAAGCCCACTATATCCATATCTAATGCACCACACCTCCATCACTCCCATATAAAGAAAATTATGTATAAACTGGATTAGTTCCATGTGTGTACCACTACCAGTGTGTTGTAGCTTACAAAATGTGTACATATATAGTTAGATCTAGAATAAATAGCCCCATGTTTAGAGGAGGGCTAGATGTAAAAAATAAAAAGAAAGAAAAAAACACACAAAAACACACCACATGTATGTATAATAAATTACCCTCGTAAATAAAGAATTCTCTCTCTCTCTCTCTCTCTCTCTCTCTCTCTCTCTCTCTCTCTCTCTCTCTCTCTCTCTCTCTCTCTGTTGTGGCTGCCCCTTTGTATAAATATAATACTGGATACAGTGTTATTTGAAGCAGACTTTCTGGTTTGTTTGTTTTTCACTTTCTTTCTAGCTTTGTGTGTGTTGTTTTTGTTGTTGTTTTTGATGTGTGTGAATAGTTGAGAAATTGGCTCAATTGTTTCACTTATTCAGTATAGTTTTTGAAGTTACATTTTCTCTGCCTAAGGATTAGCACAGTTCATTTAATGACAGCTCTCTATTTTAGTTGCATTAGAGAAATATTTCTTCTGAAAGGCCAGAAAGCTGAGGTAGCTCCTCTGTGCAAATACACTTGTAACAGTTCCAACTAGTCATGGGTGCCAAGTCGTTCATGCCCGGTTGCCCAGCGGGTTGTTTCCAACAATCAACTGTGGGAGGCGTGGACAGTTTTTGAACTTGAGCGGGGATGCCTACTGTGACTGTCAAGATTTTTCCAGCTTCAGAGGATGAAATTTGAGCAGTGAAGAGGCAACAAAGCACACTCGCACAGTGTTGGAGCCATTCTGTGAAACATAATTGCATTTGACCTTTCTCAAAGGAACTTGCCACCGCTGTACCTGGTTCAGGTTCTTTCGCCCCAAGCCAGCTGACTTCATCTGGGGTAGAGAAATCAGCTGTTTTACTGTGTTAGAAAAGGTATAAAACATGATCATAACGTGAGTTACAAAGCTCGATATCATGAGATCGATCAGATAAACAGTGACAATAAACTGTTTATTGCATTAACTGACAACAGATCCAGTGTTTTTGCACTGTCAGAAAATGTAATGAACGAACCTCACTTCTTCTTCCGTATAGTGTCCAACTTGAACACTGAAGACTGCCGCACTTTAAGTGCATGCTGGGTTGTTTTGGTGTTTCAATAAAGTACCGAAGTTCAGACGTGGACTACAGGATCTATAATGTGTGTATTTTATCTTTTTGCATGCATATACACACGGGGACCTCGGTTTATAGTCTCATCCGAAGGACTTTTGACTCTCTTTCAAAAGAGAGAAAACTTGTTTACCAGATCTCCCAGAAGTGACAGAATAATGAACCAGTAGATTGTGATCAGTAAAAGGAAGCAGATGAAAGCCATATTCGGTCATGAAAATTTCGGATCTAGATATTGCTGCAATTCGTACACCACCAACGACTTATCCACCACCACTTCCACCCCCTACACCTGCCACACCGTAGCATTATGACATTCATATTCTCTTATTTCCGTCATAGACCTCTCTTTAATGACGTCACAATAACGGCCTGCAATGGAATACGGCAGACACAGAAATTAAGGTCCCTTCATCTTGGGAACACAACGCCGCGATGAGCTCTCTTTTAAACCTGGAATAGGTCATTGCATGCTCTGCCTGCTGTCAGGAAGCCGACCTGATTAATATAGATCTACCTTCCCAGTGAACTGAACTTCTCCACATGTTTACACTGCGTTAAAGTGCAGCTAACCTTCTCAGTTTCCCGTGCGGGCGCGCGTAATAAAAATCTGCCAAAAATCGTCTAACCCGATTGATCTAGGCCCATGTGTTGAGGAGAGAAAACAAAATTGTTTGTATACGCCACTTAACCATGACGGTTATATCAGGGCGAACCTTGTGTTGAACGATCGCGAAATATAAATACTTGAAAAGGCTCCAAAACACACCTTTGCTTGCGTATCATAAGAGCGAATCCACCTTTATTTTGTGAGGTGACGTTACGGTTTGACAATTAGTTAGACACATTCTTTCTTGGATTCGTCCCGTCGAACTCAACGAATCACAACAAATGCTTTTGATCAGCTGTAAATAAACTTTGAAATATGAATATTATGTTTAATATTGACGCCCCCCCCCCCCCTTCATTTGCTTTCTTAGTTTGCTTTTGGCTTGGTTAAACGAGAACAATATAATTTGTTGTGTGTGGAACTGTGAGCCAGAATTTTGTTTGTGAGTTGGTGACATGTATACTTTGTTGCGGGTAGAACTGTAAGCCAGAATTTTGACTGTGAGTTGGTGACATGTATTTGACCCTGATGCGAGCCTTCGTGAATGGCTGGGTGTTAAATATCAATCCTAATAATTTAATGTTAATTTCCAGTGTCAGGTGTAAAGTCAGTAATGATAGCAGGCCCTCCTAATGTCAAGTGCCTGTGGTTAACAATATCATGTGTACATGCAAGGATACGTCTTTCTTCTACCACTTGTTCGGTTGATCCTGGTTCAATACTACGGGCGGCAGGTGTTGATCAAGTTTTTGGTGATGGGTCATTAATCTCACAGGTCTTGTTCCGACATCGTGTACTCAGTGTGCTGTTTTACGTCTCGCTGTTTTGGGATAAGAACGGTTTAGTAGCTGCCCTCGATCAATGATTCCCCCCCCCCCCCCCCCCCCCCACACGTCTTGTTTTGATTTCCTTCCACTGTGAAGGCCCCGTGAAAGAAAGACACATTTCTGGAAAAGAGATCCCAGTTGTTTCTTTGTTTGCTGTCTTTTGTCGTTGTTCCTGTTGTTTTTCTTGTCCTCCATCTCTCGATCAACAAAAGACATGCAGAAGGAGCAGTGATGTTGGAACTGGGAGAGCAGCGGGTGACCTCTGAGTGACAAATCGCGCTGAAAGTTTCACTGGGTACACGATTTGTCACTCCTTCGCCCGCACCACCGTAAGCTTTTCCATCTGGCTTTCTCTTCACTGTTCATACATGTTGTTTTACGGCCATTTTCGTTTCTTTTCCCCATTTTGTCCGTCTTGTCTTCCATTCTCTGGTCGTTGTTATTATAGATATATGCTGTTGTTTTTGTTGTTGCAGTTGCCTTGTAATAAAAACTTTTTATTGATTCGTCCCCCCACCCACACACACACACAAAGCAAGCTCAATTGATATATATATATAAATTGCCTTCTCAGCGTCAGAAGAAGTATTTATTTCTTCCATTCATTTTTAAACATTCCTTTCCGTTCTGTTTCTTTTTTACTTTTCCATAACATTTCAAGCCTGATTAAAGGCTGTTGATTTTGTATTCTTCCTCCTTGTCCAGAGAACAAAAGATTTACGCTGGTGAACAAGCCGGAAGGATCTACACGTAAATCGCACCGCCTTCCATAGCTTTACTTCACCTCGGGGCCGCGCCCCCCTTCCCGCGCCATTTTCCTCTCAGTGTCTCTGGCTGACTCTGTCTCTCCCCTTCTCTCTCATTTGCACACACTCTCTCCCTCTCTGTGTGTCTCTCTCTGTCTCCCAGTCTGTCTGCCTCTCTCCCTCTCCCTGTCTGTCTGTCTGTCTGCCTCTCTCCCTTTGACTTAATTTTCTTCTCTATGTCTGGCTGCCTCTCTGTCTCTCCCTTCCCTTTCTCTCTGTCATTCGCAGACACTCTCCTTCTCTCACTGTTTATGACTGTCTGTCTGTCTTTCTTTCTGTCTCCCTCTAACTCCATTTTCATATGTTTCTGGCTGACTCTCTCTCTCTCTCTCTCTCTCTCTCACACACACACACACACACACACACACACACACACCAAAACAACGACAGCAAACAAGCACACAGACAGACAACAAAGAAACAAAAACAAAACAGAACCCCCCCCCCTCCCCCAACTAAATTATATAAAAAATAAAATAAAATAACAAATACAGGGGAAAAAATAAAAAATAAAGAGAAAAAAGTTGACAACCTGAATAAAGTGAATGCCTTTTAGTACTGATCTCTGCCCCCACCCACCTACAGTATTATTAAATACAGAAGTCGTAATAAAAGAGTGTTAAAAATTAACGAGTGCACTTGATGCTTCAGTCATACTGCTTTCAACTGGCAAGATAAAGCTACATTGCTGTCTCTTTGTACGTTCTGTCTCTTTGTTTTCGTTTGCCAACTTCATTTTTGTACCATTATTATGTGGACACATTTAAGCAACGTGATTCATTATTATATACGGCAACACTGTATATTCTGTCAGTCTTCACTGGGCCATGGAGATGAGACTGCCCGGGTTGATTTAACGGTGTTCCTCTTGGCATATGTCCTGTCTTTGGCCGGAAGACCAGGCCTGCCGCTGCGCTCCACGTGCTTCAGCTCATGCACGCGCACACCCACTGGCAAGCAGGGTCCAGGAACTCAAGATACGGAAAAGCGGCAACGCCTTTGCCTCTCTCCCCCCTCCCCCCACCCCACCCCGTCCCCCCTTCCCTTCCACATTACATTACTCCCTGTTCCTTCCTTCCCTCCCCTCCTTTCCTCCAGGTTTTGTCCACACAAGTGAAAAGAGTCATGAATGTCACAACAACAGGAGACAACCCCCCCCCGGGCCACTCACTCACAACCCACATCCACACCCACACGCACACCCACATACCGACCGGGGGGAAGAAACAGTGAAGAGAAAAGTCTGAAGCAGAGAAGAGAAGAGAGCCATCCGCTCCCTACCCGTGTGTATGGCAGTTGGCATGGTTGCGGATTGTTGATGCTACAGACTGCGGTAACGTGAGCGGTGCTGATGGCGAGGTAGGAGATAGTTTCCCGCCGTTTTCCACCACCTCTTCCATGCCAATGCGTTAGGTCTCTACTTTATGTGCCTACGTTTCGACAAAGAGTTTGATTTCCTTCTCCCCTCCCTTCTGTTAAGGGGGGGCGGGGGGTGGCTTCTAAGCACGTAAAGCTCTTGCTTCTTCTTCTTTAACGCGATTATGAAGGACATTTTCCGGTTTGATTCGCATCGGCAACAACTGTCGGTTTTCCATAAGCTTTGAATGGTACAGTTAACGGGTAATTTGGTGTTACCCCTTCTGGATTTCAAACTGATGCCCACTGTCATTCAGACCAAACTGCATAGTTGATTCATGGTGCCTTGAGCTCTGCAATAATCTTAATGAGTCTGCTGATAATAATATAGAATGGGTTAGTCAACCAGTTACCTTTTATAAAGGACGCCGATCAGCATTATATTCCTTTGGTAGCCCAAAAATCCCAACGCTGGGGAGGGGAAAACCCCGCGAAAGAAGCAGTATTGATGTATTTATAATTATACCCAGGTCCACAGCCACTTCAAAACAGACAGAACAAGCGCGACTCAGTATTGCATGTCTAAAGCTGCAGCTTATTATCGTAGCACAGCATAGCTTTTTGTTTAAGAAACATCTTATTCTGATTGCTTTCTTTCTTATAGTGCATGTGTCCGCCGGCAGTGACTTAAGACGTCGCTGCATTTTGCATTTTGAGGATACAGCAGTCTGGATGGCTATAGGTGGTGCATATCGGTGCCAAGCTTTGAACGCGAGCTTTTGAAAAACACACTGCGGACAAAGTGAGGGACTGTAGCGTCCGATGAGGCTCCGTATATGGTCTTTGATGTAGCGAGATAAACTACAAGGTTCCACTTCAGGAATTGCTTTCCCTGCCCATGTTGTCCCCTTCCACAGATACATCACATCAGCTTCGGCTGGAAGGGGTCGCGAATTGGGCGGAGGTGTTTCGCAGCGTTGCACCAACCGGATGTGACGGGTCACAAATTGTAACGCGGCAACAGGTGACCTTCACCCTGACATTTCGGTCGCCTGTGGCTGATATGTGTTGCACGTGTTTAGGACTTGTTTCCCGCGTTACCTCTGTCTTCCTGACCTCAATGAGAAGCGGGTTGTCGTGGCACGGTCCTCGGAGGAAAGTGAATGTATACTTCCTGCCCCTGTCTGATGTGTCTTCTTGAAGCTGCATTGCGTCGCTCAAGGCTATCATCATCGCATGTAATAGCGCGCCGTTTATTTTACGCACTCCCGCAACTACGTTTTTGTGGTGGTGGTGTGGTATATTGTGTTTACTTTACCGTGTCTGGGTTTTTCTCCGGCTCGATATCATCTGAATTGTGCAGCATTTTGTAACCAAACTTGGTATGGTAGTGCATCGTGACGAGCCGGGGTGTCATGCGAGAAGATTGGTTTGCCATCTTCAAGGTCAAGGTCACAGTGCGGGCTCGTGTAATCAGTAAATATATATTTTAAACACTTGAACTGACAGTGTTGATATTATGGTCATAGAAAGCAACGTTCTTTGAATTCGTTTATTTTATTGTTATTTTGTTTGTCCCCTTTATTCCAGTCGCGAAAACTGTCCATTCAGTGGACCTTGTCTTGTCTATACGTTTTTACAGCTCTTATTTACCGTATATCTAAATTTAAAAGAAGATTTCTCATTTAAAGACACATATAAGGTTATACCTGCGCTGTTGGCTCTCAAGATTCAAGATTGAAGGTTACTTTGCTATCTCATCAGAGAAATTAAAACGTGGCTGAACATTAACCATATCACAATGCACAATAACAAATATTGTATATTTTAAAACTCAGAGAACAGTTACTGAAAATACAAGTT
>OY757544.1:13340677-13348177 GCA_963584105.1 Alviniconcha strummeri
ACGCACGCACGCACGCACGCACGAACATGATTTTCTCAGTTGCTGTTTGTGTGTGTGTGTGTGTGTGTGTGTGTGTGTGTGTGTGTGTGTGTGTGTGTGTTCGGAACACTTCATTCGCTTCATTGTTCGCTGTTTAAACAATTATGATAATTTAATACCATGATCCACACAGTATCGCCCCCCCCCCCCCCCCCCCCCCGTTGTATATTCCATACTGTCTGTTGTTTTGGCCCGGAGCAAAATTCGCTGACAAATTCCCAGGACTTGCATGTCAGGACGTGGAACATTAATGCTTTTGGAATGGTGTTCTCAGGATAATGATTTCTCCAGTGTGGACTTTGAGTCTGGACATGTACAGCCTACATTGAATTCTTTCTGGGAGGTTGTGAAGATTGACAGTCCTATTCTGGTATGAGAGAGAGAGAGATCGAGATAGAGAAGAGGGTGGGGGGTGGGGGTGACGGAATTACATGCGCACGCAGCCGAAATCTGGTGGTAATTTATCAGACTTCTAACAAGTTGTTGAGACTTTAGCGAGGGCCCCCATCTTTGGCGCAAAGACGCCGGCAAAACGAAATCAGTGTGTAAATGTCTGGTGCCGCCACTCTCGGGCTGTGCCAGTTTACTGCTGGTTCGGTCGTCAGTAGTCGGCCTTTGGTTCAGTGCTAATAAAAGTTGTGGAGACTTTGGCAAAGGCTGGCTTCCTTTGGTGCCTGGCTGAGGATCGAGTCAGATGTCTGCGAGGGAGACGGAACAAGCAAGGATGGAGGGAGGAGAAAGGTTGATGGAGGAGGAGAGTGCTGGGGGGCTGCTGCTGGGAGCGGTTCTTCGCACTGTCACCAGCGGGGCACTGGGTGTTATGTTACACCCTGGGAAAGTTAGGTGGAATGTGCCATGTTACACGTTCTCCTTGCCGCTCGTCTGCTCGAAACCAGACTGAGAATCATCAGCTTTTCTGCGGTGTGCAACCTCATTGCTCGCGAGGGCCCTTAAGGTGATGATTTAGGAGAAACATGCACTTCTTGTATCCTTGTTGCAATCATGAGCTACACAACAAAGTGCAGTGTTGTCGTCCAGACTCGTATGCAAGCGCATGAATAATGTTCAGACCGTGTTGGACACTACGTTTTCCTGCATACAGCACGGTGTCCACATGGTGATCAAAATGGTCCTCCTTCCATTATTAATTTATGATTAGTTCATGAGTGTAGACGTGGTGGAAATTTGTGCCAGGTGCTGTTAGATGTTGTCAAAGTTGAAACAGGAATCATTCAGCAAGGGAACTTAAGGCTGTAGGAATAGATTCTGAGAATGTCAGAAGGGACATTCTTGGATTTATTCGCTAAGTTGGTATTTCTAGCTGGATACCTTTTGTCCAGGTGGAGAGCAGTTTTGTCGGTTTTCGGTGCAACAAGCATTGGCCTCGTCCTGCGGTTCTCTGTGTCTGAACTGTATCATGTTGGGTGCTCTCAGTCTGTCAAATCGTGTCTCCCCCACCCCCCTTTTCCCTATCTCTCCCTCCCCACTCTTTCTCTGTCTGGTGTGATAGTGTCTTGTACTTTGAGTGTTGTTATTGACACTGCTTTTCTTTGCGTTTGACGTGTCTGTTCTCTAAAAGTTTGTTTTGACCCCCCCCCCTTTTTGTTTGTTTGTTTTGTTTTGATTTGCCCCATCCCCTCTTTCTTTTTTTTAATAAATATTTTTTGTATCAGTGTATCATGCATATCTCGTAGCTTCAGCAAGGCGAATATGTAAGATAAGACTAAGCTTTTACTTTTATCTTTTGGCATTTTGACCATACCACTATACTTTGCATAGCTGTACTCGAAATGCGTAACACAAGTACAACAACAAAGACCAGAGTCGCTTATGGTAACTCTTACCAGGCATGCGTGTAGATACAAGGTACATAAACTCTCCACCTACCGTAGGCGACTCCAGAGTTTATGTACCTTGTATTTACATGCATGCCAGGTGAGAGTTACCGTAGAGACTCAGGTCTTTGTAGCTGTACTTGTGTTACGTATTTCAAGCGTTAGTTAACTCCCTTGTGTATTGATTCTGCACGAACGCTCTGGGCCTCGTTCTGTTTGAGATTTTTTTTTTTAGCAAAGACAGATTAGTAATTAAGACTAGGCTTCTGCCTAGAATCTATATCCTTGGGTATTAAAAACCAGTCAGTCTCTTTCTCTGTCTGTCTGTCTGTCTCTCCGCCCCCACGTCTCCCTCACTCACTCATTCACTCTCTCTCCCCCTACCTCTCCCCTTCCACCCTCTCTCTCACCCTCTCTCGCTCCCTCTCCCTCCCCCGCCGCCCCCCACGATAGGGTACTGCGGATGCAGAGAACTATGAGGAAAGAGACCCTCTCTGCTGAGAATCCAAAGCTGTCGAAGGTTCGCTGCCAGATGAAGGTCAGAATATGGCCACTTTGCTTGCTTGCAATACTGAGGGGGATTATGCCTTTCCTGTTTTTGCTTTCTAAACTCGTTTAGCTTCACTTTTTCGCAGTCCACTTCAAACGTAATGTGACTTTTTATGATGAACGTCATTTCGCCATTATGGACATGGTCTTTGAGGTTGAACATCAGTTAACTTTAGAACTCTCTCTCGTAGTCCCTTGTTTGGGCGAGATGGATGTAAAAAAGCATGCATGCTTATCTATTACCCTCGTAAATAAAGAATTTTATCTTATCATAAACCCCTTTTCACTCTCTGCACCAGCAAAGTGAATCAGTAGTGCTTAAAAACAGAGAGAAAAAAAAGTGTGTGTGTTTGTTTTGCTGATTTTTTTTATCATAGCTGAGCTTCTGTGGTCACGTTTTACCGCAGTAAAGGGAAAACTCGCGAAGTCGCCTAACAGAAAGCGGCTGCAGCCAGACAGTGAGGAAGAGAGGTCCAGCTTTCCGACGAAACGTCTACTGTGGTGCCAGCCACAACGATGAGTGGTGCCAGCACGTTCAAGTGCAGCTGTAAAACACCCAGGTCGCAGTGCTCCCCACACTGCTACGGTCACTGTCACAGCCACATTGACGTGCGGTGCGAACGGTGTGGGGTCTGGTTCCCATATAGGCACATATTCCACGTGCGCTGAGACTGTCGGGGACATGCAGTCTGTCACATTTGCATGGAAAAGTGTCCGTAAACTGTTTGCTAGTGGCACTTCAAGCGTGGAACTGATCACACAGTCCTTGTTTTATTCATGCGCTTTCGCGCGTTGACGTAGTTAGCAGGGCGTTCACAGTCGCGCGCGGAGATAAGCCACTAACAAGGGGACGATGGTACGGCGGCTTAGTCGCGTCAAAAGACAAAATTATTAATTATCTGCATATAATCACAGTTATGTGCGCTGGAGGTGCCTCGGTGTCATCCTGGATTTTTCCTGTGGACTGAACTGAATAGCAAATAACTGCCCGCGTCAAAAACTACTCGATCCATCGGCGACCGCCGCCATTGTTACAAACAAAAAGGGAAGTGTTGACAAGCCCGCACGTGCGCACTTACTCCGCTTCAGCATAAGAATAATATGTGAACATAATTGCAATGTACTTTTGACACAAGCAAGCTGTTTAAAGCAGCACGAAAGGCACACAATGACTATTATGTGCACATAATTACTAATTATGTGAAGAGAATAATTTATGTGCTTTTGACGAAAATAAGCCGTTAACTGTGAGTCAAAAGACAAAATTATTAAATATGTGCAAATAATTAGAAATAATTCGTAATTATGTGCAGATAATTGGTCATTTTGTCTTCTAACGCTGGCAAGCCTCATACGAAGGTGCGCAAACATTGCATCGACGTGCTCAGCTACGATAGGATATTAGATGCACCACGAAATTCTCAGATATTGTGCTCAGGACAGCTTCACTCGCACATACAACACACAAGTTACTTGGTCGAGGTTTATCTACGCCAGACGCTTGATTCCACGGCTGTCTGAAAATGCACGATGCTGGTGACGTCGGCTAGAAAGACTAAGGATACGGATTCCCATCCCCGAAATGGGAAGGGGGGTGGGGGGGGGGGGGGGTAGAACGAGAAGAGTGCGGTTTGGAATGATGAAGACACTGAAGTGCAGAGAACGGGTCCGTCTGATCTACTGAGCTCGATTCCAGACAAGTGGTAGACATTTGCCATCCTTTTCCACAGAGGATGAGCTTTAATTTTGCATACTGATCGATTTGGGTTGTTCTCCTAGACTGTAGATGGGGCAGTCGCAAACCAGCCGCAAAAGATATGGTCCAGCGAGTAACAACAGAAATCGCCTACAACAGTTTATGCCCACTTGTACAGCAGCTGCATTTTGCCTTCAGAATCGGCTGTCGAGTTGTGTCACTGAAAATTATTGCACACACACACACACACACACACACACACACACACACACACACACACACACACACACACACACACACACACACACACACACACACACACACACCACGCATTGAAGAGGGAGATTATATACCTATCGCTACACTGTCACCACCAGAATGACTCCTGCATTAAGATGGGCAGCGGTGAGAGCCATTTTAATGTTTCAGTAGGAGGTGATGGACAAAGTCACAAGACAGTGTCCACAAACCACAACCTTTCTGAAGAGAAAGGAGAGCCAAAGCGGTATCGAACCGAGGTCCTTCCGCTTACCAGCCTAACGCCTTACCGCTAGGCGAAACCGCCTCACCAACAACGGGTTATATCAGGGCTAACGGGATGAGGAGAAACTATATAGAAGGTGTATGTATGTATATCGAAGTAAAGTAGTTCGCCCACTGACAGGAATTTTTTCCATGTCCTAATTTCTACCTCCCCGGTTTATTTACCTTCATTTTGTTTTCACAATCATCTCCTTGATTTTGAGCTGCGTTATTTTGGCTAACGTAGTTTGCCAGGTATTTCTTCCATGTCCTCATTTGTACCTCCCCGGTTTATTTACCTTCAGTTTGTTTTCAGAATCATCTCCTTGATTTTGAACTGTGTTAGTTTTGGCTAACGCAGTTTGCCGTGTTGGCCCGCGGCATAAAACATACAATACAATGCAATACGCCTTTATTGCCAGGTGTCAGTACAATTGCACGAGGAATGTTTTGTGATGCCAAGTATACTCATCACACATTCATTCCAGTCATAAAACAGCATTACATTACAACAACAGCAAATAAACATCCAGGTAAAAAGTCTTAGCTGCGTTTGCTGCTGACTGTTATGTCTCCATGGAGCTGTGGTCCAGCTTTTTTCGCTTGTGATTTAGTGATGTGTTTGAACTGGTGTGAACTAATGTTGAAGGTGTGATTCGTCCTGAGGTGACCCCATGTAGATCACGGGATTAACATCCGAGAAACAATATGATTATAACCTCTTTGTCTCTGTCTCCTTGTCTCTGTCTGTCTGTCTGTCTCTGTGTCTCTGTCTCTCTCTGTATGTCTGTCAGTCTGTCTGTCTCTGTCTGTCTCTCTCTCTCTCACACACGCACGCACGCACGCACGCACGCACGCACGCACGCACGCACGCACGCACGCACACACACACATTCACAAACCTTACCAAGCTACCACGAGACACATTAAATTCCACCCACGGAATCACCCTCTCCGCCTTGAAGAAGCGAACCAACACTCGAGAGCCTCCGAGAACAGTAAGGGAACACCAGTGACATTGCATCACGCTAATCCCTGGTCATCGGCTCGCCAGGAATGGCCGTTGGTCGGGGGACCATGGGTTTGGGTAGGACAGGAATGGCCGTTGGTCGGGGGAACCCTGGCTTTGGCGAGGACTCGGGGGCTCTGTGAACGCTCAGTGCCAAGTGTCGGTAAGCTTCCGGCAAACACAAGCCGCGTGGCGGTCTCCGAGGGAAAGCCCCTTCTCTGTTGGGTGACAGTTTGGCCATTAGGCCTGGTATGCCCAGCTTTATCGAAGACAAAGACAAAGTGCGCGTGCATTACTTTTGTACTTTGGGGAATGGACATTTAATAGGCCGTGGAAGAGATGCAGCTTTGGCTGCAGCTCTGCTTCTCCCAGAAAGACAGTTGTCTCGGTGGATGTCACGTAGCACATAGGTCTCCAAAGGTGGATGGACTTTTTTTCAATCAGCAGTAAGTTTAAGCGACCACCAACGGGCAAATTAAACTTCTTAAAAAACAAAAACAAAAACAACAACAACAAACAAACAAACAAAAAACACTAAAAACAACAACAACAAAAAACAACAACAAAAACAGTGATGATTCACCATGAGCTAGCTGTGTCTGCGTCGTGGATTTTAACAATCTCTGATATTTGACGAGGATTACTTTCTACAATCATTGGGCGGAGGGGCTTGAACAGCTGTCCTGCACTTTCGAAGAACATAAAAGGTTAAAACGAATGCTTGATTTGACAAACACAACATGCGAATTTCGGGATGAGCCCCTTTTTCAACCTACAAAATAATAATCACCAGTTAAACGGTGAAAAAATTAAATGTAGGTTAGTTATATGCTTTTGGTTGTTGTGTTCTGTTTGTTGTTTTGGTGTCCAGTGTTTGGAAGAATGTTGGCATATATATGACAGTGACGTGTAGCG
Source organism: Alviniconcha strummeri (assembly GCA_963584105.1). Taxonomy (NCBI): domain Eukaryota; kingdom Metazoa; phylum Mollusca; class Gastropoda; family Provannidae; genus Alviniconcha; species Alviniconcha strummeri. The sequence goes on from OY757544.1 coordinate 13,347,243, forward strand.
AAATAGGTGTGATGAATATTTTGTTATGTCAAAATTAGATGAGAGACAGAAAGATAGGTGTATTCTCAGCAGAGAGGATACAATTTCTGCCGTGCGTGCGTGTGCGTGTGTGTAGAGGGAGGGGTTTATAAGTAAACGCGTTTGACGAAATAGTAATGCGACCACTGCTCCACTTTGTACACTAGATTGTGTCCTGATGTTTCAAGAGTTAATATGCACAGTTGATTGTTTCGTTCCGAAGATGGGATAGATGCTCTGGTGGGCTGCTTTGAAAACTCACGCACGCACACAAACACAGACACACAGACACAGACACACACACACACAGACACACACACACACACACACACACACACACACACACACACACACACACACACACACACACACACACACGCATGCGCGCGCACGCACTCACGCACACACACACAGAGGAGCGAAAACGTTAGCCTCTAAAAAAAGGAAAGGGGGGGGGGGGGGGGGGGGGAGAGGGTAGGTGTAAAAGAGAGACAAGAAAAAGACGTTGAATAGTGTCAGTTTTCTAGTCGTTTTCGCGGCACATTCTTCAGCTATGGAGTCACGGGCTGAGCGGCGTGTTGTTATCTTTACAGCTTACGCCTTGTTCATGCACTTTGTTGGATGGCCTTTGCTGTTTAGCTGTGACTCACACCTACACCGGCTCCTCTTTCCCTCGCGTTTGTTTGTTTTGTCAGCAGATTTTTTATTTTTTATTGATCCTGCCGATGTTTGATTTCCGTCAGTGCGTTACACACGCACGCATGCATCCACGTAAGCACGCACATACACACACGCTGGGACATACGCACAGAGAGAGAGACAGAGACAGACAGACAGGTAGTTTGGTCCCCAGAGTATCACAGATGATAGCTGTTGTTGGACAGTAGGGAGTTCATTCATTCTCGAAAGACAAACAC
>OY757544.1:13353177-13361449 GCA_963584105.1 Alviniconcha strummeri
GAAGTGTTGCGTGGTGGCATCACCGTGTTGTTGGAGCCAGGCTCTGAAAGTTAACAGGTGTAGCCTGCCGTGAGAGACAGGTCGCTTGGTGTAACGGAACCACTGCTGAGCGTTTGGTGAAAGGCGGATCGGGTTCCAGTGGCAGTGGCAGAAACTGGGAACATATGTTTCTCTCCTGCTCTGCCATGCCACGCCATGCTCTGCTGCTGCCGTGGCCATCATATCATCGTATGTCACCCGCAGCACACTGACAGACACCGCCCCCCCCCCCCCCCCCCCCCTTCATCCCTTCCCCCCCCCCCTCCTCCCCATCATCTCCCTCCTCCACAGTCCCCAATCTCCTGCCTGGCTTCTCCGGAACGGAATGCTTCCCGTTCTTTTCACCCCCTCCCCCGCCCCCTCCCCCCCCCCCTTCCCCCCAATCTCTGCTTTTTGCTTGATCTCCCGCTCGTTCACGCAACAGAAATATGTTTTTGTCTGTAACTGGAGCGTGCGTATTCAGCGTCAATACGCATGCTACTTCGGTTGTATTGTATCACGTGGTATTAATTGTGTGTTTGTGGTTATCTGTCGAAATGGCACCCCGAAGCAAGATGGTCGTTGAGAGTTTTCTTTTTCGGTTTTGTTTGACCATCGTGCGTTCTTTCCAACACTTACCTACCAGTTTATGCTTCGTTAGATAGTAATTATTACTACGGTTGTGTTATGACATGTTTTCAGCTCCAGGAGAAGAAAGGCGGGGGGTGGGGAGAAGAAAGAAGAAAAAGCAAGTCCGAGGTGGAGCCGTAAATATCCACATAATTATCTTTGTGGTCAGCCAAATAGGAGAAGCCGTTTATCATTGTTGTTGAACCGACAAAACCTGAGCTGTGTTGCGTCTGTTTCGCTGCTTCCGGGACAATATCCAAAAGACTGGTCAAAACACATCATTCTTAATCACCCAGGGTGAAGGCCCTTTATAAACATTCTTTTACATTCGATCACATTACATCTCATCCATTTGTAACTTGTGTATTTGCAAAATTGAAATGTTGTTTACTATCCCTCGGAGGGATGTCCGGTTGGACGAAATGCGTTACGATGATGTGCGCCCCTTTTTGGGGGGTATTTACGTTTGAGCATTGGGAATGCCTGGTAATGTGCCCACTCGTGTAATTTGTTTTTGTTTTTTTACACGCGATGTTCCCCCTGAGAATAAAACTTGCTATAAAAAGTGATGATTGCTTTAAAATGTTACATCAGTCGACAGTGTGTGTGTGTGTGTGTGTGTGTGTGTGTGTGTGTGAGTGCGCGCGCGCGCGCGCGTGTATGTGTGTGTGCGTGCGTGTGTGTGTGTGTGTGTGTGTGTGTGTGTGTGTGTGTGTGTGTGTGTGTGTGCGTGCGTGCGTACGCGTAGGACGGACAGCTCGGTTTTCGGCTTTGCGATGTATTTGTCTCAACAAATTCAAGCGAGACGCAGTAGTACCCTACCCTGTTTGACATCATGACGCCTTTTGCCATTTGCAGATCGTCAGTGTCTCTGGTTTAGTGGGCCATGGTTGACGTTGAGGCGAAAGCTGTTACTAACACGGGCCACGTCAAACCGGTTTTTAACGTCCGTTTTGGTCCACATCATGCATTCGCGTCATAAGCATCATCACTATACCGCTGCCACCATCAGCCTTACCGTTATCATCAGCATCTAGATTCATCTAGATTCATCGTCATCATTGGCATTTATACGGGCCTTTGAGATCATTTCTCCTTTCACTGGCGATGGTTTTATTGCTATACTTGGAAATGAATGGAATCAGTAAGTAGTTTCAGTGTTACAGGGATTCGTGATTCATTGTTATTAACATGATATATTTTACAGTATGTATTAGCAATCATGATATGAATCAAAATAATCTCCGGAGTTCAACAAAAGTAGCGCTAAGAGCCACAGGGTAGGCGCATTGTAAATTTCCTGTGCTGTTCTTATTAATATTTTGGTGGTGATGACGTCTGTCAGCGGTGGTGAGGAACTGTGGCCAAGGCAGTCTGAGAACTCGGCACTGGTGGTGGCTGGAGATTGAGCGCTGACAGCGAGATGCCCCCCTTGCCCCAACCGCTCCAACAGTCCGGCTTCTGGGGCCTTTGCTGTGTGATTGATCGGGCCATGTCATTTAAGGATTTGAGTTCTTATGGCGCCAATTATCCGTCCATTTGGTGCCTTCGCTTGAAACCTCAACGTCCGGGCCGGTCTTCCGGCTTTCAAAGACTGAATTGTGTCCTCTTCTTGTGTGTGTGGCCTGTCATCAGTGGGCCAGGGTTTGGGGGTCTTTATTCTTTCAGCGGGCACAGTTGAGACGATTTGTTTGATGGTTTGTTTTCTTTTCCTTTCGTAGTCACCGTCCAAGTAGTGTTTGGACGTCATTGTCTGCACACGTTGTGAAGTGTTTATGGTTCAGTTCTGCCTTTCTGCTGTCTGCCGTCCCGTTTCACCTAACTGTTTTTACCGGTTTTACACTCCCGCTCAGTATCTCTTGCCACTTGAAGTGACCTATACCGTTAACAGCTGATTAGAATTTAGTTGATGATGTGGCGATTTGTGTTTTTCGCTCACGTAGTTGTGTCCTTTTGCTGTGGGCAGGGCGTTAAGTATAACGGACAAACAGAACTGAGGAGTCCTTGATACTGCTCCACACTCCCATCCACGGGGACGTTCCCATCCAGTTCCCGTAGCCGTGTTTTTCACGTTTTTAGCCAGTTCCCTTAGCCGTGTTTTTCACGTTTTTAGCCAGTTCCCTTAGCCGTGTTTTTCACGTTTTTAGCCAGTTCCCTTAGCCGTGTTTTTCACCTTTTTAGGCAGTTCCCTTAGCCGTGTTTTTCACGTTTTTAGCCAGTTCCCTTAGCCGTGTTTTTCACGTTTTTAGCCAGTTCCCTTAGCCGTGTTTTTCACCTTTTTAGGCAGTTCCCTTAGCCGTGTTTTTCACGTTTTTAGCCAGTTCCAGTAGCTGTGTTTTTCACGTTTCCAGCCCGTTGCCCTAGCTGTGTTTTTGACGTTCCAAGCCAGTTCCCTTACTGTGTTTCTCACGTTCCCAGCCCGTTCCCCTAGTTATGTTTTTGACGTTCCCGGACCGTTCCCCATGCTGTGTTTTCGACGTTCCCAGCCAGTTCCCCATGCTGTGTTTTTAACGTTCCCAGCCAGTTCCCCATGCTGTGTTTTTAACGTTCCCAGCCAGTTCCCCATGCTGTGTTTTTCACGAAGCACGTTGGACACTAATTAGTTGTAATGGGTTCAACGCTGAAACATTGCGGGTGTTTGAATACAACGGCGCTCCTGGGAACCACGGCACGTTCGGGAAGGAGGAAGGGATTTATGTTTGATATCTGCACCATTAAATCATCCGGTTTGCGCTGGAGTAGGGACACCCCTTGGCCAGCAGGGTCAGAGCGTGGGAGCTTACCAAGCAGGCGGCCTATGGAGCCATGCACCTTACTCAGCGCTGCCAGCTCAGACAAAGATGACATGAAGTGAAATAATGTCCATCGGAGGGACGGGGAGTTGGGGGGGAGGGGGGGGGGGGGGATGAAAACTGCACAGCACATGCTCCAGTTTAGTTGAGTTCAGTTCAAGATGGCGTCTGCTCGCTTGAGAAAAGCCCATATGCGCTCCACCCCGTTTCTCAGAAGTTTCCCTAAATGAAGCAACAGGACTAGAGAGAAAAAGAGAGAGGAGACAGGAAAAAGGGGTCAAATCAAAGACTGTGGGAGAATTACATCCCTGAGATTCCAGACAGGAGGATGAAATCAGAGGTTCCCGGCCTGCCTCCGGGGGTTGTACTCATTAATGCAAAACATCTGTATATGGGCTGGTGCTCTGTGAAGTCATTTCAATGACCAAGGATAAGCTGTGCAGCCGTTGCATCAAACTAAATGCCGTCGGTAAAATGTCTGTTCGGTTTTACTATGCTGCGCGTGTTGGCTAATATCAGAACAGTACTTTTATCAGCAGATTTTGCTAGTTGTCTGCAGTATCAGTACCTCTCTGTTGAATAGGATAGAGTTTATTGTATGCTATGGTAATCTTAAGGATGTGCACTGGAATGGGTTTGGGTTGCCAGATGCTTCCATTCTTCTTTTATTTTTATTTTTTGTGGCATAAATTAGGGTGACAGTTAATTCCCTCTGCTTCTCACAGTCCTAGTTAATTCTCTCTGCTTCTTACTGTCCTTTGTTATTTTCCTTGTGAGCAACTTGACTTGGCAACTTCCTTGTGAAGTTTTTGTTTTACTTCCTGCCAAAGCGCGCCTTGCACGAGAATTAGCCCCAGCGAGGGTGCAGCTGCAAGACAGAATGGCACGTGTTATCCTCAACCCAGTTCTCCTTGCCGACACTTCTTGTCACGGACACAAAACCGCGGACATGCTGTAATGTCTGTGCAGCTGGGGCTGCTCTGTTGCTAAAGGCTGCATTGTGAGACAGACAGTATTGTGAGCGCCAGCTGTCCCTGAAGTTGATACTGGTTGCCCAAAGGTTTGGTGGTTGATACTGGCTGCCCAGAGGTTTGGTGGTTGATATTGGCTGCCCAAAGGTTTGGTGGTTGATACTGGCTGCCCAAAGGTTTGGTGGCAGTTTTCAGATAATTATTGAGCCCAGTTTTAATTAATTTTGTTTTTGTCCAAAAGGCAGTGCATCATGTCACACAGGTATAGGTAACAGCATAATGACCATGACTTCATCAGGGTGTCGAGGTGATCACCGCAATCAGCTTTCTCTGAAAGACTGAGAAGGACCCCAAACTTTACTGATTAAAAACAACTGGCTGGTTCTTTTACCGATGCAAAGGTTGACGGACGCTTTTACGGCCCCGGCAGAGTAGTTTTCACTGCACCTCTGGTACGCTGCATGCCCGAACCACTTTCTCCCGACCAGCGCTTGCTGGTGCCATGCTCCACAGACGTTGGCGGGAACTCTGGACATCTTTTCCCACGGTCTCGTTTTCAAAACGAGGCTGGGATGGGGAGTGTGTTTGATGTCTGGCTTGGGCGTACCGGCGCAACATGGGGTGTTTCTCACGTGGCAGTTCATCTTCAGTGTACACGTAGTGTGTTCTGCTAGCTATCTCTGTTTAGGAGTTGGGTTAGCGAAAGCTTTCTGCTGAAATGATCTTGGGTTTCGAGATAAGGACGGCCATAGATATAGTACTTGCTACAGTGTCTACGGAGCCTGGTTGGAGCTGAAGCTGTATGGCTGGTTATCATGAATTATGTCTTGCTGCTTGCAGTCTGAGGGAGCGAGATTGGGTATTGACTGAATTATTGTGCGAGGCAAGCAGTAAACTTTGTGATCCGCTGAACAGTGTTGGATCACCTTACATTCAGTCAAGTGGATCAGTTTAAACAAATGATCAATCACATGCTCAGTCAGTTAGTATGTCAATCAGACTGAATTATTCAGCGAGGCGAACAGTGTTGGATCACTCTACAATCAATCAAGTGGCCCAGTTTAAGCATGTTGGATCACTCTACAATCAATCAAGTGGACCAGTTTAAGCATGTTGGATCACTCTACAATCAATCAAGTGGACCAGTTTAAGCAAATGATCAGTCACATGCTCAGTCAGTCGGTATGTCAATCAATCAGGCTGAATTATTCAGCGAGGCGAACGGTAACTCTGATCCTCTCGAACAGTGTTGGATCACTCTAGTCTACAATCAATCAAGTGGATCAGTTTAAGCAAATGGTCAGTCACATGCTCAGTCAGTCAGTATGTCAGTCAATCAGTCAATCAATAAAGCAAGCAAGCAAGCCAGCAACAACCAGTCAGCTAGTGTGCATAACACCGCAAGACTATTTTTGTGGAAAGAAAAGGAAAGATGAAGTAGTGGACTGGCGCAAGAGGTTATAGTTCCCACTTTATAAATGCTTGCTCGCCCTGAATTTATGTGTTTTCGATCTTGCTCAACACACTCCCCTGCCCCCATTCACGTAATGATTGAGAAAGTGGTGAGAATGTTTGCAGTGAGAAAGGGAACGGTGCTAACCAGGCTGGATGGGGTGTTGTTGATCCAGATCAGGGTCTCAGAATACGAATTATGCAACTAGCAGCTCAGTCTCACTGACTGTCCCTTTCGCTGTGCTGCTGCCTTCTTGGGGCACAGAAAGGTTGTTCTTTGACTAAAACTTCTTCTTGTTCTTTTTTTTTGGGGGGGGGGGGGGGGGGGGGGGGGGATAGTTTTTGTTGTTTTGTTGTTGTTGTTTAATTTTTTTCGGTTCACCCAGGACCGTATGAGATTCTCAGTGAGATGATGTGAGTGACGCATGTCGCACTGGACCAGTCGGTTGAACCGGACTGTTAGGTCAGTCACTTTGATGACATTGACAAAAACACCCTTCCAAAAACACAGCTTATAACTCCTCACAGTTCCGCAACCCTCGAACGTGTTGAACGTGCAGTCAGCTGTTGGTGCCCCCCCCCCCCCTCCCTAACCCCTCCACCTCCCCCCGGTCTTCCCTTTATCCACCTCCAGGACTGCTTGTAATTCAGCTGTTGATGCGTCAGAGCAGTTCCGTGAAAACGCCATGCCACGCCATGCCTTGCCCCTGCCATGTGGCCCAGGGTCGTGGCGTGGAGCTTGCTCACTGCCGCTCTTGATGGAGGGAAGCGTTTTGAAGTCGTCCCGCTCTTTACGACCATGTAAACATCTGAGAGAGCGGCGCTGGGAAGCGCTACAACTTGCGCTTTGATGGGAACATTGACTGCCCTGCTGCGCGAGGCAGAGACAGGCCATAGACGCTCAGGCTCAAAGGTCGCCCCTGTGTTGGGCGCAGAAGAACATCGGGGCAGAATTTGCCGATCACGAAGTCGAGCAATTGCCGTTAACCGCGTTTTGATGTCGGCAAAGATCGTGGCTTGTCAGCAGGCGGCTTGAATGTCAATCAATCCCCGGTCTGGGGCCTGTTGCGAAATCATTACGAAGTTTGCGTGCGGCATCGATTCGACACACGTCGTCATTTTAGTGAAAATATGCGCAGTCTTGTGGTATTTTGCTTCTGTCCTCCAACCAAATCGCCGTAATATCTGCATATCTGTCTCTCTTATTTTTCTACTGTCACTCTCTCTCTGACCCCCCCCCCCCCCCACCGCCCCCTCTTTAAAAAACAATATACACCCAGTGTCGAAATCAGTGTCGTTGTGTCCTTACAGTTTGTAACAATGAAATCGGAGAAAATCGCATAGCACGTGTGCGCTCTCATAACAGACGCCACCCGCCCCGTCCCCCAGTAATTACCTGAAAGCTTAGATTTTCTGGCGTCTGCACGGTAATCAGAGCCAATGAAAGCGAACTGCTGACGGAATTACCATTACTCTCAGCGACAAACCGCTTCTGGCTTTCCCAGCGAACGAACGAATAGCGAAAGCAGGTTAGGTTCTCTAGTGTCGCTTTTTGGGGGTTGTTTTTGTTGTTTCGCAATCGGTGTTGACTTGATAATGAATGCAGTTTTCCCTGCACTATGTTTCAGTGTCGGGATGGCTGTGACCTGTTCCCTGGCGTGCTGTCCACCACGTGTTCCCAGGAGTGCACTTCCAGGACGCAACAAGTAAGCGCATCAGCCACGCTCCGCCACCGAGCAGCATTGCATGCCCTGCCCTCCCTTCTTCGTCTCTCTCGTTCGCCCGTTGCCTCCGCTCTTCTCCCTCATACATCAAAATCCTGCTGACCTTTCGTCGTCTTCCAAATCGTCAGGCCGACCTTTGGTGTGCGGCGCGGCTGTGTCGCTGCGCAGAAACGTGACACGTCCATCGCGTTACCGTACCGCTGCTGCAAGCTGGGTGTGCTGACAGAACGCGCCGTGAACCCAGCCTGTCTCTTCAATCACTGACCCCATCCTGTCAACGTCCCTCCCTACCCCTTCCCACATCACCCCCCCCCCCCCCCGTCCTGTCGCCCCTTCCCCCTCCAAACCTCAACCAATAATTATTCATTGTATGCTGGAACAGAATCAGTCAGTGTCGTCTGTTTCTCTTACGTATGCTGCACCCCACCTCGCTACCCTGCGCCCCTTCTCCCATCCCCTCCCCACCCCCACCCCCACCAGATATTTCTCAGTCGCCCCCTTTGGTCGGTTTTGCAAAGAGCAGAAATGTGAGAAAGTAAAGATAGTATTATAACTGGTGACTATACATCGTAATAATTATACTTGTGCTAGCACGAGATAAATCATAGTAGCCTGCTTTTGGAACTGGCTAAAATGTCATGCGAAGACTCACTGTTACGGTGTTATCGATTACACACACTTAGTT
>OY757544.1:13361649-13378102 GCA_963584105.1 Alviniconcha strummeri
GTATTTTCCCTCGAAGCTTTTTTTTTTTTTTTTTTTGAGCAGAAATTGCGGACGTAACAGCTAACATAATTTTACACTTCATTTGTTTTTGGTACAAAACAACGGAAGAGGGTCACTGTTTTGCCATCAGATTTGCATTCACATGTGCCAAGTTTGACCACAGGTGGTTCCGCGCTGAACTCTAAGCCCAGCCTCCTATAGTTACGGTTACACAAGCTTCCAATCTGACTGCCTCGGTGTAGTGTGTTGACTGGTGAAATGCACGGTGCTTTGAGTCTGATCCCAGCCTCTAGGCATGTGAATGTCATTTGCCTCATTTGATTGCTGCTGAAATATCTCGTCATCAGTCAGCGTGCGTCATTACTTAGAAAGTCTTGTTCGGAATGTACCAGTCTTTCCTTCTGTTGCTTTTTTGTAGCTTGTGGGCCACACAAGGCGGCCACACTTTCTGTAGTTTGTGGGCCAGACACAGCGGCCACTCTTTCTGTAGCTTGTGGGCCAGACACAGCGGCCACTCTCTCTGTAGCTTGTGGGCCATACAGCAGTTTGTGGGCCACACAAGGCGGCCACTCTTTCTGTAGCTTGTGGGCCACACAAGGCGACCACTCTTTCTGTAGCTTGTGGGCCACACAAGGCGACCACTCTTTCTGTAGCTTGTGGGCCACACAAGGCGGCCACTCTTCGGGCTTTTATGGCGAATGTTACTTATGATGTTCTGAGTGGCGGAAGCTGCTCGGGGAGTGGCGGCCCAAAACTCTTTGCTGTCCCAGTTTCTGATGGTGATATTGGGATGTGAACGACCGACTTTCCAAGTCGTGTGATTAAGCTTGACCATCTTTCTTAACCCAGTTTCTGATGATGATACTGGGATCTGAACGCCACATTTTTCAAGTTCTGTGACAATCCTTCTTAAACCAGTTTCTGATGATGATACTGGGATGTGAACGACACGTTTTTGAAGTTCTGTGACCATCTTTTTTAACTCAGTTTCTGATGGTGATATTGGGGTCTGAACAACTCATTTTCCAAGTTCCGTGATTAAACTTGACCATCTTTCTTTGCGCTTTTTAATTTGTTGTATTTTTTCCACCTGAAGTGTTGTTCTGATACATACAATTATTGGTATGATGTTTTTGTTGTTGCTGTTTTCTGAGTGACCAGTAAAATGCTCGGAGGTACTGCCCTCTCCACCCTCCACCAACCACCACCACCACCGCTGCCGTTTGCAATAGGAAATTCGCAGTGAAGATCAGATAACCACAAGAGGAAAGACCAACATGTGCGCGTATACTTTGCAAGAGCGGCGCGTGCTGCAATTCACAATCAATAGATACAATCTTTGGTGACATTACGGTCGATGGCTAAGACTAACAAGACTACCAGCCGTGCCCACTGGGATCCGGGTCCACGTCTCTGTTGTGATTGTGGCAAAATGGGAATCTGCGGCTGAGTGGTCAAGACACTGGTCTCGGGTGCGAGAATGCGGGTTCCAATCCTCGTCTCCTCTTCTTCTCAGTGTCTTGGTGGTGTTCTTAGCGTCCCATCCCTTTCAGATGAGACGCAAATTCGAGATCCCGTCCTTTGAATAAAAAATGTTATATATATTTTTTTTATAAAAAATAAAAATAAAAATATAGTAATAATAATCAATAAAGGAAAGCCGTTCTACCATTAAACAAAATCGCTTTTTATTAAACGTATTAACGTACTGAAATTATCAGCAGTTATGTACGAATAATACTGACCATTACAATGTTCACCGCTTTTTTCTTTATGATATATATTAAATAAATAAAATTTCCAATTTTTTCTTCTTCTTTTCTTTTTATGTAAAAAAAAAAAAAATGACGATGAGATTTGAAAGTGGGGACATTTATATATCTATGGCGCATAATAACTTCCACACAAAACCGTTTGTGTTCACAGCGCAATAAAGCGCAATAAAGTACAAACATGTAGGCTCCCACAAGCTGAAACCACCAAAAAGACATTCATAGCAATAAAGTACAAACATGTAGGCTTCCACAAGTAAAACTACCAAAAGATGTTCATAGCAATAAAGTACAAACATGTAGGCTTCCACAAGTAAAACTACCAAAAGATGTTCATAGCAATAAAGTACAAACATGTAGGCTCCCACAAGTAAAACTACCAAAAGATGTTCATAGCAATAAAGTACAAACATGTAGGCTCCCACAAGTAAAACTACCAAAAGATGTTCATAGCAATAAAGTACAAACATGTAGGCTCCCACAAGTAAAACTACCAAAAGATGTTCATAGCAATAAAGTACAAACATATAGGCTCCCACAAGTAAAACTACCAAAATATGTTCATAGCAATAAAGTACAAACATATAGGCTCCCACAAGTAAAACTACCAAAAGATGTTCATAGCAATAAAGTACAAACATGTAGGCTCCCACAAGTAAAACTACCAAAATATGTTCATAGCAATAAAGTACAAACATGTAGGCTTCCACAAGTAAAACTACCAAAATATGTTCATAGCAATAAAGTACAAACATGTAGGCTTCCACAAGTAAAACTACCAAAATATGTTCATAGCAATAAAGTACAAACAGCCCCTACCCATCCACCCGCTATTGTCGAACTCCATTCGACCGCAAATTTCTTTTGCAGAATGTTGTAAAGTGTGTGTGAGTTTATGTGTTGCATATATAGACATTTATATTTCAGCCTATGTTGAGGTGTACATTAATTTGTTGTATGTTAAATTAATAAATTAATAATAAATGATACTCTTGGTCTGTGTACTCTTTATGTACTGCATATAATAGACATTTGTATTTCAGTTATTTGTGCCAATTTTCTGTATATTAAACTGCTAATTAAATAATACTCTTTATCTCGATGCACACGTGCAGTCGTTTATGTTTGTATTGTTTGGCACTTTGAACCTCATAAAGAGGTCCATTATTATTCAAACCCGTTTTGCAGATAGCCATAGGCGCAAACGCCCTGTGTTTAAAGCGACGTGTCAGACATGGCTGCCAACAGAAACGCATGCAAAGACACGCACGTCCGAGTCCGGATCGATTCTAACATCTGCTGATCCGGTTTTCCTGGTGGGGGCTGGGGTTGGGGGTGTACACAGTAACATCCAAGTGTTTGAAGGTTAAAATGTTCCTGGCAGTAAAATAACATGCAGCTTAAACAATCGCTTATTATGAAGATTGGACGATATTAATTTTATTTTAGTGTGTGTGTGTGTGTGTGTGTGTGTGTGTGTGTGTGTGTGTGTGTGTGTGTGTGTGTGTGTGTGTGTGTGTGTGATGTAAGGTTTTGTTGTTTGGCTTTTCATGATTAAAAATGCTTGTAATGACTGCTTTTGCCAGTTTTCGCTTGTAATGACTCAACTTAAATGTTGAAGAGTTACATTCATGCTTTCTGTGCAGCGCGAGAAAGTAGAATTTTACATCAGAGTTTCGCATTTGATACGTTTTTCATTATTATTTTGAGCGCTGACTTTAATCTGCAGAGATGATCGATCGAATTCAGAGGAAAGATCGTGGCTGTGGGATAGCCGTAGATATAGATGTGTATGCATGTGTTTCTGTGGACAGTTGTGTATATAGTCGTTCTGAGCACATTATATGTGTGAAGTAGGGAAAAACAAAAAAGATAGGCAGACAGCCATCCTAGCGAACAAATATTAGTAAGACGATCAGACAGAAAGAGGCCGAACGGGATTCGAACCTAGGTCCCATCGTTCTCCAGGCCACGCTGGCCGGTCCAGTCACGTGTATCGCTACAAAACGGTTTTGCCCCTGCCATTTGTTGCTATGATGATGTGAAGAGAAACTTGATAGCAATCGATTGCTCTGTCAGGTTTTTAAATTTCCTATTGTTAACATTTCTTTGAGAAGGGGAAGGAAAGGTTCGCGTTAACCGATAATTTCCGGTATTTTACCGGTTAAGACCAGCGTATACCGGACAACAGTTCAGCAGTCGGTCAGACAGACCGGTTCTCACAAACGCCGCACAGTTGAGAGAGTGCGTGTGTGGTTGCTCGCTCGCGCGCGCGCGTATGTGTATGTGTGCATATGTGTGTGCGCGCGCGTGCGTGCGTGCGTGAGGGCGTGCGTGCGTGTGCGTGTGTGTGTGTGTGTGTGTGTGTGTGTGTGTGTGTGTGTGTGTGCGCGCGCGCGCGTGCTTCTGTGTGTGTGTGTGTGTGTGTGTGTGTGTGTGTGTGTGTGTGTGTGTGTGTGTGTGTGTTTGTGTTCTAGGCGGGTAAGGGAGCAGGGTGGTCGCCAGTAGAGCTCAAGTATAGACGGCCGTCTGAGTGACTGATCGTCTGACCGGTTTCCGTGAACCACTTTCGCCACTAATAAATGTTACACCGGTTTAAAAATGTCTAGCGCGATCGCTGGGAAGTGGATTATAACTAGGCATTAAATGGCTGATGTACAGTTACAAGATGTCTATCATCTTTTTATGTTTCAGAAAATTAACGTCACCGGACAAGCAGCTGCACAGGATGAGGTAATTACTGTTTGTCTGTCCACCTGCCGGCTGGCTGTACCCACCTGTCTTTCCTTCGCTCCTTATTACTTATAGTCTTTATATCAGAGAAAAGGTTCAAAGGAGTAGCAGTTTATGACTGTGTTTTGTTCGTTTCGGCCCTGGGCTGTCTTGGGTGTTTACCAAGACGTTTAAATCCAATAGGTAACTTATTCCTCCGTGAATTATGCATCCAGTCAGTTAACCAATCGATCGGCGAGGTTTTCAGTCCTTCTTTCAGTATAGTGACTGAGACTGTTTTGTTTTCGGTCCTTCCCCCCCCCCCCCCCTTTTTTTTCAGCATAGTTCGACTGCTTTCAGTCGTACTCCAACCTAGTGAGACTGTTTTCAGTCCTCTTTCAACATAGTGTGATTGTTTTCAGTCCTTTTCCATCATAGTGAGACTTTTCAGTCCTCTTTCAACATAGTGTGATTGTTTTCAGTCCTTTTCCATCATAGTGTGACTGTTTTCAGTCCTCTTTCAACATAGTGTGATCGTTTTCTGTCCTCTTCCGTCATAGTGAGACTGTTTTTAGTCCTCTTTCAACATAATGTGATTGTTTTCAGACCATTTCTATCATAGTGTGACTTTTCAGTCCTCTTCCATCATAGTGTGACTGTTTCGTTCCAGCACAGTGTGTGTTTTCAGTCCTCTTTCAACATAACGTTGGAAGTCCCCTGTCAACACAGTGAGACTGTTTTCAGTCCTCTTCCGTCATAGTGAGACTGTTTTCAGTCCTCTTCCATCATATAGTGACGTGTGTCACGGACAGTGAATCGAGCTTTTTTTTGTGGTTCATTTATATTGTTTTTATCGTGATACGACCTTTGCGGTTGACTCGGCGTTAATTATCAACTAACTCTCACAATAAATCACCCCCCTCCTCCCCTCCCCCCCCCCTCCCCAGACACACACAACTCAATCAACCCCCGCCAGATCAATCAATCAGCTAACGTATTTCTTGTCAGAGGGAGGGCCCGGGTGAAGTGATGAGAGGACAAATGTCTGGTCAGTAAGTGGTCGTGTCGTGGCGTGGGTCGGGAGCTGACCGGGCGGGTCTGGCTGTGTCCAGCTAAGCGGGCAGCCCGAGCCAGAGTGAAATTGATGACGACGATCACCACACCGTTGGCGAACGAGAACCCTCCGTGCGCCTAATGAGTTCGCCAATTTCTTCACGCGCTGTCCTTCCCCATTGAGCGTTGTCCTGTGAACACGATGACCTACGTCCTGCCTGTTTCCGGCCCCACCCCCTTCTTGCCTCCATCCACCCATCCTTGTCATCATCATTAGTATCGTTGTCATCGTCATTGTCACGAACATCAGCGGCATTCTCACGTTCGTCGTCATCGTCATTATCATTGACGATGTTGTCATTGTCATCATCATCTGGTCTTCCTGGTTAACAATGTATGATGTGTTATTTTCAGATGAAAAACTGCATCCAAGGCTGTGTGTTTGCGCTTGACGAGTACACCGCTATCATCAAAGGTGAAATATTCCCCCTTTTTATACATTTTTACTATGTGGATCCAGTCATCAGTTCACACATTATTTCTAATTAACTATCTGGCTCCAATGATGAAATCACACATTATTTCTAGTTAATTCTGTAGATCCAATGACAAATTCACACATTTATTGCTAGTTGACTCTGTGGATCCAGTCATGAATTCACACGTTATTGCTAATTAACTGTGTGGATCCAGTCATGAATTCACACATTTTTGATAGTTAACTCTGTGGATCCAGTCATGAATTCACACATTCTTGCTAGTTAACTCTGTGGATCCAGTCACAAAATTGGCAGTTAACCCTGTGGATCCAGTAATGAATTCACACATTATTGCTAGTTAACTCTGTGGATCCAGTCATGAATTCACACATTCTTGCTAGTTAACTCTGTGGATCCAGTCATGAATTCACACATTATTGCTAGTTAACTCTGTGGATCCAGTCATGAATTCACACATTATTGTTAGTTAACTCTGTGTATCCAGTCATGAATTCACAGAATTCACACATTATTGCTAATTAGCTGTGTGGATCCAGTCAGGAATTCACACATTATTGCTTGTTATTTCATCCATCCATCAGCTACCCTGCGTGTGTACACACACACACACACACACACACACACACACACACACACACACACACACACACACACACACACACACACACGGACGCACGCACGCACGCACGCACGCACGCACGCACGCACGCACGCATGCACAACACAACCCTCTGATGGTAATCCTGGAAATGTCGGTTTAGTTTAATTGTTAAATTCCTTTACTGTTGAGACATGCACCCAGCGTGTGAGGCCGATTTGCACACACACACTCGCACGCACGCACGCACGCACGCACTCACGCACGTGATATTCCCCTTTCCTGTCCCCGTCTCGGTTTTCTACCAAGTCCTCTTGCTCTTTCTGTGCTGCCGCATGGCACTAGTGTTGGCCCTTATGCATTTACCTAACAAATATTTGTTTCTTTCTGTCCATTCCTTTCCCTTTTCTCGTATCACTAAATTAGACCCAGTGGTCGATGATACGCGTATGTCCGAACCGAATGTGCTTTAATATTTTTCAAGGGACTAAGACTTCGAAAATTTGTATTTGATGTTTGTGTATGTCTATTTTGATCTGAAGGGATTTATTTTGCGGATTTGACTTGAGATAGCGTTTACATATATGAAAGTAGATTGGAGGTGTGCATTTGCTTATGAGGGAGTTTGATGCTCTTGAAATGACCCTGTGCGGTTAACAAGACGTTAAACTCCAATCACTAACTAGCCAACTTCTAGCCACGATCAGATGTTCTTATAGCAGCACCCTCTCTGCTGCCGGGAACCGAGAACGATTAAAATGTTCCTTCATTTAAGTTTTCAATAGCTAGGCCAGGACAGTTATAGGGCTTTGTGTACTTCGCCTGCTGCCAGGAATTAGGCTTGGGTAGTTCCTTCTTTCTGGTTCATTCGCCTTGATTTTCCCGCAACCCTCTTCAAAGGGAAAGCGTTTGCGTCATAAACAGCGGATAGATTTACAAGCGATTGGGTGATTTTGTTTTTGCCCGGGCTGATACGATTTTCGCGGTTGATCGTACGTTCAGTATCGAGAAAGCTAGCTGAAGTGCTCATTGCTATAAGGTGTTTTTGATCTTTGGATGTTTCAGAATCTCTGACTCCGCTGCCACAGCCCACCCTCATCAGAGAATCGAAGAATTACTCCAGTGTGGTGTTACAGTGGAAAGACACTGTGGTGGATAACGTCACGCTGCACATCCACAAAAAAGTTCTGGAAACCAATAGCGACTGGCAGCTGCACAACGATTTCAAATATTACCCCACCCCGGGTACCATACACGTCAAACAGCTCCACCCCTATGTCACGTACGAGGTAAGCAGGTCTTTTTGAGACTTACTATTTGCTGGTATGCCTTCTCCGGCGATGGCGACAGGCGACTGCAGTGACCACTGGAACGGAAAAGGACGCAGGGCACATTAACCCTTTCACTGATATGCTTGCCGCGCTGTCACTCGGAAAACAACCAATAAAAACCAATAAAAGTGCTAAATCTGAAATCATTAACTTAGGCTAAACCCCCCCTCCCCCCCCCCCCCCCTTGAGCATGTGAAAGGATTTATGTAAAAATGCACAATACTGAAAGTAATTTTTTTGTTATAGGGCGATCAAATATATTGTTTGCAGGCGTGTATGTGTGCACTTTTCAGCCCAGAAATTTTACAGGCTGAGACAGTGAAGAGGTTAATATTTAAAGTCCTTTTTCATGTGAGGATAGACTGACACTGCCGCACAGACGATTTTCTTGTGCAGAAGAAGAACCAGAAAAATGAAAACAAGAAGAAGAGAAGAAAGAAAGAAGAAAAACACTACCATCACTATGCAACAAAGCCACCAACACCTGCAATAGAAGGAGGAGGAAAAGGAGAACAACAGAACTAAAACCAGCTCAGACAAGCATACAAGGATATTTAGAGGAGCAACAGAACTTAAACAAGGATGCAAGGATATTTATAGGAGCAACAACAGAACTCAAACAAAGATACAAGGATATTTATAGGAGCAACAACAGAACTCAAACAAGGATACAAGGATATTTATAGGAGAACAACAGAACTCAAAGAAGGATACAAGGATATTTATAGGAGAACAACAGAACTCAAGGATGCAAGGATATTTATAGGAGAACAACAGAACTCAAACAAGGATACAAGGATATTTATAGGAGCAACAACAGAACTCAAACACGGATACAAGGATATTTATATGAGCAACAAGAGAACTCAAACACGGATACCAGGATATTTATTCGCCGGCGACATTTAATCCACACAGGAATTTGTCTGTATCTAAAACAGCACAACAACAACAACAGCTCCGCCAACAACAACTTCACACACACACACACACACACACACACACACACACACACACACACACACACACACACACACACACACACACACACACACACACACACACACACACTCCAGAAACAATAACAAGAAACACAAAAAACTCACAACAACCAACCAACCAACCAAACAAACAAAACCCAAAACAACAACAAAAACAAAAAATTCTGTATACAAACAAACGAACAAAAAACACAGGAAAAAACAACAACAAAAAACAACACACCAAAAACAAAAAACAGCAAAAACAACCAAGACAAACAAACAAACCACACCAAAAAAAAACAACAACAACAAAACTCAGCAAAAACAAACAAAAACAAAAGAATGAAGTGGAGAGGAAGAAGGACAGAAATAGATTTGCATTTACATTCCCCCCAGAAATATTGACGCGGCTATGTTGCCTTCAGTGCTTTGCCAGCACAGGAATGTCGACCGATAGATCACTGATTTTAGCATCTAATTACGATCCGTTTAACCAGCTTGTGCTGTTTTTGGCTCGTCGTCAGTGTTGTGGCTGCCTTTATATCAATCGCGGATGTTAGCTCTCCTGTGTTAGATTAATTTTTATGTTGTGAAGAGCAACTGGGCGTGATCAATAAGCAGTTTTTTGCCGGCCGGTCAGCTGTCTCTCGTGTATACTTGACGAAAAAGGCTAAGCAATGTACCTTTCATAGGAGACTTGTAACATTTTAATCACTGTTTTTTTTAAAGCGTTTTCATCTGGTTGAAAATGTTTTGCATGAACGTCATAAAAATGGAAAACAGCAACAACAAACCAGTAAACAAAACACACACACACACGCACGCACACACGCACGCACGCACGCACGCACGCGCGCGCACAGGGCACCATGGTAAAGTGATCAGAGGACACACACACAAACGAAAAACAACAACCCACAATCATCCCCCCCCTCCTCCACAAAAAAAGAAGAAACAAAACAAACAACAACAACAACAACAACAAAAACAACAACAACACAATAACAACAAAAAACGAAGAACAGCACCGAGGAGTTAAACGAGTCAGTTGCTACACAGTTCCATGTCTTTTCGAAAGTGTCGTTTGCACTACCAACACGATTGATATAATAAGAGCCACTGTCACTATTTAAAAACATAATTATGACGAGAAACAACAATGATCTGCCACACGTGCTAGATGATTAACCAATGGTGATCATGGAATCGCAAGTCGCGAGTTTTTGTCTCGCTTTTGTTTGATTCCATAGCACTTTGAATCAGCGTGTAGCCTGAGGCAAAACTCTGATCGAAGCAGACAGAGGCTGTTCTGCAGACAGAAGTTTCATCAGAAAACATCAGAGGGGGCCACCCACGTGTGCCATGCCTTAATTGCGACTTCTGTGATGGAAATTCCGGTTTGCAAGCAGCCACACAAAAGCACACACAGCCTCTGCCTGCTTCGCTCAGTTGTCCTGTTCATGACATGCTGATTGAAAGCGAAATGAAAGAAAGCAAACGTGGAACAACACGAGTGATTCTGTCGGTACCACGCAAGTGAATCCAACGTAAGGCCAGGAAGACGACAGCTACAGATCCGTGATACGACCTCGCACTATGTAACATCGGGTTTTGTTGTTTTGTGATTTTTAACCGGTATAGAGGTTCACGAACAATTTATGCTCTCTGTCTCTGTCTCCACCCCCCCCCTCCCCCCCTCTCTCTCTCCGTGTTGATTTTCCAGACTGCGCACATAATACCTTTTGAAAAGACCTTAGTACATTTACTTACTCGTCTGTCTCGCCCCACTTGTTTTTATCATCTCATGTTTGACTGTGTTTCTGTATAAGGGCATGCATCCGAATAGAATGCCTTTAGGAACACTCGTCGTAAAATTATTTCAGTTCTGTATCTTTAACCAGTTTCAGCTAGTATAGTCACCAAACTCTTCTTCTATCTTTAGCATTTCATTAGTTATGTCCAATGACGCATGTGTGCTTTTTATTAAGAAGCGAATTTTTCCTTCTGGCCTTGATAAGCTAATAAGCTAATCGATGGACGACGTTCTGTTGCTGCTGTTCGTGTTGTGTAATCCCAGTGAAGCTATTTATGACTGAAGCCCCGCTACAGGGCGCAGAATCGAGACTCACGTAGGAAGGTGGTGACCTCTGGATCATGTTAGTGAAAGGGAAGAAGGTGGTGACCTCTGGATCATGTTGGTGAAGGGGAAGAAGGTGGTGACTTCTACATCATGTTAGTGAAGGGGAAGAAGGTGGTGACTTCTGAATCATGTTAGTGAAGGGGAAATAAGTAAGTAACTTGGTGTTTTACACCCAGTCAACCATTACGGTTATATCAGGCTGATGAAGGGGAAGAAGGTGATGACTGCTGGATCATGTCAGTGAAAGGGAAATCGGCGACTAGTGAATAAAGGCGAAGGTGGCGACTGCGTGAGTAAAAGGGAAGAAGGTGGTGACCACGTGAGTAAAAGGGAAGAAGGTGGCGACTGCGTGAGTAAAAGGGAAGAAGGTGGTGACTACGTGAGTGAAAGGGAAGAAGGTGGTTGGTGACTACGTCAGTAAAAGGGAAGAAGGTGGTGACTACGTGAGTAAAAGGGAAGAAGGTGGTGACTACGTGAGTAAAGGGGAAGAAGGTGGTGACTACATGAGTAAAAGGGAAGAAGGTGGTGACTACATGAGTAAAAGGGAAGAAGGTGGCGATTGAGAACAAATCCTGACGTTTTTCTGCCCACCCTGGCCAGGTACATCCTCTTCCATGTACAAGCTTTCTAATTTTCGAAGGTATTAAACTTTGAGGATACAATTAAGAAATCGGCAATATAATATCTCTTGAAAATCGCCGAAAGTCTTCGAAAGCGCTGCTCCCAAAGGAGACATGAAAACAATAAGCCAACATTATGTGTAAGCTAGTGGAAACAAATGACGCTGTAGATGTGACGTCGAGCACACAGCACGGAAGTAGCATGAGGAAGGAGGGGTGTTGGGCGCGCGCGCGCGCACGCACGCACGCACGCACACACACACGCACGCACGCACGCACGCACGCACGCACGCACGCACGCACGCACGCACGCAGAGAGTCGTACATCAGGGCAATGGTTTTTTTAAAGAGAAAGATTTTCAAAGAAGATTTAAAAGAACTGACAGAGGTAGAATGACGGACAGAAATGAGAAGTTGGTTCCAGATAACTGCATGGAGCCTGGTAAGAGAAAGAGCGCGGACCACAGGATTTTGTTCGGAAGGATGGTATTTTGAACACTCGCGTGTCTGCAGAAGAGCGGAACTGCCGGGAAGGAGAAAGAAAAATCTATAAATAAATAAAATATTAATACAAAAAAATGGAATGGAGGGCAACATAGAACAGGTCGGTTTGCAGACTTGTTCAGTCTTAGAACTGAGGACAAAATGAACGCCGCATTTTTAGAACAGGACGTAGAAATGATATGTTAGCTTCGGGGTTGTTCGACTAAGACCGATTTACGTTTTTTTGGAATCCTCCTTCCCCTCACCACAGCCCCCTCAGGTTATTTATTTTTGTCAGTGCCTTTTTTGTTGTGGTAAGCTGCTCTGCTGACGTTTCCGTTCGCTGTTAGCTCTTTTCCGGGTGGCGTCTCCACGTTTGGCCGCTCGGCATTGCTCTGACGTAGAGGATCGTCACAAATCTGAAACAGAACGAGGCCCAGAGCGTTCGTGCAGAATCTGCACACAAGGGAGTTAATTATGCTTAATTAATTAATGAGGATGTATCTCTGGTGGAGTTTATGTACCTTGTATTTACACCCATGGCAGGTGAGAGTTACCGTAGGTGACTCATGTCTTTGTGGTCGTACTTGTGTTATGTATTTCGAGCGCTGATCAGCTCCCTTGTGTGTTGATTGTGACGGAGAGGGTTTAGAGTGACTGCCGTAGCAGTGACTGCATGGTCATTGACCCCATTGAACTTCGCCCAGTCCTCTCGACTGCTTGTGCGCTTGACCTTTTTCACCCTCTCCCTTATTTTTCTTTATAACATAAGCATTGGATGCTTCTGTTTTCTTCTTCAGTACTAGTCATATGAACTGATCAAATATTCAACTGCCTTTTTTGCTGGTTGTATGCTCATACGTGTTACTGAGTGATGTGGGCATCTGGTACTGTGAACGCGCTATGTTTTTGTGCGGAAGTTCTTATGCTTCATGTATGAAACGCCACTCATTCATGCCTACTGTATATAACTGATGTAGTTTTATTTTTACTTGTCAGTTGCATAATTAGGAAGGACTAGTTGCTAGGCAGGTCAAGAATCCTTGTAAATTAAAGTTTTCGATTTGGAGTTAGAGTTTTTGCGTAGGACGATGGGGCCCCAAGCAGCTGTCCCACACCCAAGCAGCTGTCTCACACCCAAGCAACTGTCCCACACCCGCTCTGTTCTCAGCTCGCAGGAATATCACCACATGCGTGGGGGGAGGGGATAGCTCAGTGGTTTGAGCGCTGGACTCGTGATCGAAAGGTCTCAGTTTCGAGTCCCCGCAGGAGCGGCGAGAGAATTTTCTTCTCCAGGATCAGCTTACTCTGCTGTCTTTTTTCCTTCTTCTTTTACCGTATCCGTTGCACCCCAGTGTTACCGCAGTAGCACGTAGAAGATCCCGGTCATTCTGCCACAAGTGTGACCCGTCTGCCAGCGAACATGGACCTTGAAGCTGTGGCATAAAATGCGTTGCGGCACATCTACGTAGACACGTGAAAAACAAGTGTACAAAAATAAAAGTATAGTTCAGGACGGCTCGATTCAGGCGTACGTTTGTTGTTGCTGTTGTTGTTGTTTTTGTTGTGTGTGTGTGTGTGTGTGTGTGTGTGTGTGTGTGTGTTTTGTGTGTGACGTTATGCGTGTGAAAAGCTTTGCTAACTCTGTTTGCTTGATTCTTTGCCCACAGTTCAAAGTCCTGGCCGTGGTGACGCCACTTCCGCGTCACGTGTTCCAGTCTCCACCGACTGTGCCCATCACCACTCTGCCGCATGGAGGTGTGTGTATGTGCGTGCGTGCGTTCGTGCGTGTGTGTGTGTGTGTGTGTATGTGCGTGCGTGCGTTCGTGCGTGTGTGTGTGTGTGTGTGTGTGTGTGTGTGTGTGTGTGTGTGTGTGTGTGTGTGTGAGTGCATGCGTGCGTGCTTCTCTGTCTGTCTGCATGGTGCATGCGTGTATATTCATGCGTGTGTGGATGTTGGTCTACGTGTTTATGACCGCGCCGCCCGTGTGCATATTAGTATGCTTTTGTACATGCGTACGGGTACATGTGTGTGTGTGTGTGTGTGTGTGTGTGTGTGTGTGTGTGTGTGTGTGTGTGTGTGTATGCGCGCGCATGCGTACGTGTACATCTTTGTTTGCGAGTATATGTGTTTGTGTGTATGTGTGGAACAATTTGTCCTTTTGCCTATCTGCTAGCTGAGATTCAAACACATAAAAGGTTAAAAGGAACGGTATTTGTAATGACGAAACACAACGTGTTACTTTTCGGGATAAGCCCCTTTTTAAGCTACAAAACAACACCTAAACAACAGACAAACGGCGAAAAATGAGATGTAAGATACTTATCTGCGTTTGGTTGAGCTGTTTTGTTATGCTGCTTTGATGTCTAGTGTTTGAAAGCTCAGTATGACTCATCCAAAAGCAGATAAGTATCTAACATCTCATTTTTACGGTATAACTGGTGTTTAAGTGTTGTTTTGTAGCCTAAAAAAAAAGAAGAAAAAAAAGGAGCTTACCCCGAAAGTTAGCATGTTATGTTTACCTAATAAATAGCGTTCGTTTGAACCTTGTACTTGTTTGGATCTTGTTTTAGAACGCTGGCAGTCAGGTCTTGTTTCACATTCTTTATCTGCTAGCTGGTCTGTGTGGAGGGTTGACCGCCAGAACCCAGTATCTCCGTTCATATTTCCAGTAAAAGAAAGTAGACAGTAAATCACACACACACACATACACACACACACACACACACACACACACACACACACACACACACACACACACACACACACACACACATACACACACACACACACACACACACACACACACACACACACACACATACACACACACACACACACACACACACACACACACACACACACACACACACACACACACAGAAACAAACAAAATAACAAACAACCGCAGTTGGGCATGCAATCCTCGGTATGTGTTTGCTCTGGTAACGCCCCCTCTCTCACCTCCCACCCCAAACTGTATCGCACCGCATATTGACCTGGGATAGGGGATGAAGCTGATCGAGAAAGAATTTCTTCACCGCTTCAGGTGTGGCCTAACGTCCACAGTAACCGCATGTGCTTTATTAGGGATGGGATCGAGAAGGAGTTGGGTGCTTGGATAGTGTTTTAACTCCGTGGTAGTCAGCTTGGAAAGGGGCGGGGGGAGGGAGGGGGGGTGTATCGGGGCAAGTGATCAAATGCAGAGGCTGAGTCAAAACACACACTTTCATGCTTTGAAGAGGATTGGGAACGAAATGAATGTGCGGGGCGGGGAGGTTACACAAATCTGTCAATCAATGTTTTATTTTATGTCAGCTCACAGCAAGATATCAGACAACAACAACAACAACAAATCAATTAACCCTTTCACTGCCAAGCTTGCTCGGAAAACGACTAATAAAAATGCCAAACTTCAAATCATTCAGGCTTTTTACCCCTTCGCACGTGGAATGATTTCTATCAAAATGCACACTATTGCAAGCAGATTTGTTATAGGACCGTCAAATATACTGTTTGCAAGCTTGTATGTGTACACTTTTCAGCCCGGAAGTTTTACAGGCTGGGGCAGTGAAGGGGTTAATAAGTTATACAAGGTATACATTTTGAGGGCAGAAAAGTCCTGGCGGTTGGAGGGGCATACAAATCCATATTAAAAGCTGTGGCTTCTCACTAGAGGGAACCTTAATTTCTGCATCCGCGGTACGCACCCAGGCGGATAGAGATGGCGGGGAAGAAATTTGGAGGAGAGCTGAGGATGCTCACGATGGATACCTAGAGATACTGGCGAGAGATGTCAATATGGCTGACTTTCTCTGCTGTCTTGAGCAACATTGCAAGCGGACTGGCGGCTGGGCTGGACCATTTCGAGACGTCAATTCACTTTACTAAACTAACTTCATAGTAGTAATGGCCAGATGATCTCCTTCCGCTAGTCCTGTTTGTTTTGGAGAGCGAACCTCCCCTCAGACCGTGCAACCCCCCCTCCTCCCTGGCTCACACTCACACACGGACGGACGCGCGCGCAGATAGGTTTTTGTAGTCTCCTGCATGCCGGCGTTTTGAATTAGGCTAATCCGACAGACCCCCACCACCCCTCCCCGTGGACACACAACCACACACACACACACTGGGAGGGAGAGAGGGAGGGAGGGAGAGAGAGAGAGGAGAGAGAGAGAGAGAGAGAGAGAGAGAGAGAGAGAGAGAGAGAGAGAGAGACAGACAGAGACAGACAGACAGACAGACAGACAGACAGACAGA
>OY757544.1:13388302-13495496 GCA_963584105.1 Alviniconcha strummeri
CTTTCCTCCTCCATCCCCAGTCCACTCTGTTTTCTCTTCCAGATTTTCTTTCTAATATTATGTGTATGGTGTTTTTGCTTGTGGAAATGCTTTTTTTAATGAAAATATATTTTGATGTTTGCTTTGAATGGTTTATAACCTGGAGACACATGCGTGTATGTTTTCCTCCTCATTAAAACAAAAATAAAAACACACACACACAAAAACACACACACGCTTGAATGTATGTGTTAGTTAGAAATGCATGACAAATGACAAACTGTGTTGCATGAAAAACTGTTCTGTCCTTTTGTCACCATGATTGTCAACGGATTTTTGTTCACGGATAATAAAAACATGTTTGAGAATAACCCCAAAGGGTTGTTCGTACAGTACTATTATTAATTATTTAGAATTTGTTTCATCATCGTTCTGAACGCATTGATACAAAAATTGGGTTGCCCTACGTTACGCGTACGGTTCAAACCATGCACAGTTTTGTTTGCTCTCTGTTTTGCCATCCCGCTGTTCAGCTCACGATCTTCCCCAATTGTCCCTAATTCTTAACCTAAAGCAGCCTTTGCTTTTTAAAAGAGGGCCTGTGTTGATTTTTGTGTTTGACTGAGGAAGAAAGTACCGTAGTAATGGGTTGTAAATACGTGCATAATATTATTATAACAGACCTAGATATTTAGAATTTCAGATAGCGTCTTTATACACGAACCATATTGTTCTAAAAAAAAAATAAAAAAAAATCACTGTACACTATTATCGTGTACTGAGTTGATTTGCAGATGTTTGAAAACGCCGGTTATGTCCTTCTGACACGCTATACGTGTGCTGTATTCTTGCTTGCAGTGTCAGCCAGTGAAACCCCCTACCTGCTGCTGGGGTCTGACAACCAGGTGGTCAAGATCAACATTCTGGACCTGACCAAAGTAGCTGCCAACATTCATACCGAAAGGGATGGCGTCAAGATCAGAGGTAATAACCGCCTCAGTCCGGTTTTGAGATAACAGAGCCAAACGCATACTTGTGAAATTCACCTCTAAAATTGTGTTAAAAAAATCTTCTTTTCTTTTTTCTTTTCTTTTTTGATTAGGGAAATTTTATAGGACTTACGGTTCCCCCTTTGCCCATGTGGCTGGGCAGTCGTTTATCCAGAGTAAACACACACACACACACACATACACACACACACACAACACACACACACACACACACACACACACACACACACACACACACACACACACACACACACACACACACACACACACACGCACCCGCACGCATGCACGTACGCACGCACGCACGCACATTAAACAAACAAACCTGACAACAACAAAAATTAAATGATGTTAATGGGTCGGATATGTTGACAGTTCTCCATAACAAATAATGATGCGGTATATGTGTAATTGTGTAATGTTATACAATACTTTACGTGTGTGTGTGTGTGTGTGTGTGTGTGTGTGTGTGTGTGTGTGTGTGTGTGTGTGTGTGTGTGTGTGTGTGTGTGTTTCTCTCCCTCTCTCTGTATCTCCTTTTCTTCCGAGATGATCATTTCTCTCTGCTTTTCGCCCAAATATAACCGTAATGGTTGACTGAGCATAAAACACCAAGTTACTTACTCTCTGCTTTTCCCGCCTTTTTATATCCCCCGTAACATGTAAGGCGGGTACATTAGGAGCACCGTGACCGTCTGTCCGTGTGACCAGGCTTTGTCCGCAAGACATCTTTTGAACTGCTCAAGCTGCTGTAACCAAACTTGGCATGGTTGTGGATCATCATGGGCCAGAGTAGCATGCTAAACATTTAGGTTGCTATCTTGAAGATCAAGGCTTATTGACTTATTCAAGATCAGGGCAAAATAACTTTTTTGACTATATCATCTGAACCAATGGTTCATCTGCAACCAAACCTAGCTAGGTGGTAGACCACTGTAAACCAAAGTGTCCAGTGAAAATAAATTATTGGGTTGCTGTGTTTATGGTCAAGATCACAGTGAAGGTTCAAAATTTCGATTAATGTTTGTTTAGGCAATAACTTCTGAACCGCTGAACCTTTTGCAACCAAACATGGTGAGGTGATGTATTATCATAAGCTGGGGTGTCAAGCGAAAAAATAATGTTTTGCTGTCTTTAATGCTGACAGTGAGGGCTCATTTAATCGTAATATGACTGTTCTATATCTCCCCAACTGTCTGTCATTTTGTACCGAAACCTAGTTTGATGGTACAGTATTATAAACCAGAGTGTCTTGTGAAAAGATTGCCTTGCTATGCTCAAGCTCAAGATCACAGCGAAGCTTTAGTTAACACTTGATTGGCTGTTTGTCTCGATGACCCGTTTGTGGACAAACTTGGGGTTGTGATGCACCATCATGAGCGGGAGTTGAGCTGCATGTATAAAAATAGTTTTGCTGTCTTCAAGGCCAGGGTCACTGTGAGGGTTTGTATGACAATTTCTGCCATTCTTCAGAACTGGTGATCCTTTGACAGCCAAATTTAATTTGATGGCAGATCATCACAAAGCGGAATCTCCCGTGAAATGATTGGATTGCTATGTTAAAACTCGGGTCACAACAGATGATTCACAGCTTCATTGAATGTTTGTCAATGTTGTACTTATCTTTGCAACCAAACTAGGTGTGTTGATGTACTGTTACTAAGAGCCGGATCTAGTGGAAACAAACTGGGCATAAATAATAGGATACTGATAAATAATAGTGACTTTAACTACGGTCCCCTCTTGGCACACAGCGAGGGAGATTTTTGCCGCGCAAGACGACAAACCTTGTTTCGTTCTACATCTCCGTATATTGTGCTCAACCTCTCTACATCTCCGTATATTGTGTTATATATAACCTGGTTCAAACAGCTTTCACTATGTGGTTTAAATGGTCGTTGACAACAACCACGCGTACTTTCACCTTTTGTGCCCTCTCAACTCATCCATCAGTCCGCCCTCCCCACCCCCCACCCTTCCTCTGCCCCCCTCCCGCTCCCCCCCCCCCTCCCCAACCCGTCCCCCAACCCAAATCTTCGAGTTTCCCTACTTTAGAGGCACTTTGCGAGAGTGACCGAACGCGGGCAAAACGTCGGCTAAATGTTAGTGGCACACATTGATTTGTGTAGAAGGCCACAAGTCTGGGGGACTCTCCATACATAATCTGCAGCATTGTAGAGTAAATCGGTGCCTGATTGGTCCCCATCTGGCCTCAGACACCCTCACGCGGTCACCGCGCACGCGTCTTCTGCACGTGCTACCGTGATCAAGACAGAGGCGGAGTCCTAATTGTCCGACCCATCGATCGGTGCCGATTAAGAGGCTAGCCCATCTCATGCGTAAACCTGATTATGTTAATAACGGAGAGTTGTACCTCCCTTGCAAACAGTCAGACGTATGACGGAGAATGTTACGTCGGCAGTCAGAACAAACACGGTTAGAGGAGGAGGAGGAAGAGGAGGACACCTCTGCAGGCACTCAGTACGAACCCGACGGATGGAAGAAGAAGAATGTAGAAGAGTATTGTTTTGTAAGGTGCTTACACCTAACGTGAGCCCGAAGCGCACAATACAAAAACAGTAAGATCAACAAAATGTGTACACAACCTAGGCCAGGACACAAGGAGCCCTACTAATTATACATACACACACTACAACCCAACATTCATCATCTTTCTCATAACTTGCAACACACACACACACACACACACGCACGCACGCACGCACGCACGCACGCACACACACACACACACACACACACACTCCCTCTTTTTTTTCCTTCTCTCTCTCTCTGCCCTACACACACACACACACACACACACACACACACACACACACACACACACACACACACACACACACACACACACACACACACACACACACACACACAGAATGCATGTTTGAGTTTTTTTCTTTTAATCGCAAGGTTCATTTTTGTTTCACCATTTGTGCTGATGGAAGTTGACGGAACCACGGTTCAGCTTGGGACAGAAATGGGTGTTCAATCTCCCTAATGGGCCCTGAGTGATGATCTTTCACGTCCCATACTTTGGGTTGCGTGGGTTGGGGTGGGATGGGAGGGTGCAGTGGGTGGCCGTTTTCCTCACCGCAGACAGAAAACATTTTGGGAATTGACACATTGATAAGGAATTGTCAGAGCTGATCCAGATAATGCCGCTCATTCCGAGCACTTGTTCACCAAAATACGCCCATGGGTCGTGTGCATGGACTGACTCTATCTAGCTGGAATCGGACCAACAAAGAGGTCTGCTAGTCCACGTAATCATGGGATGGGCCACAACACGCCGGATGGCCGCTCAGAAGGGAATCATAATATGCATGCACACCGTATATTGTGATCAACTTTGTGGAAAATATCTGATGCTAATTGATAGATGGCCGTATAAATCGTACGGCCAGTGGTAGGTGGTGTCCTAACAAGGATCAGTGTCACTTCTCTCCCTTCCCTCGCACACCCGGCAAAACAACCGGAAGAAGAAAGGTCGGGGCTAGCAGTCGACAGAGCTCAGGGGCTGTGTGAAAGTCGAGGTGGCCGTCCTGGGCTCCCCGTCCCAAATAGTCCGTACGGTCCCTTTGGACGTGAAGCAACGTTGAATCAATTAATCAATCGGTTAGCAGTAGGCTGAGTGGTAAACTGGCGGACCTCTTATCGCAGGTTCGACTCTACCTCCGGTCACCTTTTTCTTCGAACGTTCTTTGTGGATACTGTGTATGTTGTGACTTTGCCGTCACAGTCAGTGGAATTACGGAACAGCTCACATCACCGCCCATCCTAAGCAATGTTCGTTCTGGTGGTGACAGTGTAGCGCTCACTCCAAGCAGCTGCTACTAGCCTGCTATCCTCTCGTCGCTGCCCCAGCTGGTTTTAGACACAGTGGCCAGTCCCAGCTCCAGGCATGAGCTACTGCTGACCCTTCAATTCCTCATTGCCACACTTCCTTGCACAACAGCCAGTTCCGGTTCCAAGCAGAGGAACCCGACTGATGATGTGCCATACTCTGACCTGTTCTGCATTTGTCACTGCCACCCTTGGTTACACCAGAGTCTGTGGTTATGCTATGCTCTGACCTGCTCTGCCTTTGTCACTGTCGCTCTTGGTTACACCAGTCTCTGCTTGACTTATACCTACTCTGCATTTGTCCCTGCCACTCTTGGTTACACCAGATTCTTTGCTTGATTTTGACCTACTCTGCATTTTTCACTGCCGCCTTTGGTTACACCAGTCTCTGGCTATGCCACACTCTGAACTGCACTGCATTTGTCACTGCCACCCTTGGTTACACTAGTCTCTGGTTATGCCACACTCTGAACTGCTATGCATTTGTCACTGCCACCCATGGTTACACCAGAGTCTCCGTTTATGTCGTAGTCTGTCCCAAACGTCCCCCTTTGTTTCGTGCAGTGCGGGAAGCCGGAGAATTATCTCTTAGTTTTCCAGAGTGCGGCTTTAGCTGACTGTGGCGGGGGCAAGGGGACGATGTAGGCAAGCAGTGGTGTGGTGTGGAGTGAGTGTGAGAGTAGCGGTATAGCACCCTCCTCCTTTACCCCTCCTCCCGACACCCCCCCCCCCCCCCCATCCTCGCCCGACCCTCTGCCCAAACCTCCCGGGATTTTTTCCCTGCGAGTGCCTGAGACCGCACTCAACAAGTGGCACAAAGGAACATGACCAGTTTGAGTGACGAAATCACCCAGGCACAGACAGCACCACAAAAACGGTTGGTACGTGCCTAGCAGATGGATGTTGTGCTTCGGCAGACACTGTATAGTGAGGGTGAGAGGGCGGCGCTGCCGAAAGAGGGGTTTGTCAATAACCGTTATTAAAAAGGGGTGGTTTGTGGACAGTGTCTGGTGAACTTTCCTTGCATCCCCCCCCCCCCCCCCCCGCCTCCAAGGACGTCCTATGGCGTCCAGCCTGCTGAAGTTTGATCTTTTGTGCATTTCGATATTACAATGCCCCCCTCCACCCCACCTCTCTCCACCCGCCCCCTTTTTTGTGTGTGTGATGTTGTTGGTACTTCAATGTACCTCGTGGAAAATTTGGGTCGCCGTACCTTGGTAGAAAAGGCACAGCAGCCACAAGAGCAGCGCTACCCAATCCTATCACTGTGTGCAGCATTTCTCTGTGTCCAAACGATGGTATAATTATATGGCTGCTGATGTTTGGGAGTTTTAACGTGCACACAGATGTTGATGCATACGATTGCACACGGTGCCTGTACGGACACCGTAAGAGTCTGCACTGGAAGTTGACTCTAGGAGAAAAATCCCTTGCCGCAGCTGGGACTCGAACCCGCATCAGTGTTGCGCCTGGCTTTTCAGTCGGACGCTCTACCAACTGAACTGTCCCCGCCCACTGAACTTTCGGGACTGTTCTTGGGAGGACGTTGAAGTAAGGTTCCTGAAAAAAAGGTCATTCTTGTTTCAGATTCCTGAGAAAGAAAGAAAGAAAAAAGTCCTAGGAGGGAACTGCACTAGCAATACTGAAATTCTTTGTCAGGAAAGGGGTTCGTGAACCTGCATGATCACTCCAAAGACTTTCCCCGGAGGTCTTTGATTACTCACATCGCCACCCGCGTAAGCAAAGAGCCGTTGTGGCTGGGCAGGTGTAGACAGCAAAGAGTACCCCTTCAGAAGGGACGGTCTGTGGCGCTGGAAGAGCGGCCTCCACACTCCAAGCAGCGGCTGCAGGCCTTCCTTCCCTCACGCGAGGCCGAATTGCGGACTGGAGGTCGATGCTTGAAGTGCGTGATCAGTGCTTGGAACAGAAGCCGATTTAACAAGACAGTATTTAAAGCGAGCACACACTCAGACGGATCTCCCCGTCCCTAATAGTCCTTGTGGTCTCTGTGGACGTAAGACAGTATTTAAAGAGAGCACACACTCAGACGGATCTCGCCGTCCCTAATAGTCCTTGTGGTCTCTGTGCACGTAAAGCAACGCGGGACTTGAACGGACGGATTTCGTGGGAAAGCAGGCAACAATGGGAAGAACTATACCCAGCCCACTGTCAGAGCCTCCCGTCAAAAACTCAGGAAGAATATTTACGCCGCTGAAAGGCACGCACACGGTCTCACTGCGAACACAGATGGCTTGGTTACCAGCGACCTTTCAGGATCAGGATAGAGCTTCACTGTAACGCAAGGTGCAACCACGCCATCCGCAATGACACTGCCTCCTGTAAGACCAGCACATCCACTTTGACAATTTCCACTATATTGCCTCAAACGGTTGTATCCAGTTTGACAATGGATAATGCTTTCCATTGTATTGCCTCAAAACGGTTGTATCCTATTTGACAGTGGATAATGCTTTCCACTGTATTGTCTCAAAACGGTTGTATCTTGTTTCACAGTGGATAATGCTTTCCACTGTATTGCCTCAAAACGGTTGTATCCAGTTTGACAATGGATAATGCTTTCCACTGTATTGTCTCAGAACGTGACAGCCAGACCGCACATGCCACCATCCGTACACATTCAATGAGCTTGCTACAAAAATGGGAAAATGGAATGGGAATTAAGCGAGTCCAGACTGGCGTGTGACGGTGTTCACCACCTCCCTCTTCAGAGTCTCGATCGTGTGGTCTGCTGCCCTGGATACGCTGCAAAATCTACATATAAAAACTGCTGAAGCAGACACACTGCTAGCACCAGCAGAGATACCGGCACAGCTGGCTTCCATCCCGGGCTGTCTGAAGTGTTGAGGATCTTGAGACATTGCCTGCGGGCATAAAGCCAAAGCAACGTTTTCGGGTCGCCCAGAACAGCGAAACGCAGACAGAACAATAGGGGTACGAGGCTGGGGTGAGGGGGGGGGGGGGGTCCGGTGGAGCTCTTCCAAGCGACGAGTTGGAGAACATTACACATAAATGTCGGTTTTCCCGAGCGCTTAGAGACCTCCTCGAAGCTGACTAGACGTGAACTGAACTTGAGGTAGGGATTAGCGACTGCTATTCACCCAAGTGCCAAGAACTGCAGCTGATGAGCCAGGAGGCCCACGGTCAGACAGATAATGTCAGTGACCCGTCTCCATCATTGGTGTCGTTATGGCATTAGGCGGGATGAAATTTGCCCGTTTCTAAATGCCGTGGATAGATGCCAATCTCTTCTCTTGTCTCCCAAATCGTCCCGTTGACTCTGGGCTTCCTGTCCTTGCTGCTGGTGGCGATGGTGTGTGTGTGTGTGTGTGTGTGTGTGCGTGTACGTGCGTGCGTGCGTGCGTGTGTATGTGTGCGCGCGCCCGTGTGTGTGTGTGTGTGTGTGTGTGTGTGTGTGTGTGTGTGTGTGTGTGTGTGTGTGTGTATGTGCAGGAGAGAGCGAGAGAGAGAGAGAGAGAGAGAGAGAGAGAGAGAGAGAGAGAGAGAGAGAGAGAGAGCGAGCGTGCGTGCGTGCGTGTACGTGCATGCTGGACAGAGAAAAAGAGTGAGGAAAGGAGAGAGGGAGACTGGGATGGTTGTGAAGAAGCAGGTCCTGTGACATTTTGTTTTGATGACTGATTTAAATTTTATTTCTGGATTTCGTGCGTATTAGCCTTTTCCTGTGCACGGCCCATCAGTTTCGGTGGCCTCCCAAAGCATCCACAAAAATAGAAGGAAGAAATACGCACAGGTTGACACACAAAACAGAATAACTCATAACCACCCAGAGCAGCCACTGAAATAGAACGAAGAAATACGATCAGGCTGATACACAAAACAGAATAACTCATAGCCACCCAAAGCAGCCTCAAAACCAAGACGAAGAAATACGCACAGGTTGACTCACAAAACAGAATAACTCAAGATGAATGGCGTGAAAGAACAGACAGTTAACTTGTTGAATAGAAAAGTATGATTGGTACTGACTAAACTCATTAACCATCATTAGTATAACCTTATTTTTACAAAGAAAACAAGAACTAACTACTAGCTACATCACCAAAGCAGAAACGTTATTTTGCTCGTGGTAGTGACGATGTACTGATGTTACCTTGAAAGCAACTATATCTACTCTTTTCTTTTCTTTTACCTTCACAACGTTTTCTTTTCTAAGGTATCAGTGTGTAGTGCCACAACAATTCAGTACTTGCATTGTTATGCTACACTTTGTAGTTCTTAAATCTGTACATGTTTGTCATCTACCGCCATATACTTTTTAATGCCATGCCATGTCGTTCTTAAGTCTTTATCTGTTTGTGATCAACCACCATAGTTATGCTGTTCGATGCCATTCAGTCACCATGATTCAGCGTTTGCTTATGTCTGTCTTTTCTCTCTCTTGCCAGCTGAGATCTTGTATGAAAGTATAAACGGGTCAATTGAAGGTAAACAGTGACGACAAATGTTGATATCGTTTGTGCACATCCATGTTGTTATAAAGTTGTGATTTGACTTTTTTTTTTTTTTTTTACTGAACGTACTACTGGTGTTTCAAACTTTTGTGTTGTGTTTTGAGCTTCATTGAGAAAAAGAAAAAGAAAAAAGGCCTCTCTTGTGCTGTAGTGTGTGCATAATTGTTGTTTTGTGTCGAAAGCCCATGAAAAGAAGTTTCGCACTGTTGCAGTCACACATCATTCATCACTTTGAAGTGTTGGTTTTAATTTTGAATGCATGTTGAATTTGCTGTGCTTTGTTTGAGCTTGTTTACATTCAGCTCGTTAGTGGGTTTGATTTTCAATTAACTCACTGATCCATACTCACCTACAGTAATTAACAAACCAATTTTAGCTTGATTGAGTTTGTGGACGCATCACATGTCCTTTCGAATGCATGGTGGGTGCTCACTACTTCCATCTAAATCATCAAGTTCTCCATTTTGCATCAGAATGTTTTTCAAACAATAAACTTTTTGTTGTTAGTCTTTAACACCATTCAGTGAATTTTGCGGCACAAAAGAAGAACGATAGAAATCATGTTTATTTACTGGAAGGAATCCTTTTGAAGAGTTGTTCATGGTGTTACATTTCGTACTGCAGAACGTCAACGTGCAGTCCAAACTTTAAACCAATGGAAAGAACTGAAACAACCTCAGACACTTGCACAGCTCGTTTTTGTAGAGTTGTTAGTTATCACAGAGTCACTAGTGTATGATTTATGTTTGAAAACCATTCAGACTGTTTTATTCCTTACGTGTCGGAAGTTAATCGTTGTTTTGTATTCACTGTAGTTCTTGTGACTTTCGATTTCCAAATTTGGATATGCAGACACTGGAAAAGAAATTTTTAATGTGTCATTTATTTTTTGAAGTTTCTTACACGTGTAACTCGTTTTGTAAAATGTACTTGCAGATCGACTGGGGTTAGTTCTTGTTAAGAGAGTATTTGCACAATTTGTATTTTATTGTAACTCGAAAAATAAAGTGTATTGTTAAAGTGAATGTTTTCCTGCTTAATTTTCAGATTATTTGTTACTGCAGTTATTTTTAAATAATAATTATGATATATTGCACAGATCTTTTTGTAATGATTTAAAAATGAAAGTAATATGTTTTTATCTCTTTGATGGCATTGTCACTTTGATTGTCTTCATTGCTGAAAATTTAAATGAACGGAGAAATTCCCGTTTTTAAAAGCATTATTTTTTAAATTTTAATTCTGTATGTATTTATTGGTCATTGTTGACAGATGACTTTTTTGATTGATAAAACTCGAAAGCGTATGTAATAATTATTTTTGAAAATTACTGGGTTCATGAGATTTGAGACCATTTGACCGGTTCACCGAAAAGAACCATTACAGAAGTGGGATTTTTTGTTGTTGTTTTCTGCGGGGAGGGGGGAGGGGCGCAGAAAAGGGAAGGGGGGTAAATATAAACAGTTTGATGATGTCGGTAGGACAGAGGCACCCCTGATGACCCCCCTCCAACCTCCCCTCCTCCTACTCCCCGTTCCAAAGTGAAAAAGAAAGTAAACAAAAACCTATTCACCACTCCTGCTTCAGTAGAACCAAATACAGGACTGTATGGGTACCATCTTCTCTGAAACGCTGCACTATATATTCCCATGTACATCAGTGAACCCCTCGACAAAGATCACTTACTGAGAACCGAACGCCTGACAAAAAGGACCCCCCTCTTTTTCCATCGAGACACTACACCTCCCTCAGTGCCGCCAAAGCCAGGGTTCTTTGATACCATCTTCTGTGAAAAATCCCACGCTTCATGTTCAGTGTAGGAATGAT
This sequence comes from Alviniconcha strummeri, assembly GCA_963584105.1. Lineage (NCBI taxonomy): Eukaryota > Metazoa > Mollusca > Gastropoda > Provannidae > Alviniconcha > Alviniconcha strummeri. The sequence goes on from OY757544.1 coordinate 13,399,470, forward strand.
CCACTCACCAGAGACACGGTACGTGCATCCCTGAAGACCGTTCCCGTGGGATGACCCTTATTCCGCCAGAGACCTGTCTTTTTTTCTAAGGCCTGCAACCAGCTTAATTTTTCTGGATATATTTGTATGAATAGCCCTGGACCAAAGGCCGCTTTCTGCTTTTTCTTCTTCTTCTTCTTTTCGTGGGTGGACTTTATTGTTGGGGGAGGGGGGGGGGGGGGGGGGTAGGGGAGGGGGAGGTAATCAAACCCCCGAAAAAAGAGCACCAGGGTCCCAGCTCTTTCGGTACCATACCTGAACTGCCACCATCTTTGGTTAGCTAGATGTGAGTGAATTTCTCACCGAAGACCGTTAGCCTAGGGTAGCTGAGTCCTGACGCAAGACCCCCCCTCCCCGTCTCCCCCCCCCCCCCCCCCCACACCTTTTAGAAGGTCGCCCCTCTCCCACAGCTCCACCAAAGACTCTGTGAGGCCTCACTCTTGTCTGGCCATTATAAACCTGATTACTCACTGCTTGAACCTCAGTGTTTATTCGCTTCTGAACCTCACAAGAAAGATCACCTTTTTAGGTGAAGACGGTGATGGTGATGGTGGTACGTGGTGGTGGTGGGTATCTTTCTTCAGGTTTTCCACAGTAACGATCTTCAGAACAATAGTGGAATTACAAGTGAGTTATGATCAATATCCCCAAGGACATATGATACTTCGACCAGTGGTTGGCGGCTTCGTCTCTCAAACTGACACTTTCGTCTATTTGTTGGGGCAGGGGGGTGGGAGTGGGGCAAGAAATACTATAAATACAACTTTTTATTTATATTGGGGGGGAGGGGGGGGGGGGCAACAAATATTATAAGTAAGTAAACATTTTGTTTAACGTCCACAGAAGCAAGGATGTTTATTAGGGACGGGATCAAATACTATAAATACAGCTTTCTATTTATAATGGGGGAGGGGGGGGGGGGGACGACTATAAGGAGTTCTTCACCAAGGAAAGAGAACTGTTGATGGCTGTCGTGCCCAGGGTTGACGCCCCGTGCTGGGAGCGTGCGGCGGGCATTCAGTCACTGTCAAGCCGTGCAAAGGTGTTTTAACGGGCACTTCCTGCCTTCCCCAGGGGTGGGCATCCACATCCGGCGCCAACTGATCATGCTGAGCACGAGCGAAGGGAAGGTGGTCTCCATCTCCATCGCGGGGGACAACACCGTGGCCGACCTCTTCCCCAGCCTGCTGCAGCCCACCGCCATCGCCATTGACTGGCTGGCGGATCGCGTCTACATCGCCAGCAGGAACAGGGTAACTGCCGCGTCCTCGTTCGGTCGCTTGGACTTGGTCCTACACTTAGACCTCCGTGTTCAGTTCTCTCTGTCTGTACACGTGTGTACACACGTGTGTGTGTATGGGGGGGGGGGGGGGGGGGGGGGCGGGTGGAAGGAAAAGGCACTCTGAAGAGTAAAGTAAAAGGAAGGGGGGGGGGGGGTAAACCAGAGAGAGAGAGTGTATCAACAGGTGCTGCAGTCTAGGCTAAAAGGAGAACCAGTAATCTCCTCCAGTAGCTGCTTGAATTAATTCTGATATTTTGTTGCTCCAAGTACATAGGCAGAGAGAGAGAGAGAGAGACAGAGAGATGCTCCCCAGAATAACAAATATATACTCTTATTAGTCTGATTTCATGATGTGCTGTGCTATTTCAACACACCCCAATAGTTTTAAGAATGTCTTTCATTAATTTCAACCCCTTTGCTTAAAATCAGTTTTACTCTTTGATTACTGCACCTGGAGTCACTTATCAAGTGCTGTATTGTCATTTATCATTTCAGCTGTATAGCTGTCCTCTGGACAGGGACCTTTGTTTTGTGGCCCTGGACAACCTGGACAGCACACCCACAGATGTCAAGGTTGACCCTGTCAATGGGTGAGCATGCAGGCATTCATTCTGGGTGTCCTTTGGCAGAACTCTACACTGTCTGCCTAGAATGCTCTTGGGTCAATGTTGGTAGTGTCTGAATGTGTCAGATGGTGGATATTACCATATCTGTCATGAATTTGTAAAAGTGTACCCCAAAAGAGAGAGAAAATAATGAACACACACGCACGCATACATGCACACACACACACACACACACACACACACACACACACACACACACACACACACACACACACACACACACACACACACGCATGCATGTGAATGCACAATCATGCATATGCATGCAAGAGCACATATGTGCATACATGTGTGTGTGTGTGTGTGTGTGTGTGTGTGTGTGTGTGTGTGTGTGTGTGTGTGTGCATGCAGACGATTGTGTGTTTACATTCCATGCCACTTAGAATTACCTCATCTTATTGTTTTTATCTGTCTTTGTGTCATCTTTTCATGGCTGTTTACACTTAATGTGTGGATTTGCCTGTGTTGCTTGTGTGCCATTCTGAGTGAGAAAGGGAAGATATGAGAAAGTGCAGGTGGGGGAAGGGGGAAAGTGGTGGGGTTTTTTTTTTTTGGGGGGGGGGGGGGGGGGGGGGGGCAGCATTTATTCAAATATCTAGACAGGCAAGATCACAATCAGCATACACCTGTAGAAAAACCTGTTCCTTTCAACAAGGGCTGATGCTGCTCAACACATAGACAGGTGAGAGAGGGAACACCAGCCAGTGTTTCATTTATAAGCCAAGTAAGAAGCAGAAACCTGAGATTCTGGCACTAGGCTAACTTTACCACGGGTACCATGAGAGTGAGATCAGGGTTTCAATTGGTTTATGGCAACTGGGTGTAGCATCACCCAGGGTGTACAGTTACAGATTCATGCCCATGGTGCTTGGCCTCTTTAAAAGCATGTGGTGGGGGGGGGTGGGGGGGGGGGGAGCACCACCCACAATGAACAGATCAGAAAATTCTGATCTTTTAAATGTTCTTTTCTTTTTGTTTACTGGACAGTGTTTTCGTTGTTTTTCTCTCCATCTGATAATTTAAAGCAAAAACTTACTACAAGAAAGTTTACGATAATTCCTTAAAAAAGAAAATAAATAAATAATCACTGTGTGGATGGTGCTACACCCAGAATCAGTGGATTAACAGAGGATTGGTCCTTGGGGAGGGATTCATTTGGATAAAAAATAAAGGGATGGATTTCAGAAAACAGTGGTCTGAAAGAAAGGGGCAATCTGTCATCAGGGTGGTGACTGGTCACGGTGGTCTTTCATCACGGTGGTCACACATCAAGGTTTCCATTGCACATGGGAAATTTTAACCACTTTGAAGCAAGTTTCACTGAGAGTTCTTCAAGGATTACAGTGTATAGTTATATACTACGTAGTCCTCAGTCAAGGCCAATCACTTTGTGTGCTGTGTTGCAGCTACCTGTTCTATGCTCTGAACGGAGACAACAAGGGACTGTACAGGGTAGACCTGAACTACATCCACCAGTTGGCCAAGCCCAAGTCCAAGCACATCGTTACCATTGATGACCTGTCCGCATTCATGGTGGATTTTGACAACGTTCAGCTCTATTTCCCCAACAACTCCATGGACACCATCATGTCCTGCTTCCTGGATGGTTCTGATGTCAAGGACTTCCGCCCCAAGGTGGTGACCCGCGCCTACCATGGAATCACCAGCATGGCCTACTATAACCAGTTGTTCTTCTGGACCGATGGGCAAAATGCGTGGGGCGAGGAATATGACCCAGGCTTCAGTCAGTACCGCCACAACAACCTGCTTATCTTTGACCCCCCCTACAGTGGGTTCCACCTCTACCATCCCAAAGCACAGCCCACACCCGGTGAGAACTGTTCAATTTACTTGGCTACCTCTACCCTTTACACCTCTGCAATAACCTGGTAACAATCTCTTGTTTACTGGTGTATATATGTATGTATATGATGATGATGGTGACGTCCCATTTATTTTATCAAAACAGACTAGAGAAGAAACTGTTTATGCCAGTCATATATGTAGAGTTTGTTCATCATTACTGTTTATGCCAAACAGACATGTGTAATTTGTTCATGGTTATGGGAAAACAACTACAATCACTGAGGTTGAGAACCTGTTTGCCCAAATAAGGTATTTACTATAAGGAAAGCGTGCAGACTTCTCTGTTTTTAAAGATCTCATTGTCACTTGTTGCATTTTATTTCAACAGGAAATAAAAATATAAAAAAGAGGTCCACAGTCATGTTTTTAGTTTTGTTATTGTTGTTTCTTGCTAAAAATGTCCCTTGTTGTTTTGTGCTTTATGGGAAATGTGTGTGTTTGTGCTTAGTGGAAAATGTGTGTTTTGTGCTTTGTTGAAAATATGTGTGATTTGTCCTTGGTTGAAAGTATGCGTTTTGTGCATGATGGAAAATGTGTATTTTGTCCTTGGTGGAAAATGTGTGTTTTGCGCATGGTGGAAAATGTGTGTTTTGTGCTTGGTGGAAAATTTGTATTTGGAGGAAAATGTGTTTTGTGCTGGTGGAAAAAGTTATGTGCGTGGTAGAAAATGTATTTGTCTGGTGCTTTGTGGAAGATGTGGGTTTTGTGCTTGTTGGCACCACTGACAGCACAGCTGTGTGTTTTTCAGTGCCACTTACAGCCCCAACTGATGTGGAGGCTTTGTTCACTCCTGACCGCGCTCAGATCAGGTGGAAACCACCACAGAGACTACAGTACCAAGGTGATCATAACAATTATGTTCCAGGCCATTGTAGTAAGAGTTTATTTTATGGTGTTTGGTGGAGAAATCAAAAACACTACTGTTCTTGCTGGCAGTCATTTAAATGGTTAAATAAATGACCCTAATCTGTTTCCAGTGCTCATTTGATCTTTCAAGTGGAAAATGTTCTCTTCTTTCAGATTACATTAATTTTCTTTTCTTTCTACTTGTTATGTCCTCAGGAAAACCTCTTTTTCTGTTCTTTGTCATTTTGTAGCTTAATAAAGGGGATTACCTGGAACATTTGCATGTTGTATTTTGCCCTAATAAATAGCATTCTTTTGAACCTTTTATGTGTTTGGGTCTTTTTTTGTCTTTTTTAAAGGATTTTTTTCCATTTCTTCTGCCTGCCTTCCTTCCTTCCTTTCTTTTTCTCGCTTCAGCTTTCTTTTCTATTTGTTTGGTCTTCCATCTTTTCAACATACATTGTCATTCATTGAGTTTCCTGTCTGTCTGCAGGTAAGGGGTCATGGTCCCGTTGGCTGTATGAGGTGGAGCTGAAGGACACCAGGCCTGATGGCAGCTTTGGCCTCAACATCCAGACAGCTGAGACAGACAAGCTGAACCACACTGTGGATGGGCTAGTGCCAAACACCACCTACCATGTCAGGGTCAGGGCCAAGTCGGAGGCTGGTGTAGGGCCCTGGTCATCCTTCTTCATCGGAACCACTCTGCAACAAGGTATATACAGTCTCTGCTTGACCTGTCCTTTTGTAGGATGGTTTCCTTGGTGAAATTTGTCAACCTGGCATTGAATTCCAAGGAATAAAGATCACAGGTGAAATTTGTTAATCTTGCATTGAATTCCAAGTAATAAAGATCATAGGTGAAATTTTTTAATCTTGCATTGACTCGCAAATAATAGAAGTCATAGGTGATTAAGGTCTCAGTTTTGAATGTTTCCCTTGCTGTTTATTGTCTAATATCATTCAAGTGCTGTTATCTCCTCATGTTTGTTGATTTTGTCTTATGTGGATTGTCCAGCCCAGTATTACTATGGCATTTTTGTTTTGTCTGCAAAAGATTTTTGTACTGGAAACAGCATCTCAAAGGAACTTCTGTCATCATTGACCCTTTTTGTACCAAGTATTTCTGAGTGAGTGGCTTCCCCTAGCCAATGTAATAAATGAGTGGCTTCCCCTAGCCAATGGGACAAAGAAGAGCAAGAGTGTGGTGGGGCAGGATAAGTTCACATTTTGAGTTAACAGACACAATTTTACCCCCACCCCCACCCGTCTGCACCACCCATTTTTTTTTTTTAAAATTCAGAATCATGTACCCATCTATGCTGACTGTCATTATCAATGTAAAGGGTATATTCAGTGCTTCCCTTAACTAATGGTTGACTAGTCCTTATATCTTCACTCATTTGAACATTAACACAACTTGGTAGGAAGGTTCATCAGCAGGCACTTTAGGTATTTTAATCCCAGCTACAGTTTTCCAAGACAACAAAAGTATAGTTCATGGAACAAGGGCCCAGTCCCACAGTACAGAGTGTTAAGTGTGGTTGGGGAGAAAGAGTGTGAAGAGGTTTGGGAGTCGGGGGGGGGGGGGGGGGGGGAGCATAAAATGGTGCCATCAGTCCAGGGGAAGCAAGTCTCAGCATGGAGCCAGTTCCTAATGTGACTGTTTTTGATGTTCTTGTGGCTTCAGAAGCGGTGTCGGTGCGGGTGTTGATGGGAATTCCTGGGATGATCATTGAGAAGGACCTCAACCTGCTGACTCAGACAACTGTGGTCAGCTTCTTCTCTGAGCCTGTTGGTGAGAACCTGAATACACATGCACCTTATGTATGTGGCTTTGCATGAAGTGGCATGGCGCATGGTTGTGTGGTGTACACAGTACACGCTGAGATGGCAGCAGTTTCATGTGGCACCAGCCATGCCAGTGCTGTAAGCACATCAGTTTGATCAATATTCAACAAAGTGTTATAAAAAGCTATTCACTCATGTAGAATCCCATGCAAATGCAGTGAATCTGCTTGAGAGTGGAGAATATCACTATATAAAATCAAACAGCAACAACAACGCAAACTGATTGGATGCCTTCACTGCAAGGACATTACATTGGTGAGAGGATTGTTTCAATGTATTGAAAAGACATATCAGGAGAATTGATCAAAGGCATTCACTGAATATCTTACTTTTTATTTTCAGTATGAAGTTTGAAAATGTAGGGATTGGTGCCAAGAAACAAGAAGTCTTGTCTAGGCCATTGGTAACTGTAGATCCTTATGTTTCTTTGATTGGTAGCCTTGTTTTGGAAGCTAACAGAATTTCACTCCAGATAAGGATTTTACCAGGATACTTAAGGATTTTACCAGGATACAGCAGAACCATCTTGTAACAAACTCATTTCAAACAAGATTCTGCTTGAGAGAAAGTGAATGCATGTGTCCATGGTACTTTTTGTTGTTTTAGTGTGAGTTTCTTTGAAGAAGAAGTCATTTTGGAAGTCCCAGCTGCACACTGTACAATTATAAGGGAATGTGTGTGCCTTGAAAAAACAATAACCCAAACCCCCATCTGAAACAAGAATGACTGCTAGCGTTCTAAAACGAGATTGAAACACTGAAAAGGAGGAATGTATTTTTGTCTTGTCCTAATAAATAGCATTCTTTTGAACCTTTTATGTATTTGGATGTGCCTGAAGTTCTTGGCAGTCAGGTCTGCTACAAGACTACCAAAGAAGAAGAATGTATTTTAACTACACACAATGCTCATGAAGAAATGATTGTGACAGGTTAGCGTAAATTATATCTCATTTTAATTGTCAGATTGTGTTGAGTAAGGATGCCTGAAACAGTCCCATCTTTACACATAAGCATAAATTATCTCATTTTAGCTGTTGGATCCTGTTGAGTGAAACAGTCCCATCTTTACACATAAGCATAAATTATGTCTCATTTTAGCTGTCGGATCGTGTTGAGTGAAACAGTCTCATCTTTACACATCTGCTATCAAAACATAACAGTACTGCACATTACTTCAAAGGTGCATACAGTGGTTAATAAATTTCTGTTGCAGATTTATCCTGGCATGGAGATTTGTTGCTGTGGACAACAAATCATGGTGACCTTTACGTGTTAAACCGCTATAACAACAGCAAGCATGTTGTGCAGAATGCTAAATATGCATACTGTGTGGCCTACGACTGGCTTGGGGATAAAATCTTCTGGTCTGAGCCCAAGCTGGGAGTGGTGAGTGAAATTCTTTCCTAAGAATACGTAGCAAATGCCTTGCTGCTGATGTGTGTATTGGTCTTTTGAATAGTTTTTTTCTTCTTCTTAATATATTGAAGCTTTAAAAGACTCTGAGTAACAGTTCTGCTGATAGTGGAATTCACAGTAGCTAACTCATCATGAGCAAGGACATTCTGTCATTAACAAAATCTAGTTGTCATGGATGAAACTTTGATTTGGTTTCTGGCTGTGGGGTACTGTGGCTATATGAATTTAAGTCACTTCTGCTGAGTATCTGGAGCCATCAGAGCTTCTCCCTTTTAAGCTGAGAGCATGTCAGAGGCAGCTTTGCCCACTGCCAGGAAGTTGATTTTGTCAGTTGTTACCTTCTTCAGTTGTTTATAAAATGGCAGTGTGTCATAACAGTGAATCAGACTTTTTAATCCTGATTTGATGAATTAACTTTTACTCTGATAAGGCTGTCATGGGTGACTGGACATAAAATGTCACGTAATTAGCTAACTTTAATTTTCCTTCCTTGGCATTTCAGATCCGTAGGTCAGACCTTCGTGGAATCCAACCAGAATTCATCTACCAGGCAGAAGCCCGTGACCTGGCAGTGGATTCCTTGGCTGGCCGACTCTACTGGGCCACCACCAACTCCATCGACTCTGCCTATCTGAATGGAGAGAATCATGTGGAAATCTTCTCTGTCCCATTTTTCTCTGGCCGCCACGTGATCAGCCTGGCCTTGAACTTTGACCTGGCCAAGGTGATGTGGTACGTGAAGGGCTACGACAGCCAGGAGCTGTGGATGGCCAACCTGATCGGCAAAAAGGGGAAGGGGGCGCTGGAGGTCATGCAAACTGTCAGGCCTGCCGGCAGCTTCCACAGCATCTCACAGTGAGTAAAACAGCAACACTCGCTAATGAGATGTGCCTATCACAAGTGTGCCTGGTGTACACATCATATGTAGTGGTTAACAGCGTACAATTTTTAATACACGGAAAAATATGTAAAGGGTCAAGCTAGGTATAGTTATCCTGCGTAACAAATATTTATAGAAAAAAAAGAGATATTCAGTAAATGTAGTTGAGCCACTTTGGTTCTCAGTGTAAAACTGGCAGAGCTTAGGTTTGTACTCTTTGTGAGAAAAAAAAATTAAAGAGAGGATTTCCATTCTTTCTTTCTTTCTTTCTTAAGATTTTGTTTACAGCTCTTAAACAATATCTTAATTTCCCATAAGACTTTTATCCCAAAATTATTGGTTTAGTTAGTACTGGAAATGTTTCTTTGTTTCTGTGTTCAGATTATCAGGCCTTCAGTACTACTCCCACAAACTGTTCTGGATAGACAGCATGAACTCCCTGGTGGTGGGGGACATGGAGTGTAATTATACATCCGTGGTGGCCCCCTACTTCAACAATGTCACCAGCTTTGCTGTGGCTCACCCCTCTGTGCAGCACTATCCCAGTAAGTGATGCAGTCATCCTGTGTGTGTGTCCTTTTTTTTTCTTCCCTTTTTAACCTCTCTCAAGATTTCACCTTTGCTTTTTCTCCTTTAAATCAAACCCTTGCCTTCCCACCCTCTTTCCCCAGTCGCATCTGTATTGCCCCCCCCCCCCACCCCCACATCCAACCTGACACCAATTTTCTCAATGTCCTCTATAAGACCATATTTTCTAATGAAGCTTGCTAACATGATTCCTATAATTCCCATAATTATTTCCTGTTGACAGATGGCGTTGATGAGGAAACGGTGCTGGTGGTTCCCCAGGCCATCAACAGGACATCCATCCGCACAGTGGGCGGCTGGTCCAACTTCAATCTCACCTGGGACACCGACACTGAGGTCAACCACGGCACCATCTTTTACAAGCTGTTTCTGCAGATTGGCAGGGAGCAGATTCACAAGGTAACAAACATGAAGTGATGGGTGAGCAGGTCTCAGCCTAACAGATGTGTAAGAATGGTGTCTTGCAAAGCCAGGGTCTTGGCTTTGATCCTATTTCTTGGTCCAGTCAGTCTGTCTGGATGGAACTTTAAATTCACCCATCTTTTTGTGACCATTATGTCAACCCACCAGCACAGTTATCAACCACTTTGTGTGATGTCTCTTTTTATCTGCTTGTGTCTGTCCCCCCCCTCCTCCCCCCCGCCACTTCTATCCCCACCCCCTGTGTATTGGCAAGGTTGTAGAGGTTAAGCTACATGCTCCTCAGTGTGTTTGTAGGCTGTAGCAGTTAAACTACACTATAATAATTAGTGTGTTATGCACCAGTGATTATGCTCACTCATCTATAGGTTAGGTGATAGTGATTACACAGTAGTCAGTGTTTCACTGTTTGTTAGGCTTTGGTGATTTAACTGCACGCTGGATTGTGTGTGTATAGGTTAGGTTGTAACAGTTATGTATAGGTTAGGTTGTAACAGTTAAAACAGTCACACTTACTGGTCAGGTTTTAGCAATGACACGACCTACTCATCACCAGAATGTTGATTTTTTTTCCTTCTTCAGACCACCTCACAGCCATGGTACCACATTCGGGGGCGATCGCCTTACACGCAGCTAGTGGTGTCCCTACAGCCGTACACATACTGGGGTTATGCTGACGCCACCACCGTCTCCATCAGGTCACCCATGTCCAGTGAGTGGGAACAGTTCATCCTTATGGTGTTCTATATATATATTGAGTGAGTTGATGTGAAGTTGTTAGTGGATGCTGTCTTGTCATCAAATTTCCCCTCTCAAATAATGAAACATAAAAAATGGCTAAGCTCTCTTCTGCCTGTTTGAGTGTGGGGTTTCTTTGTTTCTTTGTTTTGTTTGTTACTCCTTTCTTTGTTTCTTTATTTTTCAAGTGATAAACAAAACAAAGAAAGAAAAGAAGAAAGAAACAAACCCATCGCACACACACAGGCAGAGGGCTGAGCCATTTTTTTCTCTCTATATGTTCCATTATTTAATTAAGGGGACAGAGAAATTGGATGGGGGAGTTGGAGAAGGGGATAATATTTGTTAAATGCCTTTCTTGCTGGAAAAGGGTTATATAGCTACTGCAATTGTTTTCTGTCATCTCCACTTTTCTACAGGGCCACAAGAGCCTCTGACCCCCAGGGTGTATGTGACGCAGCACAAAAATGCCAGCACCTCCCAGCATTCCTTGGCTGCTGACTTTCGCTGGTCAACACCGCACGTGACCAATGGCATTCTGAGTCACCACCAGATCACATTCTGGCAGAAGGGGCACGAAGATCAGAAGGAAGTGGTTGAAGTTTCTGGCACCACTCGGCATTTTATTCTAACACCACTCGCCACATCGCAGACTTACTTCTTCCAGGTGAATATGTAAACTGAGAGCTGTTGTGGTCTTGATATGTGATCAAAACAGGCAGCTTGTTACAGTGTTGAGCTCCCGTGCATGTATACAGTGGAATGTCTTTGTGACAAAAAAAGAAGTGAGCAGCACCCTAAAAAATACCTCATCCTGGTATATACTGTGTCTTAAAACAACAGAAAGAGCAGGGTAGGGTTTAACCACTTTGTCTTTAGCACAATTTCATCAGGGGGATCTCTCAGGAAGGATTCCAAAGTAAATAGATTGCCATGAATAAACCTGGAAGTTAGACTCACATCAAGGGGAGTGTGTATGTGTGTGCAGTGTACAGACACGTTATTTGAATTCTCTTTTTGCTGTTGAATCCTAGCTGTGTACACCAGTATGCACCTCTGCACCCCAGGAGAATGTAGCTCTGGTGGAGTTCATGTACCGTGTATTCACTCGCATGCCAGGCAAGAGTTGCCATAGGTGACTCAGGTCTTTGTTGTTGTGTTTGTGGGACGTCTTTCAAGTACTAATTAACTTCTTTGTGTCTTGATTCTACATGAGCACTCTGGGCCTCATTCTGTTTCAGACTGTGTACACTAGTGTCAAGGGTTCAACAGATTGAGTTATAGACAGTTTCCTTATCCATTCTGACTGGTTTTATTTTACGTCTGTGTTCAGGTTGTGGCATGCACAGAGGCTGGCTGTGGTCCATCCTCAGACACTGTGTCTGCTGTCACTGATGGTAAGACCTCCTGGGCTTGTTAATTTATCCAAACACATAAAAGGTTCAAAAGAATGCTGTTCATTAGGGCAAAACACAACATGTGAATTTTCAGGGTTATCCCTTTTATCAAGCTACAAAATGACATTTAACAATTAAACAGTAAAAATGATGAAAAATTAGATGGAGAGCTAGTCCAGTTATCTTTCTGTTTGTTTGTTGAGTGAGCTGTGTCCAGTGGCACTGGTAGAGTGTGTGTGTGTGTGTGTGTGTGCTTGCACGCGTGACCATTCAGCCAAACTTTTGAAGAATCTTTTTGTGCTCAGCATGTTTGTCACCATTTTATCTGTAAAAAGAACAAGAAAACATCTTACCGCAAATGATGAATGTCACATACTCTGTTGTAGCAGTGAATCCAGTCCCAATGCTGCTGATAGCGACGTCGACCGGCGTGTCCATTTCGGAGTTTGACAGCAACCTCAACTCCACCGTTCTGCTGGACCAGGTGTCCCCCTCTGCCCTGGCATACCTGGCACAAGACAACCGCACCTTTTGGATTGAACACAGCGATGCTCTCTTCGTTTCTCAAAACTCAGAGCAAAAAACAGAGGTGAGTCCTGAAATTTCCTCAGGATAATCGTGACAATGATGATGACAGTAATGGTGATAGTAAGGATGACAGTAATGATGACAGTAATAATGAGAGTAATGATGACAGCAATGATGACAACGATGATCACAGTGATGACAGTAATAATGAGAGTAATGATGACAGCAATGATCACAGCGATGATCACAGTGATGACAGTAATAATGACAGTGATGATGACAGTAATGAACAGACAATGATGTTAAGAGTGATGATGACAGTGATGATGACAGTGATGATGACAGTAACGAAAAGACAGTGATGTTAACAGTGATGATGACAGTAATGATAACAGTGATGACAGTAATGATGGCAGTGATGTTAAGTGATAATTATGACAGTAATGGTGACAATGATGTTAACAGTGGTGATAACAGTGAGTCTGTATTGTACCAAGAAGCTCCAAGCACAGCTTGCTTGGAGAATGAACTCAAAAGGACGAGAGGTTTGGGGTCGGAGAGTTCAGGCATGTGCTTGAATGACATCATTGCTTCTTCTTATTGTTATTATTGATCACTTTTATATAGTGCTGTTTTCCACTTTCGAGCACACGTTCTGCACTGCACATGTTCTTGTTGCTGTTTTTTAGTGCATGCAGGGTTATTTTATGGGCCACAGACATGGGCCACTGGATTTTTAACGTGAGTATGTGATGATTTCTGTATAGTGTATATATACACACAGGCGACCATGGTTCACAGTCTCTTCTGAAGGACTTTTGTAGTCTGCACTGAATTTGATTCCAGGGAAATCTAGGGGTATGCATTAAGCCTAGTGCGTAACAGTCAACCATCCATGCATGTGATAACAAAGTTTTATTATGATGAACATGGCTTTTGAAGTGTTATGCAATATTTATTGCTAACACTAACAGTCACATTTTGAGAGTGAAAGGCATAAATGATTAAGCAATAAACACAATTAACAGGGTATTAATTAAGAATCGACACACAAGTGAGTTAATTAGCTCTTGAAATAAGCATGGTTTTAAAACTGTATATAAACCCATTTAAGACATACACATTATTAAAAATTAAAAATGAGATATGTATCACTCTGATATAACCGCACCGGTTGACTGGGTGTAAAACACCAACTTACTTACTTACTAGCTCTTGAAATATGTAACACAAGTACAACAACAAAGGTCTGAGTCACCTATGGTAAATCTCACCTGGCATGCATGTAAACACAAGGTACATAAACTCCACTAGAGATACATCCTTGAGTTGGGGATTAATTAAACCTGAGATTCCAACCATGTCACTGCTGCCCATCTTCAGGGACAGTAAGTCTAAAATACCATGGGGAAAGTTCCCCACTGGAACAGTGTAACATGGTCAGAAACAATGTCCACTCAAATACAAACTTTACTGTGCATTGAAAACGGGGTCCCTGCAGTCTCTGGACTTGACCAAATACCTTGCCTAAATGTTTTCTAACCCTGTCCACCCCAGGTACCTTGCCTAAATGTTTTCTAATCCTGTCCACCCCAGATACCTTGCCTAAATGTTTTCTAACCCTGTCCACCCCAGATACCTTGCCTAAATGTTTTCTAATCCTGTCCACCCCAGATACCTTGCCTAATTCTTTGCCATCCATGTCTGTCCCACCCCATCCCACTCCCACCACCACCTTGACTCCCACTCCCACAAAACACTACGGTGAGTGGACCAGCAGCATGATGTTAACTCCAAAACTGGGTTGATTTCATTCTCAGCTGGTGGAGATGAGCGGGACTGGTCGTGACCTGAGTCTCGACTGGATCAGTCGCACACTGTACGTGGTGGAGAAGATTGGGGAGCAAGGGACCAGCAGCATTATGGGATACCACATGGACCAGGAGCTGTACACGCAGGTCATTGGGAGCCAGGATAAAAGTATTGGTGCTGTCATCTCAGATCCTTACACCAGGTCAGGATTGGAGGATTATTTTTAGTCTTGTAATCAACATCATCAATGAAAATGCATGCTTACTGAAACATATTGGAAGAGTAGGCTTTAGAGCTGAAGCTTCTTCTTTTTCTTTTTTTCTTTTTCTGTCAGATCTTGTTTAATGCAATTAATGATAATGTGAAGTTTGCAGCATTAGGTTCTTGCCAAGACACAAATGAAATTAGTTACCTCCCTTGAATTACATTCTATGTATGGTCCAATCCATTTATTACAGAACTAAACACATTTCTTCATTGTCTGAAAAATAAGTAGATTGAATTTCATTTGTTTGTGGATCATGTCTGTTTGTTGATTGAAAAAGGGGTTTACCCTAAAATTTATCATGTTTCATATTCTCTGATGAAAATAATCATTCTTTTCAATGTTTTGTGTGTTTTGGCTTTGACAGCATTATGTGAAAAATATGCATAATATTTTGTTAAAACAGAATGGCACTGGCATAGCATTGCATCATGTTTCAGGTTTTAATTTGAAGTAGAAGTGTCAACATCACCTCCGAAGGAGAGGGGAGGGGTAGGAGAAGTTTTATAGGAAGAAGGGGAACGGTGTGTGTGGTTTTCCGGGGGGGGGGGGGGGGGGGGGGGGGGGGGGTCACTTTGATACTTACTGAGGCCTTGTTGAGTGTTTGGTCCACATTGTTTGACTTGATGATGATGCTGAGGCTGTTGCTGCTGCTGATGCCAACAGTTTGTAGACCCGTGAGTGTCCATGCTTGAAACGTCCTCAGTGTGTGTGAAGGAAAGGGTGTTGTTGCTTTGTGTGCCAGCATGCTGCTGTGGACGGAGGTGGACCAGTTTAGACAAGGGAACCTGATGTCAGCACCAATGGGAACATCCACGCCAAACTTTGTTCTCGGGAACTACCACGCAGCCAGTGGCCAGCGGCAAAAGCGAAGCTTGTTTGGTACGTGCTCATGCTCCGACATGATCAACGTGTCCCCAGTCATCACCATGGACTACACCAAGCAGGGTCAGAATGAAGTTGTCTTCGTTGACGTGGCAACCAACACCATCTTTGCTGCTGATATCAATGGGTGCAACTGCACTGCTGTCTTCAAACCACCAGCAGGGGATAGTCATGGTGAGTGACTGTGAATGAAAGCATTTTTCTTGTAATGCCTCTGACTGATTACTGTGTAGCAGACATAAAATGGATAGGTTAAAGCAGGAATTGGCTACCACGGGGTGCATATCTCGTTTTATCACTTTCATGACGGAAACATTTCAGTTGTGCCATTTTTTAAAGATGAACCCTTCTTCTACACACACATGCATGCATGAATGCACACACGCATGCATGCACACATGCACACACACACACACACACACACACACACACACACACACACACACACACACACACACACACACACACACACATGTGCACACACACACACACACACACACACACACACACACACACACACACACACACACACACACACACAATAAATCACCTGCATTCTAATACTGTAACTGATGTTGCCAGTGAAGAGTAGTGATGTGACAGGTTTACTGCCCATCCTGCCTGCAGTGGACATTACCTGATGCTCCAAGCAATGGCTGCTGCTCTTCTCCCTCCTATCTCTGCCATTGTCTGATGCATCATAGACTGTCCCAGCTGCCTTTCCTTTGATTTGTACACCTATGAAAAACAGGCACTTTTCTCTCAGTCTTTGAGGCTTAGTGGAGTAGCTATGCAGTTATGATTGAGACATAAAGAGAGCAGGCTTGGAGTTTATGTTGGATCACTTCTGTGTGTTAGTACACCTGTTGCTAATTGTGTGGAGGGGGTGGGGGTGGGGGTGTTAGTACACTAGTGACCTGTGGTGCTAAGTGTGTGTCAGTCAGTACACCAGTGACATGTGTTGCTAACTGTGTGTGTTAGTACACCAGTGACGTGTGTTGTTAATTGTGTGTGTTAGTACACCAGTGACGTGTGTTGTTAATTGTGTGTGTTAGTACACCAGTGACCGGTGTTGCTAATAAAATTGTGTGTGACAGGCCTACCGCCTGACCTGCTGGCAGTGGATCACCTGCGTGTGTATTGGTACAACACCAGTGAGGGTCGACTGTACAGCGTCAACAAGGACACAGGGCGCAGCCTTCAGAAACAGGATCTGCCAGGTGTGCAGGACATCATCGCCTATGGCAGACACCTGCAGCCACTACCTGGTGAGATGATTGTGTTGGTGCTGTGGGAAAATTCCTTTGCTAAAACCCTTTGAGTCACACAGTGCTGGGTGAGTTAGTAATGTGTGCAGCCATTTCCTCAAACACTCTGTCAATGCAACAGGGAAGCATATTATGCACCTCACAGTGTGGTTTTGGTTAACATTTGTTTTCTAGCTCAAAGATGTTTCTGGCATGTAGGCTAGTGTATCATGACTTTACTGTTCCAAATTGACCATCAGCGAAGCATTACCTTGAACTAAATTCACTTTCGTACTCCCACCCCCACCCCCCACACCCCCTTCCAGACTCAGACTGCCTAGACCCTGGTGCCTACAGTGGCAGCATACAAGCAACAGACATCAGCAACACAAGTGTTGCACTCAGCCTTGAGCCGGTCAGGAGACCGGAGCAGTGCGGCAGGATCAGCGCGCCTCAAGACAAGTTCACTGTGTACTACAAAAAAGTGGTCACCACCAGGGCTGGCCTCCTGGACTGCACCAGCTTGCCTGCCGACTGCTGGAAAAAGGTGATGAGTGAGATGGAGAGGGGGAAGAAAGAAGTTTTGCTTGTCCTGACAAAAATCTGAAACAAACAGCTAGTTAAAGAACATTAAGAAGACAAACAGCTAATGAAAGAACATTGAGAAAAGATTTTAGTCACTGATTCATGACATTAATTTGATACTGCACGTTACCTCGCTGTTTGTGCCACTTCACCTGAAAAATGTGTTGCACTGTTTACATGGGGTTGTTTGTTTTGGTGAAAAATCAACGCATGTCATCACCTGCTTGACAGATTTTAAAGTAAAAATATTTGAAACAGAAATGAATGTTGGCATTCTAAAATAAAATCTAAACACATAACAGAAAACAATATGTGAATGTTTGGGGTAAGCCCCTTTTTCAAGCTATAAAACAACACTTAAACAACAGCTAAACAATGAAAAATGAGATGTGTAGGATACTTATCTGCTCTTGGTTCAGCTGTTTTGTTATGGTGTTTTGTTATGTCAAAACACTGGACACCAAAACAACACAACAAAACAGCTCATCCAAAAGCAGTAAGTATCCTACATCTCATTTTTCACCCTTTAACTGACTAGTGTTACAATTTTATGGACTATTTTGTTTAGATGTAAATAACTTGGTGTTTTATGCCCAGTCAACCAGTACAGTTATATCAGGATGAGTTGTTTTAGATAATGATTGGCTTCGTTTGCATCCTGGGTGAATACATGTGATCCAGGATACGCTTATGTGAAGGACTTTGCCAGTGCTGCATGGTTGTCATAGTAATTCATCATGGGTGATGTCCTGGGTACTAAATACAGCACTTGCAGATTTTGGAAGCCCCTAGGCTTGTACGTCCAGTTTGACATCTGTTGCGTTTTGGTGACGGTGCTGCAGGAGGTGTACACAACGCAGGTGGAGCTGAGGGACTTGGAACCACACACGGAGTACCTGGTGCAGGTGGCTGTCAGCAATTACTACACTGAGTACCTGTCTGAAGCCATGAGTGACCCGCTGAAGTTCATCACCAAACCTGGAGGTGAGACGCCAGAAAGAAATTGCTTTAATGATGATGATGATGATATAATGATGATGATGATGATGATAATAATAGATTATTATGGTGTCCCATCTCGTAAGAGCCCGGAGAATCCACAATGACATAAGGATATGCTCGTTTCATCACAAACACACGCTTTACTGGTTTTTGTTTTCATTCTTTAACAACCCCTTCATCCCCCTTTCTCTACCCCCCCCCCCCACCCCCCAACAACCCAACATAGAAACGAAAACATTTGTTTCTGTTTTTCAGAATTCAGTGTTCTTATATAGACTAGAGAGTTGGCCCCTTCCTACAAAGTGAATACATTTTGGGGTTGTTGCCTTTTCCAGTTCCACAAGCAGCAAGGGATGTCACGGTCATCCCCCAGACGCCAGAAGAGATCAAAGTCACGTGGCTGCCACCAGAGAAGCTGAACGGGCCAGCAAGCAAAGTGACCTACGTGGTTCACTTCTCAACCATCACGGACCAAGGTCATTTCATGAGGCAGACGGAGAATCTAGTGCTGAACAAATCTGCCGATGGATCCATTTACACTGTGCTGAAAGGCTTGGAGCCCAGCCACGTGTACGATGTCAAGGTGAGGGGCGGGGAAGGTGGGCAGACAGAGAGGGAGGGAGATGGACAGAGGGCGAGATGGATGGAGAGGGAGAGACTGTTGAAAGAACAGGATGGGAGATGAACAGAGGGAGAGATAGGTGGAGAGGGAGAGACTGATCAAGAGATAGGGAGGGAGATGGACAGAGGGAGAGATTAATGGAGAGGAAGAGACTGATGAAGAGATGGAGATGGACAGAGGGAGAAATAGATGGAGAGACAGACAGGGAGATGGACAGAGGGAGAGATAGGTGGAGAAGAAGAGACTGATGAAGAGACAGGGACGGAGATGGACAGAGGGAGAGACAGAGACTGATGAAGAGACAGGGAGGGAGAGGGAGAGATAGAGACTGTTGAAGAGACAGGGAGGGAGAGGGACAGAGGGAGAGATAGAGACTGATGAAGAGACAGGGAGGGAAAGGGAGAGATAGAGACTGATGAAGAGACAGGGAGGGAGAGATAGAGACTGATGAAGAGACAGGGAGGGAGAGATAGAGACTGATGAAGAGACAGGGAGGGAGAGGGACAGAGGGAGAGATAGATGGAAAGGGAGAGACTGATGAAGAGACAGGGAGATGGACAGAGTGAGAGACAGAGACTGATGAAGAGACGGGAAGGGAGATGGACAGAGAGAGAAATAGAGACTGATGAGGAGAGAAGGAGAGACAGAGACTGATTAAGAGACAGGAATGGAGATGGACAGAGAGATAGATGGAGAGGGAGAGACTGATGAACAGACAGGCAGGGAGAGTGACAGAAAAACGTGTGATTGGGGAGGTAGAGGGACATGCTAGGAGAGAGAAAGAAAGAGTAAGAGAGAGGGAGACAAGGGAGGTAGATGGACGTACTGGATGTGGCTGGTTACAGTTAATCACAGATCACCATACATACATACATGGCTTCGAAAGAACTGACACTGTAAACTGGTGCCTGGTTGTAAGGTGTACATAGAATGTGTGCCAAGATGGTAGCAGTTTCATATGGCACCAGTCATGCAACGATCAAACAGCACTTTCAATATACTACTTTGGTGGATGTTAAAGGATCGCACTATAGTATAAAAAAGGACACAGTGACTCATTCAGAATCACATGTGGCATGAGCACAGTGAATGCTTGAGAGC
Organism: Alviniconcha strummeri; assembly: GCA_963584105.1. NCBI lineage: Eukaryota > Metazoa > Mollusca > Gastropoda > Provannidae > Alviniconcha > Alviniconcha strummeri. The sequence continues at coordinate 13,419,465 of OY757544.1, forward strand.
TGTATAAGAGTGATCAATAATAATAGTAACTATGTGTGTTTATCAACATCTGCTTGTTCTGCAGGTGGAGACGTGCATGATGGGGCGTGAACTGTGCAACAACAGCGTCACAGTCCACAGCCAAACGTTCGACACGCCCGGTAAGATCACCTTCGTCAATGCAACGCACGACAGCCTGGTGCTCCGATGGCAGTCGCCTGCTGACAACAGCATTGGCCGCCACAACTACGAATATGCCAAGGTACTTGCAGGATTTATCGTAACAGTTTTGTTGTTGGGTGAGGAGTGTCACAGTGCTTTTTCTGTGATCTTCAGCTTTTTTGTCCAGCCACAAACTGAGGGAAGTGGGTTATTTCATGGCACATTATTTACCTGTGGTATGGTGGGTCACTAGTGTGTACTGACAGACACTGCACGACCTATGACTGCCTCACGAAAGGTGACCAGGATTTCCCACAAAGGTCATGTACTTTTTTGCAGTGCTTCTTCCTCTTCTTTCTTCAGTTCAGTTCAAGATGGCATCTGTATGCTTAAAAAAAGCCCATCCACCCTGTATCTCAGAAGTTTCCCCAATGTTGCCTTTGAAATGGTTCCAGTATTCGTCTGATTGATGGTGGCCCTCTTTCATCCTTTCAAGGAAGATCATCTAGCATTTCATCTTCCTATGCCTCTCTCCTCCAGGTGATCAGTGGTGTGATGTCCTTGGCTTTGTGCCTGCAGGTAGTGTCTCAAGCTCTTCAGCACTTCAGATATTCCAAGAAACAAACTACTTGTGAGGGTTGCTTTGTCCACAGTCTGTCTGCTCAATGATTTCCCTTCACTCCAGCATGTCCAGGGCAGTACACCCACTTGAGCTTTCGAAGGTGGATGTCAACTATCAACACATTCCAGTCTGGGCTTCACTTTTCACTTTTCACTTTTTGTGGCACTCTCAGGAGACATTGTAGATCAAGCTGTCTGTGCTGTTGCCATCTGGTGTTGCTGTTCGCAGGCTTTTACAGAATCTCATATGTCATTATGAGTGTGTGTGTGTGTGTGCATTGAATCTTGAAAATAGATATATTTAAAGAATATGGAAGTGTTTAGGGCCTGTGCAGGCTAAGTATATATTATTATAACTATGCTTGTGAATGTATTTTCAGGTTCAGGCAGGACAGCGGCAGTTGGAGTGGGAGTCTAGAGAGGTGTTTCCCATCATCACCAAGAACTACACAACCTACACAGAGACTTTCAACGGTCTTGACCCTCACACTCAGTATGCTGTGAGGGTGAAGGCCACGTACCGCACGCCACCCTACCGTATGTATGTGTGGCCCACTGACCCCACACGATACATCTTCCGCACTCTGGGTGAGGATTGCTGCTGCTCCTGCACTGTTTAATACTACTGATGATGTAGAGCTTCATGTCCTCAGATGTCGATTGACATATTAGGGACAAACTGTGACCAATGCCTAAGCATGGTTCAGTAATGCTTTATGTCCACAGAAACCATAAGGCTCATTAGGATGGAAAGCCCAAGACGGCCACCTCAACTTTCACACAGCTCGTGAAATAATGATAACTTTTATATAGTGCTGTACCCTGTATCAAATTATGAGTTCGTGGCAGTGTAAATTATCTTTGTAATCAGTTCAGTTCAAGGTGGTATTTATGCTCTTGGAAAAGCCCATATAAGTTTCCCCAATGTCATGAAATGGTTCCAGTGTTCATCTGATTGATGATCTCATTCTTTCAAGGAAGATTGTCTAGCACTTCTGTTTTAAATTAAATGCATGTAGATATTTGTTTACTGGTGTGTTTTATCATGAAGAAGTTTTCTCACCAATGTCTTTTACTGTGGATGTACACATGTCTTGTCTAACCATTATCTGTGTGTTTTTATCCATGTAGAGTTTGCATACTTCAGCTGATATGTGCACATTTAAAAGTCTGAGGTATGGAGCTTGCCTGTGAAAAGTATGTTAGCAATTGCTGTAGTATTAATATGTGCACATTCAAGTGGTTTTAGGCATGGAGTTTTCCTTGGAAAAGTATATTACCAATTGTTGTAGTGATATGTGCACATTTAAATGGTTGGAAGTATGGTCCTTTCCTGTGAAAAGTATGTGACCAGTTGCTGTCATGTTTTAATTTTCAGCCTGGAAACCAGAACAGCCCACAGCCCCTGTGACGCGACACCTGAAGACAGGAGCATATGAAGTGGTGTGGAATGAACCGCCGGACAACGGAGCACCCATCACAAACTACAGTCTGCTGTACAGGTAGGCTATTACACATACTCACTTTTACTGGCTAAAGGGGCGTTTTTGTGACTGGCTGTGGGAGGATACAACTAAATAAACCGCTGTAGGATTGTATGCCGGCCAGAGAGGTGTTTGTGTGACAGGCTGTTGGAGGGTACAACTTAATGAGACTGCTGAACTGTGCTACAGGATTGTATGCTGACCAGAGAGGTGTTTTTGTGACAGATTGTGGGAGGCTAAAACTAAACAAGACCAGAGAACTGTGCTACAGGATTGTATGCTGACCAGAGAGGTGTTTTTGTGACAGATTGTGGGAGGCTAAAACTAAACAAGACCAGAGAACTGTGCTACAGGATTGTATGCTGACCAGAGAGGTGTTTTTGTGACAGATCGTGGGAGGCTAAAACTAAACAAGACCAGAGAACTGTGCTACAGGATTGTATGCTGACCAGAGAGGTGTTTTTGTGACAGATCGTGGGAGGCTAAAACTAAACAAGACCAGAGAACTGTGCTACAGGATTGTATGCTGACAAGAGAGGTGTTTTTGTGACAGATTGTGGGAGGCTAAAACTAAACAAGACCAGAGAACTGTGCTACAGTATTGTATGCTGACCAGAGAGGTGTTTTTGTGACAGATCGTGGGAGGCTAAAACTAAACAAGACCAGAGAACTGTGCTACAGGATTGTATGCTGACCAGAGAGGTGTTTTTGTGACAGATTGTGGGAGGCTAAAACTAAACAAGACCAGAGAACTGTGCTACAGTATTGTATGCTGACCAGAGAGGTGTTTTTGTGACAGATTGTGGGAGGCTAAAACTAAACAAGACCAGAGAACTGTGCTACAGGATTGTATGCTGACCAGAGAGGTGTTTTTGTGACAGATCGTGGGAGGCTAAAACTAAACAAGACCAGAGAACTGTGCTACAGGATTGTATGCTGACCAGAGAGGTGTTTTTGTGACAGATCGTGGGAGGCTAAAACTAAACAAGACCAGAGAACTGTGCTACAGGATTGTATGCTGACCAGAGAGGTGTTTTTGTGACAGATCGTGGGAGGCTAAAACTAAACAAGACCAGAGAACTGTGCTACAGGATTGTATGCTGACCAGAGAGGTGTTTTTGTGACAGATCGTGGGAGGCTAAAACTAAACAAGACCAGAGAACTGTGCTACAGGATTGTATGCTGACCAGAGAGGTGTTTTTGTGACAGATCGTGGGAGGCTAAAACTAAACAAGACCACAAAACTGTGCTGTAGGATTGTATGCTGGCAGGAGAAGAGTTTTTGTGATAGGCTGTGGGAGGCTAAAACTTAGAGACTGCTGAACTGTTCTGAAGTATTGCACATTGGCTGGAAAGGTGTTTTTGTTACAGACTATGGGAGGATAAGATCTAAACACATAAAAGGTTCAAATGCTATTTATTAGGACAAAACACAACCTGCAAATTTTGGGGTTAAAATTAATCCCCTTTATGAAGTTGCAGAATGGCACAGGGAGGGTAGAACTAAATGAGACCGCTGAACTGTGCTATAGGACTTCATGTGCACAAAGCATGGTTGAGCCAGCTGCATGCATGGAAGCTGGTCCAGCCTGACAGCATTTTTGTGAACTGGTTTGAGGAAGACACCCCCCTTCTGCCAGCTAAAACTAACCATGTTTTGTGTGCTTGATAAATTTAGATTTCATGGTAATGATGACTGATGTCAAAATTCTGCTGTTAACAGTTCATTTGCAGAAGCTTCTTTGCAAACTATTTTTCACACAGAGCCTGCAGTATTTTGAAGTTAATATCTATATGTGCTGCGTGTACTTGTGTCAATGTTTACGGCATTATTACGTGTTGAGTGATTTGCTGTCCAGCGGAGTGAGTGGTGGCCAGTGGGCAGTAGCATACAATGGGTCGGAGCGTCGCTGGCTGGTGGATGAGTCCATGACGCACCCAGGGATGCAGTATGTGTTCCGGGTGGCTGCCTACAATGCTAAGGGTTGGGGGCCCTTCAGCATCAACAGCACTGTCTTTCTCTCTCCTCCAGGTGTGTGTGTGTGTGTGTGTGTGTGTGTGTGTGTGTGTGTGTGTGTGTGTGTGTGTATGTTTGTTTGCAAGCTAGTGTGTGTGTGTGTGTGTGTGTGTGTGTGTGTGTGTGTGTGTGTGTGTGTGTGTGTGTGTGTGTGTGTGTGTGTTTGTTTGCAAGCTAGTGTGTGTGTGTGTGTGTATGCACATGCATACATGTGTGTGTTGAGGGTGTAGGGGCAGGGCATAAAGTTTGGGATGTTGGGTAAGTCACAATCTATTAATTGTTTGTTTTCCTTTGTGTATTTGGGATAATGGGTAAGTTGTAATCTACTGTTTGTTTTCATTTCGGGTATGGGTTAAGCCATGATCTATTAACTGTTTGTTTTCCTTAGTGTGTTTGAGATATTGGGGAAGTATGTCAGTCTATTAACTTTTTGGGGATATTGGGGAAGTCATAGTTTATTAACTTTTGGGAATATTGGGTAAGCCACAGTCTATTAAGTGTTTTTTTCCTTAGTGCATTTGAGATATTGGGGCAGTCACAGTCTTAGCCTTTTGGGGATATTGGGGAAGTGATAGTCTATTAACTTTGGGGAATATTGTGTAAGCCACAGTCTATTAACAGTTGTTGTTGTTTTTCCTTAATGCACTTGAGATATTGGGGAAGTCACAGTCTTAACTTTTTGGGGATATTGGGGAAGTCACAGTCTATTAACTGTTTGTTTTCCTTCAGCAGCAGTGGACAGCACTCTCCATGATGACATCCAAGTTGGCATTGCTGTTGCTTTGTGTGCCATTGTCATCATATTCGTCATTGCCATCATTTCTGTCTGTCTCTGTGAGTAAAATCCAAATTGTAGACAACACATCTTTAACTACATTTCCTTGACTTTGTGTATCAGACTCATCAGTTTTAAGTAACAGGTCTTTTCCTCTGTGTCCCTTTCCTTGTGAGAATTAGAAGGCAGAAGATGTTCACTGTAACTGTATAGGACAAGATACATAAACTTCACCCAGGTTACATTTACTCAAACAAGCGCATGCAATAGTGTGAAGGCAGAAGACCCAAACACATGAAAGATTAAGAAGAACACTGTTAATTAGGGCAAAACACAACATGCGAATTTTTGGGGTAATCACCTTTATCAAGCTACAAAATGATACTTAACAGTTAAACGGTGAAAAATGAGACGTAGAACTTGGACACTTGTCTGCTTTGGGTTGAGCTATGTTGTTTTCATGTCCAGTGCTTGGGAGAATGTTGGCATTGCATGAAGAATGAAGGCGGATGATGCGTGTTCACTGTAATTGTATGGTACAAGGTACATAAATTTTACCAACGTTACACATCCTCAGATAAGCGCATGAATTAGTGTGAATTGGGCAGAAGACGCGGATTCAGAAGATGCTGATTGTGGCTGTGCCTGTTGCTGCTGCAGGGAGACGCAGGCGGCTGGAGAGGAAGAAGAAGCAGCAGTTCCTGAGCATGGTGTCCAGAGGGCCGGACACGGAGCTGGCCACGCTGCGAGAGCTGCCACACTCCACCTTCCAGCAGAGCAACACCCTCTATGGGCTCACGTAAGTCTCTGTCCAGCCACCTTCTGCTGCTGTCAGGTCAACGTTGTTGTCTGTGTGTAATGATATGCTGGTCTTATCACTTAAGATTTTGTATGTGTGTTTGTTTTTGTTTTGATTTACCAAAATGAAGATTTTGTTTTGTTTTACCAAAATGAAGAAACTGATATTATAATGGCCCAGCCAGAATGAAGAAACCCACATAATGGCCCTTTCAGAATGAAGAAACCCACATAATCACCCACCCAGAATGAGGAAAACCCACATAATCACCCACCCAGAATGAAGAAACCCACATAATCACCCACCCAGAATGAGGAAAACCCACATAATCACCCACCCAGAATGAAGAAACCCACATAATCACCCACCCAGAATAAAGAAACCCACATAGTCACCCACACAGAGTGAAGAAACCCACATAATCACCCATGCAGAATGAAGAAACACACATAATCACCCACCCAGAATGAAGAAACCTACATAATCACCCACCCAGAATGAAGAAACCTACACAATGACCCACCCAGAATGAAGAATCCCACATAATGGCCCACCCAGAATGAAGAAACCCACATAATGGCCCACCCAGAATGAAGAAACCCACGTAATGGCCCACCCAGAATGAAAACAACTACAGCAACAACAACAAAAACCACCTAATGAAGAATCGCCAGATTGTGACCTGCCCAAAATGGAGACCCCCCATGATGTGTGTTGTGTGGGTTGTGTTCAGCATCATTCCTACAGACGAGGAGGTGGCCAGCTTGCCCCATGTCTGTCGTGACCAGCTGGACCTGACCCAGTTCCTTGGCAGTGGTGCTTTTGGAGAGGTGTATGAGGGCGTCGCTCGAGACATCAGGCCAGATGCTCCAGGGCCCATCAGATGTGCCATCAAGGTGACGGCTGCATTGCAGAGCTATCTTTTTCTTTCTGGCATACAGGCTCTGAAAGTTCAGGTCTTAGAAATGCAATGGCACACACTTGAGACAAGTTGAGTGCTACATACAAAAGCTATCTTTTTTTGTGGCATGCAGGCACTGAAAGTTCAGGTCTCGGAAATGCAATATATAGGCACACATTTGAGACAGATGTTGTTGTTTTTGGATCAAGCTTTCCTGAAGACAAATGTGAAATCAAATATCCCCACTGGATAGGCTCATTTTTGTTCTGTTGCTGTTGTTTTGAAGTGTATTTGTGTCTGAAAGAAGGAATTTTAATGGCCCTGGCTTCTCTTGTCTTTGTAGAGTTCCACTATACATGAACTTGATTGTAATTTTTAATATTCTTTTTTAATAGTGTGAAAAAAAGATTTATCTGCCTGTGTGTGTGTGTGTGCGCGCACATGCGCATATGTACATGCGTGCGTGTGTGTGGGTGCATGTGAGCATGTGTCTGTGTGTGCGCTTATGTGTGTGTGTGGGGGGGGGGGGGGGGGGGGAATCCCTCAATATTGCATATAGCATGATTTTGGTCAGGGGTCCTTCAATATTGCTTATAGCAAGATTTTGATCAGATTTGACTTGTAATTGTATGGTACCTGATAGTTCTGTGTTCAAAACAATTTGATGGCATTGTGTTGTATTCCATTATCTTGTATTGTAACATGTATTTGTACTGAACTGTTGTTGTTGTTGATATGTATGTCTAAATGGCTTAGCCTTTGAGACTTCAGTGAATATTGTTCATGTTTTGCAGACTCTGCGGAAGAGTGCATCAGAGCAGGAGAAGGAGGAATTCCTGAAAGAGGCGATACTGATGAAGAACTTTCAGCATGAGCACATCCTGGGGCTGCTGGGTGTTTGCCTTGATAATGATCCTCACTTCATTATCATGGAGCTCATGGAGGGGGGGGACCTCCTCACTTTCCTTCGCTCCACTAGAGCTACCTCCGTAAGTCTCGTCCTGCTTTTAATAATAATAGTAGTAATAGAAAATGTTTATATAGTTCAAGTCTCTGGTGTACACAACTCATTGTGCTTTGCAGCATTCTCTGACATTTTCAATGTTAAGTGAGAAAAATATCGCAGGTAATTATATCCGTGAAAGCAGTAGATATAGGACGACTAATAAGTAAGCTGGTGTTTTATGCCCAGTCAACCATTATGGTTATATCATGTTATATGACAACTAATTAACAGTATCTATACATAAGAACGATAATGTCCACGTGCCACATGAGAAGCTGTGATAGACAAGAGAGAAAATTTCATTGTTATTCCACCCCTCTCAGCACTTCACTTTTTAAAAAACAGGGGATGAGAGAAATGGTGTGGTTTTGTGGTGAATATGTTTAAACATTCCTAAATCGTTAACATTCAGTGTGGGCTTTTTTGTGTGTGTTCTGGGTCATTTGCAAACACCTCCCCCACCAAACCAAAAATAAAATGAAAGCAGTGAAAATGAAATTATGAAGCAAACAAAAAGGTATTTTACCTTACTATAGCTGGAAGAATATTCATAGTTTTTGTTGTTTTGTTCTTGGGTTGTTGTAGGTTGATGGTTTTTGGTTGTTATCGGGTTTTTGTTGTGGGTTGTTTTTTTTGGGGGGGTCAACAGAAAGTGATGTTTATACATGGTTGATTGCAGACAACGCCTGCGAAGCTGAAGCTTCCAGACCTGGTGAAGATCTGTGTCCATGTGGCCAAGGGCTGCAAGTACCTGGAGGACATGCACTTTGTACACAGGTAACCAGCAGTGAGCACTTTGTGCAAGGTAACCAGCAGGGGGGCACTTTGTGCACAGGTAACCAGCAGGGGGCACTTTGTACACAGGTAACCAGCAGTGAGCACTTTGTGCAAGGTAACCAGCAGGGGGGCACTTTGTGCACAGGTAACCAGCAGGGGGCACTTTGTACACAGGTAACCAGCAGTGAGCACTTTGTGCAAGGTAACCAGCAGAGGGCACTTTGTACACAGGTAACCAGCAGGGGGCACTTTGTACACAGGTAACCAGCAGGGGGCACTTTGTGCACTGGTAACCAGCAGGGGGCACTTTGTGCACAGGTAACCAAAGTCATGTTCCAACAGCAGTGTTACAAGGTAAGAAATAAGGTCTCTCAGGCAAATACACCAAGCACAAAAACTAAAGCAGCTTTGGCAGCTGTTTGCATCAGTTGAGAATCAAATTACATCACAAACATTCAAAAACAAGCTAAAACCAGTTTATGCGAGAATGAACATAGCATTTGCCTGGACCTCCATGGGGAGATTTTTTGTTTTGTTGTTTTTTATGGATTCTCCAGTGGCCTGGATGCACTCTCTTCCAGGGGAGGTGGTGTTGTTTCTGCAGGTGAAGTTTTCCCTCTGGCACTAACCTATTCCTGTCTCTGTGTTACACGTGTAGAGATCTGGCGGCGCGCAACTGCCTGGTGTCCACTCCAGATCGCAGCGATATGGTGGTGAAGATCGGAGACTTTGGCCTGGCCCGCGATATCTACAAACACGACTACTACCGCAAGGAGGGGGAGGGCTTGCTCCCTGTGCGCTGGATGTCCCCGGAGTCCCTGGTGGATGGGGTCTTTACCACGCAGTCAGACATCTGGTTGGTTTGCCCTTGATCATATACATATATATTCTAAATGTTAGGTTTAAAATGAATCTTAAATGTACGTGTTGAAATATGTAGAGATAGAGTAAATTTTTCTTTTTAAATTGTTGTTTTAGGCTAATTTAAGTAACATGTTGATGTGTGTTCTGTTACATTTGTTGATCTGTACAGCGGTAAGAGCTCATATAATTGTTGTTAACGTACCATATACAATAAAGTATTATTATTATTATTCAAAACACACAAAGGGTTAACAAGAACACTTATTTTGATGAGACAATGCTAAGCTTGTGCTTTATCAAGATCCAAACACATAAAAGGTTAAAGAGAACACTGTTTATTAGGATGAAACATGACTTGTAAATTTTTTGGGTCAAGCTACAAAACAACACTTAGACAACAGTTAAATGGTAACAAAATGAGATGTAGAACTAGGACACTTATGTGTGTTTTGCAGGGCATTTGGTGTGTTGATGAAGATGTGTTTGTTTTGCAGGGCATTTGATGTGTTGATGAAGATGTGTTTGTTTTGCAGGGCATTTGGTGTGTTGATGAAGATGTGTTTGTTTTGCAGGGCATTTGGTGTGTTGATGTGGGAGGTGGTCACTCTGGGACAGCAGCCCTATCCAGCTCGTACCAACATTGAGGTTCTGCATTTTGTACGCGCTGCGGGAAAACTGGAGAGACCAGAGAAGTGTACGGATGAGATGTAAGTGCCTTTGCTGCTGGCAGAGTTGTGGTCTTTGTGATGTGGTGTGATGTACAGGTCACTGTATTCCCTTTTTGCCTTCCATCCAGTAGTTTGAAACCAGATGTTTTCTGGAGGGTGTGGTAGCCAGCATAAACATGCTATTGTGATGTGTTTCAAATGGATTTTAGAGGATTTCATTCTATTTCATGCCGTCACATTCTTGCTGATGAAGTCATTAGCAGTATATAAATAAGAACTGTAGAAGAACAGCAGATCTGTGTCTTTTTTTCTTTTATGTATTATCAGTGTAGTGTACCTTTTTGATTGTGTGCGTGTGTGTGTGTGTGTGTGCATGTGTGCGTGCGTGCGTGTGCATGGATGTGTGTATATGTATGTGTGTGCATGCATGTGGGTGGGTGCATGCATGACATATGTGTAAGTGTTGTTACTATGCAATTATTCTGAATCAAATTCTTTAGGTACTTAAAAGCTTGAATTGACAGCAGTGGCAAAGACTGTTTTTAGACAAAGCAGAATGAAATGGGAAGGAGGTGACATGGGCCTATAGTCTGTGTGCACATCTCCCCTCACTGGGAGAGGATGTTATTTTCAACTGTGCAAAATTCCTCTTCCTCAGGGTGAGTGTGCAATCTCCATCAACACAATTTAATGACTTCTCCTTCTTTTTGCAGGTTCAACTTGATGCAGAAGTGCTGGAGTTTCAGTGCAGAAGAGCGGCCATGCTTCACCTACTTGCTTCAGGAGCTGGAGAAGTATGCAGAGAAATGCTCACAAATGTCACCAGCAGAGATTGCTCTTCATTCTCCCACAGGGGCAGATGGTGAGAACAGGGTTATTCCCCTTCCTGTGGTGAGATGCCCTCCCTTTGGTCTGATGCCCTCCCTTTGTCAAACACTTGTAGTAGACACCTGACACCACGTTTTGTAGTTTGGAATGCTTGTAAACAAGTAGCTGTGCTGCTGCTTAACATTACTTTTTGAGAGAGAGATGGAGGAGGATAATTGTGTTTGAAATGTTAATATATTAAAGTGGAAGAGCAGGGTTGTTTGTGTCAACTGCTTCACACAATCCCTATTTGCATCATGGGATTAACTGCTGCTTTGAATTGTTGTCTTTTTTTTTTTTGAAGGTTAGTTTTAGTCACTTACCATGCTCAGCATTTTATGTGGTGTGTGTGTGTGTGTGTGTGTGTGTGTGTGTGTGTGTGTGTGTGTGTGTGTGTGTGTGTGTGTATATATACATGTGTGCATGTTTGTGTGTGTGTGTGTGTATTATGCATTCAAGTATGTGCTTGTATCTTTGCTTTTTGTGTCTTTAGTATTATTATAAATGTAAGCTAACACAAACTATCCTATGCTGATTTCCTGTTTGTGTGTTCTACCCCGCAGAACTGTTTGTCTGTTTGCATGCTTGCCTGCTTACCCTGGCTTCCACCCTGCATGATGGTCAGATGTGTTGCCACCTGTGTACGCCTTTCCCTGGGATGCAGACCCTGCCCCCTTCTTTCAACCGGATCTCCTCCCACCACCTCAACCCTTCCCTCTCAACCCGCCCACTTCCCACCCTGGCTTGCCTCACCCCCCTGCCTTCCACCCCAGCATGTTCCACCCACCCTACCCCCGTCCTCTCTTTTCTGCATGTCCACCCAGCCAGCCCCTCATGTGCAGCACTCCTCAAGGCTTCTGTGACACGACTAGCAGTCTTGGTTATGACAACAGGTTCATGCAGGACTGGGGCAGAAATAACAGGTTTCACGTGCCTGTGGATATTCACAGGGTGTTGACTCCCACAGTTCACCACAGCACAGGCGCTGGAGAGGGAGTTTTCTCTCCAGTTAATAGACAAGCGCTGCTGTCCAGTTTTGACCCCACACCCGCAGTTCACAGTAGTACAGGTGCAGGAGAGGGAGTTTTCTCTCCAGTTAATAGGCAAGCACTGCTGTGCAATTTTGACCCAACACCTGCAGTTCACAGTAGTACAGGTGCAGAACAGGGATGTTTCGGTCAAGCTGTTTTGTACAGTTCAGATTCTGATTGTCAGAGTTCTCAGCCCAGACAAAGAGCATACCTGCACACACCTTACCCTCTTAGTCTGAGGCTTGACGCCCTTTCAAACCGAGTAATGTGTGAGGGGGAACAGGCACATGAAAATGCACCACTTAGACATGACCTTGAGGGTAGAGCAGGTGTACAGTTACCTGCTTTTGGGTGTGGCATAACGGAGGAAGTACTCGTTTGAACAGAGACAGATTGAATTTGTTCTTTTTCTTTCTTTTTTATTCATCCACTTATTGATTTTGCCAGTTTAGAGACTGTCGGAGGAGTTGTTTTAAGCCATTATTTGTTTGATGTTTTCCCCCCATCTCCTTTTGGGGGTGAGGTGGGGTGGGGTGAGTAATTGTTATTTGCGTTACTTGTCATTGTGTAACCACTTTTTGCCTTCTGTGATGTAAGCTATGCCTGTGATACATTACTGGTTAAAAAATGTGATACATTTATTGCTTCATTGCTCAGTTGATACAGTGAGGTTGGTACTAAGAAAAGAAATATGAAAAGGAAACTGCTTTGTACCCAAGTGCAAATTGCTCTCCCTAATTATTGGTAGTATGAGAAAACCTTTTGAGGACATCACCCTTTCAGAGTGTATGCATTTTCTGGGGCTGTGTTGTTAGTGTTTTGCTGCTTGAGACTAATTCCTAGACTTCAGCTTTGCCCTAACCACCATGTGCACATAGCCACCAACACTGTCCATTGTCTCCCCTTCCCTTCCCACAATGCCTGACTGATGGTGACTTTGTCTCGCTGGCTGGAAAAGGAGCGCGGGTGTGCAGCGTGTACACTGCGCAGTACCCCACAAGCAGCAGTGACGGCAGCACAGGCAGCAGCAGCAGCAGGGTTTCTGCCACACAGGTCCAGGTGTACACCGCACCCTCTCCCTCGTCCTGCCGACCGCAGCGCAGAGGTAACCATGACAACCATGGTGTGTGTTGTTGTGGAGTGGTGGACTTCTGTTGGCCTGAGATTTCCCTTTTCATTTTTTCTTTTCTTTTCTTTGTTTGCTCATTTGTGGTGACCTTTTGGTTTAATGAAAAGAACCAGTTTTGTGAGTCGTTTGAACCTGCTATCAGTGGCAAACCCATTTAGGGTAACACTGGTCTTAATACACCCTGAGCCACAAAGTGTTCCAGAGCTTCAGAATACTGCCTCGGTCTTGTTTGGTCACTAGCAAACAATGATAATACAGAAGGTGGGACAGTTTTTTCTTTTAATTTGTTTATAATCTTGAAATATAACAACTGATGAACTGGTACCGATTTGGGTCAAGAAAATAACTGTTTTGGCCTGGTGCATCTGAATAGTAAGACTGCCTAAGAGTGATTTTTCAGTTCTGAAAGAGAAGATAGTCCCTTGTTTACAGAAGATGTAACTTTGAATCTTTCATTTATCTTTCACCAGACATTTACTTGGGAATACCAGTAAGCCTATACACTTTGATTCAGACAGGAAAAAGATCAGATCTCCTTGAAGACCGGCAAATCCCTGATATTACATATGAAGATCCTCTCTCCTTGAAGAACAATGTTTGTCGGCACTGAGATAAGAAAACAGACTTTAAGTAGGGAGACCAGATCAAAAAACAGACTTTAAGTAGGGAGACCAGATAATAAAACAGACTTTAAACAGGGAGACCAGGTAAAAACAAACTTTAGATAGGGAGACCTGACCATGAAAAAAAAAAACTACTTTAGATAGGGAGACTAGATGAAAAAATAGACTTTAAATAGGGAGGCCAGATAAAAAGCAACAACAACAACAAAAGGTTAGATAGGGAGACCAGATGCAAAAACAGAAACTTTAAATGGGGAAACCAGATGAAAAAACAGACTTTAGATAGGGAGACCAGATGAAAAAACTTTTTAAATAGGGAAACCAGATAAAAAAAAAAAAAAAAGACTTTAAATGGGGAGACCAGAGGAAAGAACAGACTTTAAATAGGGAGACCAGATGGGTAAAAAAAGAAGTTAGGGAGGTCAGATGAAGAAACAAGACTTTAAATAGGGAGACCAGATGGAGAACAAAAAATGGTAGGGAAACCAGATGAAAAAACAGACTTTAAATAGGGAGACCAGAGGGAAAAAATTTGATTTTAATAGTGAGACCAGATGAAAAGACAGAATTTAAGTAGGGAGACCAGATGAGAACAAACCCACTAGATGCAGATCTGTAATGGGTAGCCACTTGTAGCATGTTCCTGTGAGTTTGGTTCTGTTGGATTTTTGTTGGCTAAACATTGACATTTTTACCCTTTCCTTTTTGCTTCAATGTGGGTGAATTATTATTTGTGTATACTGTACATTTAATCTTTTAATATTGCAAAGTCAGCTGGTCTGAAACTTTGAAGGAAAGTGTTCAGGTGGTGTTGCTAAACTTTTCTCTAAGACAGAATTCAGTACTTGGTGGAGTGGACTACATTCTCTGTCTGCTCTTTGCTTAGCAGAGGTTTGACGGGCCACCACCTCAGTTTTGGTATAGTAAGCAGTATTAGTCTAAAAATCATTGACACTTCATCAGTGCAATTTGGTTCAAGGCTGATTCTTCATCATTCCCATCAAAATCCTAAATTTTAATTCACTTGAACCCTGTGAAAAAAGAAAACAACAACAACAACTACAAAGAAACCTCCAAAACACATAAAAGGTTCAAAAGAATGCTATTTATTAGGACAAAAACACAGTCTGCAAATTTTGGGGGTTTATCAAGCTACAAAATGACATTTCACACAATAGGGGAAAGAAACATCCCTCACTGAAATTTTGCTTGGACAAAGTGATTGAAAATTTGTTGCCTTAAGACAGATTTATCTTAGAAGGAAGAAGTAGCTTTGTCTTAAAGACCTGTTTCACTGTTCTTCTAGTGCAGTTTCCTTAGGCAAGGTGACTGTGCCTGGCCAGCTGATGCGGTAGACAAGAGTCTTTACATGGTCTTTGTTGCACTCAGGTCTTGCTGTGTACTACACACAGCCTGCTGAATGTCAGTACTAAACATGAGCATACTGATAGCCAGTGAGTCAGAAATTCTAGTCACAAAATCTTTACATCAGCTGAAGGCATTTTCGCTTTGTTTTTGTTTTTAGGCTCAATGTAGAAATAGGTCTGTGGAATATCGGAGTAAATCTGACTGAGAAAAAAGAAAAAAGAAAAATAGGACAGAATGCTGAAGGCATATTTTATTCAAACACAGTGCTAGTGGAAAACATTTACAATATCTCATCGATTTATTCAAAGGCAGCATGGGAGAGATTTCATTTTCTCTATTTTTTGCTTTACTCCTTTGCGAACTCAAATTTCGCAGATGGATTTATTTATTTTTAACGTGTTTTTTGAACTCGTGTAAACAATTTTAAATGTGTGATTCACCTTGATGTGACCCTCTGCACTTGACAGATGACAGAAAGTTAAAATTTAAGAACTCACTTTGTTTTGACTGTTTTGTTTATGGGGTGCGTTCATTTGAAAGGACTGAATCTCACATTTTCTGTATGTAGGTAGTTGATTTTGTAATTCAGCAGTCTTGTGGAAATTCTTTTGCTTCATTTGAGGGTGTGTTTTTATTTTTATTTTGTGTAGGCACCATGAGGGGATGTTTGTTTTCTCATCACTCAGACTGTTCATGACATTTTCTTTATTTGTTCAGATGTGAAGTCAGTGTATGTGTTGTTGCTTTTTCTCATCGGCAGCTTTGCAGACCCAGCAATACCGGTATCTCTGTGTTCTGGATATGCACTAGTACATTTGTTTATACTTTCAGTTGCATTGCATCGCAAACATTGTGACTTTGTTGTTGTTTTGGCCTGGTTTTGATCACTGACATTGAAAGGTCCAATGGATAAAACCGTCCCAGCACCGGAGCCTTTACCAGAACCAAAAAAATAAAATAAAATATCATGGTTGTATGCATTGACCAGCTGGACCTTTAGGCATCCTCATGTCAGTACAGGGGTTATTGTGTTATTGGATACATGATATTCCAGGTGTTTTTTGTTGTTGTTGTTGTTGTTGTTAGGGTTGAGTTTTGATTATGAAGCGGCGATCACTTCTAGGTATGGCTAAAAGTTGTCTTTGCCCCGGTAGAGATTCATATTTTGTGTCACTCTGCACAGGTGTTGCTGGAATGTGTGTTTTCTTCCATTGTCAGCCATCGATACTTGTTTTTTCTTTGTAGTTAGTTATACATGTAGTGTTGTTTCTCTACTGGTGTAATGGATTGTGCATTTGAATGGCTTTTTTGTTTTCTTTTGTGGTAGGGAAAAAAGCTTTGCCCATTGTGAGATTTGTTTTGTGTGTTTAGTACACTGAGCAGCCACGGTTTGCATCCACACCCATGATGTTGCATGTGGCACGCTGTCCTCTGTGCATGAGTTACTCTTGCAAACAATAGCTGCCATTTTCATGTTAACTCTTAGGTTGTTTCTCCTGCATCTTTGCACACACTGCACATTGACATTCTTGTACACCAAGGGAGATGGTAGTTCATGGGATGTGGACAAATTTGGTGAGCAAACAGTCAGTCAAGGCTGAACAATGACACTAGTTTAGAATCACTTCTGAAAACATTTCTACAAACAGTTAAATATAATTATATAGACATCAATTTCTTTTGAAACATCAGTCAGACTAGGATACCAGTCAGTGGCATATATTGATGAAGTCTCCGCATCTAGGGAGACAGTTTGAGATATTTGCTATAGAAAATCCCTGTGCTCTCTCTCTCTCTCTCTCTCTCTGTTTCTTTCTCTGTCTCTCTCTTTCTCTCTCTCCGCCTGTCTTTGTCTGTCTCTGTCCTCTTGTGTGGGTGTGGATGGGTGTCTCTCTCTCCCTTGTCTGTCTTTCTCTCTCTCTCTCTGTCCACCTGGCTCTGTCCATCTCTGTCCCTGTGTGTGTGTGTGTGTGTGTGTGTGTGTGTGTGTGTGTGTGTGTGTGTGTGTGTGTGTGTGTGTTTCCAGTATTTATATTTCCTGTATAAGTGTTTGCATAGATGCATTTCAATTTCAGTAATGAATGCATAGTAACAAGCTGATATTTCTGTGGCACTGAGCCATTGGCCAAACAGCACTGGTGAGCACTGCTGTAAATCTTCCAAATTAAGGTGTACTGTACTCTGTGTGTACACTGTTGTTTCAGTATCTTATGAATCCATTTCAGAAATTTTAGTCTGCTTGTGATAGGCTACCACAGCCACAAGTGACACGGTACACAGTCCCCACATGAATGCAGCACTTTTAATGTTTACCTGTTACAGGAGATGTCAGTGCATGTTATGGCAAAGTTGTCAGTGACTGCATGGCCACATATAAAAAGTAATTTGCTCAGTGCCATTTTATGGCAAAGTTGTCAGTGGCCTTCCACTTGAGAGAAGTAATTTGCTCAGTGCCTCACTTGAGTCTGCATCAAGAAAATAGTGTCAGAGATAGGTGTGACTGAGTAGTTTCCTAGTTAGACAATGACTGAATCATCTGTTGGGAATTAGCCAAAGGCATTTTTGTTTATAAGTGATCAGAAGAAAAAGAAGAGAACAAGAAAACAAAAACAAGTAATTAGAGTGGTTCTTGTGATAGCATGGACATTATAAAATCTTCCTTTCCTTCTGTATCTTGCATTTGTCTAATGCTTCGTCAATGAGAAATTGAGAATGAATTCTGTATAATTGGTTTGACTTCGTGTGTGCAGGCGGCTCCGTGCGGATGACCCCAGCCAGCAAAAAAAAGCGGCTGATGACCTTATTAGGTGGAGCTGACAACAAGGAGAAGGTAAGTCATAAGCTAACTGACTCATCAGATTCATATTTTAAATAAACACAGGGTGCCACTGATGTCAGTAAAGACTAAAATGGCCAAGAGATATTTGTGGATGACATAGGCATTTCATGTTATTTTAAACAAGTGCAGCAAATAACATGTGTCTTATTTAGCACTGCTTTGTTTTTTAACATGCCCCCACCCCCAAGGCAATTTTTGTTCTCTCTTTTTTGTTTGTTTGTTTTTTGTTGTTGTTGTTGTTGTTGTTGTTTTTGTGTTTTTTAAAGACAAAAATTGTTGGAATTGTTTTGTGGAAGTGTCAGTTTGACAGACAAAAGACAAAAGTGCATGATGGAAGAGAAAGCCTGACTGACCTTTGTACTGTGTTGTTTCAACAATTGATGGTGGATATGTTTGATCGACAGTTGTGTTGTTTCCACAGTTGATGGTGGATATTTTGATTGACTGTTGTGTTGTTTCCACAGTTGATGGTGGATATGTTTGATTGACTGTTGTGTTGTTTCCACAGTTGATGGTGGATATGTCAGGCATGGGCCGCTCACGCACGTCCTCCCTGGACTCCAAGCGATCGTCAGTATCTGAGTCATCACGCACCCCGTACTGCACGACACAGTGCCCCACGGTGCGGGAGTATGATGCCATGGGATACTTGGAACCCCGCCAGCGTCACTTGCCACAATATCTCCAGCTTCTCAACCATGCACCGGAACTGGAGCTGCCTGCGTTTCAGAATGCACGAGGAGCAAACACTGGTGCTGGGGCATCCAAGGGCAGTTGTTCATCGGCACAGTCCCAGCATGCCTCTGCCTTTCGGCCTGTGGGTCCATATTCACGGGCTGCCTTGGGAGCGATGGAAAACGGTGGGAAGAATGTGTCTGCTATGCCTCAGTCTGTCTTGTACACAGCGGTGACTTCGCCGTCTCAGAATCCAGTGTCACCGGCATCCTGTTCCTCAGACTGCAGTGATCGTGTGCGGGGCCATGGGTCTTCATCTTCATCCCAGACCTACGGTGTGGTGTCAGTTCAGGATCCGCAGTGCTGCAACGGCAATGTTGGTGAGAGACTTGTTGTAGACCTGACAGACCTCAGCCGAATCAAAGCATCCCAGAGAAAGTTCTCTGACCAGGATCTGTACAGCAGTCCAGCTCAGTTCAACCAGCAAGGGCATCGCCTCTCCTCCACCTCCTCCACCATGTCTGACCACCCCTACTCTCGGGTCCTTGACACCCACAACAACAACAACAACTGCAGCTTTGCCAGCAACAGCAGTGCACGGACAACGCCCATCCATCAGGGCCACGAAAGACAACACCCAGGCCAAGACCTCAACCAGCTTTACTGTTCTTCTCGTGGCAAAGGTCCCCCTGTGTGGACAAACCGCAGTGCATCAGAATCGGATTCTGTGTTTGAGCAGGAGGAAGAGTTTCACTACCAACCTCCCCCTTATGTCAATGTGCAGAATGGGTCACGGTCACGAGGACAGGTGTACCCGGAAAATGGTGGCCCGTTGGCTGGATTTGACATTGCTCAGGCCAGTCTGGTGTAGCAGGGGGATGGTGTATTGCGAGTGTCTTTTGTGGGACGGTGGACTGGAATTTGGGCAGGCCTGTCAGGGTGATGTGACCTGACAAATGCAAGACTTTTTCACCCAGAAGACATGCTTTGTGAACAACCGGTGACCAGGACGTGCAGGTTTGGGTGTACACGGGTGAACTGTGGTGGAATTTCATTCTCCTGGATGTGGTGATCTCCAGTACTCATGCTGGGTCCTTGTCTCATGCAAGTGTTCTGTGTTGATCATGATGGCATTGGAGGCTGCCTGTGTTTGTGTTGACAGATTGGGTGTAATTAAGTGCTTGTTTTGAGCACAGCCACAACACAGGATTACAAGAATGGTATGTGGACTGACACCATACAGTATTGTTTTTGACTCAGGTCTGTGTTGGGATCCAGTGCAGTTGCTACATTGCAATCATATGACTGCTTTGAGTAGTTTGGTGGGCAGGTCTCAATTAATGTTTTGTTATTTGTTAGCCTTTCGCTTTGTGCATAATTATTCATGAGGAAATGCATTGAGAGAAAAAGAGATTCTTTTCTGACAAAACAGAGACCAACTTTTCATGCCAGTTTTAAACAGTATGAAACAGTTACGGTGCAGTGTTGGACTGTGACATTTGTGGAAAAAAGAGATGGTGGTGAGTGGCGGCATTTCTGAGCATTTAGGGTACATTCATTTTTATACACGGTCATTTGTCTGTTCGATGGTTGTCATATTTGTATGTGTTCATTTGTCTTTTCATTAGTTGTCATTATGCATTTATTTGTCTGTTCATTGGTTGTCATTTTTTGTATGTGTTCATTAATTTTGTCTGTTCATTGGTTGTCATTTCTGTATAGTGTCATTTGTCTGTTCATTGGTTGTCATTTTTGTATGTGTTCATTAATTTTGTCTGTTCATTGGTTGTCATTTCTGTATAGTGTCATTTGTCTGTTCATTGGTTGTCATTTTTGTTGCTATTGGAGGTGTTGCTGTGGTGAATGAAGCAGTGTTGTGTTTGTAGCAGATTCCCACATGAATGTGAATGCAGACTGCTGTGTCTACAGTACCGTGGTAGTGGACAGCACTTCCTTTCACATACATGATGTGATAGTGGATGTGAGGAAGGAATGGCAGCGTTAAGGAAAGCTGGACCTGAAAGTGTCGTTGGTCATGCAAGTTTTACAGTTGGACTGATGATATTAGTGCTGATTACCAGTGTGTGTTGCAAATTAGGTAGCTCAGTTCACAGAAGTCTTGTATCAAGTGTAATACTATTATTGTCTAGCAATGATGCATACAGCTGATGTACATATTTGTCTTTTTCACCTGTTTGCTTGAGGATTTATGCTCTGATTTGGTACATTGCTTTGTGAACAGCAAAGGAAATGTGAAGGTGACTGTCGGACGGTGTAGAAGGGAGACCATGTCAGGCTGGTTGGGGATGTGTCCAGTGGATGTAGTATGGAAGTTGCCCCACAGGACCCTACGCAACAACTCCTGGCTGCGGACAAAACACTGCCCATCTATATCAGTGTATATGGCAGGCCGTCAGCTCCTTGTTGGAAGTGTGGGTTTATTCCAGAGATTCTTATAAACCATACCACCACCCTAACCCATACCACCACCCTAACCCATACCACCACCCTAACAAAGTCTGTCATCATGAAAATGCAGCCAGGCTTTTGGTCACAATGAGCAACCAGATTGCACATGTTTTTGTAAGAACCTGTAGCATGCAGATTAGAGGAGTGCCAGGTTGGGTGTGTTTTTGTGAAGCTGTATGACTCTTGCAGCCAGTCAGATGAACACCAGGTTGGGTGTGTTTTTGTGGGGCTATATGAAGCTTGTAGTCAGTCCAGATGAGGGTTGTTTTTGTGGGGCCATCTGAATCTTGCAGCCAGTCCAGACAGGCACCAGGCTGGATGTGTTTCTATGGGGCTGTTTGAAGCTTGTAGCCAATCAGATGAGCTCCAGGATGGGTGTGTTTTTGTGGGAGTCTGGGACTGTACGAAGTTTGTAGCCAGTCAGATGGGCACCAGTTGGGTGTAATTTTGTGGGGCTGTATGAAGCTTGAAGACAATCAGATTGTGTGTTTTGGGGTGTGTTTTTGTGGGAGTCTGGGACTGTACGAAGTTTGTAGCCAGTCAGATGGGCACCAGTTGGGTGTAATTTTGTGGGGCTGTATGAAGCTTGAAGACAATCAGATTGTGTGTTTTGGGGTGTGTTTTTGTGGGAGTCTGGGACTGTACGAAGTTTGTAGCCAGTCAGATGGGCACCAGTTGGGTGTAATTTTGTGGGGCTGTATGAAGCTTGAAGACAATCAGATTGTGTGTTTTGGGGGGTGTTTTTGTGGGAGTCTGGGACTGTACGAAGTTTGTAGCCAGTCAGATGGGCACCAGTTGGGTGTAATTTTGTGGGGTGGTATGAAGCTTGAAGACAATCAGATTGTGTGTTGGGGGGGGGGGGGGGGGGGGAGTGTGCCAAGTGTTTAACAAGTTTCCACAGCAGGCTGTGGATCAGTGTTGGTGTCCACAGCACTGCAGTCTCACAGTGTATGTTTATAAATGTATGCACACTGGTCTGGGTGAGTCTCTTCCCTGCAGTCCTACTTCTAAACATGCCTGTATGTCGGTTACAGCTGTGTTGAGATAAACTGTGTGATGCAATAAAAAACACAGTGGACTACAGTCAACACATGACAGAATGAAAACTGTGGACTACGATCAACATATGACAGAATAAAAACAGTGGAATAGAGTCAACACTTGACAGAATGAAACTGTGGACTACAGTCAACACATGATTGCATGAATAGAAACACAATGGACTGCAGTCAACATATGATGGAATAAAAACATAGTGGACTGCAGTCAACACATGATGGAATAAAAACACAATGGACTGCAGTCAACACATGATGGAATAGAAACACAGTGGACTGTAGTCAACACATGATGGAATAAAAACCGTTGACTACAGTCAACACGTGATGGAATAAAACACAGTGGACTATAATACAGTCAACACATAACAGAATGAAAACTGTGGACTACGCTCAGCACATGATGAAATAGAAACACAATGGACTGTAGTCAACACATGATAAAATAGAAAATAGAAACACAATGGACTGTAGTCAACACATGATGGAATAGAAACACAATGGACTGCAGTCAACACATGATGGAATAGAAACACAGTGGACTGTAGTCAACACATGATGGAATAGAATCAGAAACACAATGGACTGTAGTCAATTAACACATGATGGAATAGAAACACAGTGGACTATAGTCAACACATGATGGAATAGAAACTTTTGTTGTTGTGGACTATAGTTGACACATGATGGAATAGAAACACAGTGGACTATAGTCAGCATGTGATAGAATAGAAACACAGTGGACACAACACAAATGGGGTTTCCACTATCCCTGTGCCAAGGGCTTGCCTTCCTAGTCTGTATTGGTTGCTGGAAGTAGTATGAGACAAGCTTCTGAGTCGTGCTGTTTTGTGTCTATGCTATTGCACTGTCGAAATATTTGTGGAACACAGTCATTCCTGGTAAAGTGCCAACCTACTTACTGTTGTGTAACTGACAGGTGATTCCTTCCTGACTGATCCTTGGTCGCCGCCATTGTTGCAAGATGTTTTACAGTGTCAGGGATTGCTTCATGTGTGGCTCATGTTAATGATGGCCAGTTCATTTAGTCGTAGAAAGAGAAACTTTCTCAGCTGTGATCTCTTCATCTAGTCATGCCATTTGTGTGTTATTGCATACATGCTGAAGCTGGTTGATGGTAGCAAATTTACTTTTTTAGCTATATACAGTGGAATCCCAGTGTTAGCTGCTTCAGGAATCTGATAGTCATACAACTCAAGCTGAAAGGTTAAGCAACTTTACAAACTACAAAGTGCTGTACATTTGAATATTTGATCAGCTGAAATCAGACAGTGATTTAGGAAAGCTAATAATGGAGAGTTAATGGCAGATATCCTGCTGATGGCACTGTTTGCTTTTTGAGGCTGACATGCTCAAAGACATGTCACCTGCAACAACTCTCACCTTTCATGCAAGCAAATACAGGGATGTATCTCTGGTAGAATTTATGTACTTTGTGTTTACTTGTACGCTAGGTGAGAGTCACTATAGGTGATTCAGGTCATTGTTGTTGTGCTTGTGTGACATCTTTTGCCTACAAATTAACACTTTATTGGTTGATTCTACTTAGTGAGTCATTTATCTTTTCTTTTTTTTTCTTTTTTGTTAGGGATTTTTAACCCCCAACCCACTTTTTTTCTCTCCAAGATATATAAACTGAAGCTTGAACATCTATGCATTATTTCAAAAATGTTGCTTAACTTTTAATCTTGAGGATATTTTACAGTTGTTTTTATTAGTTTTAAACTGACTTTAAAACTGACTTTTAATGTAAGAGTAAGATGAATGCACATGGTCACTCTCAGCCTTCAGGGTCCTGTGCAGTGGGCAACAGCTAGGGGTCCACATTTTTGCCAAGGGCATGCACACTGGTTTCTGAAGTTTATGTTGTGTCCGTATAACTAATATTTCTCTTTCAGGCAAAAAAGCATTAATGGTATTAACTGCTTGTATTAAAAAAAAACAAAAAAAACTTTTTTATATATATATAGTTTGAAATGAAACTTATGTGATGTGTAAACTAAATTTTGTCATATGCTTGTTACCTGCTTACTTGTGTTTGTCATTGTGTATGTGCGTTAATCGTAGTCTGTCATTGTGTAAGTATGCTAATTCATTGCCTCCTTTGTCATGTATGTGTATTACTTGTGTTTGTCATTGCTTGTGCGTGAAGTTGTTGCATGTATTTGTCATTGTGGGTTTCTTAGTTGTGCTACTTGTGTTTGACATTGCCTGTGTGTGTTAGTTGTGTTATTTGTGTTTGTCATTGCCTGTGTGTGTTAGTTGTGTTATTTGTGTTTGTCATTGCCTGTGTGTGAATGTGTTGCATGCATTTCTCATTGCCTGTGTGTGTTAGTTGTGCTACCTGTGTCTGTCATTGCCTGTGTACTAGGTTGTTGCTTGCACTGCAGTTGTAACGGCCCCGACTCCATTGGTAGTGCTTTGCCGCTGCTTTCATATGCAATACCTTTGATGAGAAATCTAACAGCAAACACAAAATGTGAATGAGAAATAAGACCATATAAATGTATATAAATTATAATAATACCATAATGTAAATTCTCTAACATTTTCATTTAATTCAGTTGAACTGGGTCATCATGATTTGTTCACCTGTAGGTTTTTGATTTTTGAATAATAATAATAATAGAGTCTTTATAGGGCCCCATCTTGTAAAAGCCCAGAGCACTTACAAAGAGATAAGCATATGCTCATTTCATCACACACACACGCATGCACACACACACACACACACACACACACACACACACACACACCACACTACACCACACACCACACACACACACACACACACTCACACACACACACACACACACACACACACACACACACACACCACACTACACCACACCACACACACACACACACACACACACACACACACACACACCACACTACACCACACACCACACACACACACACACACACTCACACACACACACACACACACACACACACACACACACACACACACACACACACACACTACAAATACAATGAATTGATAGAAGTCAACCCCTACTGGGCAGAAAGGAGTTTAAGCACATGCTGGGAAGTAGTGCTGACTGGGTGGAGGTGAGCTAGATACTGTCTGCTTTGAGGTGACAGGGGCGGTAACAGCTGTAGCCGTAGTGTGACTATATGCTTGCTTTTGCCAGACTGCAGTTACGTGTTTCATTGTATGGATCACTATGGCCCTGAATATGGCAGCTGTCCCCACAGTCAACATTAACCCCTTAGCTGCCAACCCGTTGTGTCGCCAGCTAAGTAGCTGCTTCATGTGTTGCAAACATAACAGTGATGTTAGGGTGTGCTGGGATCCTTTGAGACGTTGATGGTCTGTGTAAAATCAGACACTGTCAGCAATGAAATGAAGATGATTGCAAAAGCTTTGAAGAGAGATGTTTTTGATAGGTGAAAAATGCTTTAAAAAGAGATGTGATGGATGAAATGAAGGTAAATACAAATGCTCTTAAAGGAAATGCATTGGATGAAATAAAGGCAGAGGCAGATGCTTTGGAAGAGAGATTCATTTCAAAACTGTTTGACATGTTGTTGTTTTTTGTTGTTTTTCCAGTTACTGTAAGTAAAAAGGAAAAAGAGTTATGGTGTTAACTTTGATTTGATGGCACTGAATGAACCAAGGAAAGAAAAGTCAAAAGACCACAGTACATTTTCCTTGCTAAGATTATGATTTTCTTCTGTTTTGTTTGCACATTTTAGCTGATGTATATGAATAATTGAAGATGACATGTGTAGATCAAGTGGACTGTACAGTATGATTTTTCCCCCCCCCATGTAAAATGCTACTGTCCTCCAGAAGTTTTGAAAGCTTTAACCTTTGTGTTCATGTGTGAACAGCAGATTTTTGTGTTTTCTGTGTTATGACTATACAAGATGCACATATTTCTCCTTGTCGTTTATGTTCCACAGTTGTATTCATGAAACTGCCCCACTTTTCCCGCTTCAGCATTTGCTTTCCACCAGACACGACTGTGTTTGGTCTTTGTCACTGTTGTTGTTGGGCTCTGTGGATGAAGTAAAGGTGTACCATGTAAATGAAGATGCTGAATCAAATACTAATACTGAACCTGTTAGCCATTGCATCAGAACATTGTGAATAAGAAAAATATTTACAAAGCAGTTCATCCTCTAAATCTTCCAATTCACTTGTGATGCCAGTTGACAACAACAACAAAATTAACAGCACAAACTATGACGATTTTGATTTACATCCTGCACAGTACGGAACATGTACGTGATATGAATTACGATATTGTGACTCCAGAATTCTAAATGCTTTTTGTTTGAATGTGTCGCAGTCTGTGTGAAAGTACCTCCCTCAGACTTCTGAATTTTTTGACTGCACTGTGTGAAATTATCATTTAATCTCCTGCAACAAACTCCTCTGTGTAATGAGCTCTTAAAGGTGGATAATATAGGCGGTAACATTTACTAGAGTTTTGCTATGAAAGCTTCTATTTAGTTCTTTCATATTGGTAGTATTTAAGCAAGAGACAAGCTTTAAAACTTGCATTGTTTCATTTCTGAGTTATCCTCTCCTTACTGTCTTAATTAGTGGTATTTGAAAACAATTATATTTTGCATTGCGCAAGGTACACTTACATCTGAACTTTACGATTATTGTTCCAGTGCTATCTTTATTAAAACTATTTTTTTTGTTAACCTGTACCTGTATGTGTCATTTGTCGTTCTCTTTTGTCTAAAAGCATACAGTTTTTTTCTTTCTCACTTTTTCTTTTGTTTTTGTCTAAAGGCATATAGAACTTGTTTCACTTCTCTTTTGTATAAAAGTGTATAGAACTTGTTTTATTTCTGTTTTGAGTCTTTGAAAAACAAAATTGTAAGCAGGTCTTACAAACTGAAATAGTTTGCCTGAAAGTGGTTGGTTTAAAACTTCTTCTTTAAAAAAAAATTAAAAAAATTATGGCTTGCAGAGATGGAGTAAGTAAGTAAGTAAGTAAATTGGTGTTTTATGCCCAGTCAACCTGTGTGTTTATATCAGGGCGAAGCAGAGATGGAAATGGCATTACCTGAACCATGACTGTGAAAGTGTGTGTGCTTGTATGTGCATTTGTGTGTATGACTGTGTTATGGTATGGCATGTGTAGATGTGAGTGTGTGTGTGTGTGTGTGTGTGTGTGTGTGTGTGTGTGTGTGTGTGTGTGTGTGTTAATCATGAAAGTACAGTGGTAACATTTATCACTAGTTTCAGTTTGTGTGATCTGTAACCATGAAAGAATTATTAGTATATGTACTACCAAGTACCATACTCCATTTGCTGAGCAGTAATTCAGACACAATTCTCAGCATAGGTGAACATGTACTACCACACTCAGTTTGCTGAGTAGTAATTCAGACATAATTCTTGGCATAGGCGAACATGTACTACCATATTCAGTTTGTTGAGCAGTAATTCAGATATAATTCTCAGCATAATGCTGAACCTCAAAATGCTCATGATGGCCAACATGCATAACCCAAGAAGGCATTTTGTATATGGATATGCATATGTATGAACAGAAAGAATTAAGCGTTTACTAACAGTCTTTGTATTCAGTACGCTGAAGTCTACATCACAATTTGTTGGATGATGCACATTATAATGAGAATGGTCTGGCCTGTATGTTTGCCCAAGCACAATGCTGCATTTGCAGACACTTTGCACAAATATTTCTCTCCTTCACACTGCACGGTCACTTTTAGCAGTTGTGGAGGTTGGTATCCAGTAATTTAACACCCAACCTTTGCCAGCCATTCTAACAATCCCCACATTTTGAGGGATGTGTGTTTGCGTTTTGTGAGTCATTGGTACATAGTACAGTTGTCTACTCAACATGTGTAAATTGATGCTCTCCCCACCAAACCTTAATAATGTGTGTGTGTGTGTGCGTGTATGTGTGTGAGAGAGAGAGGGGTGCACACATGCACTTGCGTATGTGCATGTGTGTGTGCATATGTGTGTGTGCATATGTGTGTGTGTGTGTGTGTGTGTGTGTGTGTGTGTGTGAGTGAGTGAGTGAGTGAGTGAGTGAGTGAGAGAGAGAGAGAGAGTGCATGTGTGTACATGCGCTTGTTTTAAAATACAGAACTGGACTGTGCATAAATCCTTTGCCTTTAAAGCATTTAGTTGTATTTACTCCAGTTGCTAAAAAAACAACCAATTTTGAATGAAGGGTCATGAGTCTGCCTGTCTCATCTTGTCATCAGCAGTTTTTGCTGTTGTTGTCCCTCCAGCACAATTGTTTTGTGGTATGCACAGTGTTAAGGGTATTCTACCATTTTAGCATTTAGGGTGCCATAGTTGTTTTGTAGTGTTCAGGGTTTCACGGTTTTTGTGGTGCAGTGTGAAGACTTTCATGATTGTTTTAACATGGTAGATAGCATGTAGGGTGTCATGGTGGTTTTGTGGTATACAGTGTTTAGGTGGTTGTAGCTGTTTGCTACAGTGCTTAGGGGGTCAGAGTTTAGCGCTTTGCAGTGTTTAACTTTAAGGTATCCTAGTTTTGCTGCATACAGTGAGTAGGGGGTCGCAGTTTTGCAGTATACATAGCATCTAGTGTGTCAGTCAGAATTAGCATGCACCGTACTGGCAATTTCTTCAGTATTGTCAACATTTTGTGAAACTTCAAAAACACTCTCCCAGAGCTGCTGTTGTTTTGTTTCACCAGTGCCCTTCAGACCTGTGTTCTTAAAATATAGTCCAATTGACAGTGCTGTACATACAGACAGGTGTAGTGATGATTGTGTACCTGGGGCTGCAGGTAAAGACGAGGGTATCCAAAAAAAATTGGCTGCCACACGGGCGCTGAGCTCAGCAGTAACATTGCCATTTGTTGCTTTTTGAACTGCAAAAGCAAAATAACCAACATGGAAAGCAGTGTGTGGAACAAAGGTCTTGAAGAGTGAAAACTCACAATCCAATGCCTTCACCATATATCCAAGCTGTTGACAAAATTTGCTGACCACTATTCAGTTCATTAGCTTGCATGTTAAGCTTTGCGGATAACACGTTTATGTTGACAGTGCCTACATGGTTGATGTTTTAAACACTGTTGGGAAAGTATGCTTTGTTGGAGAAGAATATTTTTAATGCCAAACTGATGATCAGTTGTTCTGAGCTATGTTTCATGTACATAAATCACCACTGGCTGGTCAGAACTGTACGCATTTCGGGTTGATGAAAGGTGTGGATTGTATGGCTTCTGTGGAGGCAACACAGTATTGTTTTGTGATGTTGTGTTCATAAAAACGATTGCAACTGAATTGATGACATAATAGAAGGCTCACAGTTTGTTGCTAAATTTGAAATCGTGGATCATTGTGATTCTGTTGACAATTTATTTTACTCTGCATTGCAATGATGGGAAAATTCCATTCATGTACTGATGTAGCATATGATAGAATACAGACAGAATAAAATTTCCTTTTCATTAATTACAGCTTGTCAGTTTTTTGTTGTCTTTTTGTGGATCAGTTTTTCCATTCATCAGAGTTAAACTGTTCTGAAAATGTTGGGCAGGTCATAAGTTGCCTAAACTGACTTTTAACATGACTGCCATCTTTAAAGTTGATTTGGACATTTTAAATCTGTTTCATGATAGTGGTGATTGTAAGTATAAAATTTCCATCATGCATAAAAAGATATATTTTTGTGTACATTTCACTTCATTCTATCACCTGGATATAACCGCACTGGTTGACTGGGCATAAAACACCAACTTACTCACGTCATTGGGTTTGGCGATTGTAGTACACATTAAAATGGCTTTCACGCTGCACACACAAGCATACTATCTGCATAGTCACTTGCTAAAGAATCAAGAAAGCTGATTTTCAGTACAAACTTGTTTATTCAAAACACTTATCATGTAAAATGGATAATGTGACTTATGCTTGTAACTCATAAAATAAAGCAGTAAAGAATGAGAACTGATTCAAGCAAGTGATTGAGAAACTTTGTATAAAAAAGCAGATTAAATGTGACTGCAAAGTCAGGACACTCAGGGTCTGTTTGACTCTGTATCCTCAAGTTAACGTGAACTTCACATGCTTCACAGAAACCTCAATAAAAAATATAAAAAATCTTAATGTAGATCTACCGAAATCCTTTCTAACATTTCTTTCAAGTAACCTTTTCTTAATTTGCTCAGTCAAACATCTTAAGCATTTATATAAATCAGCTGGTTTTGTACATCAACCATGATTTTGCATCTGAAAATACTTTCTTGGATATATAAACTGACTTCAAGATGTTCAACTAGTTCAAGTGTAAACAATGTTTACCAACAGTAAAGCAGCAAGCCATTCATTATGAATGCTGAGGTTTACACTTTAGATCTAAAACATTTTTTCAAAAGGATTAGGGTAAGGCCACTTTCATCTTGTTTTAACATACACACACACACACACAATTAAAATATCAGCTGGCCTTAAAATAAAACTGAAATAAATAACTGGTATTGCAAAACAAATAATCCCAAAGTATACACAAAGAACAACTAAAACAAGAAAACAAAAACAAAAAAATCAGAGAGTAAGTCAAATAAATGCACTTGTAAAAATATGACAGCAGAATTACTTTAAACAACTGCAGAAGGTATTATAATCAGCACCAAGAGAACCATTACATTTTTCATAAGGAACAACAGACTATGTACAAAGGGACATAAAATGATAACATTCTGAGAAATTCTTATGAGTTTACAGATCTTTTCCAACAGTCTGCAGGTGTTGTTTTTCCTATGACAATTAATTTGTATGTGACCTTATGAGATTCATAAATTCAATCTTTTTTGTTTTTACAAAAAAGTTATTAATGCAAGTGATATTTACATGCTTGGGAAAAGCCAATATGCACTTCACCCTGTCTCTCAGAAGTTTCCTCAACACTGCCTTGAAAATAGTTCCACTGTTTGTCTAACTGATGATGACCCTTTCTCTTCCTCTCAATGAAGATAGATGAGAGTGCTTCCTCATGATGCCTATTTCCCACATGCAATGTTACTGGATGAAGACAAATTTCTATAGGCTTCAAACCAGTGAAAGTAATGCCCAAAATGGGAGGGGAAAATCACAACACTTGACTGAAGGCACAAAATGCACAGAATGCAGTATAATAAGCTCATCAGGGTGTTGATGAGCGCATGATAAATGTACATTATTATTATAATTATTATAATTCAGCTAACCAACATTATCCTCCATCCATATGCCATATCAGTCTGTACAGTGTGTGTGTGTGTGTGTGTGTGTGTGTGTGTGTGTGTGTGTGCATTTTTGGCATAGTTACACTTGAACCCTAGTCTACATTATGTGTTAGCTTTTTCTTTCTTCTTATATAAATTTTTATTACTGATAACATTTCCATCTCAATGTACATTATGTGTGTGTTATACTATGCTTGTTCAGCACTTTGAGCTGCAGGGTAGGTGCTTACAAATTTCCATTATTATTATTATAACTCTGTGTGCTGTGTCGTGAATACAGTGGACAGTGCACAGAGTCAAACTGCATTCCATGCATTGTTTTGCCTCAGGGTGCTTGCTAGCCGTGGTCAAGTGCAGCTGCTCTGTACAAACCTTAGCTTACAGAACCAAGCATGGCATAGGCATGGTCAGTGACTGGACTTTTCCACCTTTGATTACACTGGACACACTCAGAGACTAAGCAGAGACTGGTGTCCAGTTTTAAGGTTGTCAGGTGGAACAAGAGAAGAAGAAGAATGGGAGAAAAGAAAGAAAACAAAATCATCAGTAGAGTGTTAACGAAAAATAATAAAAAAGAGGACATACTATATTACTGAGTTTGAAAAGACTGACACATGAACTGACTCATCAAAGAACCTCTGCTTGTTCCTCTTTGTTCGTGGGGAAGAATGCTGACTTAAACTGCCAAAAGACGTATCATCATAAAAGCCATAACTCTCATTTCCTTTTACTTGTGCCATTTTAGTTCCCGTTTATCCAAGCGTAACACATTTCTACACTGAAAGTAATTCATCTCAAAACCGCAATGTTGCCACTTTTACTATCCACTTCTATTTTGTGCTCAGTCCTTCCTTGTTCTTTCCATTGTATGTCCAAATTACGGGGCCCAGCCCTTATTGCACAAATTAACTTTGTATCAAAATAGACAGCCCCTGCTTAACCACAATGAAAATGTGTGTGTGTGTGTGTGTGTGTGCGTGCGTGCGTGTGTGTTTATGTGTGTGTTTGTGTTCGTGTGTGTGTTTGTGTGTGTGTGTGTGTGTTCATGTGCGTGTGTTTGTGTTTGTGTTCATGTGTGTGTGTGTGTGTGTGCGTATGTGTTCATGTGTGTCTGCATGCATGCATGTGTGAGCGCATGTGTGTGTGCAAGTGTGTTTGTGTGAGACAGAGTGAGAAAGAAAAAATGAGACAAGAGAGAGTGAAAAGAGGGTAGAAAGGAACAGGGAGCAGAGTGGAGAGACAATCAGCTGTTACGAATTGTGCATGATTCGCTGGAGCAGAAAGGAGCCGATGGCCACAAGCAGGACGAGGAATGATGATGGAGCGACATGACACCCTCTGCCTCCCACCTGAGCCTGCGACCAGGCGCGGTAGTAGTCATTTCCATTCAACACCAGCCTGGCAACAGAAATTATTAGAGGTGGCGGTGACCAACACATCACAAATGCATCCATTGTAAACACACTATTGGTGATAATGATGATTATATTAAAGAAGAAATAAAAAGCACTGAATTAAAAAAAAAAAAAAAAAAAGAATAAATAAAAATGACATTCAGTAAATATAAATCTCACTGAAAACAACTATTAAAGTAACAGAATGGGTATGCCTACTAGTAAACATAAACACAATGCTGATAATGAAAACAAAATCTAGAATAAAGGTATTGATGATTATGTATATGTATGATGTTCACCATGGTAAGAAGAACATCATCTTTTTACTTCCTTTCAGGGTGCTGGGGTTCGTCTGATCCCAGCTACTTACTCAATTTCATAGACCATGCGTAGTAAGCCTTCGTTGATCCGTCCGTCTGCAAAGTGTTCTCCCACGATGCTGTGGATGACGCTGCGGGAATAAGCATCTAGCCTGCGGCTTGCCGTGGTGCCCGTCATAGTCACCAGCTGAGGACAACAAAAATAATATATATATGATTGGTTAAACTCCATCAGTCGACCACACAACCCTCAACCCATCATCGTCATCAGCTGAGCACAACAAAAATAATAATATATATCACTGGTTAACCTCCATCAGTCGACCACACAACCCTCAACTTTAAAACCTGTAGATCCTGTGTAAGGTGGCAAGTTGTTGGATGTTAGACTGCGCTGGCTGTACCATGTATCAGTCCAGCATCAGGAGCCAAGTAGTGGACAATTAAATCTCGCAGATGTCCGAAATGAATTAAGATCACAAAATCTACGATGAAACTGTAAAGACCAATGGTAATCATTATGCACTGTCTGAAAAATAGTGGCGAAACAGTCTGTGACAAAACGCCAACATCAACGTTTTTTGCCAAGTCCAGGTTGTCAGTTACTGTTGTCATTGTACAAGCTACAGTCATACTCATAAAAAGTAGCTTGTGTCGATGTCTGCAGCAGCCCTGCAAATTTTGAAACTGAAAGGTGTGGTCACAGATCCAGAAACTGAATGAAAGGACAAACTGCATGAATATGTGAAACCCTTTGGAGACTTCTCATCATGGAAAGTTTCAAAGATACCAGTTTCACTACTTCCTGTCCATCTTTTTGAAATACTCAAGATCTGTCTTCCAGGCAACTTTGATCCTCCACAGACACCCGTGTACTGTGAATACCAGCTGTCAACACTAAGTTGTACATTGCTCCAACATTCTGGAACATGCTTTCAAAGGAAATCAGATTCTCTCAGTCAGCCTCTTCCTTTAAATCAGCACTTAAAGCTCCTTTTTCCCAACATGATACTGATTAGTGTGTGTATGTGTGTGTCTTAGAGAGAGAGAGAGCATGTGTGTGTGTGTGTGTGTGTGTGTGTGTGTGTGTGTGTGTGTGTGTGTGTGTGTATGCACGCATGTGTGTGTGTGTGTGCATATGTGTGTTTGTAATAAGCACGTTATATCTGCATGACTAAATGTGTCTGTGGTGCCCGCGTATTTTGTCATTGTAAATGTTAATAATTGTAAAGCACTATGAGCTCCTGTGAGAAAGGGTGCTTTATCAAGTTATTATTATTTCTGAGAAGAAGCCAATGTTGCACTTTTTGCCTCAGAAGGCTGGACTAACAGAGTAACCAGCACTCGGCATGCAAAGGTCAACTCACAGCCTGGTCATCATGAGTCAAGAATGACAATGAATGACAATCAACAAAGAATGGCAATCAACAAAGAACAACGAACAACAAAGAACAAGAATCAACTCACAGCCTGGTCATCATATGAGTAAAGAACAACAATGAACACAGAACTCCAATTAACAAAGAATGACAATCAACAAAGAACAATGAACTCACAGCCTGGTCATCATGAGTAAAGCACAACAATGAACAAAGCACGACAATGAACAAAGAATGACAATCAACAAAGAATGACAATCAACAAAGAACAACAATCAACTCACGGCCTGGTCACCATATGAGTAAAGAACAACAATGAACAAAGAATGACAACCAACAAAGAATGACAAGCAACCAAGAATGACAATCAACAAAGAACAATCAACTCACAGCCTGGTTACCATGTGAATAAAGAACAACAATGAACAAAGAATGACAATTAACAAAGAATGACAATCAACAAAGAACAACAATCAACTCACAGCCTGGTCATCATATGAGTAAAGAACAAAAATGAAGAATGACAATTAACAAAGAATGACAAAGAACAAAGAATGACAATGAACAAAGAACAACAATCAACTCAAAGCCTGGTCATCAGGGGAATAAAGAACAACAATGAACAAAGAATGAACTCACAGCCTGGTCAACATATGAGTAAAGAACAACAATGAACAAAGGACTCCAATTATCAAAGAATGACAATCAGCAAAGAAGGACAATGAACAAAGAACAAGAATCAACTTACAGCCTGGTCATCAGTGGAGTAAAGAAGGACAATGACCAAAGAACAAGAATCAACTCACAGCCTGGTCATCAGTGGAGTAAAGAAGGACAATGACCAAAGAACAAGAATCAACTCACAGCCTGGTCATCAGTGGAGTAAAGAAGGACAATGACCAAAGAACAAGAATCAACTCAGCCTGGTCATCAGTGGAGTAAAGAAGGACAATGACCAAAGAACAAGAATCAACTCACAGCCTGGTCATCAGTGGAGTAAAGAAGGACAATGACCAAAGAACAAGAATCAACTCACAGCCTGGTCATCAGTGGAGTAAAGAAGGACAATGACCAAAGAACAAGAATCAACTCACAGCCTGGTCATCAGTGGAGTAAAGAACGACAATGACCAAAGAACAAGAATCAACTCACAGCCTGGTCATCAGTGGAGTAAAGAAGGACAATGACCAAAGAACAAGAATCAACTCACAGCCTGGTCATCAGTGGAGTAAAGAAGGACAATGACCAAAGAACAAGAATCAACTCACAGCCTGGTCATCAGTGGAGTAAAGAAGGACAATGACCAAAGAACAAGAATCAACTCACAGCCTGGTCATCAGTGGAGTAAAGAAGGACAATGACCAAAGAACAAGAATCAACTCACAGCCTGGTCATCAGTGGAGTAAAGAAGGACAATGACCAAAGAACAAGAATCAACTCACAGCCTGGTCATCAGTGGAGTAAAGAAGGACAATGACCAAAGAACAAGAATCAACTCACAGCCTGGTCATCAGTGGAGTAAAGAATGACAATGTCTTCCTGGCAGGAGCTGATGTTCCAGAGATCGTGTTCCAGACGATATGCAAAGGCCTGCGCCTGGTTCAGTGGCCTAGTTTCCACTCCACTGATGCTGAAAATGTCAATGGTGCTTCATAACAACCTGGACGTAGAGAAAGCATCAGCATCATTGTTGTTAAGTCAACACTTGCATTTGCAGTCCTTTTCTTTGGTAATTTTCTGGCCATCAAAATATTTCACTTTTGCCAACATTATGGGTAAGATAGATACTATATGGTTATACTGTACACACACACACAAATAGGTCCATCAATAATCTATACCCAATCTTTCACTTCTTTGCTGCAGACACTTGCACATTAGTTTATCCTGTTTTGTGTGAGCTAAAACGAAATTTCTGAATGTGGAAGTTTTTTTGCCCACTCTACAAATCAACATTACAATGCATTTAGCCCCTCTCTTACAGTTTTAATAAAAATGACAGCAGTCATTTCTACAGTGCTACATCTCACTGATTTACATGAGCACAGTGTTTTACATGATCAACCAAAATGTATACATAAACCCTCAAAAATAATATATAATCATAGCACTGTATATTCTTTGCACATGTACACACACACACACACACACACACACACACACACACACACAAGTTTAAAGACCACTTTACTGATTTAAAAAAAAAAATTGTCAACTTACTCGCGTGGCAGTCTGAGACTAGGGATGACAGCAATGGCCAGCTTGTAGAATTTAGGCTGACCAGAGTGTTCACAATGGTAACGACTGCACGGACACCTGTCTGGGTTATCTGTGTTGGCGATGCCATGCAGGAACCAGTCCAGAGTCTCCACTGTAAGATACATAATTATGTACGTGTGTCAATGTCAGCCTCTTCTCGCTGTATCACCATTAGTGATCACGCTACACATTTTTCAAAACAGCTTGACATCTATACCGTGGTGAAAAGGGTTCATGGAAACCAGTCAGATAATCACTGTAATCAGATACACAGCCAGCCAAGCCACTACTAGAGCTGTACTAGCAAACACCCTGCTCCCTTCCCCACCTAAAACACACACACACACACACACACACACACTCTGTCTCTCTCATTGTGCTGTTGTTGGTTTTTAGAACTGGTCAGACAAAATAACAGCCTGTACATCTGACTGATTGCTGATTTTGTTTCCAGTGTAAATGCTTATTGTATCCAGTAAAATACCGGAAATTACCTGTTAATCAAACCCTGTGTATTATACTGTCATTTCTGGCACAGGTAGACTTAGCCTGGGAGCAGGATGCATGTGTGTTGTATACAATCAACAGGCACACACACACACACACACACACACACACACACACTCATACTCACACACACACACACACACACACACACACACACACACACACACACACACACACACACACACTCATACTCACACACACACACACACACACACACACACACACACACACACACACACAGAACCATCGTCATCACCTGGATGAAACAGCTGGAAACGGTGTTAGGTAGGTGACTGATTTAGAACCTTGGAAGGTATGATTACTATGAAGCTCACTGAATGTGTGCCTGCAGCAGTACAGATCTTCACAGACAGGGTCTAACCTCTTTTGGATTTTCCACAACTGCATGCTACCAGAATTACGGTTTACACCCACCCAGAGTGTTGTATATTTTTCTGTTACAGTTTTTTTATCTTATTTGTTGTCACTGCTGTGTGACTGTGACTGCGTCATCCTCCAGTATTTTTCATCTTGTAGTCCTTCCCTTCTTCTGTCTTCTTCATCTTCTTACCCTTTCTTTCCTTCTCTCCCGTTTCTGTCTTTAGTTCACTACTGAGACACACTGCTATGACCTTTGAACTAATCCCCATTTTTGTTCATTTCACCAATCCTCTCTTTGAGAGCTATAAAAGTGTGAATAAGGTGACTTGCCACCAACATTGTTACTGCTACCCATGGATTTAGGCGAGGGGGGGGGGCGGGGGCATAAACTACAAAGGGACAGCCATCACCCTTGTCAACACCAGGCAATGTCTTCACACACATAACTGTACCAGTACCACTGTGTCAAGTGTTATTATGAAATGCACTGAATGTTTAATGTGAATGATGAGCCAGAAGGCAAGTTTCTGTACACAGAGACAATAAAGCTGTATAGCGTTATCCTGTACTGCATTGTATGTTGTGGCCTAACAACCCTCCTCCCAGTGCTTAGCAAGCGCTGCCACACTTACACTGATGTCTGGTCAGAATGCCATTGGGGTCACAGATGTACCCCGGGTTAGGCCCCAGCCCACAGGCCTTGGGGTTTCTCTGCGGGTTCGGCAACTCCTCTGGGAGCCAGCTGTAGGGCACTCGCTCTTGACCCCACCCAAGGTCAAAGGTCAAGGCAGCCAAGGCAAACAAGTACAGGTGGTTCATGCTTGGACTGAGCCTGAAAACAATGTGATGATTGTAATCAGTTTCACAAAGGACAGCAGTTAGAAACACAGACAGACAGACACACACACACACATACACATATGCACACACACACACACTTGTATTTTTACTAGTAGTACTGCAAAATACTGTCTAGCTTTTATCTTACTTGATACAATGATAGTATTACTATTACTAGTATTAGCACTAAACTTCAAAAGTAATTACCATATATATTATATAATTAAGATTTAAGATGCAGATAATTTTTAAGATACAGGTGTCGTGGAAATTATTTTATATATATATATGTAACCAAGTGTATTGTATACATGTTCCGGGCCATGATCCTATAACCTTTTCTTTCCGGTCCTTTTCCTTTTTGATTGGGTGGGTTTTTTATGGCCCAATTATCTAAGGTGTTAAAAGTTGTGTGCTGGGCCGGCAGCGTCCCTTTTCCCCCAGTGTCCCTGCAGAGGCAGGTTGTTTGTTTAACTGTTGCGGCCGGTGTTCATGTGTTTTCATCAGGGGAGAGCCTGTAAGTAGTTATTTTTCTATGGCTTGTTGTTCTGTTGTTTCTTATTGATGTAAATAATGTATGTTTATAATGTTACCATGTTCACAACATGCCTTGATTTTGGTTCTTGAATGTGGGTAATTTCGGCGTTAGATTGCCGCCTGGTTGTAGCCGCTATGGCGTCAGACTACCTTGGTTGTGCGTTCGAATGTTAAGCCTTTATGCTGCCATGGTTAGATGTTCAGTTTGAGTGATGCTTTGCCAATGCAAAGTTATCCCTCTAAAGTATGGATACTTTGTCAGCGTGGCCGTGCAGATCTCTGTGCGGCATAACTTATATGTTTAGTTTCCTACCGATCTATGTTTCTACATGAAATCGGTGGTATATCATGGCTAACACTTTGAAGATGTTGACTTCATAGTTGTGGAATGTTCAGTTTACTAGTTGAATGTGGTTTAGTGCAGAGGGATGATAGTATAAACAGTGAGACATGTTATTTATGTTTTGATCCGGCTTTTGTATGGCCGAGTCTTGGGCGCGCAGACTTTCACCCTACTTAGCTTGTAAACCCTTTCCGGGTCTTTGTGCGTGTACCTGAACTAGCCGGCGATGCGCGTCAGTGGTGGTAATTAGGTCTTTGTCTCTGTTCACTAACCGAGCAGACAGGCGCAGCCAGATCAGCAGTTTTAGATTCTAGCTACCCTCAGTTTAGATTCTTGATGACGTTGTTTACAGCCAGATATGCTCTGCTAGTCAGTAACAGTAACATGCTGTAATGTTTTGAGTAACTTGACGAGGCTGGAGCCGGTTAGTTTATGACTGACTTCCTCCCGCTTACGGCATGGACCCAGGTGCCACCTGTGTCACGATCCATCTCGTTGCGTGCTTAAGTGGATCTGCTGTAACGATTATCTCACTCTTCCTGTTTAGTTAAGAATGAGCTTGGTAATCCACATTCTTCACTGTTACTTTATTGTATACTATTATATTGAGAGTTCATCAGTTAATTGACTGGCCGTCTCTTGTATACTCACTGTGACTCTGGGATATGGGTTTTAAGTGCAAAGTCATGCACACAATTTATGTGCTTCATTATTAATCATTTTGTCATGTATTATAGTAAACCACAGGTAAACTACATGGTTACTGTATTTATTAGATTAGTAATTGCTGTTGTTTATACTTTACATTTGCTTTCATGTTCTAAATGTTTTGTTTGCTTGTGTCTTTTCTAAAACAGACACTGTTTCCTGGTTGGTTAGTGTACAAATAAAAGTTATGTTATACTTATAGCAACCTCTGACTTGTGACTCTTCATCCATGCTTCCAACCTGCTTCCCCATCCCCACTCCCCTACATATATATATATATAATGAGCCTGTGGCAAAAGGTTGTGATCTAAAGTGGGACACACTGCCTCAAAATCAAACTCCCAGTAAGCTATTTTCAGTCTTACCACTAGAAAGTGGTATGTTTCAAGTAACTATTTCCATCATCAAAAAATGGTTTTGATCCAAGTGTGTGCTGTATGGCATCAAAACTGGGGTCAGGTCAGGTGTGGACGTTTGTAACAATGGACACAGTGAATGTCATAATAATACAGAGAAAAACCATTTGTATGCAAATTTAATGCTTCTGGTGCATTTAAGTAGCTGCTAGTAATAAAATCAGAGCAGGCAGGACAAACAAATTCTGTTTTAAATGTAAGTATTATGTAATCACTGTGTCCAAATTTTGCGCTCAAGAATCTAGTTCTACAAATAATCATTTCAAACACAGAACAACTTCAGTAAAGTTTTCAAACAAGGAACACTTTATTTCATAGTATACACTGTAATGATAAATGCAAAAAAAAAAAAAAAAAAAAATGCAAGGCAGGAGGCATATTCACACATTCCAACTTGTTTAAGTGGACAAACGTAACACTATGGCAGTGGAAACAGTCTATGAAAACCAAGACACTATTTCACCCAGACTGAACAAACAGCACACAACTGTAGTGAATCTAGGCACAGTAACAGTATGATATGACAGGTTAAAGGAGTGACTTTCTGAACATGCAGATCACATTAAAACTTTAGGACAATTTATAAGACCCCCCCCCCCCTCCCCCCCCACCCAAAAAAAACAACAACACACACAAAACGACATCCTTTCAAACTAAACCTGTCAATCACTGTCAGTAAAAAACTGCTGCCTCACTTTGCACTCAGTGTCAGGGAAACTTTTTTTCTGTTTGCAATCAAGAAATCCCAATAAGATATGTCCGGTGGTGAGGGCCTGAAGAACATGCTTCCTTTTTGTGTGTGAAGAACTGGATCCATACATGATTTTCTGCTTGGCACACTTCCAGAACCTGCCACAGTTATCAAAAGTAACAGAATTTAATAGAGACTTGAATACCAGGGACAGACAAACGTCATCTAATGTATGCTTACTAAAACTAAAAGAAAAACAACAACACATTAAAAATGCGATCAGGTCACAAAGTATGGCATCTTTAAGTTGGATACCTGTATTAAATTTTTCAGTATGTAATTTACATAAAAAAGGAAAACAGAAAAATGATACATGTACTTTGGACTGTAACAATCCTAAAGTGCCCTTACATACCGAAGGTCTTTATTTATACAAGAGCAGTGAAAATGTTTATAATAAATTTAATTGTAAGACAATCCACCCCACCCACCCCACCCCCGCCCCCCTTCCACCGGCCCCCAAAGTCAGCCTCCATGCACAGTTAATCAATGAAAATAAATTTACAGTGGCAAGTCAACTATTACATTTAATGCGGAAAGGAAACAAAATTAAGACTGCAAAACAAAGGAAAGGGGGACGGGGGGTAGCACTGTGACCATGTTACCTTCACCTGCTACAAAGTTTACAGAGTACTTGTTTAATATGCACAAGCCTCCAGTCCAACGTAAAAGTTTGTAAACAACCACTTGAAGGGTAAGCTGTGAGCCATTTCAACTTTTAAATCGACCACTTAGCTAAATCAGCAATAATTACAGACATAGACGGACTGCAGACTAACGTAAGAAAAGACATCTGGACACACGTAACACAGACACAGTCACAAACTGTGTCCACAATCTGAAATTGCCCCCTTCCCGCCATAATACGATGAAGTAAACAAAGCACACTACCAGTGCCATTTATATCACTTACTAGTGGCTAAGAAAGCATTTGTTTGGGAAAATATATGATGAGGACAGAAATTCAACAATTATGTGGGTCGTTCGTAACATTTAGGACGTTCGTAACAAAACAAAATAACCGGACACAGTCAGAATACTCACCGCCACCCCTTCGACGAAACCATTGTCAGCGACAAGCGGCCATGTGATATCAACAGGAAGGCCAGTGGTAGTTTTAGAAGCGGTCAGCAGTAATTAAATGTTTGCGATGCCGATAAAATTTGCAAAAGGTCGTTCGTAACAAATGGACAATGTTTTAGATTTTTTACGTCTGGGTAAAAAAAATGAAACACGGAAATGCCCCCAGTAAAAACATCGACTGCTTTCGGTGCGCGATTGATATGCAAATAAGAGAAGCGAAGGTCTGCAGTGAATGCAATGGCGGACGGTAGCAGACGATCTTTAAACTTACAGGAAATTAGGACACAGTCCGTTACGAACGGCCAGTGTATTTTCAGTTTCGTTTTTTTGGTTATGAAACGTCACGCATGGCTTGCAATTTGACTGGATACTAAATTTAGTTTATTCAGTAGTCAAATGGTGTACAAGTTGTGAAGAATAGTTCAGCTGGTTAGTTGCTGTTTTGAGCTGAAGTCAAACAACCCACATTGTCCCACTTTCCGGAAGCCGCTTTTCGTCAAGTATTTTTGTTTT
Organism: Alviniconcha strummeri; assembly: GCA_963584105.1. Lineage (NCBI taxonomy): Eukaryota > Metazoa > Mollusca > Gastropoda > Provannidae > Alviniconcha > Alviniconcha strummeri. The sequence continues at coordinate 13,462,262 of OY757544.1, forward strand.
TAATCCTCCGCTTGGTGACCAAAGCTGCCAATTTTTACTTTAACTACTCATCAGTGCATACTGAATAAAAGCAACCACAGTTTCGTGTAACTGTAGTAAGATGAAAATAAATAGGAGTATACAAACATACCCGGGTTAAGCGGGAGCACCTTCTGTCACAGGCTCATTATATAAAATAATTGCCACGACACCTGTATCTTAAAAATTCTTATTAACATTAGTCACTGTTTAGATTATAATGTGTATCACTATTAACATAGGGTCATTATTTTTTCCTGCAGATTTTCTGTCATTTGTTTGTCATTAGATCCCTGTTCCCCCCCCCCCCCCCCCCCCAAAAACAACAAAAACAAAAACAAAACAAAAAACAAAAAAAACAACAACAAAAACAAAAACAAATCAACAACCAAACAACAAAACATACACACCGCCAAAAAAGCAAAACACAAAACAACACACACACACAAAAAACAACACACACACATACAAAACAACACACACACCAAAAAACAGCCCCCCCCCCCCCCCCCCCCCCCACACACACACACACATACAAAAACAAAACAAAAAGCAGGGGGGAAGGGGGGGGGGGGGGGGGGCAGAACAGTCAGCCAAATCTGTCTTGTTTTGCTGGTTAGAACTTGCTCATCCATGAAAGGACTTCACCAACAGTGTAATCATCATCAGTATGCTCAGTGCTTTAAACATGCCAGGCCCTGGGCAGCAACAGCCTACATAGTTCCCATGGTGATGGCAGCAGCATCCCACAGGTCTACCTCCCTACAGTACAGTATGCTATGCTGTGTGTGTGTGTCAAATTGCCCAGCTACAGGTCTTCAGTCCCCTGTCAAACAGGTAGAGCAGGTCATTAAAAATTGCTGACATTAAGTGATTCACCAGCAGTACTAACTAATAGTAAGAAAGTTCTATCTGCTGTTGTAACTTCTAGGGCTGTATAATGTTCACAATTTTCACTTCTGTAATTTTGTTCTTTACTTATAGGCCTTCTGAAAAAAATATCTTTCGGGTTGTTTTGTTATCCTTTCATACAAATTATTGATAACCTGCAGATGCGCTCAAACATCATGGCATATAATGTAGTCTAGGGCAACCATAATTCTTACCAAGTGAAATGACCGAGTTCTCTGATTAACATATAATGCAGTTTGCTGATTAAAAGCGATTCTGCACAGAGGTAAAATGCATCACCTTAAAGAGATCCTGCGTGAATCTGAGAGAAAGGGCAAAAGGCAGTCGCACACGATACCACCTGAGCACTCCTAGTACTTATTATTTTGTACTGTTCAATGGACCATTTCAGGAAAAGCTAAAAGTAAAACTAAAACACAGGGATTTTCTTCAACTCTGAGACAAAAGCACTACAAAGGTTGTGTAAATTATTCTACAAAAATTCAGCCAACTTACCTTAATGTTCTTCACAAGAAGCCGGGCAAACAATGAATCAGAACAGCTTCGGTGTTGTTCTCGTCTGCATTCCGTTCAGAGGAGTGCCATTTTTGGGTACACCGGAAGTTGGTGCGTGGGAGATCATAGCAGCAGGGGAGTTTCCTTTTGGTTCTATTTTTGTCTCCTGGCGTGAGAATCCTCTGAAATAGTCGAATAAGAACAACCTTATAGCAATGCAGCTGAATTAACAGTAATTTAAACAAGTCTCATATAATATAGACTGGCTATATTTCCTCCCGAATGTACTAATTGCAGTTTTCTTTAATCCGAAACTACTGCACCTGGTCAACTCTGTTTCCGCTCTGTCTGCAAGACTCAACATGGAGATCCCCGAGGGACTGGGAAGTAGTTGCGAAGTCTGTAATCTAATATGGTCTGGCACCCAGGCAGAGATGCATAAACAGTGCATGCACCGACATGCAACAGAACAAGTACAATTGGATTTTGTACGTGGCTGGGATTGAAAGGAATGAAGTCGATAGAGACAAAGTTGTTCGTGAAGAAAATCGAACTGAACGAATGCGTCGTCTGCTTTTTCCTACTTTCACTGTTACTTAAGTTTAACATTCACAGCTGAAAAATCCTCAGACCAAGATCAGTGGGATGATTATTCTGTCACTTTTGGTGGAACTGATCAGCTCAGTAGTGCAGTTGTGTTGTGAACAACTACAGTGAATTTGTTTTCGTGTGTGACTGAGCGGCTTCTACTGACTTGGAGATTGTGATTAACATTTTAGTGTGTTCTTGCTTGTGTAATGTAAGCTCGAATCCTTGTGACCAAAATGCCAGGACGCCGTGTACCAGCACCACTTCCAGTGTGGGAGCAAGCCCTGTATTGGATCATTGAAGTTGCCACCATTTTGTACATGCTCTATTCTCTGTACAACGCCTCAGAAGATGCTTGGAGAAGGAATGAGCCAATCAAAATAGAAGAAGGATGGACTGTGATAGGACGACCCAAAGATGCGGCCGATTTCGAATGGGAATTCTGGTCGTCTTTGTTCTGGACTGTTTTACCTGCGCTGTGTGGCCACATTATTTTGTCCCATTCTCTAACAGCTTGTGTTGCTTCTCAAACAGCCAAGCATATATTTTTAACACTTTACGGCATGACTGCGATATCCTGTCTGCTGGGATTTTATACTGTACTCTTCATGTGTGTTCAGCCAGTGGTTCTGTATCTGGTGTCAAAGTTAGGAAGTACCAAACTAGTGTGGTTGACAACGCTGATTTTTATCACTGTCCTGAACTGCTATGAAGATGGTTTGGCCCAGTGGCTGTACCGTTACAATGAGGGGGACAATTTCAGCCCCTGGTTTTACATGTGCGTGTATGTGTGGGCGTACCTCTGTCAGCGGGCCACAGGCTTTGCATTGGAATGTGTCTGGCAGCATCAGTCCCCAGCAGTTCCACAGCCTGCTGAAGGCAGTTCTGACAGCAGCAACAGCTTCCAAGAGAGAGATTCAACCAGTGAAAAGCAGACAGCTGCTGGGGGGTGGTGTGTATTGACAGAAAAGCCAGACTGGCTAGACCTGTTTTTCTACATGTTCTACTTCCCCCTGTTTTTGACAGGGCCTTTGATGGTGTACCACAGTTTCCACAGACAGGTGAAACACCCAGCGCCATGCACAAGAGCGAGGCTGGCAGACATCATGTTTAAGCTTGCTCGCATCCTGTGCTGGTCTGCGATGACCATGGTGATACTGCATTATCTTTATGTCCACGCAATCAACAGCAACAGTGCCATCCTGGCGAAGCAGAGCCGCTGGACGCTGGCTGCCATTGGATACCTCCTCGGGCAGTTGTTCATGGTGAAGTACGTGGTTCTTTTCGGCCTCCCTGCGCAGGTGGCACGTTTGGATGGGTTTGAACCCCCAACAGTTCCTGCCTGCATCAGCTACATCTACTGCTACAGTGACATGTGGAAATACTTTGACAGAGGACTCTACGATTTTATGAAGAGATACATTTTCATTCCTTTTGGTGGCTCACGCGCTGGTCTGAGCAGGCAGATTTTGGGTTCGGTGTTGTGCTTTGCATACATTTTTTACTGGCATGGGGCAGAGTATTACCTTTTTCTGTGGTGTTTGGTTAACTTTGTGGAGACTGGGTTGGAACAGGTTGGTGCCTGGCTGGAGAATACAGACACTGTCAAGACTTTTTTATACAATAATCTCTCACCAGCTGGAAAAAGGCGAGTTCGTGCAGTGATGTCGGTGCCAATGTTTCTCATGTCAGTGTTTGCCATTTTCTACTTTTTTGGTGGGACAGATTCTGGTGTTATATTCCTGCAGAAGTTGTTGATTGATATTCCATGGTCTTCATTCAGTCTCTTTATATTGCTGGTGTACTGTGCCATCCAAAATGCTATGGAGGTGGAGCGTCTGGGACTGGCAAAGTTTAAACCATTGATGTCAGCACATGGAGACTGAGTGTTCATCTTTTGTCTGTTCTTCTGTTTTTACTGACACTGAGTGTCCCTGATTTTTCCTGTTCATCTGCTGTGAGAGGTACTGTATGTACACTGAGTGTCCCATCTTTTGTCTGTTCTTGTGTTTTTGCTGACACTGAGTGTCCCTGATTTTGTCTGTTCATCTGTTTCTACTTTACATTGAGTGTTCCTCATTGTGTCTGTTCATCTGTTTTTACTTAAATGAGTGGTTCCTTGTTTTGTCTGTTTATATGCTGTCTCTTTACACTGAGTGTTCCTCATGTTCTCCCTTCATCTGCTGTTACTTTATGCTGAATGATCCTCATTCTGTCTAATCATCTGCTGTTACTTTACACTGAATGATCCTCATTCTGTCTAAGCATCTGCTGTTACTTTACACTGAATGATCCTCATTCTGTCTAATCATCTGCTGTTACTTTACACTGAATGATCCTCATTCTGTCTAATCATCTGCTAATATTTACATTGAATGTTCCACATTTTGTCTGTTCATCTGTTTTTACTTACGATGAGACTTCCTTGTTTTGTCTGTTCATCTGTTGTTCCTTGTTTTATCTGTTTATCTGTTTGTATTGACCTATAGCTTGGTCAGCTTGTTTTCTTGAATGTCAGTAGTACTTTGTGTGAAACTGATGTTACAGTGACTCAGACAAACAAGGCATTCTGTTTGATTCATTTGTTTACATTATTTTATCCTAGAACTAATATGATGAAGGAGAGGTAAAGTGAAGAGCTAAAAAGTCTTGATATCTTTACAAAATTAAAATTATTGGAGAAAGTAATCATAATGACTTGCATAATTTATAAAATGCCCTTTTTCACAAGAGCACATATATAATTTTTCAGTTATTAACAACATTTACAAGTACAATTACAAAATAAACTAATGCTACATATGCATTGAGTCAAGTATATAATATATAACTACTTATCACACAACCCCCCCCCCCCCCCCCCCCCCACATACACACACACACACAATCACTCACACACACACACACATTCTCATACTATTTGAGGACCACGAACCGACAGGGCTAAAAGTGGACATTGCGTTTTGAGTGTGATCTGAACGAAGAGGCTGACTGAGAGGATCTGATTTCTTTTGGAACTGTGTTCCAAAGGTTAATTTCTGAAGGAACCAGCCCTCTCAAAACCACTTTTGTCCAGCATAGTAGTTAGTACACCAGCAGAGATCACAACAGAAATCTTTTATATTGAAGGATTTTGTTTGGAAATACCCTGTTGGTGTTATTCTGATTTCTTTTTCTTAATCTTATGTATACATTTTTATTACTGATGACATTTCCATCTTGATGTACATTATGTGTGTTATACTATGCTTGCTCAGCACTTTGAGCTGTAGTGTAGGCCTCTACAAATTTCCATTATTATTATTATTATTTTAGAAAAATGGTTTTGCGAGTGGCAGTCAGTTGGATCTGATGTAAAACTTCATCAAACAGGAGAGCTGGTCTGCAGCCTCCAGCCTATTTCTTTGGATGATAAGAGCATGCACATCTAATGCTATGAAAGAGACTAGCTGCAGCATGCAACTACCACACTTACAATACCTGACATTGTTTCGCTCATCCAGTCCACCTAATCATCAGTCATGGAGCTCCATCCTAAATTATAAATAAAATCAACAGCCATTTTAACACCAAATCTTTGATCTGAATTGTTGTTGTTTTCTGAATTGTTACCTGTCGGACAAAACCTGTTTCCAGTTTTAAGAAGGACTGTTCCTTTAAGTAACTAACTTTTATATATGTTGCTCTTTATATTTTGAAGAGCTTGCATACTTCTCATTACTGTGAAATGGCCAAGAAAATGACAAGTTTGCAAAATGGTGACTTTTGCCTTGATGTTTTATTTAGTTATGCCTGTTGTAATGATTACAGATGTGGCTGGTTATATGCCATATTTTCAGCATCACTAGTACTTATTTACCTGTTGATATTGTTCTTTATGCATGCTTTTATACATTGTTTAATTGTATAGTTATATTGATATGTGTGCATGAGTTTGTGTGTGTGTGTGTGTGTGGCTGAGTGAGTGAGTGAGTGAGTGTGTTTTTGTGTGTGTGTGTGTGTGTGTGTGTGTGTGTGTGTGTGTGTGTGTGTGTGCACGCGCACGTGTGTGTGTGCACGCGCACGTGTGTGCGTGTATGCATGTGTGCTGTTTGTGAGCATATTTAAATAAATAAAATTAAAGAACAGAAATAAGTTTTCTTCCCATAAGCACCAACCTTGGACAAGAACAGCAAATGGAGGCCTGTGATATGTTGCTTATTATTGTAAACATTTGTTCAAATCAGCTGAGAATATTTGCATACATTGACAGAATTGTTGACACTGTCACTCCCAGCTTTGCATCACTGATGTGATCTGTCAGGGCTGTTGTTGTCATCTTTAGCAGTCAGACTGTGTGGACACTGACATCAACAAACACAAAGCAGGGTAAATTTCTTATCCTATTGCTTGTTAATGGAAATTGGAGAGACCTTGGACTACAGTAATTAACTGGAACAGAGTTGTGGAGAGAAACATTATTGTTGGAGCTGGTGGTGGTTTTCATCTCTGGTGGTTCTGATGAAAAAGTTTTGTTTCCATCTCTGGTGGTTCTGTTGTTTCCATATCTTGTGATTTATCACCATCCTGGTGGTTCTTATGAAAAAGTTTTGTTTCCATCTCAGGTGGTTCTGTGGAAATTGTTTCCATATCTGGTTTGTTTCCATCTCTGGTGGTTGTGATGAAAAGGTTTTGGTTCTGTCTCGGGTAGTTATGTGGAAGTTGTTTCCACATCTGGTGCTTTGTCTCTATCTCTGGTGGTTCTGATGAAAGTTTTGTTTCCATCTCAGGTAGTTCTGTGGAAGTTGTTTCCATAGTTGGTGGTTTGTCACCATCTCTGGTGGATCTGATGGAAAAAACACACTCCATGTTTGACAGTTCTGTCATAATTAAAGCTGCAAAGCCCAGTGGTGGCAACTCTGATGAAGAATCTGTTTGTGGAGCATACAGTTCCAAAGCTGTGGGGTGAAGATGATCAAAGCCATTTATAGATACACAAATTCCGCTATTAATTTGGAATAACTCATTTCTTGTTTCTAACTGCTTTCTGATACCGCCACGGGTTGCTACAAAATGTTACACAACTTCCCTAAAGGAACTGTCATTAGCATTTCGGTATACAAGCTTTTCTGTTCCTTTAGTTCGACACTAGGGAGAGCAAAGCTAATGTTCTGATCTGGTAACTGGTCTGTCACACTTAACAATCATCAAATTTACTGAGTGTTTACTGCAAGGAAGGGCAGTTACATCAAGGTGGAACATGTTTTATCAGAACACTGTTCTGCCGTTTCCTGCAGACTGTGGGAAATTGTAAGTGTGAAAGTAATGTGGTGTTTTGACATTTTGTCCACTGTCAACAATGCTGATGTTTGTCAGACAATGGGGAAGGGGGAGTATAGTGATGCAAAGCTGTTTGATCTGACAGACTTGAAAAAAACCTGGACCAGCTATAATCATGTAGTCTACTTCTTTGTGTATCAGTTGATGTGAGGGTGAGTGTGTTCAAAAGTAATGATGTTTTTACAGTATACAGAAGGCTGGTTCTTGAGATACTATACAGTTTACAGCAGTGTGAATTTGTAATTTGGAATAAATATTTCAATAGTTTATATGTGTTCTTGCTATTATGCACAAGCATGTGTGTGTGAGAAAGTGAGAGAGAGAGAGAGAGAGAGAGAGAGAGAGAGAGAGAGAGAGAGAGAGAGAGAGATCTCATACACACACACACACACACACACACACACACACACACACAGAAACAGAGACAGGGAGAAGAGAAAATATTTCAAAGCTGTATTTGCTCAGACACAACACGTTATCTGTCCCTTCTATTATACAAACTGCATTCTATGTCCTAGAAACAATGGCACAAAATGAATAATAGTCTTTATTTTGAAAAAACCCCTACACAACAGCGATTTTAACAGGAAAAAATTCAGTTGCATCAAATTTATAACACGTGCAAAAACTATTCATGTATAAAAGAAAATAGTATAACCAATTCCTGTGCTAATTCCTTTGCATACAGATACATGATTCAATGCTCTTTCATAAAGCCCCAGCAAAAAATTGACGTCAAACACACAAAAGGTTAAAAAGAACTCTGACAGGCAACACAAAATGCGTATATATTTTTTGGGTTAATCCCTTTTTAAAGCAACAAACGGATACACAGTCTGGTTTCATTTACTGTGCTGGTGTGTCACCACTGAGCTCAGACACGCCAACACCGATAACTGACTGGACAAGTAGACAATTTTGAATGATCATTATTTACCTGTCTGTTGCTTAAAACAAGTTTACCCTGATGTTTTGTGTTGTCCTATTAAAATTAGCAGTTACTTTTAATTTTAATTTTATATAAACCTTTTCTGTTTTGGGATCCTACTTTAGAATGCTAGCAGTCTAGTCAACTTTATTTTAAATTTCTTTTTAAAGAATTGTTTCTAACTTTAAAAAAAAGAAAATTTACTAATTGAGCAGGGAAACTACCCCCCCCCCCCCCCCCCAAAAAAAAGTAAAAAAAAAAAAAGTAAAAATAAATTAAAAATAAATAAAATTAAACCAACTTTTTTTGAAGTTTTCATTTTGATCTATTTTACCTGCTGAAGAAAGGCCAGCCTTTTTGGAAACATTTTCAGATGACTAGTTCCTTTAAATGAGCAGTTCATGTACCTGGAAACGAGAGGAAGGTTTCAGAAAATAAAAGAGAGCTTGTCTTTCATTATGGGTTCTTTCTTCATGATAATTCAGACACCCAGAACATCAAGGAACTGACCAGTGCTCTTGCAATGTTATTACACAGTGGCTTTTGTGATCTTGTATTACTCTCTGGAGAAACAGATCTGCAGTATCTTACTCCAACCCCTTATAACTGCTCGTGAAAACTAAAAAGGGAATTCTTTATTTGCTCCTCTGGCAAAAATGCTTCAAGTTTTGAAAGGATTGCTGCTGAACCATGACTTCATTGTGTTTAGTTCCAAGATTCCCAGTCAGATATCGATCATACACCTAATTGCTAAGAGAGATTTACAAATGTTACCAGCATTCTCTTTTGCTGTGGCCATCTGCATCCACTCAAAGACTGCACAGTACATTCAAAATATTCAGAATGTTTCGATTCTGAGAGGCGGTTCCTGTTCCTTCATCATGCACCTTGAATGAGGACAATTCTTGCATCAAGATATGTTGCTATTTTCCACATACAATGGCTATAACAATTTGGTCCATATTTCCTTCCTGTAGATGTACATCCTGCTGGCGTCTCACTTCCTTTGTGACCTTTTCTTCTTTAACACTGATAACCAAGTGGGCCCTGACATTTTCTGCATTGTAATGCAAGGGACCAAAACCTATCCACCATGGATCTGTCATCCCAGTCTGAAACAGGAGTCCCACAGCACTTGTGCAGAATCAACACACAAGGGTGTTAAAGAGTTTTGAGGATGTACCTCTGGTGGAGTTTATGTCCCTTGTGTTTACTTGCATGCCATTTGAGAGTTACTGTAGTAACTCTTGTCTTTGTTGTTGTGCTGTGGCATCTTTCAAGTGCTGATTAACTCCCTTGTGTACCTATCATCCCAGTTTGTCCGCCAGGCAAGACTGAGTCCAGCCAGACCCTGGCTCATGCTGCCAGAAAGATCAGCATATATGCAAATCAGACTGAAAACCCTGAAGCCATTTCTTCCCATCTCTGTCAGGCATTCACCTTCATTTCTTCTTTTACGTCAAAACTGAAAACCAACCCATTTCTTCTCTTCCGCATACTGAAATGTCATGTTCTTTCTTCTCATTCCAACCCATCATCAGTAATGCATGTATTTCTAGTTGTGTGTGTGTGTGTGTGTGTGTGTGTGTGTGTGTGTGTGTGTGTGTGTGTGTGTGTGTGTGTGTGTGTGTGTGTGCGTGTGTGTGTGTGTGATGAGTGTATCCTTTTGACTGTTGAGTGCCCAGGGCTATTATAAGATGGAGATGGGGTGCTATAAATTCTTCTTCTAAACAAATTGAAGGTCACAACAGTTGTGTTCCCTGTTGCAAAGCATCACTGGCCCACCCAGACTTGCCTGGTTTCCTGCTGAACCCAGCCCTGTCACCCAGCACCATCTCTGTGTACACAGCACCTCTAAATACACAATGCCCAAAGTCAGTACAGCTGCCGGAGTGGCCAGCAACACTGCACTTCTACGTATGACAGTATGTACAGGCGTGGGGAAACGGTTGCACACGCGACCATCTCACCCAACACTGGCTGAACCTCAGGTTTTAGCTGAGGAATGCTGACAAACAAGATATGAATGCATTCATTCCATGTTTTTGATACAGTGGTCTTCCCCACACCAACCAACCCCCTCCCCACCACCTACCTTTTTTCTTTTCTTTTTTCTTTTTTTCTTTTCTTTTTTAAGGGCAATAAAGGTTATAAAGACACAAATGACAGTAAATCACACCTTGTCCAAAACCCAGCACAGTAGTAACATGAAATTCAGTCCAACACATCAATCTCTTCACAGTCATCTCTCAGACTCCTGCCACAAATGTGATCACCCACTTGCAATCACCTCTCCTAAAGATGATCACACTCTCTCAGATCTCTTCAAAGTCCTCTCTCAGACTCCTGCCACAAAGGTGATCACCTACTTGCAATCACCTCTCCTAAAGATGATCACACTCTCTCAAATCAGCTTCCTCATGGTCACCATTCTCTCACAATGGTGTCTTGCATATGTCACGACCACTCTCTCCGTCTCTCTCACATTGCATTGATTCTTCTTTCTGTTCACTCAGTGTTTTGTTGTTTTTTACAGTGCTTAATCCCTTTTGACGGCGATCAAGTTCCGCAGCATGTCAAAGGAATTGCCGTCTGGCTGCACACTCAGTTGTTGCCCTTGCCTGTTGACGACGCGCAGGAAGCCAAAGTCATCCAGACCACAGACCTGTACTTCTGCATTGCTCTCGCTCTCGACCTTCACGCAGGCTCCACTGCAAATAATTTCAGCTGAGGTTTATGTAATGTTAGCGTGTGTATTGGGGCATACAGGAATCCAGCCAAAACAAGGATAATGGGATACAAGGATATTTATTCACCAGTGACATTAAAATGTGCACAGGAATTTGCCTTGGTGGCGTTCCATTCATACAGTGCATTAGCAAATAGCCATGACATTGCAATTAGTCATGAATGTATAAAACTTAAGTAAATGAAATTTAAATTCAATGTTGTCACAATCTCATTCATGCAATGTAAACTACCAAACACATACATGTATGCCTGCCCCCCCCCCACACACACACACACACACACACACATACACGCAACATACACGCACATATACACACAAACTCCACCCCCACTGTATCACCATCCCTGTTTCAAAACAGGGTCTGGTCTGAAGATACAGGGAAACCTTAACACTTCATAACATAAACACTGCAGTATAAATAAACCATCACCAATGTGTCAATGCTCAATAAACCTTTATTGTCCATTACGCTTTCAGAAACCCAAGAAAAGCTTATGTTTTGACAACTACTAAAAGAATGCACTGCTCACCAACTGTAGCGTGCACTGTTTTGTCCATGATGGTGGACGTGACGAGAACACCGCCCAGTTTCATTTTATCCCCAAAGTAGATGTCGTTCGGCCACTTCAGGCGGAGGTCAAGCTCCTGTTGAAAACACCAAGCCAAAAGATGAAGGCAACAATAATACATTTTGGTTCTCAAGAAGTGACAAGAAGGAAATATATAATCCAGCTGGAAATAATCACATTCATCTAGGAGAACAACGTGGCTGACATTAAGTTATGGAGTCCTGAATCTAAATGCTGATTACGGGGTGGATGGGTGGCAAGCTCAGTGTCTGACGATTATATAATACAGAATGTATTTTAAGAAGAGAGAAGAGGAGGGAGGAAGAGATAGAGAGACAGAGACAGAGACAGAGAAAGAGAGAGGAGACAGAGAGAATGAGAGAGAGGGAGTATGTGAATGTTTGTAAGTGTGTGTGGGTGTGAGTGTGCATGCATATATGCATGTGTGCGTGCATGTGCATGTGTGTGTGGGCGCGTGCATATGTGAGCATGTGTGTGTGTGTGTGCATGCATATGTGTGTGTGTGTGTGCGTGTGTGCGTGCATGTGCATGCATGTGTGTGTGCCTGCCTGCCTGCATGTGTGTGTGTTACACTGACTGACAAGATAGGTGATAAATGACTGACGACTATTCTCTGAAAGGATCAACAGGTTGTTAGGCTGACTGCTGGACGGACTGACAGCCTCACCTCATAGCCAGGCATGGAGCGGACGCTGTGCACAACAGCCAGAGCGATGATGTGCTGCAGGAAAGAGATGCGCCTGCCGAGGGCGCTGTCCACAGGCAGGTGAAGCGGCAGCGTGAACATGGCACAGCCAACAGGACTCAGCCACGTGTTTCCACCACGACCTGTTCACACAAGACAACTCCAGCACATGTAAAAAAACTACTTTTGGGGAATTCAGCTTACTTACTGGCTGAGGAGTTGTGTAAGGTACTAAACTACTATGTGCTCAGCTGACTGCTGACTGGCTGAGTTGTGTAAGGTACTAAACTACTATGTGCTCAGCTGACTGCTGACTGGCTGAGTTGTGTAAGGTACTAAACTACTGTGTGCTCAGCTGACTGCTGACAGGCTGAGGAGTCATATATGCATTAAACTACTAAACACTCTGTGCTCAGCTGACCACTAACTTGCTGACTACGGAATTATTCAAGCTCTGTCCATTCTTAAGACTGCAGAATCAACGCTATCTGGACTCAATAGCTGATCTGTTTGCATGGCCTACCTTTTCCACTGGTCTGGCGCCCCGCCACGGCAATCACCCCAACCTTATCAGGAATGGAAAACTGGATCCTGAAAATGAAATGCAAACTTTAATTTCCTGCTGGGACGAATAAAGTATACTGTGATTGTTAAACATTAGTCACAAGCTTTGTGATCAAACTGTAGCATTATGGTCCTAGCTGTTTTACTGGCAGCAGGACAAAGAGAAGATATAAGTGTGTGTGTGTGTGCGCATATGTGTGTGTATGTATATGTTGTGTGTGCAAGTTCTGTACCCTGTGTGTGTGTGTGTGTGCATGTGCGTGTGTGCATGTGCACATGTGCATGCATGCATGTGTGTGTGTGTGTGTGCGTGTGTGTGTGCGCGCATGCATGTGCATGTAACCTTACAAAAAAAATCTTCTCACATATGTTGACTTCAACAAACCTCTGCAAATAGTCCAAAACAAAGGTCCTAAAGTGAAGACAGGCAAAAATCACCTATTACAATGCCCAACACTGAAACACAAAACAAAGCTCAGCCTAGGACTGTCAATGCACAAGACCTCTTACCCTTCAAACGCAGTCATGGTGGTGGGAATGACGTCTGCGTAGAACACTACATGACCCAGGACAGAGGATGTCAGATGGCGCCAGTAGAGCTGTGGGTCAAAGAACTGAACATTCCGAGCATCGCCCATGCCCTGAGAGGTACCAGGCATCTGGTCCGTGATGACAGGCAAACAGTCGGAGGTCGCGGTCAGTGCTGCTGACCCTGACTTGGCGGAGACAAACCTGAGAGTGAGGTTACGGGCCTTGATGCTGCCCTGCTTCATGCGCCCAGCTAAGGCATCCAGCAGCGATGTCTTGAGTGTCTGAAAGGACAGCAGGGCATCACGTAGTGAAGTGGCTAGCTAACTCCCATCAACACACACCTGTGTAGTCACACATGCATATGGTTCTAATGTAACCGAGTGTATTGTATACATGTTCCGGGCCATGACCATATAACCTTTTCTTTCCGGTCCTTTTCCTTTTTGATTGGGTGGGGGTTTTATGGCCCAATTATCTAAGGTGTTAAAAGTTGTGTGCTGGGCCGGCAGCGTCCCTTTTCCCCCAGTGTCCCTGCAGAGGCAGGTTGTTTGTTTAACTGTTGTGGCCAGTGTTCATGTGTTTTCATCAGGGGAGAGCCTGTAAGTAGTTATTTTTCTATGGCTTGTTGTTCTGTTGTTTCTTATTGATGTAAATAATGTATGTTTATAATGTTACCATGTTCACAACATGCCTTGATTTTGGTTCTTGAACGTGGGTAATTTTGGCGTTAGATTGCCGCCTGGTTGTAGCTGCTATGGCGTCAGACTACCTTGGTTGTGCGTTCGAATGTTAAGCCTAATTGTATACTATATTATGCCACAGGATGACCGGTGTTTCCAAAATGTATGCAGCTAACCTTGGTTAGCTGGTATGTAACTAGTATGTTATGTTGCCATTGCTGGATGTTCAGTTTGAGTGATGCTTTGCCGATGCAAAGTTATCCCTCTTAAAGTATGGGTACTTTGTCAGTGCGGCATAACTTATTTGTTTAGTTTTCTACCGATCCACGTTTCTGCATGAAATCAGTGGTATGTTGTGGCTAACACTTTGAAGATGTTGACTTCATAGTACTGTCGAATGTTCATTTTACTAGTTGAATGTGGTTTAGTACATAGGGGTGATTGTATGGACTGTGAGACATGTTGTTTCTGTTTTGATCCGGCTTTTGTATGGCCGAGTCTTGGGCGCGCAGACTTTCACTCTACTTAGCTTGTAAACCCTTTCCGGGTCTTTGTGCGTGTACCCGAACTGGCCGGTGATGCGTGTCAGTGGTGGCGATTAGGTCTTTGTCTCTGTTCACTAATCGAGCAGCTAGATCAACAGTTTAGATTCTTGATGCACTACCCGCATCAGTAAGATGCTTGATGTTGTCCACAGCCGGATATGCTCTGCTAGTCAGTAACAGTAACATGCTGTAACGCTTTGAGTAACTTGACGAGGCTGGAGCCGGTCAGTTTATGACTGACTTCCTCCCGCTTACGGCATGGTCCCAACTGCCACCCGTGTCACTATCCATCTCGTTGTGTGCTGAAGTGTAACTGCTGTAACGATTATCTCACTCTTCCTGTTTAGTTAAGAATGAGCTTGGTAATCCGCATTCTTCACTGTTACTTTATTGTATACTATATTATACTGGGAGTTCATCAGTTAATTAATACTCACCATGACTCTGTGAGATACGGGTTTTAAGTGTAAGTCAAGCACACGATTTATGTGCTTGACAATTAATCATTTTGTCATTTATTATAGTAACCCACAGGTAAACTACATGGTTACTGTATTTATTAGATTAGTAATTGCTGTTGTTTATACTTTACATTTGCTTTCATATTCTAAATGTTTGTTTGCTTGTGTCTTTTCCAATACAGACACTGTTTCCTGGTTGGTTGGTGTACAAATAAAAGTTATGTTATAGCAACATCTGACTTGTGGCTCTTCATCCATGCTTCCAACCTGCTTCCCCTCAACTCCCCATCCCCACTCCCCTACACTAATAACAAGCCAGAAACAAAAGGACTGTTCAGGTTCTAACACCCTTCAACACACACCTGTGTATTCACACATACACACGGTTCTGATAACAAGCCAGAAGCAAAAAGGGCTGTTTAAATTCTGCAAAATGTTAGATTCAGTCAGACACTTTGAGATGAGAGCACAATAACTCAATCTTTCAACAACAACAACAAAACAGCAAGGTGCCAGTGTGCAATGTGTTTAAAAATACAAGCACCTAATCCAGGGATGAAGGTGAAATGCACAGAACGAGACTCTTTAATACTAAATAATAGTTCTGCATCAAAAGGTGTCCAGGTCAGCGACAGCTCTGAATCACTGAATGGCACATCCAGGTGACAGTCAAAGCAACTGAGCTTTCATTTCTGGCAACAGCAGATGGCAAAACCCAGACTATACCGGATGTCAGGGTGTGTGAAGGTGCAAGAGTTATGTCCAGAACTAACACCATAACCATGACAGCAGCTGGTCCGTGACAACAAACTACACTAACCTGCTCCTGTACTAGAATGTAGCATGGTGTCAGATTGTGTGAGGGTTCATCAAATATATATATATATCTCCAGGTCTAAATGTGACAACAGATAAGTCATGGTACAACAATGAACATGCAACACTTACTTGATCCTGTACCAGAAGGGAACAAGGTGTCTGTGTGCATGCCCGTGAAGGTGTGATACACAATTACCTGATCCTTTACTGGAAGGTAGCAAGGTGTCAGTGTTCAAGACCCTAAAGGTGTGATTCATGTCATGCCCTGGTTTAACAGTGTCAGCAGATGGCACAACACTTACCTGATCCTCTGCCAGAAGGTAGCAAGGTGTCAGTGTGTGTGAAGGTGTGATTCATGTCATGCCCTGATGTCAGCAGATGGCACAACACTTACCTGATCCTCTGCCAGAAGGTTGCAAGGTGTCACTGTGTGTGAAGGTGTGATTCATGTCATGCCCTGATTTAACAGTGTCAGCAGCACTTACCTGATCCTCTGCCAGATGGTAGCAAGGTGTCAGGGTGTGTAAAGGTGTGATATGCAACACTTACCTGATCAGGTGTCAGGGTGTGTGAAGGTGTGATGCACAACACTTACCTGATCAGGTGTCAGGGTGTGTGAAGGTGTGATAACACAACACTTACCTGATCAGGGTTCAGTGTGTGTGAAGGTGTAATACACAACACTTCCCTGATCCTCTGCCGAAAGGTAGCAAG
The DNA here is from genome assembly GCA_963584105.1 of Alviniconcha strummeri. Lineage (NCBI taxonomy): Eukaryota > Metazoa > Mollusca > Gastropoda > Provannidae > Alviniconcha > Alviniconcha strummeri. Next base: position 13,478,863 of record OY757544.1, read on the forward strand.
GCATCAGTGTGTGTGAAGGAGTAATACACAACACTTACCTGATCCTTTGCCAGAAGGTAGCAAGGTGTCAGTGTGTGTGAAGGTGCCACAGAGGTGTCCAGCTCTAAGAGTGACAGGAGATGTCGCAGCACTTCAAGGCGCATGGCATTGCTCTGCTTCAGGCGACTAAAGGTCTTGGAATCCACCGCCATCTCACCTGGGTCTCTCTCCAGGAGCAACTGAAATTGACAATGACAACTCTCTGTTTTGTGTGTGTGTATCACTGGATGGTCTAAAAGGACCAAATGCTCTGGAGAAAGACATCTCTTGTGGAAACCTCAAACTAGTGCCAGTTACAGTCTGGAATGTCAGCTTTGTGTTGGACTGGACCTGCAGCATTCGGTTACAAGGTAGAGGGATGTTCTATGGTTTAGAGCATTGTTTTCACCTCAGATAATCCAGGTACAGAAGGGGTAATGCACAGTTCTAAAATGGGAAGTCTGTAAGAGTGTAATACTCTCCAGGTTCTGATGTAATACTTGTAACAGAGCATTACTGAGGAAATGCTAATGCAGATACAACTAAATGTTAACGCAAATATAAGGAAACCTCACTGATTAAAAAACAAAACAAAAAAAGCTGTTTCAGGAAGCAACTTCAACAAGCACATGCTGTATAAGTGAATTAATTTTGTGTTATGATGTAAGATGGAACACAAACAAGCTGTAGTCATCTTGGAAGGAAACCTGTACATGTACTAAAGTACTACTACTTTCTTTAATATTGTTATTACTATTGCTTTGAAAAGTATCAGTGATTGAGTTCATAATCAACTGTATAAAAGTTTTAAAAACTTTTCAATTGTTAGACTTAGATGAGAGAGAGAGAGAGAGAGAGAGAGAGAGAGAGAGAGAGAGAGAGAGAGAGAGAGAGAGAGAGAGAGAGTGTGTGTGTGTGTGTGTGTGTGCACATGTGCAGTGTATGTGTGCATGTGTATATATGCATGTTTGACTGCTAGTTTATTCTCATTTTTATACCCTAACATTAATACTAGGTTAGCTTGGATTGTTTGAATTTAATTCCAACCTGAGAGAAAATGGCTCTTCCACGGCTGCCACCATCAGCTGACAGTGTCAGTTTTACCACCAAAGGGTCACCACTCTTAGAATCCACCACAAGCACCTCCACCCTGGAATCATCTTTCCTGACACCGCCAGGCACATAGCGGTAACGTCCCTGAATGGCAAGCACATCCTGCCATTTGTCCAGGCTAAACTTGGCAACTGTCTGCTGACCGTGAACTTCCTTGCGCACCACAAACTCTGCCTCCATCGAGCTGCCGAAGCTGATCACCTTCCCACCCTTCGCCAGAAAGTCTGCACACTTCCTGCGGATGTTGTCGTGCAGGTAGTCATGGGAGATGATGAGAGCAGCAGAATTATCTTCCCACGGGACACTCATGACTTCGTCGTGCGGCAGGATGTAGATGGTGTAAGCCTCTGCATTGAGGCACTGTTCGAGGCCGGTCCTGACAAGGTCAAACTTGCGGGCAGAGTCTTTCTGCCCGCAGTACACCACCACGTTCGGAGGCTTGCCCCCCCTGTTCCCCTGGCTGGCGCTGCCAACACTGCTGGTGCCGTTAGCACTGTTGCCAGGAGATTCTGTGCTGCTAGCACTGCTACCAGACTTTGTGCTGTTAGCACTGTTGATGGGAGACTTTGCGACGCTAGCACTGTTGCCAGGAGATTCTGTGCTGCTAGCACTGTTGCCAGGAGATTTTGCACTGCTAGCACGGTTGCCAGGAGATTCTGTGCTGCTAGCACTGTTGCCAGGAGATTCTGTGCTGCTAGCACTGTTACCATGTTTAGCACTTTTGCCAGGAAGCTTTGCACTGTTGCCAGGAGATTCTGTACCATTAGCATTTATGCCCAGAAATTCTGTGCCATTAGCACTGTTACTGGGAGATCCTGCTGGAGCGGACACCAACTTCAGAGTCTCTCCACCACCATTTTTTGACAGCAGAGAATCTGGTGATTCTGTAGCACTGTGTACCTTGGCTGCTTTCTTCCCACTTGCCATGCTTTCACTCAATGTTTTCAAACCCTGTTGTGCACCTGTGGCAATGGCGGCCGGACTGTTACCGTATGTACACTTTGCTCTGTTACCTGCAATCTGCAGTGCATTCCCGCTGTCAGCAATCTTTCCAGAAATGTTCCAGTTGAGACGCACGCTGTCTGTGCCATTTGGAGCTGTGCAATCAGACTCTGAGTCCTGCCCACCTGTGTTTGACTCACTACCATTCAATGAGGCTGAGAACGGTTGATCTGTAATTCCATTCCCTGGGGAGATCTGTCCCTCTAACTGGTTCAGCGGTCTGGCACCGGCACCTTTTGGGGGGTGTTCTACAGTGGGTGCTTCTTGGCCTTGCCTCTTGGTGCTGATCACGCCAGAGGCCAGGTCATGGGATCCATCTCTTGCTGTGGCATGTGCAGAGGAATCGGATTCTGCTGAAACCAAGCCAGGCGCTGTTTCCTTGCTGGTCTGATTGGCTTGAAGGTTTTGCTTAGCTGCAGCGGCTGTGGATTCTTCTCTGATGGCCCGTTTAGCGTCCAGGTCATTCTTTGCAGTGGCCACTGTGGCTTTTTCTCTGATGGCCTGTTTAGCGTCCAGGTCATTCTTGGCTGTGGCACCTGCAGCATCTTCTCTGATGGCCCGTTTAGCATCCAGGTCATTCTTGGCTGTGGCCACTGCGGCATCTTCTCTGATGGCCTGTTTAGCTTCCAGGTCATTCTTAGCTGTGGCCACTGCAGCTTTTTCTCTGACGGCCCGTTTAGCATCCAGGTCATTCTTGATTGTGGTCACTGTGGCTTCCTCACTTTCTATTTGCTTCAGGGTCCTGGGCTTGCCCACTGTGGACACAGCTGAGGACAAACAAAAGATGATGAACAGAAGCAAAGCATGCTGAACTGAAGAGAAACCACCCATGAAAGAGAAGGACATGCTGGAGCACGGAATATGTAATGAACAGTTGATTATACATCTTTGGGCTTCATAGACTGCATTATCTACAGCAAGCAAGTATATTATCCTCTTCTTTTTTGTTGTTGTTGCCGGGGCTTTGGGGGTGTATGTGTGTGTATGTGTAGTGGTGGTAATGTAGTGTGGTGGTGGTTACTCTTGGTAATGTATTCACTGGAATTTGGATCTGAACTTTAAAGAGACTGACCCCTGTGAAAACATGCTTTGCCCAATGGTAATGGGCAAAAGGAGTAAAAATCTGAAACAGAACGAGGCCCAAAGCGCTTGTGCAGAATCGACAGACACAGGAGTTAATTAGTGCTTGAAAGACGTCACACAAACACAACAACAAAGACCCAAGTTGCCTATAATAACTCTCACCTGGTGTGCCAGTAAATACAAGGTACATTTACTCCACTACTGGCACTTGTTTTGTGAGGATGTACCTCTGGTGGAGTTAATGTACCTTATGAGAGTTTCTGTATGTGACTCAGGTCTTTGTTGCTGTGTTTGTGTGACCTTTTTTGAGTGCTCTTTAAGGGGAGACACTGGGGGGAGGGGGGGGGGGGGTGCAAAATCGACCAAATTGTCTTTTGGGGTGAAAATGAGATAGGGGCTGATTTTGACACTTTAACATCTCTTGTAATCATTCAGTGACTTATTTTGCATGTATAATGTCTTTAACATGTAGAATTTGTCAATAAATGTCAAGGGAATTCATATCAAGTAAGATGCTTTTCTTTCTTTTCATGTGCATTTTCACGTTCTCACTTTTACACCATTTTGCTCAATTGTAAAACCCCAAGGCTCCGCTCTGAGTAAAGGTAGAGTCTTGAAAGTTTGCATGGTGTTTGTATATGTATTGATCTTTGAAGTTTTATGCCGATTTGAAATATTATTGGTAAGCATAAAATGTAAATAATACAGTAAAATAAAGGAAAAGCACAATAACCACAAAATCCTTAGTAAAAGTGTGGATAACATTATGTTTATAAAAAAACATCTTAAACATTAAGCAGCAGTGTTCACAATCAATGATCCCATTCCTTTCAATTTATAAATCATCAAAAAAGGTTGTCGTTTTTTAAATATGAAAAAAAAAGAAAAAAAGAAAAGAAAAACAGCCTACTCATTAAATGGCATAGTTCCAAGTCTTCATCCACAATGAGTCGGCCCTGGCCAAAAGCATCGCAGAGGAGAATAAAGTCGCGGTAACTGCAGTGCAAAATAATCCCAAATGGACTGCCAGACCGCCATGCTATTGGACAACCATGCTTCAGCACCTGCAAGTACATACAATATCACTCTTGCATTATTGTGAGAAGCAGAACACAGTTGTGCAAACACAAATAACTGAATGAATTGATTTTTTCTCTCTTTCTACTGTCTTACAAAGTTACATTATGGTAAGAAATGGTACACAGCTGTGCAAGCACAAATAATGAATATATATATATGAATAAATGTTATTCCAATGAGCTCATTGCCTATACGCATAAAGCTTGTTAATGAGCTGATAACCATTCACTGTATCTTTATTTTGTCTTGAATAAATTCTTGTTTACACCAATAACTTTTATTGCACTTTAGTTGTGTAAGCACAAATAATGAATAAATGAATAACCTACATTCCTACCATCTTACTCTACATTATTATGAGAAATGGCACAGAGTTGTGCAAGCATAAACAAATGAATGAACTAACAAATAACTTTTATTCCTGCCATCTTACTCTTATATCAGACCTGTTTACCCCCCAAATGCACAAGTGTAGTTTGGGTAGTCTAAATGTGTAGTCAGGAGGTACGATGTGTAGTCATAGTGCATCAGTTGAAACTTGACCATTTATCATTTACACATTCAGATTCTCATCGAGCCATTCTCACTCAACGAGTCAAAGTAACACAGAAGCTTGATGTGAGCAAGTGCTCTTTGTATATGTTTCTACATTAATCCCGCCCTGCTTAACGGATCAACTCAGTTTCATTACTGTACTGATAGTAACCCGGGAACCGGAGCAGATGACGTTTTTGTTTTGAAGCACGGTGTGTGGCGTAACGCCACATGGCCTTTACACAGCCGACCAGCGATAGCCGCCAGTGCTTGCCATTTTCAAATCTGTTTTCTCCCTGAATATTTTGACCGCTTGTTTGTTTACCTACTGTTTGTTTACCTAGACCTTTTTATGCACTAAGCCATGTGTAATATATTTTGGCATCTTAGAATGTTTATCTAACGTTTATTTAGACACAGGATCGAGCTTAATCAGTAGCCGATGCCTCTCAAGGTCCATTCTTTTATAGCCGTCGTCTGCATGGTGCGCTTTGTTTAGTACTAGTAAATAGTAGTGAAACGTTGTTTTGTTTCGATTAAAGTAATTCTGTGTCAATCAATGCGTTGTCGTATAGTATTTTGCTTAGCTGACTTCATGTTTAGTGTTTATTTTGGGTTGAAATTAACTTATTAAGTATTGTGTACTGTAGAAGCTAAGTTGTATTCATAGACTACTTAATATCACTATCAGCACTGCTGCAACTAAGATTACGTGCCCCAGGCGAAAGTTCGCAACGATTGTTTTAATGCTAGTCTTTCAGTTTGTCTTGCTTCTCTTACAGAGCATTGTATTGTAATTGTTATGTACCATTTTAACCGTGGGAGCGTGCTCTTTATTCCGATGTAAGTTTTAGTAACATTAATATTTTGTACATTGTGTTAGTTGTGATTTAGTTGTACGAATCTGTTTATAGACAGGCGCTAGCCACGCTTCCCACTCTTGTTGTAAATAAAATAAGTCATGTGTGTACATTTTGTTTATACGGTTTAAAAGATTGAAACTGTAGCTTTCATTCGATATTTTTCATGTTTTAATTGGTTTAGTTATTGTAGAGGAAAGTGTATTTGTGCGGGCCAAGGAAACACAGTTGTCAGCCATTTTGTGGTCCAGAGGGCCATTTTTACTGTAGCGATAGCGTGTGTTCCCTGTGGCCCGCGCCGTTCTCTTATCTATGCGTGCGAGTGAGGATTTTGTGGGTGCTGAAAATTGTCTGCAGCTGAGAAAGTAAAACCTGATTGCTGCCATACGCCTGCTGTGGTCTCCATTTTTGACCGACTCCGCTGCCTGGGTCACTGTCCTGTTCTACCTCACCACCGCTCCATTACATTAATAAAACAACAAATACAATTATATTGCTGTAGTGTAAGTGTAGTTTTTTTGTTTTTTTCTGTTTTTGTTGTTTTTTTTGTTTTTTTCTTCTTCTTCTTTTCTTTCTCATTTACAAATTTATACAAGATTATCAGTTTGTCCAACACACACACTAAGCACATGCACATACACTCTCTCTCTCTACGTTTCTCTGAGCTTGAATTGATGTAATTTTGAGAATCAGAAGACCACAGTGCCTAAAAATGTAAGTCATAAAAAGCATGACATAAGGCGACAGCATGGCACTGCTAGCACGGTCTCAGCCACACACAAGTGGTGTAGATCCATTCAGGTCTCTTGCTGGGCCGTGCACATGTGACTGTGGGGAAATTGTAAAGCCAACAGCTTGACGCAGAATGAGAGTGCAGTTGTACAGATCAGTCTGCCTGTCACCCAAAGCGATGAGTAGACCCCACCCCTCCCCTCTGTGTACAAACAACCCCGGCCGCAAGCGCCCTACTCAACAGCCTAGTACAATTTTTCTGGACCCCACAACAGTGTGAGCAACACATTTTCTCATTGGCTGATCCCCAACAAAGTAGCCAATCACAACGCACGTTCTTTGTAATGATGATCAAAAACGCCCAAAGGAGATAACTCTACAGACTAGTGCTATCGATGTTTGCAAGTGTGGAAAAACTATGTTTGCTGCATTAAAACGAGAGAGAGGGAGAACGGCGGGAAAAGGGAGAAAGACAGACTTGAAGCTGGAAAAAACTTTCCAGTCGCTTTGAACTCCTTGTAGGACTTGCTCTCAACAGGTTGCTTACAGTCAAATGATGTGAAAGGCCGATTTGCAACTGGTGCAAAGAACAACTTCGCTGCCTTTCCTCGAAGGAACCGAACACGGATAAGCTTCGTGATAAGCTGGGAGAAATTTTTGGGATGGAACTTTCTTCCTTTTAATCGCAGTAGCAGAGCCTTTGGAGGCTAATACTGAGTCTTCTTCTTCTGAAGTTTCATACGCTCGCTTCTTCGACTCGAACATTTTCTCTGAATTGAAGTGAGTTTCGGCTGTGTTCAGAACCTATGTTTGCATCAAAACCAGCGTTGCTATTGCAAGACTTGATGCGCGCGTATCATAAGCGGGCCCACATACCTTTTTAACACGGCGGCCGTGTCAAAAATAGGATCGCATCAAAAAAGAGGACCGAATCAGTCACACATGTCGCTATCGTGTAGCCGAAACGAAGTCATTTGCGTAGTTTGTATAATGCAAGCGTAGATGTGTAGTTTGGGCTTCAAATGTGTAGTTTTCTACACCAAGTGCGTAGACTAAACAGGTCTGTTATATTGTTGCTACACTGCTACAGTCATCTTCACATGAGGAGGTCAGTGTCACAGACACAGAGCCAAACAGCTTGGTCTCAAAAGTCAAGTTCAGCATGAACCAGTGTGCTCACCACATCACTCTTATGTACTAGGCTTTGTGCCCACCCTGAGATTTTTGGGAGTGAAATTCTGTGCAGACTCTACAAAGGTCCTTTGGGTGAGACGATAAATAATTTACAAACCAAGGTCCCCCGTGTGTATACATATAAATTAGAATGTGCACAGACAAAATCATACATTCATGTTAAAGATCCTGTGGTCCATGCCAGAGTTTGGTGGATTATGGAGACACTCAAATAACCAAGCATGCACTAAAAGTGTCAAACTCAAAGCCTTCAAATTGCTGAAGTTGGACACTATATATAAATATATGATCCATCATATGGAAGAAGAAGATCCTATTTCTCTCTGTGACATGATGGCAATGAAGTGACATAGGGCGATAGGCTCACCAACTTCTGTTTGTGTGCGTTTAGCAGTTTCATGACGTGCACAACACAGACCACCAAACACTCAAAATGAGCAAGCCACACTAAAACTGATTTGTGAGAGATCTGCTGAGACACTGACAAAAGTAAGCCACCACCTACATGAACCTGGTAGGCCAGAGGAATGTTCTTGGCAGAGGTCTGGAAGGCATCAACGTTGCTAGGCCTCCTTGCCTCCAACAAGACGATGACGCTGTGGCTGTCCTCCTGTGCCGGGTGAAGATCCAGGTATGACGTCCACTCTCCCAGATCCACTCTTTGCTGTGAGAAGAGAAACCAAGACACTGTGCAGTCATACTGTTGTCAGACATTAAGGAAGCAGGGAGCACTCAGCACTGCTGTTGTTAATATGTTAAAAGTAAAAGTAAAACTAAAAGCATCTTTTTAATTTACTTTTACCCTTGTCTTTTTCTCTCTCTTCTTTTGTCCTTCTCTCGCTTCTAAAAGAGGTGTGTGTGTGTGTGTGTGTGTGTGTGTGTGTGTGTGTGTGTGTGTGTGTGTGTGTGTGTGTGTGTGTGTGTATGTGTGTGTGCACACACATGTGTGTGTGCACACACACGTGTGTGTGTGAAAGGCATACAGAGAAACTGCCCTTTGACATTATAATACAGAGGAACTGCCCTTTGTCATTATACAAATGTACTAGATAAAAAGGAATAAACTTGTCATGGTTGTAGGTAGGAAGGGCAGAAGGGATAATATTAGAACGTTAGCACTGCTGCTACTACTACTATTAAGTACTACTAAACTACCTACTACAGCTACAGTATTGCTGTTTTTGTTTCAACCCCAGCCAGAACTCTCTCTCTCTCTCTCTCTCTCTATATATATATATATATGAAGAGATAAGACAACTATAGTATAAGTTGTAGTAGTATTAGCTTTCTATTACTGTTGACTTGTCACAGTACAATACATTGTACAATATGTATACTGCTTAGTGTTAGTCAAGTTTTAAAAGTCTTCTTGAGCACTATGTAATTGTATTGTAACAATATCAACATAAGGTTAAACACTTGTATTTGACAATTTGTTGTAGTTTTGACCTACAGATCAGTTCCAAAAAATCAGTCATGACAATACCTGAACACCACCACTGACATCAAAATAAACAAGACATAATATATAATAATATGAAATTATAATACAAGCACATGAATATACATTTATATACACACACACACACACACACACACACACACACACACACACACACACACACACACACACACACACACACACACCAGAAAGGTACAAGCTACAATCCAATTCCAAGTCTTCACCAGATTCAGAAAACTGAAAAAAATGAAGGAAATGGTTTAGTACTTGTAACCATGTGCAAAATTACAACTCCCTAAGTCAATGGTGTGCAAAATTACAACCCCTTAAGTCAACTGTGTGCAAAATTACAACCCCTTAAGTCAACTGTGTGCAAAATTACAACTCCTAAGTTCATTGGAGTTGGACACACTACCTTTGGACTGACAACGGCGACAGCCAGGTGTTCGTCAGACAACAGCTGCGACTCCTTGTATGACTGTGAGCAGGACAACAGTGAGGAGTTCAGCAAAGCTCCAGCACTGCTGCGCTGCACCCACTTCCCACGCTGCACCAGCACGCTGCCATTCCTCAGTGCTCGCAACATGGTGCTAGCATAGTGTGTCCGACGCCGATACTGTCGGTACAGCTGCACTAAGGCAATGGACAGGTAACCCAGCAGGATGAACATGGTGAAGGGGCGAGTTAGGAGATCTCACTGCCTTGCATCATTGAACCATCACCCAATGAGCACCAATCTGAAAAATCAATCAAAATTAGTGAGTAATCCTTGTGTCCCTTTGGACTGCACTCAAAAGTGTCCATAGCAACAGAAGTAACATACTGTTTTGTTATAATAAATGCTAAAACTTAAATCTATACTGCTTAAACTAATTTAAAGGGCTTTATCAAATTTTATACTGATATCTAGTTTTGCAGGCAAATGATGTACCTGATTACATTTTTATTCCAGACCATCTGCATGAAGATACGGAGGTGTGGCCACATGGTTAAAGCACAGGCCCTGGGTTGAAACACAAAAAAGTTTGAATTAATGCTTATTTACTTATTTTAACATGGACACACAGTATACACATTTTCAGGGAAATCCCCTTTATCAAGCCACAAAACGACACTTACACAACAGATAAACAGTCAAAAATTATGAAAAATGAAAGAAAAAGACTTGTTTTGGTTTAGTTGTTACTGGCCCTGGATTAATAATAATAGATCACTTTTGCTTAGTGCTATTCTCTGGTGTACACAAGCTCATTGTGCTTAAGACTCATAAGAGTAAGACTAATGAGAGATGAGGATTCAAACACTGTTTGACACAGCAGCCCCCTCTCTTGCATGAAGAGATGGAGGTGTGGCCACGTGGTTAAAGCACTGGCCCTGGGATTAAGACTAATGAGAGATGAGGATTCAAACACTGTTTAACAAACAGCCCCCTCTCTCAGTCTCTGGCTGCTGTGGTCAGTGTCCAGTCTTTAGGGTGAAATACTGAAATGAAACAAAATGCAAGTCCCACAGGTACCTGCACATTAAAAATCCCATACCAGTTGTTTTTGTAATGCTGCCCTGGCAAGATGTTCAAAAAGAAAAAGAGAAGAAAAAAAAAAGAGGGGGGGGGGGGGGGTAAATTGTCTAATACTGTAATAAGTCCTGGATAACTGCTGGACTTGCAGCTGATTTTCTGTGTTAAAACAAAAGCGGCAACCTGAATTTGTCAAGGGAAATCCCAAACTGCACAAATAATGATCGTTTATTACTTTATACAGTATTAAAAATTATGATACAAAATTAAAGTGAGAGAGAGAGACAGAGACAGAGACAGAAGAAGAAAAAAAGAGAGAGAGAAAAATCACTGCTAGACGCACTAACCGGATGCGCCAAGTAAAATGACCTTTGATGACATTTTTATCTTCTCTGGACGGAAACCTTGACATCTACTGACCGTGTCGATCGACATTACATCACCATTACACTAACTTGTGTGGTTGATCAACAAGGAAAGGAATAACAAAAACATTACCGCATATCCGTCTGTCTTCTGCATGAAGTCATGAAATGTATATTATATCTTTCTCAAGCTGTTCAATCACTGATTTAATTTGTAAACAAAACGACCTCCTACCCCTGCGACCTTGGCGAACAGAAAGCAATTTCTGATTCTGTAAACAAAAATGTGCTATGACATTTATTATCACATGCGTGGTCCACATCTTGAAGATCTAATGGTTATTTGGCCTAAATAAACACGTGAAAGCACGTCCTATGAGAACAAAATGACGCGTTAGTCATCTCTTACCCGGTGCCCCTCCATCAACAATAGTGGCAACGAAACTGAATGGCCTCCCTTGTTTTTGACACTGCGGCTGTTGGGAATAGTTTCGTAAAAGTGGGAGTTTCAGGATTACCTCCGAATTTATCTGTTTTTGTTTTGTTTGTTTTTTGTTTGTTTGTTTGTTTTTTCTTCGTGATAATGTAGATACCCACAGTCATGGAGGAGCTGGCTCAACAGTGAGTCCTTGTCTGTCTTGTGTTATGGCTGCTTAGTTCAAAATAGCACGACTCTCCGGTAGTCATTGACCGGCTCCGCCCCTCGGAACCACGTGCCCCGCGCTGGAGTTCTCAAAACAAGTTTTTCTCAAACATAGTAAAAAGAGATGTTTTGAAATGCCCATCAGTTGGTTTTAAACGGATTTTAGACTGTCTGAAAGTGGTTTCGTGACATGATGGACGGAGTCGTGTGTCACAGTGACACCTAACCGTCACCATGCCAGTTCAGCGTGACCGCTATTGAGACGGAGACAGTGCTAGTGAAACTGCTGTCCGGCTCTGCACAGTACAGTACAAACCTTGTTGCCAAGTCAGTGGAGTTACACAAGGAACTGATGTTTTGTCACCATTGAGGTGCCAAGTACAGTTTCATATCACATATTCACGCAAATCATAAAACAACTTATTGACTGAATAACAGTAGCGCAAACATACACTGACGGAATACACCACCCCTGGTAATTATGCATCTTCTTTCTTTCTTTGTGTGTGTGTGTCAGTGTGTGTGTGTGTGTGTGTGTGTGTGTGTGTGTGTGTGTGTGTGTGAGAGAGAGAGAGAGAGAGAGAGAGAGAGAGAGAGAGAGAGAGAGAGAGAGAGAGAGAGAGAGAGACTAGAGAGTTTGTCAGTGTGTGTGTGTGTCAGTGTGTGTGTGTCAGTGTGTGTGTGTAGTGTGTGTGGGTGTGTGTGTGTGTGTGTGTGTGTGTGTGTGTGTGTGTGTGTGTGTGTGTGTGTGTGTGTGTGTGTGTGTGTGTGTGATAGAGGCGGGAGGGACAGAGTGCATGAGAGTGCATGCCTGCATGCGTGCAGGCCCCAGCAGATGATCAAAACAACAAAGTAAAAATCGGCATCCGGCTTTGAAACTCAGTACTGATCGACGCCACTCATTCGGGACACGGTCTGGATGACCCTTCCTCAGCCGTTCTGTCGTCAACACTCCGCTATGCAACACTACGGCTTATGTTATGCACGGTCACACAGCAAAAAAAAGTGTCAATTTTGTGACCCGGCTCCAGTTTACGCGACTCTGTGACGACTTTGCATTTTAAAGTACTTTTTTTTTTTTTTTTTTTTTAGAGCAGCATGCGAAGAAACAAAGCCGTATAGATTTTAAATGTTTGTGACTTTTAAGCATAGGGTTGTACTATCGCAATATTGCTGTAAGTTTCATATTTTTTTAATTTATTTTTTTAAATATATAATGACAGTGCCAAACATGTGCGAATCTTCGCCGGGTTAAGAAAAAAGAAGACAATAATAATAATTTTAAAAAAAAAGTCAGTTACCAGAGGATGTACCTCTGGTGGAGTTTATGTACCTTGTATTTACACGCATGCCAGGTGAGAGTTACCGTAGGCGATTTAGGTATTTGTTGTTGTACTTGTGTTACCTATCATTCGAGCGCTGATTATCTCCCTTGAGTGTTGACTGATTTGACGCAATTACTGTCAGGCTTACCAAAAATCTGGCTGTAGAGTGATTGAGGGCCGATCCCTCCCCCCCCCCCCCCCCCCCCCATTCTGATACTGTTTCTAAGGCACAGTCATGGTTTATGTACCTTGTATTTACTCGCATGCCCGAGGTGAAATGACATAGGCGACTCAGGTCTTTGCTGTTGTGTTTGACTGATTCATAAGTTGTTGCTTTACGTCCACACTGAGAAGCCATGAGGCTTATAGGGACGAAGAGTCCAGGGCGGCCACCTGGACTTGCACACAGCTCAGTCCTGAGCTCTGGAAGAAGAGTTGTGACGTCCGAGCCGGCGCTAATTAACTCCCTTGTGTGTTGAAGTCTAGGCATCGTTCTGTTTCAGATTTTCACTTTTATTTGCCTTTAATTTTCACTCTGGTCATCTGATGTGGTGCATCCAGCTACTAGCTCTGTCTATAGACATTACTAAGACATGCATAACAGTCGGCGTACTCAGTAAACACTTCGTGTGGCGACGGACACTCATGTTGCCCATAATCACGTTGGTGAACTCAAGCACTGAAAATGTCTGCAGACGACAGTGGAAAATCTAAAGTCTATTAAACGTTTACAGCAAATATCTCTGAACAACAGTTTGAAAATTTGCATCATTTTCATTTTATTTTATTTTTTTAATGAGGTGTGTTTTGGAATAGTTTTCTTTAATAATGTAATGGCATTTTGGCAAGTACTGTCAATACGAATACTGTTTTAACATACGTTAATGGTGAGCATAGCTTCTTTGATAATTTATTATCTCATTATCAGGTACGGCAGCTGATGACACTTTGGGTCACACGTGTGTGTGTGTGTGTGTGTGTGTGTGTGTGTGTGTGTGTGTGTGTGTGTGTGTGTGTGTGTGTGTGTGTGTGTAGTGTCAGCCGTGTGTGTGTGTCACTGACTGAGTGTGCGTGCGTGCGACGTGCGTGGTGTGCGTGCGTGCGGCGTGCGGCGTGTGTATTGTATTCAAGTTGTGTGTGTGTGTGTGTGTGTGTGTGTGTGTGTGTGTGTGTGTGTGTGTGTGTGTGTGCGTGCGCGCGCGCGTGCGTGCGTGCGTACGTCACAGTGTGTGTGTGCGCGCGCGCGCGCGCGTGCGTGCGTGCGTACATCACAGTGTGTGTGTGTGTGTGTGTGTGTGTGTGTGTGTGTGTGTATGTGTGTGTGTGTGTGTGTGTGTGTTTAGTGGACGGATCCCTGCCAACGACACTGCGGCATGCATTAATTATCATTTAATAGCAGCGATGCATTGTTGCTCGGCTAGCTTACCTCCCCCTTCGCCGCTCCCCCCACCCCTCCCGCCCTTAATTTGATATTGTGCTGATAATTTCGCTTTTGTAGCCTAGGCTGCATACCTGCAGAAATCACTCTCCATTATCATTAAAACATGCCTCACAGGTTCAGTGTGGGCCGGTTTAGACAAAGCCGGAATAGTTATATATGCACTGTTGCCGGACCGTGAGGTTAGGGCTGAGGCCAGTCAGTGATGGGAATAAAAACGAATCAACGCTCACCACTGAATGGCCCTGTTTCCAAAAAGTGGACTTACATTAAGTACTTGAACCCGCACCGACTGAGATGACTCTGAGTCATATATTCCCCTCTCTCTCTCTCTCCCCACCCACCCTTATGCATCACTCTCAGTCACTGGTCTGCGTTCCGAGTCGGCCGTGAACTGTTTCAACGGGTACAGGCAACCATCCGCAGGTGCGCGCTTACTCTTACCTCGGTACACGAGCACGAGGCCGTCAGCCAATGACGAGAGCTGGGCGCCGTGAGCTAGCTCGCTACGGGTTCAGTGTTTGCATGAACACAGAAACGCTCTACCCAGCGTAGGCTAAGCTTCCTCCGGCAGTTACTGGGCATTCACAACAGTCAGTCACTGACAGTGAAGAAATACAAATCTCAGCGCTTTGCTGGAGTGTCAGTGTCCGTGTCAGTTGTCAGTGTCAACACTGAGCCGACAGACGACTCTGACAGTCGTTCAGTGAAAGGTAAACAACCGAACTGTTCCGAGCAGTGACATCTTTATTCGTAAGGTGAGTGCTGCTCCCCGCAGCAACACGGCTGATGAGAGATTGATTCGCACACGTGCAGTTTTGAGTTCTAGCCGTGTCTTGGTGGTTAAATCAGAGCTAATCCGTCGCAGAGAAAGTACCGAACGCCCGTTTTTGTTTCGCTTCTTCAGCTTTCATTTAAAAACGGCCGCGCCGGCTACAAACATCATTCTGATTGTGCTGCTTTATATATAATGCTGATTTGTATGCTGCTATTCAGTATATATAATGCCTTATCCATCTGTCATGGCCATTGAGAATACACGGCTCTGCTACAAACATTCTGATTTTTATGCTGCTATTTATGTATAATGCCTTATCCATCTGTCATGGCCATTGAGAATACAGCTCTGCTACAAACATCATTCTGATTTTATGCTGCTTTATCATTATACGTTGTCCGTTTTTCATAGCTATGGAGAATACAGCTGTGCTACAAACATCATTCTGATGATGATCATAGTCTGGTGTATATATATATGCATCATCTTTCAGAGCCATTGAGAATACAGCTCTGCTACAAGCATCATTCTGATTATTATGCTGATATATATATTATATATGCTTGGACTTTGTTATACTCTCTCTCTTTTATATATATAGAGAGAGACATAGATATCATCCGGCGTCTTTCATAGCCATTGAGAATACAGCTGTGCCACAAACAGATTCTGATTATTATGCTGCTGTCATCCATCTTTCTGACAGTCATCGAGAATACAGCTCTGCTACAAACATCACTCTGCTTAAATGATGCAGCTGTTTGTGCGTTGTCCATCTTTCATAGCCATTGAGAACAGAGCTCTGCTACAAACAGCATTCTGATTATTATGCTGCTATATATGCATTACTGGGTCGTCTTTTCCCAGTTTTCCCGGCCTTTAGTATCGAAAGAGGATCATCTCAGTGGTTCACGTTTTTCACGTGCGCAGTTATGACATCAGTTCTGGCTCGCTAGGCCTACAGTAGCGTGGTATCGGCGGACTATCGCGTTTACACTTCAAGGTTTCAAGGTAGTTTTACGTGTTTTTTTCTGTCCCCCCCCCCCCCCCCCCCCCCCAGAAAGCAAAGCTAAGGTGGAGGGGGTGCTGCGAGAAAGAGAGAGGAATATGTAATGTACAAGAGTCTTAGAGCTAGTAAAAGTAACTATGTAAAGCGCCTATGCTTAGTGGTTCCTTTAGTGTCTAGACCGTAATGTCCTTATTTGGTAAAGGCTTCAAGACAAAGGTACGCGTTTCCCCGCCGTGCGAGCACTTGGCATTCCACCCCCAAGCAGACCGCTTCCTTCCTTCTCTGTTACCATAGCATTATTTAGTAGAATACAGTAGTAAACCATGATGTCCGCAGTTCTTTTATTGATTATGTTGTACGTCTAACTAACAATAGAAAGAACATAACAGAATATATGACTCAGAGTCATCTCAGTCGGTGGTCGCTCACACACAATACATTCCTTATAAACAAGTACACACTACTGCACTAGTACCCAATTA
>OY757544.1:13498196-13526510 GCA_963584105.1 Alviniconcha strummeri
AAATAGTTCATTCACCTGGAGTAAGTAGAATTTTACCCCAAAGGGGTTCATTCCATTGTAGTGTAATGTTCCACTGTACATATATGAACACACTCACACACAAATAATAACAACAATTGCAGGATGGCTTTCACAAGTCTTTTTTGTTTGGCTGTGTCCTGATACTTACTAAGACATCCAAACAAAACATTTGCACATTAAATGATGATGTGAATAAAATGAAGTAGAAAGAGAATGAAGAGATCACACGCCAATGCCAAGTTTGGAAAACAAAATCAGTAACCTGGAAGAAGTGTGAAAGCTTAACTGATGAGCATGCGTGTAATTTTGCAACAGCATTGTAACAGATCCATAGCACTAACGGACAGAGGGTAAATCAGGAAACAAGTTACAAACATGCACTTTTCAAGAAACATGAACATGAACAACTAGAAATGCATGTGTTTGAAGAAGAAAATACAATGATATAGCTGTCCATAACTTAAAGTTGGATAAATTTTTTTTTTGGATCCAAACACTTTTTGCACTTCATAAACAACAAATCTCAACTTTTGGGACAATCAGCACATTTCAATTCCTTGTACCAAGGGTTCTGAACATTCACAAAGGCGTTCTAATTTAGCAGTGCTGGCACACATGATTCTAATTGATCTGATTTTCATAACCAAATTACAGGTGGTTCACATAAAATGTAAGCAACTGGAATTCATATCAAATGTGGTGCATTATTTGTTCTTTTTGTTCTTTTTTTTAAATCTTTTACATTGTGTGTGTGTGTGTGTGTGTGTGTGTGTGTGTGTGTGTGTGTGTGTGTGTGTGTGTGTGTGTGTGTGTTTGGGGGGGATCTGAATGATAGAATATATATATTCTTCTCTGTAGTATTTCAAATTACATATATCTTAGTAAACGAAAGTTACCTTTCATTTTCTCATGATTTGTCACATTGAAAAATAAAACAAAAACTCAGCAGTTTACATACATCATAAATGTATCATTCATGTACAGCACAATGTAAACACACTTAAATAATTTATACTGTCAAACATAAAAAACCCACTGCTTTTCAATTTCCATTCACAAAAAAGAAAAAGATGTTTTCATACAATGTACTTTCCATGTCCCATGAGCTTGTTTGGGGAATTTTGTCTTCAGATTCAGTGCTTGTGAAGCAAAGGCAAGTGAAGTAAAATTGTTTGACAATACATAAATTGTTGCTATTGTGACTCCACTACTTTATACATTAATCAACACAAATTAATGCTTGTTCTGCGCAGCATGCAGCAAAATTGTATGTAATCTTATCAGACAACATACAGTCACTCCATTATTTCTGCATAAATCTTGCATTTGAAACAGAAAGAAACAAACTATAGTAACAAAAATATAAAAAATATTCAAGGATCACAGGTATGGCTGCATGACTTCAAGAAGTGAGCAATTCTTCAACAAAGTGAGGCAATTGTTTTTCTGAACAAAACACAGTGCAGTTAGGTTCTATACTAAAAACAAAAACAAAAAACCCAAATCCTGAAAGGCACACATTTGCATTTCTTTGAAATACTGAAAGGCATGCATTTCAACAATCATATTATAGCAGTTAGTAAATCTTTGTTATTCCTGTCATGATCCTGTAAAATCCAGCGCATCAAGGAAATGGAAGTTCTGTGTACTTTGGTGTTGCATCTATTTGGCTATGCCTTTTAATACTTCATTGTTTTGTACACAAATTCATTCTAAGAAGAAAATGTTGGTTTACAAAATCTGCGGACCTGAAATTCAAAATTCTGTTTTATATTACACATTTAGTGGTAATAATAATAAGGTATTTACATATATTTTATCAACATTACCACTAAATGTAAACATTCAAGCATTGTAACTATATTTTGCACATCCCATTTACAACTGAAAAAAAACAAAAAAACAAAAACAATTCCACAAAAGGCAACTGGATTTTGTCCAAAAACATGGCAAATAAAAGCTGGCAACTCCCATTGAAAAGATAATGCACACAAATAAACCTGTACAGAATGAACTTAAGTTATACACATTTCTGAAACCCAACACAAAAATGTTGGAACACAATGAACTGAGGTGCACAAAGTGTCTGCATGGATACTCTCAAGTATTGCTTTCTAAGAAGAAGTGTAGTACAGGCTAGGAGGCTTCTGTTAACTCAAAAAGCTCGGATTTGTAATCCTCCCCAGTCTGTTCCTGCTGTAGGTTTCTCTGTTCTTCCTGCATCTTCTTCTGCTCTTCTTCATACTCTTTGTCGTACTTGCTTCCATCACGAACAAGTTCACGACGTACTGGGTCCCTGTAAGGATGCATGGTGATGACAAATGTCTCCCAGTTCACATTTTTCACACCTATCTGTTTGATCTGCGACATCTTGGCCTCAATGAAAGACACAGGGTCTTCTGGTCTCTCCATCATCAAGCAGCTAAGGAGTGACTCAAACATCTGTGGGATGCGATGTGTGGCAAGATACTGTTTAGCCTGTTCACGTGTTGTTACTGTGGTTGCCATGGCGACAGATGCAGTTCTGCCAGGTTGTCAGGAGATGGTCAACAGGCTTCCTTACTCAAGAATCCCAGCCCAAATTGTGTATCTGGAAGATAAACAGATGTGTCTCTATTCAAATGAAACAAAACAAGTTCTGCACCAAAGTGTCTGCTGCCTAGCTAACAATAGCACAGTGTTTTATACTCTGACATAATGATCAGCACTATCCTCTCCCTGAAAATCTGCTTGTCACATTTATGCAGATAAACACCACATACACACACACATCATAAGTACACAATTTTCATTTTTTATCTGTGTGTCCGTTGCTTGAAAAGGAAGTTTACCCTGAAATTGAAAATGTGAGCATGTTTTGTTGTGTCCTATAAAACTTGACGTCAGCATTCTTTTTTACCTTTTGTGTGTTTGGATCTTATTTCAAAATGCTAGCAGTAAACTTTGTTTCTTCTCTTTCTTTCTTTTTTGTAGTTTTTCTTTTCTTTCTTTCCCCCCTGTATGTGTGTGTGTGTGTGTGTGTGTGTGTGTGTGTGTGTGTGTGTGTGTGTGTGTGTGTGTGTGTGTGTGTGTGTGTGTGTTTGTGAATGTATTGATTAATATTTATTTTTATTTTTGTCTTTTTTTTACATCCTTTTTCTTTGAATGTCTTTATGTGCAGCACCCATTAAAAAAAGTTTTTGTTTTGTTTTTTATACGCTGAATAAGGGATAAGATCCAAACAAATAAAATGTTTAAAAAAAAACATTATTTATTATGACAAAACACAACATGCACATTTTTGGAGCAGTCCCCTTTTTCAAACTACAATACAACACTTAAACAGTGAAAATGTGATGTAGAATACTGATCTGCTTTTGGTTGAGCTGTTATGTTGTTTTGAATAAGGAACAACTTGATTTTGACTGTTACCAATTTACTGTTGCTTGAAAAAGGTGGAGTGGGAGCTTATCCTGTTGTTAAGTATTGGTCTGTCACAGCAAACTCTGGGAAGCACATGCACAGCAAAACCTCATTAACTTGGACACCTTGGTCCCAATGAATATTTTTCATTGACAAGATTTTCTTTTGATAAGCCCTCCTCTGTGCCTTTGTTTTGTCAGAACTTGACTACGGTAATTCTCTTCTATCAGGTTCTTCAAAAAATCTTCTTGACAAACACCGAAAGGTCCAAAGTTCTGCAGCCAGACTTGTCTTCAAAGCTCGCAAGCATGAACACATCAAACCCCTCCTTCAGAAGTTTCACTGGCTACCAACAGTCTCAAGAATCCAGTATAAAGTCGCAACTCTGTGCTACAATCCTTTCACTGAAAGCTACCCAGTCTATCTTTCTGAACTCCTGACTGTCTACCATCCATCCACACAACTTCGTTCCATTTCTGACACCAGAACCTTCCGCACACCTTTCACAAAAACAAAGACCTTTGGATAACAAGCTTTTTTTCACGGGCCCATCACAGTGGAACTCATTATCGTATAATATTCATCACTCAGCATCAACATCTTCTTTCAAGCAAGCCTTAAAAACTCATCTCTTCAAATCTGCATATAATTACTAATTAATACACCCACCCACCCCAACCTCTGTGTGTGTGTGTACATTTTTGTATTTGCAGTTTAGAATCATGCACACCTTTTCTCTCAATATAATAATGGCGCGAGAATGAAAACAAAAACAAATGTGTGTGTGTGTGTGTGTACATTTTTGTATTTGCAGTTTAGAATCATGCACACCTTTTCTCTCAATATAATAATGGCACGAGAATGAAAACAAAAACAAAGCCAGAAGACTGATTGTTTGTAGCACATTTCTCTGCTCTCAAGCAGACTCAGTGCTCTGTAGCTTTACACAGTAATAATCATCATAATAATCAATAATTCTTATAAAGCACTATTCTTTAACCAGAGAATACGTTTACTCATTGCGCTCTACAAACATCTTATCACAAAAACCACATTAACACACATTTCATCAAACAAAACCTTAATTATTGTAGCTTTAATTACCATCATCACCTACTGAACAATACACACACACACACACAGTACATTTGGAATATCCACTGAAGTGATGTACTTTTTATTTAGTTATTTATATAAACAGTTGTTAAGCACCCCACCTTGAGATGAGCCCTAAGCACTTCATAAAGGCAACTATAGCATTATTCTCTGCATTTGAGCAGACCTCATGTGCTCTAGCTGTATGTGACTCTGAATGAGTGACTACAGCATTACACAGTATGTTCTGAAGATTCACAAGAGTGGCTGCAATGCTGTTTTAATGGTTTCATGGCTGGTGCCACATAGAACTGCTGCCGTTTCAGTGCACATTCTGTGGACACAATACAACCATGCACCAGCTTACAGTACCACTACCTGAAGCCACATATGTAGGGTGCCTGCATATTTGGCAGAATAACTGGGATCTTTTACATGCTACTGCAGTAACACAGGAATGGAACATACTGAAACAAGATTCAGCACAGAAAGTTGACCCTGGAGAAGAAACTTCTCTTGCCAGGACTCAAACCTGAGACCTTTTGATCATGAGTCTGTAACTCCACCACTGAGTAGTCGCTCATTCAGAGCTTACAGCACAACTTGAACTGGTTATAAAATGGAATGGCTGGTGTACATGTATGTTTATAGCTGTCTTACACAGTTAAAATGACTGAATTATGAAGTAACTCTTATTCTGTGACAGTCAAAATGACTGAATTATGAAGTAACTCTTATTTTGTGACAGTCAGAATCATTAATTTTTGTCTTTGTTTTGTTGTTGTTGGTTTTGTTTTTTGTTTTTTAATTTTAAATTTAAAAAAAAACCCATGATCTGGACTTCAAGACCTGGAACAAATTATCTTCTAAATTGGTGAGTATCATGATCTAGGTTCTGATATAACATAACATAAAAACAATGTACACAGAGAAAACATAGCTCAGTGTCAACACCATTAGGTGCCAAAACCAACGTACATTTACAAATCTGATTACAGTGATTAGTTTTGCTGTGCTGACAAGCCTTTGGTACTCAACCAGTAAATCTCCTGCTCATGGCCCATTGATTAAACAGTACCATGTATAGCTGTTAAAATTATTGACTCAGAGTTATTCATGTGGAATGTTAATAAGCCAGTGCCAAATGTTGCTCCCACATGATTCTTTAACTTTTTCAATATGCACTGTATTTTTAACAAATATTTTCTCACTGAAAAATGTATTCCTTAAATCAAAGTAAATTGTTGTACAAATTATATAAAAATTTAAATAATGATCAAGTAACCCAGAGCTGCAATTACTTTCAGCTCAAAAAAGTGTTTGCTAATCCCTCCCCCCCCCCCCCCCCAAAAAGGGGGGGGGGGGGAGGTCATTTTCATTGGTGGTTTGAATGCTTTTTGCAGACCTTTCACTCCTTTCAGTGTTTCACTGTGCTGTGTTTCAAAAAAAAAAAAAAATTGTCATTGCATCTTACATGTGTCTGTGCTCTGTAACTGTGTAAAATACATTCGAAATAATATATATATATATATGAGAAGCCGGTCGCCACACATGTCCACCGATCACGACTCGGCCATAATTCCTTCCTGATTTTATACGGGATAAAATTCAGAACCATCGGCTGATATTTGTCATGGCCGAATTTTAACATAAACGTAAAAAGATGCGGCGGGGTGGGGGGCAGGAGCCCCATTTCTAAAGGGGAAACTGTTGTTTTTTTTTAAATCGGACGGAAAATGCGCAGCAAACAAGAAGGACTTGCATGTGAAAGCCAAACAGGCGCTGTTTCGGGTAGTGTTCATCCAGACAAAAGGCAGTGTGAGCCACGCTTTGTCTAATCTACAATATTTCACATGGACTCCTCCTTTAGTTTTACAAAGTTTGTCGGCAAAACGCAACAACCCTCCATACAAACAAAAAAGTGCTGCAACTTCAATAAAATGGGAGAAAAGTCGGCACCGTTAACATTTACCTTATTTGCAGACGATTTCAGTAAAGACTTGAACAAGGCTGTGAGCCGTAGACTGTCATGTTAGAGCAGAAACCTCTCACGACCCCGGATTTGACCCCGTTGCTATGACGTCTTGCTGCTTTTACATGCAGAGATAGCAGTTTCAAATTTGTTTCTAATCTGAAAGAAGTAAAAATTCAAAAATTGATCTCCGAATCTCCTAAATAATGGATTACGATACCGACGGCCTCATTGGAAGAATTAAACAAAATAGTTAGAGCACCTTTTATACGCAACTAATATAAAGAACTTTACTGAAGAAGAAAAAACACTTCCGTGCGATGATCCAGACTCTGTATGATGTCAGAAGTGTGTTGACTGATGGTTGTCATGTATTCTTTTTCTGAATGCTGTTCTGTGAAAAGTCGCCTTGAGCATTTGCAGCTTTAGTGCTGATGTTCGACTGGGTGTGTCTTTGTATGATTCAGCTTCATAAAAGGAGACATGGAGTGATGGACCATGTTTTACAACCGTTGCGACGATTTGCATTTTCGACCCGTTGATGCTATGACTTATTGATCGTTCGACTCGGACGCCCAACGTGTTTATGCCAGAATGGATCTCAGACAACTTGTACAGAAGAAACTTTCACCAGACGAGAGATGTCTAAAGGTGTGCTAATTGTGACAAAAGCAATTGTGTGGATATGTAAATTTGGCGGCGTTATTTGCATAGAAGTTTAGAACGAGTCTAACTAAGCAAACATTGTTGGTGTCCGTTACCACTGTACCATTACCAGTGCTGTTCATGGTCAAATCCGATAATACACACGCGCGTGCGCATGCACGCACGTACACACATACACATGCACACACACGCACAACACACACACACACACACACACACACACACACACACACACACACACACACACACACACACACACATTATAAAACTCAGTATTGATTTTGCATTGTTACTGGTCAGTATGTTTTAGAGTAACAGAACTTAGTAAAATGATTAAACTGAATTGTTTCGTTTTCTTCTAGTAATAATTAATATCCACGATCACTGTTTATCATTACTAATAAAGTAATAACATATTTCTGGTATGCGAAGAGAACTTGATAAAGTTGATGATATCATATAAGCAGGATCAGAAGATAGGACTTAAGTTCTAGTAAGTTTATATAATAAACCAGTATGAAAAGCTTCTCAAAAATCCTCCAAATCAGTCTCAAAGCTTTTGGTCAACACTCATGAAAAATGCATTCTTTTTTTTAGGTCTCAGCTAAAAAAAAAACACTTACTGTTCAGTCTAGTTTTGAACTGGTATGGTTATAATTATATACTGTAACTAGTGTAAGATTTTTTTTTTATGATGATATGTGGTTTAAAAATGTAAATTGTACCACCTTTGGACTGATTCTTTCCCTTTAGTTTTACTTAATCCGTGTTATTAACTGTTAATACTGTTAAAAAGTGTTATACAGATTGACTATTTATACTTTATATGCCTGTGTGTGAGTCACTGAGTGAGTGTGTGTGTATGTTGTTTGTCACTATGTCAGTGACAATGTCTCTGGTCAGTAATAAATCACAAATATAAATAAATCTTAAATCATTAAATGTATCAGATCTATTGGGCGATTCAGGTGGGACTGTTAACTCCCTTGACTTTTGCCCAGCATCGCTTAAGTCCCTTGGCTGCTTTTACTTCCAGTGTGTACTTTCTTCACAATGGAAGGCGGTGACAGTGAATTTGCAAACTTTACACTACCAACTTTAATTTTTTTTTTTTTTTAGGCCTGTAGTCATAATGTGTCTGGCAATAAGCGATAACTTGTTGCTTGTGCTATAGGATGCCCCAAAACACATTTTTTCTATGAACTCGCGATCTTCTGGTCAGCCAAAAAACAATGCAAAAACACTTTTTTTCAACCCTCGATCCCCTTTCCACAGTAATTTTTGCAACTGCAACAGTATTGGCATTTGTACTGCTTCGCGATTCTAGGTTCAACTTCCACTGTTATACACAGTGTGAAGCAATGCCTACTCAGAAATCAGCCCGGAAGTGCGCTGCGACCTCTCGCGACATCTTGCATGAAAGATTACAAAGCGCATTCACTCTAGCAAACCAGCTTTGCTAAATCGCCCAATAGAACTGTATTATGTCTGTGAGCTTGTGTTGGTTCTACAGATTACTGAACAAAAGTTTATGTTGGACAGGGTGAGAATAAGGCACTTTGTTTGAGTCTGTATTATTTAGAGAATTGTGTTAACTGCTTATAAGAAATGTTTATTATTTAAACTTTTTTTTTAAAGAATAATTTAAACTAAAGATTATTCAGGCTGTTGTGGTAACAAAATATGATTTAGTTTCATTTTGTTTTTGTTTTTTGGGGGGTAAGTATTGTTATGACTCGTATGTCGATATCAGTAATTGGGTCTTGTCTTACAACTTATACAAGTGCAAACATATATTCCATACCTGTAAACCCGTACAGTTTACCAGTATAAAATATAAAAAAATCATTATTTTTTTCATTATATGGCCATATTGGAAAACGGATACAGGAAACTGTAATTTTCGTAAGATTTCGTTGTTTTAAACTGAGCAAAAATACAGAAAAACTGTCAAACGAGTAGGTGATGCATCCAAATGTACATGGATGGGCCTAGTGCAATAGGCTAAGAAATCTTGTCAGAAGTGAGATTTAAAGTTGTGCATGCATATTTAGCACAACATTGCTTCTTACTTCCACTGCCACATGTGTCAGTTGGAATTAAAAATGCTGCTGCTACCAGTGAAAGGACAAAAGACTCTCGCCTGCATAAGGGAAATACAGGTTCACAAACTCTGGGCTAAGGTTTACTCCTAAAAGGGGTTGACAGCTATGATATTCACCCTTCCAGCATCCTAGTATAAAGGCATATTATTGGGAAAACTGTAAACCACTCAACTTATGGTGCAGTTTTGCAAAGGCTGGAAATGAATTTCTTCTGCTCTCTCTCTCTCTCTCTCTCTCTCTCTCTCTCTGTCTCTCTCTCTTTCTGTCACTCTCAGTCTCAGTCAGTCTTTTTGCTTGAAGTTAAGTGTCAGTCAGACTTGCTTTTTGCAAGTTTTTGTAGGGCAGTGCTGGGATCTCTTTGACTTTGGGGCACACAGCTACTGACTAGCCTTCTTCTCTGCATTGTCCAACATCAGCAGCTTCAAGAGCTTGACATTTTTGGTGCAGGCTATGAGCCTATGTTATTTTTTTCTTTCTTAATCCTCCAAACTCAGATGTATAGACTACAGGATCTTTAAAGTTTAATGTACGTATGTGATCTTTTTGCATTAATTCATTCAAGATGCCCCAAAATGATGCTCTCAGCTCCTGTAGATGCACATTTTTTTAATTTTTTTAAAAAATAAACTGCTAGGAATAATACAATACAAGACAAAATAAAGGTACAAATAATCATTATGTGCTCATCAACAAGCTATTGCTTATAGGCGATGAGCTCATACAGCTGGAAAAAACACACAATGTAAGGCGGAAAAACAATTTCACTTCACTAACAAAAAGTGAGATGTAACGAAAAATAACAACAATAAATAATATATATGATATAATAGAGATTATTCAAATGCATACATGCACGCACGCACACACGCACGCACGCACGCACGCACGCACACACACACGCACGCACACACACACACACAAGCATACTGACTTTACAAAGCTTAATTGACAGTGCTTACAACAGGCAGCAAACAGAGACTTGAGATGGATAGATTACACATATTGTGTATGCACACAGGGGACCTTCGTTTATAATCTCTTCTGAAACTAGTGAAAAACTTTTTCAGAAATAAAAACAGAACAGAAATAAACTCAGAGAAATATTGGGGTAAGCACAAAGTCTAGCATGTAAATTTGTAATGGTCACTCAGCCATGTGGTGACCAGCAGACCACACCTGATTGTGCTTAGCTTAGCTCCTGAGAGTGAGTGCTGTCACTTTTGGCTCCACACACTCTTCTGTTTTCCCACTTTGTGTCCAGTGCATTTTTGTTCACTCTCTCACTCTCAGATAGTCTGTTAGAAATGTATGCTACTTGCTAGATTAACTACTCACTTGTCTGAAAACTTTAAAAATAGAAATGCTAAAGAAAATTATGCTATGAAATTCAGACTTTTATTTTACTAGTTTTAGTTTTACAGGAGATCAACCCCTTCACCGCCCCAGCCTGTAAAATTTCCTTGCTGAAAGATGCAGGGACATGCCTGCGAACAGTAGATTTTCCGGTCCTATAACATCTGCTTTTAATGCTATGCATTTTGATGAAAACCCTTTCCCACACTAGTGCGAAAAAGGAGATAAAACTTTTAAAAGGGCTTAAAGGTTTCAAATTTCTCACTTTTATTGGTCATTTTCAAGTGACATCACAGCAGTGAAGGGGTTAATTGGTGTTTTATACTTATATATGCCTGTGTTTATGTGTATTTCATCAGTGTATTGAAGCTGCCAAAATTGTGGATGACAAACGTCTTCTTCGCATTGTGGCGATTGCAGAAAAAAGAGATGAACATGCGTAAGTTAGTTAGCATACATACTGTACATACTGTACATGCATACATATGGCATACATACATGTACAAACTGAAACTGTGTGTGTGTGTGTGTGTGTGTGTGTGTGTGTGTGTGTGTGTGTGTGTGTGTGTGTGTTTTGTTGTTGTTGTTGTTTCTGAACTACATGCTGTGCACATTTTTTAAGTTCATAAGTGTTAAAAGATTGATCAATAACTATAATTATTAATACTAATTATTTTTAACTTGTGTGTATATATATATATATGTATTCATATATTATTATAATATAAGAATAATTTTATTATACAACATTTGAGTATTTTCCCCAGCTTAGATATAAAATGTAGCTGAACTAGTCTGGTTAGCAAATGAGCTGTAAAGCTTACTCTCAGTGCCTGCTTCAGCCTTTCAGGATGCGGTTGGTCAGAGTCTCAGAAACAACATATAAAATATAAATTATAAATAATAAAAAGTAGAAATATATCAGATGTTGTGGTCATATGATTTATATAATTAATTGTTATGTATCTACTATTATCATAATTACATCAACACTTAATCTCTTTCTCAGCAGTCACACTCACAGACATGAGACTGCAAGGGCATGAAATAGTTTGAGCTTGGCTGGACTTCCTTTCTAATTTACACAGTAAATTGCTGGTTGGGATTTGCATGTTTTGACATTGTGAAATAAATGCTTTGATTTGTGACATTGGTGTAAAGATAATCATGCCTACTTGTACTTGTCACACGGCCAGCTGAAGCAACACCTTTATCTATTATTATGATTGCAGCATTTTCATCTTCACAGCTAGTCGCATCCCTTGTCTTAGCAGTGAGGACATGAAACTGGAGACAGTTCTACCTGTTGAATCACAACTGCGCTGCCATGCAGGTATACACCCAGTCAGGTTTAGCAATGATAACAGTTGTTACAACCTCCCTGCCCCACTCTGTCTGTATGCTGTACACTTAAGCCCAACCAGTTCTCCTTTGTCATCAGAAGGTTTGTTGCTATGTGTTTAAGGCAGTTGATTTTAAATGCAGGAATGTTGTTAAGTATCATAGCAGTGCAATTTAAAGTAAGTCTTGCCAGAGGTGAAGACTTGCCCAGCACATTACATGTGTGAACTGTGATCAACAGCTATGTCACTGTGTGCACCATCTTACACTTACAGGGTGACCTGTAGATGGAGCTGTCTGTTTAAATCTGTCATTGTTGTGTTTGTATGCACATGTGAGCAAGAGTTTTGGTGCATGCATACATGTGTGTATGTGTGTGCATGTGCATGTGTGTGTTTTGGGCTGAATGGGTGTGTGAGGATGCATAGTATTTTGAATTTGCAGTCTCATTTTAAAGGGACTGCTGTTAAAAAGATTCCACTTTTGGGGAGATCTTTGATAGTATACCTGTTATGATGTATTCTGTTCCATTATAAACATTAAATTCACTGAATTTTTGCATTGTTTTCAAGATGAGATTGAGATGTCTGCGGTTACTGTCAGTGATTAATACCATTGGCTGCATTTGTGATTGCTTTTTTCACTCCCCAGAGACACCAAGGAGCGACAGCAGTGGGAAACCGTCATCAGGTCAGTGATGCAGAATATCTGTCTTGTGTTTGAAACTACAAAATGCATTACTGGATTAGACTTATAGGGGCTTTTGTTGTCATTGATTATAAATCTGAACACCAAAATAATACACACAGAAATGCGAGATATGTGACATTAACACATGGACTATAAAATCAATACTGCAGCATCTGTTACTAGCAGTGATCCCCCCCCCCCACCCTCTTTCTCAGAGTCTGTCTGTCTCTGTCTGTCTGTCTGTCTCTCTGTCCTCTCTCTCTCATATCACAAATTTTGTTTCATCTTGTCAGTGCCAATGTCCACTTATTATTTGTATAATGCCAGTTGCCACAGTCATGCTCATACTGTCATAGTCATGGTGCTTAGCACAAATAGAATGTTGGGAGGAGGGAGAAAAATTGCATTACATATCCAGCCCCCCCCTTCCCCCCTCGAACACACACACACACACACACACACACACACACACACACACACACACACACACACACACACACACACACACACACACACATGTGTGTGTTAAGTCAAGCCAAGCACTTCTTTATTCCATTCAAAGGAAAACGTGGGTGCCCTACATGAATAACAACAGAATAAAATCTGTTTGTTTTAAGAGATTCACTGTCTAAGAGCATGCAGTAATGCACAGATGCCACAAGCATTATTTAAGTAGAATATATATTACTTATGGAAGTGTGCTGTTAAATAAACAATATCACAGATGCACTGTTTAAGCATGTCACTTGTTGCCAAGAAAGTAGAGTACTTTTGTCAAGTATCCAAGTAAAAGAGGAATGACATGTGTGTGTTATGTTATCTTATGTTGTTATTGTTTTTAGCTATAATTGTAATTTGTTTAAATGCTTTTCTTTTTTATAAACTGTCTTATGTTGAATTATACATTTAATTTCAATTTTATTCATTTACATGTTTCATTGACGGTATGTTTCAAAGCAAATTTCCTTTTAAGGACTATAAAGTATAATCATATCTTCAGTAGAGTACTTATGTCATTGACATGGTTCACTGCCTGGCTGTTAACAGACTTCCTGCTGGGACTGAAGTCACCTGAAATTCACATTCTGTTGGAGATGCCACAACACAAGTCAACACAGGCTTTTTTGGCCGAGATCAAGAGGGCACAGGATCGTAAGTTGCTCCGTTCCATGTCATCATCATCCCTTTTGGCTCCTCCTCCCAATTGCTGCCAGCATCTCTTCAGCCCATGTATCTGATCCTCAACCTCCTCTTCCCTGTCACCAAAGTTCTGGTAGCTTATGGTCTTGGTCTTGCAGCCAGGGATTTGTCTTGTTTCATCATATGGTGATTTGACATTAAATAAACAGTAAGGCAGTGTTTTGGCATCATGGATAGAAAGATATGTTCACATGCATGTGTGCACATGTGTACATGTGTGTGTGTGTGTGTGTGTGTGTGTGTGTGTGTGTGTGTGTGTGTGTGTGTGTGCATGCGTGTGTGTGTGTGTGTGTGTGTGTGTGTGTGTGTGTGTGTGTGTGTGTGTGTGTGTGTGTGTGTGTGCATGCATGCATGCGTGTGTGTGTGTGTGCAGATGCATTCAAGCATGCATGCAGGGATGAATGCATTTCTGTGGGGCACATGTTCACATATAATCATATTATAATATGAGAGCTCTGTATTTATCTAAACACTGTTAAATAGAACATTACAGCTCTTCACATATTGTAATATGAGAAGGCAAGAGATCTGTATCTGTCTAAAACTGTCAAATAGATCATTACAGCTGTTGGATTAAAGACACAATGGGGGTGGGGGGGGGATGTAACACTGATAAGGAACCTTATGTTATTGGTTTGGATTCTAATCACATAGTTATTATTATTTTTCGTTACGTGCATTATTTAAAAAGAAAAGAAAGGAAAAGACTTTTTCAGTGCTAGCTTATCGTCAGCATCTTCACATGACTTTGTCAGCAGATTGTGTTCAAGCGTGTAGTGAGTGGAATGGCAATAAATACGTATTATATATATGTAGCCTATTTGATGGCACTTGTATCCACCTTTGTTGGTGATTGTTCCGGGTTCGGATCAGGTGGCCAGGGCCAGAGTCCCCCAGACCAGTTATTGGAACTCATCACAAAAGACCACCCTCTTGAAAGACCATTTCTTGTTTAAGACCACATTTTAAAAACCATTTGCAAAGGCCACCCCTGTGTGAGACCCCCAACTCCTTTAAACAGTTTTTTTTTTAGGTGGTCTTTCTTCAGGAAGGGGGGGTGTGAGGTCACTGTATGTGGACTGTGCCAGTCAATAAGTGCCCTGCTGTGGTAGCCTACAACCAGCAGATCACAACTACAAGTGCTGCTTCAGCTGTGTGCAAAGAACACTCAGCAACTCAGCTGGGATCCGTTTTCCTGCCAGTGGGTTTGGATGTCTAAACCATATTGCGTATAATATATATATACATCTGGCATGATTCATCTGTCAGCTTGCTGCGCAAAGCCACATGTTCAGCTCAGTTACACTTGTTGGTTATTGGGCTAATAAACCTTGTGCTATGATGTGTTATTAAAGTGACAAGAACCGTCACTGATAATAATAATGTACATTTATCATGCACTCATCAACACCCTGAGCACTGATGCTGAAAAGAGAGAAAAAGGAACGTCATTCTTTGACAGAGTCAGTCCAGTGGGCATCGTACATTTCAGTCAGCATATCCAGTCTGTCCTCTGGTTTGAAGACTTGATTCAACCCCTGTTCACTTTATTGCGCAAATTGTTATAATATATAATTGTTATAATAGCCACTCAGCTATCATAATAAAATTGTTCACATGGGGTCATGTTTTTTTTTTACCTTTACTTTTGTTGGACTAACTTTTGTGTGTTTGTTTATGATGTTTGTTGTGTGTTTACTCTTGCTTCATTTGGGTGTTAGCTCATTTGGACTTTAGCTGATTTGGGGCAATTGGGCTGGTTGATTGATAGGTTTGACTGGTTGATAGTTTGGTTGAGTGACTTTACATACCATTATTATGACAATTGCTGCGGTTTATTTTCTTCATTAAAATAAATTGTAGTTTGCACAAACTGGATCAAAGGATTTTGGGCAGTTTGTCATTTTGTACCACTGCACATGTAGCGATACCATTACAACTATGTGTGGAAACTAGTATGGTAAGTAGTAATGTACTTTTTCAGTTTGGGATGAAAAGAAAATGCACTTATATAAACGATGCACATGTATGCACGATATATGAAATCTATAGGATCATTTGTGAATGCATTAAAGTGCTTGCATACACACAACACACACATGCAATGCAGACACACACATGAATGCACACACACACAATCACACATGCAATGCAGACACACACATGAATGCACACACACACACACACACACATGTATATATGTATGCATGCACACATATATATGCATGCACACACACATGCACACACAAAACACACACACACACACCCCTCACACACACACTATCCTCCTGCACCCCCTCTCCACCCTCCCATAACCCCCACCCCTCCTGCTCTGTATGTAAAATCACTTGCCCTGTGTGCTTGGGAACTGGAATTGTACCTTGTGTGCAGGGACATTCTTCACTGATAGACCATGCTGTTTCCCCGACTACCTACTTATATGTCCCCCATCGTCACCTCCCTTTTACACAGCCGTGACCTGTTTTATCCTACAGTGCACTCCCAGAATGCTGCATTTGGCTCCGCACCTACCTTTGATTGGCTGACTAAATATAGAAACAGGTTGGGATTGAGCAACCCTTTTGCTGAGGATGTGTTTGACCCGATGAAGTACATGAATCTGGAAGACACAAACATGACAGTTTCTGTCTCCGAATCTGACTTTGAAGGTTTGTAATTGATGTAGTGTGTATGTGTGTTATCTGAAAAAAAAAGAAGAAGAAAAATGAAAGAAAAAAAAAAAGATGAAGGAATTAATCATTTGTTGATGTATTTTACATGTATTTTAATGCACCAACAATGTTAATATCTGTTCTTTTTTAATATATGTTATGGTTGTTGTATTTGTCACATAATGCTTCATTTGTTTAGTTAACCCACAAATTTGATTTGATTGATCACTTCATATTTGAACACCTGTTCATATAGATTTTTACCATGATATTTGTGAAATGAAAGATTACCAGTATTTTTTTTTTTTTTTTTTTAAGGAACTAAGGCTTTGAAAAGCTGTCAGTAAGTTTGTTGTAGATGTTCTTTGCATTTGGGAATAGATCATATTACTAAGTAACTAAAATAACTAAGCTAAGTAAACTTAAAACAAACTAAATAACCTAAAACAAAGCAGCCATGTTCAGATTTTATTTTTAATTTCGTTTTTAAACACTAGCAATTCAGATGCAATACTTGATTTAGATGAAAAACAAAACAACATTTTGTTGTCCATGCAATAGCCTGACACAGTAAATCTTTAACATAGGCTTGTAGAGTGTCCATGTTTGCGTTGTCATTTTGATGTAAAATGGCTGGAACATAATATCTAGAACTGTCTCACCTAATGAAAATGCATTCTGTTTGCTTATACTTTTTTTATTTTTTTATTTTTTTAGCACAAAGTATGTATAGTGATGAGTGTGTTTTGTGTATTTATTTTATTGTTATTCACTCATTTTCTTATTATTTGGATGGCACCTAGAGCATCTTTCCTTTAAGCACTACATGCACACATGTTCATTTTGCATGGTCTGTTTTTGCACTTTTAAGGTTTGTTATGTTAATGTAATCAATCAGTAATGTTATCATTACTAAATACTTGGTGTAAGGTAATGCAGTTGAGTTTCTGAGCCAGGCATACACACCCATAAGGACCAGTGATGTCTCATTTTGAACTCGAAATTGTTGGACATCTGGGGCTCTGAATACTCAACTTTATTGACTGGCAGGGAAAACGTGCTCCCGGTGGAGCCAGCTGTTCAATTCACTGTCTGTGATCTATCAAAAACCATTGCCTCGTGATTTCTCAGACACTAGTATTAATAGTATTAGTAGTAACCATTCAGTTACTTTCAAACTTTGCATGATGATGCATACAGTTTATTATTGATCTTTTTAACCTTGAAAATGAGGTAGCTGATGGTGGCCATATTGAGTTACTTTCAAACTTTGCATGATGATGCATACAGTTTATTATTGATCTTTTTAACCTTGAAAATGAGTGTAGCTGATGGTGGCCATATTGAGTTACTTTCAAACTTTGGGTGATGATTCATACAGTTTGTTATTGAGCTCTTTTAGCCATGCAAACCAGTGTAATTCACTGTGGTCACAGTGGTTTGTAAAAAAAGAAGAAGTGAAAGCTGGACCCTAAGTTCTTGAAAATAGAAGCTTTGTGATTATTGGCTTTTCTAGGACACTGTTTGAGCAAGGTCTTTCAAGCCTTGCATGATTATAGCCTTTGTTGATGACAGTACTGGTATTGTATAACACACAACAGCTGTGAGTAATAGTTTCATAGTCTTCCACCTGCTGATGAGTGTTACCATATTGTCGTACCATACGTTTTGTCATAGTAAACAGCATTCTTTTTAACCTTCTGTATGTTTGGATCTTTTTTTAGAGTGCTAGCAGTCATTCTGGTTTCAGATTTATTGTCATATCAGTTTCAAAAATGTGAACTGGGATGTTTCATTTGCTATTTTTAGTTTGCATAAAAAAATGGTGAATGTGTGTGTTATTGATCAATGGTTGGCTGGGTAGCCAGCTGGGCCTGGCAAAAACTTGAATTTGGCCATTTTCTCAGATATTGTAAATGTAATCAATGCCAAACATTGCTTCCTGGTGCTGCTTATCCAGTCCTGCCTATTTATTCCACTTTCAGTGACGCTGACCTTATTTCAAGCTCACAGCTGTGTCAAACAGTTTAAACTAAAAATGTTGTGTTCTTATCTGATTAAGTTGAAACTTTGTATGATTGTTAATTACATCAGATAGATCATGAATATCTGTATATTTTAAGATTTATAAGGGGAACCTAAATGTAATGGGGGGGGGGGGGGGGGGGGTAATACATGATCACGGAAAACTAACAGTAGTCAAGCACCTAACGGTAACTATCAAAATTTGAGGATTTTTTTTTTTTTAAAGATTAGGTCAACCCAACATAAGGTGAGCATTTTTCAGGCTCAGCTGACACAAGTGGAAGTTGTAACCTTGAGTTTGGATCTGAATAGGATGTAGCACTGTGGTGTTTTGGCATGAACAACATGCAGTCAAGAACAAAACAGATAAATAATTAGTCTGTACCTCTGGACTATTCCAAGATGGTGCCAGATGTAGGTAATGCCATGTGTGAAAAAAGCTAGATATAAGTATGACTGATATTGAAAGCAAAATGATGGTAGGCGTCTGTTTGTGTTACAGACAAGCATCATCAGGTGTGAAGAAAGCTAGTATAACTGACATAGGAAACAGAATGATGGTAGGTGTCTGTTACAGATCAAGTATAATCAGGTGTGAAGAAAGCTAGTATAACTTACATAGGATTTGTTGCAGATCAAGCATCATCAGGTGTAAAGAAAGCTAGGTATAACTGACATAGGAAGCAAAATGATGGTTGGTATCTGTTAGTGTTACAGATCAAGTGTTGTCAGGTGTAAAGAAAGCTAGGTATAACTGACATAGGAAACAGAATGTTGGTTGGTATCTGTTAGTGTTACAGATCAAGTGTTGTCAGGTGTAAAGAAAGCTAGGTATAACTGACATAGGAAACAGAATGTTGGTTGGTATCTGTTAGTGTTACAGATCAAGTGTTGTCAGGTGTAAAGAAAGCTAGGTATAACTGACATAGGAAACAGAATGATGGTAGGTATCTGTTACGAATAAGCGTCATCATGTGTGCAAAAATCTAGGTACAGCTATAAGTATGACTAACATAGGAAGCAGAATGATGGTAGGTGTCTGTTACAGATCAAGCATCGTCATCCAACAGCACATGGTTCACTGATGATTTTGATACCAAGCTCCTGAATGGCCTGGGCATGTCATCTGCCAAGGGCAGCAGCTTTGGCTCCAGAGATTCCCTTGACCTCCACAGGTATGGTCACCTCTCTTTTCACCACAGAATTGTTGACTGGGGAACCGTCTGCACCATAGACAGGTTGTCTTTTATGGCATTTTGTTTTGTTATTTTATCAGGGCCAGTGTACCTGCTTATTAGGGCTACATTTTCAGGATCAGGTTACCTGTCTTACAGGGCTAATTTTAGATCAGGAATAAAATGGCCCCGAAGGTGTTTGGCTTCCAAGGCAATTGAACATAAGTGTGAATAAGAGTTTGATTTGTAGGGCTGCATTTTCAGGGCCAGACTACCTGTCTTATGCTAGGTGTAGGTTCCAGTTTGTTTCTTGGCTGTTTTTTTTCTTCTCCTTTTCTTTTCCAGGTCCAGATTACCTGTCTTTTAGGGCTACCTTTTGAGGGTCAGGCAACCAAAGCTGTGTGTATATTATATTCTGCAGGGACTTTGACCAGACCGATTCCATAGAGACAATGCAGAGGCAGCTTGGTCTTGGGCCTGGAGTGGAACTGCCCCTTGGAGCCAAACCCGTCACCAGCCGTGAGGCAGTTGCACGACGCATCCTCAGTGACAGAGAGGATGAGTTCATAGATCTGCAAAAAATCAGGTAGAGCATTAAGTTTAATATGTGTTGTTGTTGATCACTTATATATAGTGCTATTCTCTGCTCTCAAGCAGACTCACTGCACTTGCATATGATTCTGTGTGAGCAAATAGCTTTTTGTAGCATGTTTTTGACTATCCACCAAAGTGGTGTACTTACAGATCTAGGTAATGATACAAACAGATGAAGTAGTGCCTGAGTACATGCATGCATGTGGGTGGGTGTACACTTGCAGGTGTCTGTGTACAGGCTTATAGAATAATTTGTACATTGCTGGGCTTTCTTCGCATGTACAATGTGCTGCACATGGCATCCTCCCGAAGCAGAAAATATTGGTTTCATGGGTTGTGTTTTTGACTTGTTTTGCTACAGGTTGGTGGGGTTTTGTTGTGTGTGTTTTTTGTTTTTTTTCCTAAACAGTCATTACCAGGTGGAATATTATGCAACTTGCTTTTTTAAAATTTACTTAAGGTCCCGGCTGAGGACAAGGCTTAAGGCTGTACGGATTGTCCTGTTTCTGTGTCCAGATTATGAACTTCTGGACCTTTGGCAATCAGGCTTTGCACATATTGGTGCATCATTACTGGGCAAAAAGTAAAGCCAGCAGACGCGTAGTGACAGTTGTCCGGGCGGGGCGGGGTGGGGTGGGGGTGTCTGGCTATGTAAGGTGACAAACCTTGTTTCTGATTTGCATGAAATCTGTCTTATGTACTGCGCATTGATGCCTTGGTGTGGGTTTTGTTCTTCTTCTTGGGTCTGTGTAGATTTTTGGTCTGTTCATTATTTTTAACTGTCCGGGGGGGGGTTACCTAGGATAGGGCTACCTTAAGAAGCACCAGTAAGCTGTTTGTTAGGAATTGCTCCACCTGGCTTTGCATGTGAGGTACAATAACAGTTCCAGTTTTGTTAATGCCAGTCAGTGTCTGTCACTGGCTAATGAGAATGGGTGACTTGATAGGAATGTGTTTTAATGAACAAAGTTCTAAATCCATTCTTCAGTAAGAGGGTGAGGGAGAGAGAGAGAGCAGCATCACATATGAATTACACAGGTGTCAAGTATTTATTTGTGATGCCCAGCGTTCTTCATTCAGAGAGGGAGAATGAACCACGTCACATTTTAATTACAAAGCTGTTACATATTTATTTGTGACGCTCAGCATGCTTCAGACAGAGAGAGAGAGAAAGAGAAAGAGAGAGAGAGGTAATGAATTGGGTTACATTTAATTATGCATGTGTTTACGTATGTATTTGTGACACTCCGCATTCTTCAGTCTCAGTTGATTGAGAAAGGTTTGAACACAATGTGGTGTTACTGTTGTTCTTACTCACTCTAGAAAGTTTTCCATTTACTGTATCTGCACAAGGGCTGTATGCTGACACATCTCAGACTCTTTGCATGGCGTAACTTCATGTGTGGCTTGTTTTCTTCCCACGGGTTTGCTACTTGTCACAATACACCTGTGCCTGCTTTCTTTTTGAGGATTAGCTACCCATGTCAAAGAATAGCTAGCGGTGTGAGAGCACACATGTGTATCTTGCATTCTCTTGTGATGCTCAGCTAGCAAAGTAGCTTGATAAGGAGCACAACTGAGACATGTTCAGGACAGATCACAGCTGGGTTTCCACCTTGCAGGGTGTTCTGCGCCACATGGAACGTGAACGGCCAGTCTCCCAGTGAAGCTCTCAACAAATGGCTCACAGTGGATCAGTTGCCTCCTGACATCTATGCTATTGGGTAAGTGATATATGTCTGCCTGTCTGCCTGCCTCTCTGTGTCTCTGCCTATCTGCCAGATTGTCTCTCTGTTTCTGTCTGTCTGTCTGTGAGTGTCTGTCTCTCTCTGGAAATTCTCATGTATCACTTACTCATTCATGCCTATATGTATACAAATGATGCCTGTTATTGTATATTTACTCATTAGTAGCTTTGCAAGGACTAGTTGTTAGATGGGGTTTTGACTGAACCTAAACTACAAATCCTTGTAAAATAAGGTTTTAGAGCTTGAGTTCCAGTTCTCTGTCTCTGTCAGACAGCGAGAGAGACTGAGGTTTTTGAGTGATTGCCATAGCAATGACTGGTCATTTGAGACCTATTTTATACACCTATAAAACTCCACCCAGTCCTTCCGACTGGTTGTGAGAGTGCCCCCCCCCCCCCTTCCCTGCACCTCCCCACCCCTTTTTTTTCTTTTTTCCATGTTCCCTTACTGTTCTTTATAAGATAAGCATTGACTGCTTCTGTTTTCTTTTCCAATACTACTTACTAGTCATAATTATGAACTGATCAGATGTTTGGCTGCTGTATTTGCTGATGGTATGATCATAATATGTAACTGAATGACGTATGGCATATGTTCCTCTGCCGCTGTGAACATGCTATGTTTGTGTAGAAATTCTCATGTATAATGTTTCACTCACTCATTCATGCCTATACGTATATAAATAATGCCAGTAATTTGGTATCTATTCATCAGTAGCTTAGCAAAGACAGTTGTTAGGCAGGTTTTTGACTGAACCTAAATTACAATCCTTGTAAAATAATTTTTTTTAGTTTGAGTTCTCTCTCTCTCTCTCTCTCTCTCTCTCTCTCTCTCTCTCTCTCTCTCTCTCTCTCTCTCTCTCTCTTTCTGTGCCAATCTGCCTGCCTGTCTATTTGTCTGTCTTTTGGCCTGAGGTTGGATTTGAGCAGAGAGGTGTTCATCTCCAGTGAATCATCCAAGGAGGCAACAGTTATTGTATGAATGTGAATGCGCCCTCAATTTCAGATTTCAGGAGTTGGACTTGAGCAGGGGGAAATTCATCTTCAGTGAGTCGTCCAAGAAGGCAACAGTTATTGTATGAATGCGCCTTCAATTTCAGATTTCAGGAGCTAGACTTGAGCAGAGAGGCGTTCATCTTCAGTGAGTCATCCAAGGAGGCAGAGTGGCAGGAGGCTGTGAAAAAGTATCTCCACCCTAAGGGCAAGTATAGGAAGGTGCGTGTCGACAACAGTGGGTCCCTTCTGCTAAGACAGAAGGGCAGGTATAGAAAAGTGTGTGTCAGTAACAGTGGTTCCCCTGTGCTAAGACATAAGGGCAGGTATAGAAAAGTGTGTGTCAGTAACAGTGGATTCCCTCTGTTAAGACATAAGGGCAGGTATAGAAAGGTGTGTGTCAGTAACAGTGGATTCCCTCTGTGTCAGATAACAGGGGGTCCACTGTTGTCAACACACACCTTTCTATACCTGCCCTTATGTCTTAGCAGAGGGAATCCACTGTTACTAACAGTCAACACACACCTTTCTATACCTGCCCTTATGTCTTAGCAGAGGGAATCCACTGTTACTAACAGTGGATTAAGACATAAGGGCATAAGGGCAGGTATAGAAAGGTGTGTGTTGATAACAGTGGACCCCTCTGCTAAGACCACCCTAAGGGCAAGTATAGAAAGGTGTGTTGATAACAATGGACCCCCTCTGCTAAGACCACCCTAAGGGCAAGTATAGAAAGGTGTGTGTTGATAACAATGGACCCCCTCTGCTAAGACCACTCTAAGGGCAAGTATAGAAAGGTGTGTGTCGATAACAATGGACCCCCTCTGCTAAGACCACCCTAAGGGCAAGTATAGAAAGGTGTGTGTCGATAACAATGGACCCCCTCTGCTAAGACCACCCTAAGGGCAAGTATAGAAAGGTGTGTGTCGATAACAGTGGACCACCTCTGCTAAGACCACCCTAAGGGCAAGTATAGAAAGGTGTGTGTTGATAACAGTGGAACCCCTGTGCTAAGACCACCCTAAGGGCAAGTATAGAAAGGTGTGTGTTGATAACAGTGGAACCCCTGTGCTAAGACCACCCTAAGGGCAAGTATAGAAAGGTGTGTGTTGATAACAGTGGAACCCCTGTGCTAAGACCACCCTAAGGGCAAGTATAGAAAGGTGTGTGTTGATAACAGTGGAACCCCTGTGCTAAGACCACCGTAAAAAAAACAGTCAGTGTTGTCTGAAAAGTTGGGCCATTCTTAGCGGATATTTCATTTACAACCAGCATGCTGTGCTTGGAGGTTTGGTGCCCTGCAGATGGGTGGCCATCATCATCATGTAAGAACAGATATTTCATTTACAACCAGCATGCTGTG
This sequence comes from Alviniconcha strummeri, assembly GCA_963584105.1. Classification (NCBI taxonomy): domain Eukaryota; kingdom Metazoa; phylum Mollusca; class Gastropoda; family Provannidae; genus Alviniconcha; species Alviniconcha strummeri. Next base: position 13,522,611 of record OY757544.1, read on the forward strand.
CTTGGAGGTTTGGTGCCCTGCAGATGGGTGGCCATCATCATCTTGTAAGAAGGGAACGCTTTCATCATAGTGGTCTTCAAAGAGAAGTGGTCTGTCATCAGGGTGGTCTTGCATCAGTGTGGTTTTTCATGAGGGTGTTCATTCATCAGGGTGGTCTTTCATCAGTGTGGTCTTTCACTAATCAGGACAGTCTTTCATTGGGGTGGTCTTTCATTAATCACGACAGTCTCATCAGGGTGGTCTTTCATTAATCATGACAGACTCATCAGGGTGGTCTTTCATTAATCAGGATAGCCTTTCATCAAGATGGTCTTTTATTCATCAGGGTGGTCTGTCACCAGTGTGGTTGTTCATCAGGATGGCCTTTCATCATGGTGGTCTTTTACTCATCAAGGTGGTCTATCACAGGTGTTGTACTGTCCCCTTGTGCAGCATAAATGTGCATTTCTGTTCAGTTCCATAGAAGGACACAGATGTGTCGTCATTAGATACGGTCATTTCATGTGTCCACCCAACTGTTTAAAAATCAAGGTATTGGAGGATAGTTAATATTGATTTTGCATAGGCTGTTTTACACTGAACTTAAAGTGACTGCCCCTTTAAACATGTGTGATCAAAATGAGAGAGAAATAATCAGTTTGCTCTTCCGCTGTAGTTGTGATTTGATTTCTCTCTTGGTCAGGTTAAATCCATACGGCTGGTTGGCATCTTGCTCATCGTGTACATAACGGAAAAACTGGCCAAACATGTCAGCTTCATCGACACTGACTCTGTTCCTACAGGCATTATGGGCATCATGGTATGTGTTACAGAGTTACGCTATTGCTTGGTTACTTCTCTACAATGTCCAGTGTGGGGCAGCTGGTAGTTTCATGTTGTTGTGCATGTGGTAGCTTCATAACTTGCTCACGGTGTGTAGGTGTGTGTGTGTGTGTGTTCCTGTGTGTGTATGTACAAGTGTGTTATTCATTTGGCATTTCTGTCATTTATCCTATTTGTACAACACTGCACATTTTGTATTTAACACTATCATGTATTCTCTACCACAAGAATGTTGTCAAATAATCATTAGAAAGAGGACTCCGGTCTGTTTCATGGTTTTTGATGTATGTTTATATATGACCACATTTATGCTGTTTTACAAGATAACAAGGGGGGTGGGGGAGGTCAGAGCGATTGACCATACAGAACACCTCCATTTGATGCGTATTGATGTGTGACCACAGTTATGCTGGGGTTCGGAGCGATTGACCATACAGAACACCTCCATTTGATACATGTTTGTATGTGACCACAGTGATGCTGTGTTCTACAGGGCAACAAGGGCGGGGTGTCGGTGCGATTCACCATACAGAGCACCTCCATTTGCTTCATCAACTCTCACCTGGCTGCTCATCAAGATGAGTTTGAGCGCAGAAATCAGGTGTGTTTTGTTTTTGGATACTGTGCTCCCTTTCCCTGAAACAAGTGAACATCTTGCTATTTGTGACAGGAGGGCTTGTGTGCGAGGTAGTAACCATTTCTGATTTTGCCGTGTTTTTGCTTGTGTTGTTTTGTAGACATGTCTGTTTCAGTGTTTGTTCGGCATTGTAACTGTCCATTTTCATTCAGTGTTTGTTTGGCATTGTAACTGTCCACTTTCATTTATTATGGAACAGTTACGTATTTATGTGACCACTTGTCGGGTGCCCCATCTCAGGATGAGCCCGAAGCACTTCACAGTGGCAACTATAGCGCTATTCTCTGCTGCTGAAAATGGGCATTGTGCTCAAGTTGTATGCAGCTCTATATGAGTGACTGTAGTGGTTTACACAGTGCGTTTCTAGATAACCACCACAGTGGTTACAGCGCTGTTTAGTTTTATGGCAGGTACTGTTTTGGTGCATGTTCTGTGTACATCCTACAGCCACGCACCATTTCACAGCATCACTTCATACCCCTGCTTGATCCATGATCTGTCCATGTCAGTTGCCTTCTTCTCACAGTTGTTCACGTGTTCTTTTCTTTGTTTATTTTGTGCTGGGTTTTTACCGCATTTTGCTCTTTCACTGGTCATCGTTTTTAATCCGTGTTAAACTGTTTGTTTTGTGCAGGACTACAGAGACATTCTGGGGAAGACGAGGTTCAAACAGTTTGTTCCACCACTGACAATAGGAGAACATGAGTGAGTCTGGAGTGATCCTCTCTTTAATTTAAAACAACTCTTCTTCCTTGTTGCACTGACACACCTGCTGTTTGGTGCGGCAAGTCAGCTTAACACACTGCAGCTCACAATGTTTTTCCTTTTTCAGTTATTGGCTGCTGTCAGACTGTGCATGGCCACAAATGATAAGGAATTAAACCAGCAACTCCGTTCATTCTCACAGAATCTTCGGTCACATTGACTGTGTTGACAGTCATCAGATTAAAGTTTGAGTATTAAGGATACTAAATGTAGATCAAAATAACATGGCAAAGGTCGATGGAGCACACAAAAAAGGCCTGGGTCTTAGAACTAAAGCAGCATGTGGAAAAAATCTCAAACAAAGCTGACAGCCAGTATTCCACGTGTCTGAATTATACCATTACAGTATTAGAAAAGTGTGCATTTGAACTGTTTGCATGTTTGAATTGTCTTGTTACAGTATTAGAAAAAATTTCATTGAACTGTTTGGATGTTTTAAACTTTTGGTACTCACTCCCCTCCCCCTCCCCTGGGTACCCCCTCCCCCCATCCATCCATCACCTTCCACACACTGAGTCATGCACTATTGCTCACATACACACAGTCTCTGGCACTGTCACTACTGCTTGCTCCATCACACATTCTATCCATAGCTTGTGATCACACTGACATTCCAGTACCACTGACACCATTTATGAATTAGGCCAAGGTAAAGGGGGCATCTTTAATCCAGTTACATCAACACAAAGCTGACATCACTTTCTTGTTTCGGTGTAACTGTGTCACCATTCTTATACAAACAACCAGGGTTGTCTGTAACCTTTCCCTCAACACACATGGGTTGTCTGTAACCTTTCCCTCAACACACATGAACTGAAAAGAAAAAATCAACACAAACCAAACAACAATGTTTGTACCAACAGTGAATATTATTATACAAAGGCAGTCTTATTACTGACACACAAACAGGTCCCCTAAAGTTCACAAGCTGAGACACTACTTATAACAGGACTGTATGTATACAAATGTAAACTGGATGATACACAGCATAAACACATCCATGTACAGCATAGAAAGTAGTTTTTAGTGTAGCAGCAAACTGTCAGAGGGGCTGCCTGTGGGACGGGTGGTGGGAAACAGAAACAACTGTCACTGCTTGTTTGGTAGCTGCCACACCTGCTGCTCCCCACCTGCAGACTGACCAGTCCATTCTCTTCTAGCTTTAGCACACATGCACTCCTCCCCCAACCCCCCTTCCCCACCATACAATTCACTCTGCTCTGGAATTTCCCACATTCTCCTGCCCTTCTATCCATCACAAACCAAAGACCCCTCCCTTTCTGTAGACCCCCCCCCCCCTTGCTTTGCCCCCCCCCCCCCCCCCGCCCCCCTTTCTGCCTCTCGGTGCCACTGCAGTTTAAACTTAGTTTCTCTTTCAGTCTTCTCTTTAAGCACCACTTAATGTACAAGTGATGTGAATCTGTTCAGTTTCTAGCTGCTTCTTTTCCCTTTTGGCAGCACAGTTACTGTGTGGTTTGGTTTCCAGTCTGATCTTTTGGATTGGAGACCTGAACTACCGGATAGCCAACTACAGCCTGGAGGAAGTGAAGAGCTACATCCAGAACCAGCGCTACAAGATTCTCATCAACGCCGATCAGGTCCTCACTGGCTTCTTGTCTTCTTGGTTTTTATTGACTCTGACCTCACTGTGTACACCCCTTTGGGGCAGGTTCCTT